>JAHREE010000339.1:1184511-1398150 GCA_033628505.1 Tringa tobata | reverse complement strand
TGGGAGACGAGACCGACCCCCACCTCTCTACACCCCCCCTTCAGGTAGTTATAAAGCGCGATAAGGTCTCCCCACAGCCTCCTCTTCTTCAGACTGAACAACCCCAGCTCCCTCAGCCTCTCCTCATAAGACTTACTCTCCTGACCCTTCACCGGCTTAGTTGCTCTTCTCTGGACTCGCTCCAGCACCTCAATGTCTTTTTTGTGGTAAGGGGCCCAAAACTGGACACAGTACTCGAGGTGGGGCCTCATCTGTGCCTAGTACAGGGGGACAATCACCACTCGGGTCCTACTTACCACACTGTTCCTGATACAGGCCAGGATGCTGTTGGCCTTCTTGGCCACCTGGGCACACTGCTGGCTCATGTTCAGCCTGCTGTCGACCAACACCCCCAGGTCCTTTTCCGCCGGGAAGCTCTCCAGCCACTCTGCCCCAAGCCTGTAGTGCTGCCTGAGGTTGTTGTGACCTAAGTGCAGGACCCCACACTTGGCCTTATTGAAACTCATTCTGTTGGTCTCAGCCCATCGATCCAGCCTGTCCAGATCTCTCTGTAAAGCCTCGCTACCCTCCAGTGGGTTGACACTGCCACCCAGCTTGGTGTTGCCTGCGAATTTACTGAAGGTGCACTCGATCCCCTCGTCCAGATCATTGATAAAGATATTAAAGAGAATGGTTCCCAGTACCGAGCCCTGTGGGACACCACTCATGACCAGACACCAGATGGATTTAACTCCTTCCACCACCACTCTCTGGGCGCAGCCCTCCAGCCAGTTTTTAACCCAGGGGAGAGTATATCCAACGAAGCCATGGGCAGCCAGTTTCTCTAGGAGGATACTGTGGGAGACTGTATCAAAGGCCTTGCTAAAGTCCAGGTAAACAACATCCACAGTCTTTCCTTCATCCACTAAGTAGGTTACTTTGTCACAGAAGGAGATCAGGTTTGTCAAGCAGGGCCTGCCCCTTGTGAACCCGTGCTGGCTGTGCCTGATCACCTGATCATCCTTCATGCACTGCATAGTGGCACTCTGTTCCATCACCTTCCCAGGCACCGAGGTCAGACTGACAGGCCTGTAGTTCCCCGGATCATCCTTCTGACCCTTCTTGTGGATGGGCGTCACATTTGCTAGATGCCAGTCGGCTGGGACCTCCCAGTTTGCCAGGACTGCTGGTAAATGATGGAGAGTGGCTCTGTTGTTTAGAGTAAAGAGAATGTGCCTGCCATGAGAAACTGCTTGCAGGATTAACAGTCCTGGGAGTCTGGTTTTTAAGGTCACAGCTTTATAATTAAGAAAAAGCTAATTCTTGCTATGTGCCTATGTGCTTTTGTGAATCTGACTGAGATAATATGCACTAATGGAAGGTATCAGATGAAGATTAAAGGAAGGGGTCTCTGTATTGAGGAGGAAAGTACTGAAAGTACTGAAATTAATGAAATGAGTTTTAGTTTATAACTTCCAAGTCTCTGATTTTATAGAGTTCTTTATCTTCAGTGTAACTGAGCTTTCAGGGATTAACTTCTCCCATTTCATGTTGTTACTTCTTTTGTTTCTTTTTAAACTGAAATTTTGATGAAGCTGATAAAGTCATCAACTTTGTCTGCTAGGTACTGGGAAAATCTCTTGTACAGGAATTAATAATAGATATGATGACACCTAGTGGTACTGACAAATACTTATTCTTAAAATAAAGACAAAGTGCAATGCAGTCTAAATCCCCCCATTTAAAGCAACTGAAACAGTTGTCTATTTGTGGTTATTCTTCACTCATTTGAATACACAGAAATGCAGCAGTTTGAAATTTACTGGGGAGAAATATTAAAGAAAATTTTGTTCTTGGTACAGGAAATATAATGCCTTTTTTTTTTTTTTTTTTTTTTAGATTCCTGTTTGCCACCAGGTCACACTGACCTCTCAGTGTTCTGCAGAAAACCAGTTATCCCCTTAAGTAGCTTTATTTCACTGATGAGATATCAAGGCTTAGCTGTCTGTCTTTCCTAGGGAAGTTAGTTCCATCGTGATAAGTAAAGATTACAGAATTTTCTCTTTTCTTATAAATGATATTATAGGAGGCAAAAAGGCTTGATAAGTGAATCCAAAGTTCTTTTTATTTTTGCAACTTTAATTTCTGTAATATTATCAGTGCCTGCATGAACAGTATCTAATATTTAACTTCCACAGTTTGTC
Source organism: Tringa tobata (assembly GCA_033628505.1). NCBI lineage: Eukaryota > Metazoa > Chordata > Aves > Charadriiformes > Scolopacidae > Tringa > Tringa tobata. The sequence goes on along the minus strand of JAHREE010000339.1, from coordinate 1,395,967 downwards.
AAGGAAGTAATAGATTATCGCAAACAGTCTGATATCACTTTTATTAGCCAATGGTCTAAAATGTAGAAGCAATTATCAAATGAATCAAAACTGAAATATTTAGGACTTACAGATATCTCTGCACCAGCTCTTAGCATAGAACACATGTAACTCCATGTATAAAGGAGCAGCTGGATCATACAAGGAAATTTAAATTACCTTATCATTTCTACCTCTATAGCCTAAGGACTCTGCCAGCTTTATATTCGTGTTTTTCCAAGAGTCTCTTGCAAATGAAAATAACCAAAAAGAAAGCCTCCCTTCCTCATTGTTCTCCCAATTGATGGTAACATCTCTCTTCTCATTAGGTATCGTAGGTACCTTGCTTTGTTAATTCCTACTTTCTCTTCCTCTGTGCCATGCACAGTGCTTTAGTCCCAAAGATGTCTGTCATTTGTAAACAGCAAAAAAATCAAGGATTCAGGCAGAAGGTGAGAGGTTACTAATCAAACAATGGAATAAAGAACTAGTTATAAAACAGATAAAGGACAGATGAGTAATTCTTGTTCATGGAGATTTGCTGGATTTTATATAATCAGAAGGTGAGCATGCATACACTGGAGCAGGTTACCCAGAAAAGTTGTGGATGCCCCATCCCTGGAAGTGTTCAAGGCCAGGCTGGATGGGGTTTTGAGCAACCTGGTCTAGTGGGAGGTGTCCCTGACCATGGCAGGGGGGTTGGAACTCAATGATCTTTAAGGTCCCTTCCAACTCTAACCATTCTATGATTCTATAAAAAAAAATAATAAAACCTCTGTTTACACACTGTATTTTTCAATAGGCAGAAAACACATTTTCTTTAAGAAGTATGGAGGAAAGTACTACATAATCATATCTTAGTGCACCAGTTCTGAGGTAGATTTTGGAGTGTGACAAAAAATGCATCACACTATTCACAGGATGGTGCCACAGGCTCATACAGCCCAGGGAAAAGGTGATGCTACTCTGCATTGCCATCATCTTGTCTTTTGTTGTTTGCAAACTACAAATCATTAGCTGTAATTTTCTCCTGTAGGCAAAGATACTTTTAACTTTCTTGAATTTTCCCATACATACCTATGATACAAAAGAAAGAAAGTCATGAAAAGAAACATGAATGACATAAAAATTTAGAGAGACCAAAAAATTAGACTGTAAAAAATAGCAAAATTTGTCTCCTTTTCCCTTTAAGTTTATATGGCAATTATCTTTCCAGCAAGAAGAAATGCAACAATTTTAGACATTCAGAAAAAGACTTATGGGAACATTTTTATTTTTTAAAAAGTCATATATTTTTGTAACTCCTGTTTATTTGAATTATGCCAGTATAGAGACACTTATCAAAGAAGTGTTATGACTAATTATAAATTGAAGCAATTTAATAACCTTTTTTTTCTATGATAAAACTTTTACCCAGTAGTAAAGACAAAACCAAACTCGTTTCCTCCAGTGTCTGACTGAGAATCGATCATGCAGAGTTGATGTATTTATGGAATAAATACAGTTTCACCCAAACTGCAAAGAAGCAAGAGTTACCTGTTTAAAACAATGATAATAAGAGTTAAGAGTCTAAAGAACAGCACCATATGGACTGCTATGAAGAAAAGTAACTCCAACCTGGCCAGATCCAGGACAGAGCTAATAGTAGGGTGTTGCTTCAGGAATACGGCAGAAAGCATCAGGGGCACTGTGGATGGACTGGCAGTCCTTTGTGCCAGGAACATGCATAATGCAGCATAAGAGATGCTCCCAGAAAGCATTTACAATCAGAAGTCCCAAAACCTAATGTGGTAAATGTGATTTACAAAGGAAAACCAGCTAACGTTCATATTTTCAGGCAAAAGCATGTTCTTAGGAACCTGACAACAAGAACCACTTTTTTATACATTAATACCTCACCTAGATTTTCATGTGTATGCAGCTACACTAAATTAAACTCATTACAATGATTAATGTTAAGTGAAAATGAACACATACACTATATCAGTGTATAGAGTGTAGAGGTGTCATACTTTGTAAATGTCAAGAGGTAACATACTTCACAGAAGACTTTGGAAAACAGAAAGCAGAAAGTCCTGTACAGACACCTTAATGGATGCAGTGTGATCTAGTTTCTGTGGCCAGCAAGCTGGGAAAAGAAGGTTAAATATTTCATGTGTCTATCTCTATATATTGATATAAATATGGATATGGGTGTAGATATAGTTAGTCAGGTATTGTCACTGATTATTTAATAATAAAAGAAAAAAAAAAAACCAACATCTTTTCAGCCCTATTATCCAATAACCTCTCCAAGAAAAAGAGACAGAAGACCTCTCACTTCTAATTCCTTTAATGAACTATGGGGACTACTATCAGACTGGCACAGAGGATAGACTGAACTAACAGATGCTTTTTATATTTAAATTCAAGACTCATCATGTGGAAGGACAGGATGCAAGAGAATGTAACAGTTAAAATTTAAAACCAAAACTTTAGATTTACAAGAAGAAACCCAGTACACTGACTAGAATTTAGCTATCAAAGATGAGAAGGTAAAGCCTATGTGCTTAGCTGTAAATATTTGGATCTCTTAATTTAATTCAGTTTGTCATGTGGTTATCATTCTTAATCAAAATCATGGTATAGTAAACTTGGAGCAAAAAGATATCTTAAAATTAAGGGTTTTGTCACTTGACATACAAAACCTCAAGTATTTGTTGTGTTACTAATGTGTCTGTTATTAGCAGATCAATGAATGACATTGTAAAGTCAGGTAAATTACTTCATTATTATAACTAATTTCCTAAGGCATCAATTAGGTAAGTTCTAATTACAGATGGTTTTAATGTTTTAAGTTGCAGCTCAATAAAGAATACTGGTAAGACCCATTGATGATATGGCAAGCAATAGGAAAAATAAAATAATTTCATACTTAATGAGAGTAGATTTCATTTCAAAAGTTTAAACTAAAGATAGTCATACTAGTTTTAAATCTATTAATATTAATAATCATAATCTATGAACTACATTGTCTTTTGCACTGTTAACTTCATATTCTAAGCATATTTATTTCACTGCAGGAAATAGAGGTAGGCTTTTCAAAGGCATTCATTTAGGAATACAAACTGTTCAGTTGGAAACTCATTTGTTTACACCTTCGAGTGCCAGCTTTTTCCCATTAATGAGTTGAAATCTTTTCAGATTATTTTTATCAGAAATTTCATTAGTGTTTGTAAGTAAATCATGTTTACAAGTGAGCAGGATGTGTGAAAGTGAGCCTGTGCCCATTCTACATTTTCCATTCCTTCCTGTCCATTTGTATCTATTTTTAGTGCTGCCCATTCTCTTAGGTTAATCCCTTGTACGAACATGTACTCCACACACAGTATAGTTCCCAGAGGGCACTTTGACACCTTGATTCATTTTTCAGAGGTTTTCATGTCTCATTTCTACAAAACAATATTACAGTATGATGGAAGTCTTTGAACGGGCCCCAGACAAACAGAAATCCCAAAGACACAAAGATCAACTTAGAAACTACCGTTTGTCACTCATCTGCATCTCAAAAGAACCAAAAAGGCAGTATTTCTTCAATAGCCTAGATTGAAATTGAAAGAAGAAAATGAAGAAGATTCCTCATAGGATATCACTAGAGTAAAATCAAAGTCAAGATCTTGGAAATAAATGGCTCAGGAAACAATTGGGTTTGTGTAGCAGAAGCAGTAAATTCAACAAAGTACATGTGAAGTAATTCTAAGAACTGTTCTTCATCCATTGATACAAATAATGACACTCTTCCTCCTGTCACTGTCAGTAAGGGTACATTATGGAAATTTAGAGTTGTACAGAAGATAGATTTGTGGTAATTATCATCTCCAGTGATGTTTGGAAACGACGATTTTTTATGTTTAATTGGCATTTGCTGGAAAGATCGCAAAACCAGAACACATATTTCGCAACACATCATATCTTTTAACAGATCAATCAGTTTCTTCTGTTTCATTTTTTTATTACAACAGTGAGCCATAGGATGAATAACACTTCTCTGAAATGTCCCAGGGAAGCTTTTGTTTTCTTTTTTTTTCCCCTAAAGCATACACACTGTTTGAATATGAGTTATTCTATTTAAATAGATCTTATATAAAATCGAAATGGGATATGGACTAAAGTTTTGCCTCAAAAGCAGATATGAGTTTCATTCCTAGTCTGTATAAAGTCAGTGTTTCATATATGTCACACTAGAAAGTCTGAATACCTTCTTTAAGTAGACATTAGTAATTGGGACACAAACAGTTCTGCCTCCAACTTTCTCAATGCATTTTTGTGTTTCTGGAGGAGACTGCACTGAAGTGAGACAATCAGCAGCAACTGAACACAACTCCCTAATTTTTATCAACAAGACAACAAAAGCAATGCATAAATGACACCTACTGAAACTACCTAGGCTGTTGCTGCTATATGACGTGACTTCCTTCCCCAAATAAGGAATGCCCAGCATAGTACAACACCACAAATATTTGTGCTACACAAAACTATTTGGTCTCCTTTTGCATAAATCCTCCCATTCAGAGATTCCAATATCCTTTGTTATAGTTATGGCAACGCAGTGCAAAATAGGCTGATTAAGCTTTTAGTAAGACTGGTGGCATACATATGCCACATATGACAAGATATAATAATTCAGTTTTATATCTAGGACTTCGTTTTTAACCTACAGCCCTCAGGCCTAAGGCATTGGCAGGCTGGTTTTGAGTAGTCCGTGAGGAACTGAGAAACAGTCCTATGCTTACATTTAACAGGCATTCATTTGAATTTCCACTGGGAAGTGTTTCCATGTCCACAGATTAAATGAAAGACTGATAATGACTGATCGGCCCAGGCTAAAAACACCAACAAATAAAATCAGTAGTGTAAAACACAAACAGGGTTAGAAAAAGGGATATAAAATGCTGTTCATATTACAAATGACAAATTCAAGGGTCTGATGCTTGATATTTACATGTACTTTTTGTATAGCACCAACTAGACTGCCTCATAATTAGAGACAACTCCCACGAGGTAGAAAGTAATTGCTCATTTGTAGATGAGGTACTTCTGGATCAAGAAGTGATTAAAATATTTATATTGCACAGCTTGTTCAATTCACTCATATTATCAGATTAATTTACTTTAATTCACCATGCATCAACATTTACATGGTTTTCTTCCAAAAATGGTACTTGAAATAGAATAACTTTTTATTACCTATTTTGCGTCTTAATAATATCAATGTGTGGGGTGGATAGATGGCTACTGCCTCATTAACATTTTTTTTATTTACTCTATGAGCATTGTTTTGTGTACTGGACATGAAAAAATTATAAGTAATTATGATGAATAAATTTCAGACTGGAATCTCCAGAGAATACACTTTAAATTAATAAAGATTTACTAGTAACAGGTATATATAATTTTCTGAGTCGTGAGAAAAAAAAGGTAATTTTTTTTTCTCCTTTATCAAATCAGAATGTTTTTATATGAAGGTTTCATAAAACCTGATGTTCTACTCTGACCTTCATTTATAAACTGAAATCTCTACTGTTATTAGTGTTGATTTTTCTCAACACAAAGGACTTAAGATGGTAAATTAACCAGGGTGAAAACCTAAAAACTTACTGGCTGCCTGAAAATTATCTCAACATTTACCCTTATATGTATATTTATATGTATATGTATATTTATATGTATATGTATAAGCACAAACTCATGGAAATAGGGTATAACGTATTTGTCAGTGTCAGGGCTAGTACATTGTTTATTTACAAAGATTTCTAAAGTGGGACTTTCATAAATGCCATTATACAGTCTGACAAAACCTGCAGTGGACACATCTCTTTTGCACTTGAACAGATGTGCCTGAAGCCTAATTCCTTGGAGTTCAGAGCAGGCTTTACAACCTGCCCAAGAAGATGGGTAACAGCTCAGATTTTAACTAACTGGTTTAAGCTAACTCAAACATGTTTTTCCAGCTTGCTGTTACAGCAATGAACTCACTAATTCACTTTCAACCAAGTGAAGAGTGAGAAAGAGAACAAATGTGCTGGGGATTAATTAGAATGTGGGTGAAAGAAGAGCACATCATTTTTTTCCCGCAGTCAATAGAAACCATGAAAGACGGGAATTTGGAACTCTTGGTTTTACAGGCACCTTGCCCACACTTCAGAAAAACAAACCTCAAAGCTAAAATAGATCTGTAAAGTGATTTTTAAAAAACGTTAAATGAAATCTCCAAAATATAGTATTTATTTGCCTTGTATTTCAGTACAGGTAGACAATGTTCAGTGGACAGTCTACGACAGGGGATCCACAGTGATCCTTCTTGCCCTCAGGAAAGGAAGAAAAGATGGAGAAGAGCTGTCAGAACACTGTACATTCAATTCTGTCAGACACAGGCTGCCTACAGTGTCTGCCAGCATAAAAGAAAATAAACCAGACACTCGTCCAGTATCAGACTCAATGATACTGCCTAAGAGTCTTTCCTCTGGTTGGCTAAACAATAGAGAAAAAAGAGAGCTAAGTTACAATAATATACTTGCCAAAACAAAAGCCTACAACATCTCTCTGACCAGCAAAGGGTCTTGACGTTCACCATTAGTGTGTTCACTTTTAGGCATAGTTCTTAGTCTTCTGGCATAAAAATTCTGAAAAAAAGCACATAAACAAATGTGATGAGACATCAGTGAGGAGAAGTATCTCTCTGGAAAGAATTGCAAGGGGTTTTGAACCTACAAAACTGAAGAGATACTAAATAAAGGCATTATTTTAATATAAAGAAAGAAATAAAATTTTTTATTGTTATGCTTTATAACAATTAAGTCTGAAGTCAGTTCTCATAAGGTTTAGTCATACTAGTATTCTTTCCTCGGGATTTTTGCTTTGGTATAGTTAATTTTACCTTTTAGCAAACGTGCCAAAAGCCTTGCTAAAGTTGAGGTACATGACATCCATTGCTCTCCTTTCAGCCCCAAATGGAATTAGTAGGCATAATAGGCAATAAGTTCAGTTACGCATGATTCACTCTCAGTAGATCCTTCCCAACCCTTCCCAATCACTTTCATTTCCTCTTCCAAGGAGGAAAACCTCCAAACCTCTTCCAAGAGGAAACAACCCCTGACTTCCCCAAGAAGCAAAGTAGGACTGACCAGTGTGTAGTTCCTTGAATTGTCCTTTTGGCATTTTTTGAAGATGAGTGCAAACCTTGCTTTTCTCCAGTTACTGAATAACTCTCCTGGTCTCAACCATTGTTATGATTCCAGGCAGTTCTTTAACACCCTCACTGCAGCTTTTAATTTATTTGGGTCAGAATCTTTCCAGTAATGCCTGACTTCATCCATATCCATTGCTGGTCATTCTCCTCCTTGAGCCATGTGCTAATCACAGATGGCTGTGAGACCTTGCCAGCAAAAGATCAGACAAAGCAGGCACTGAATACCTCAGCCTGTTTGTGGCTGCTGTCCCTAAAACAACCACCCTCTATAAACAGGACTTCATTTTTCTTGTTCAAATCTTTCCTTCTGATGTAGCAGTAGAAGCTCTTCTTGCTGCCTTGGACTTCCCTTGCAATTGTCAACTCTGAGTGCTTTTGATTCCTTTTGTCTCAAATGGAGAGACTCGAGTTGTTATGATGAGAAACAGAACCAACTTAAGCCTGTAGAGTCCACAAAGCCTTTGTATTATAGTCAGAGTTTCTCAAGTTATAAGCACAGAATTTCTTGTTTCAGTTTGATAGAAATTTTAATTTGCATGTTATTCTTGCTTGGCCTAAGTACTAAATAGTCTGCCCCTCCATTTTGTTGTCAGCAACCTCTACTTGTGCAGAGACCATTTAAACGTATTAAGCATCTGTGTATTTATATATTTATTAATGGATAGGAATTACTTTGTGAGGAGGTTTTGTCCCACATTTTCTCCTGTGGCTTCATGTCTAGTATATCCCATTTCAATGAAAATGTATTGATGCACTCCTTTCCTGGATATTTCTTTTTCCTCAAGACTGCATTCCCCACATATATATCTATGTACATGCATATCTCAACAGAAATCAATACAGATCTAAAGAGTAATCTTGTTCTTCAACCCTCAGATCAGCTCCAGTTCAGCAGTGAGCTGGAAATACATATTCCTTCTGTAGAGAAGACCAGGTTTTCTTAATTAATTTATTAGCGAAGACTGAAAGCTTGGAGAGAAAACACTTCCCACAGACACAGGGTATTGATTCCAGAAGGAAAAAATATTTTTAAAACCAGGAAGACAAGAATTGTCGGTTTCTGTCAGGGGCACTGGTTCTGGGACTTTCTTTAGTGCCATACTTAATGACAAATGTTTCAAACATAATTTGGACTTCAAAAAGAAAAGCCATGTACACACACACAAACATACACAAGAGAAATGAAAACCTTAGAGTAAGTTACAAATTATAAAGTTTCCTACTTGTAATGAGATGCTTCTGAAAACAGCTCTTCAGATTTCTCTAGGGGTTACTAGTTGCCAAAGATAGACATAATATTTTCTCATTATTGGCTCTTCAGTAGAAAGGAAAAAAAAATATTGTATTCTTTGCAGTCGCATAGAAAAAGTGGTATTTTTAACAAGTAATTTAGAGCAGTAAAATGAAGGAAAGATGGCTGCAGAACTTACAGTGGTGCACAATTATCAGCGCGAAGGAGATGGGCTGTGAACTCTTCTGTCAGATTGCTTTAAAAAAAAGAAAAAGCAACCCTCTTGTGAAATCTGATTTAAGAAAGGAAGGAGGAAAGAAGAATAAGAAAAACAGAGTGCTTCAGCATATGCATTCCTGTACTCTACCTGGTAATGCTTAATCTGCATAGTTTCACATTCATTAAAACAAGGCAAGCAGGTGCAAATTGTGGAGGCATCATTTGAGCATCTTGTTGATTCAGTCAAATCATCAGTTTTCCAAGCAGTAAACAAACCATTTTCTGTTAAACACTATCTTTGGCAAAGCAGTATATTTTACATTCGTGCTTCCAAACGTGGACAAGATATATCATCCCAGCTGTTCTTTCTCATACGCAACAGCTTTCAAAAATAGGCTTTTAGTGCCACAAATGCAGGAGGTCATTTTTCATTACATTTTCTTAAAACACATTGCTGTCATCTCTAGTTATTACTAGGGGGGACTTTCAAAAGCCCCAAATAGGTTAGAACAGCTCCACAGAGGTTTAATGAAACCAGTACGACTAACTCATTATCTTCATATCTTTTAACTATCTATACAGTTAAGAGAGTTTATGGTTAAACCTATGGTTATGGTAAGAAGTTACTTGAATCACACTGTTAAGCAGTGACTCACAAATAGAAGAAAGAATTCTGAGTTCTGGAAAATCATATTTTGCTGTATTGCAGACATTTACTGTCCTAAATACTTTACTTTGATTTCTCCATCTGTAAAAGGAAGATAATGATACATAGCTGCTGTGTATATCTCACTGACACACAGAGGAGACTTTTAATTGCTTTTAGATTAATTTATCATTGATATAGGTGATGAAACTACCATTGGCATTAGTGACTGGACTGTTTATAGGAACTATTTTTCATAGGGTTTGAGGAGATCTTACAAAGAAATCCAGCCAGTTCTCTGTTCTAGTCTATACAAATTAGCTGTGTCTAGTCTGTCTTCTGAAACATCCCAATGTAGTCTGTTCTATTGTTTAGCTATCCTTGCAAGAGTATCTTTTTCCCCAATTTCTGAAATTAATAATTTCTACATCAAATCAATTTAATTATTTCTTGATGGTAAGAAAAATACTTTGTAACACAATGACAGTTTACTGTGTGAAGATTAATATTGTGCTTTCTCTCACCCTTCTTATTTCTGCCTCTCCTGTTCTGTCATCCTAGGAAGATTACTTTATAAACATGTCTATTAAAAATTCTGACATGGTACTTTTAAGGCAGACAGTACTAAAAGAATGATTATTTCTCTTTTCTTAAATAAGGCACTGGTTAGATCCCAGATGATGTTTGGCATCTCTGCAGCTCTGTCATTTTAGGTCAAATACCATATATGAACTGTAAGGGATCAGTTATTCCTCCCTCATAGCAGGATTTCTCTGTCCATTTTAAATTTGGTATTAGCTGAGGACAGGAAGCCATGTTGACTTAAAAAAATATAGTATTTGCCCTCATTGAATTTCATCATTTTAATTTCAAACTGTATCCCAATTTATAAAATTCAGTTTTCATTCAAAGTTTATCTTTCCAAAGTGCTTGGATCTTCCCCTACTATATAAGGGAATTATTTATTCAATTACCATAGTCTTTAATACAAATTCTGTGTGGTTCCAGGTCTAGGAAAGATCTCTGATGGCCCACAAAGTAAATCTTTTCACTATTAGAGAAGGTGTTTACTGAATCACAGGAGAGTTTTTTGCTGGATAGTAAAAACCTGCTAAAGTCAAGGAAACACTGGATGGACTTCTGATGGATAACCCTAGTAGGCCTTGTATATGCAATATTCACAGATCCACAGCAGAATTGTGAGAGCTGAGAATCCAGTGATTTCAGAGAACAAAGCTGGAAAAACAACTGAAGGCTAGGCTTTCAGGCTAATTCATCACCACTTACCACACCAGCCATGTGCAATCCATTGATAAGACAATTTCTGAAATACAAACATCCAAAGAAAAGAAAGCTCGGTCTCCCACTGATGTGAGAAAGAAGAGACAACTCCAACAGTTTGGAAACACATGCCAGATGAAGTATGTCACTTTGATAGAAACTATGCTCTTTGGCCTGATAGATATCTACAGAATAAAAATCAGATTGTACAGATCAGGGAAAGATAATATAGCAGATATTTGTGGAGGTCAGCTAGCAATGCTCTATCAGGAAATACAAGCAAAACATAAAACAGAACACAACATATGATGGCCACTATGGTCTACTACAATAAAATAACAAATAATGAATTTCTTGGTCTGTGCTTTTAATGTGTAAGTACAACAGAAAAGTTGGAGTTCGCAATGTAAAAAATAGAGTATGCTGTACACCAATTTGAAAAGGTAATAATTTCCATTTTAAGTGAAAGAAAAAGAAATTGACACAATTCAGTAGATAAGCATTTGTACCTTGTTTTACACATAAGTAACAGTGCTCATCTCTATTTTTCTTTCAAAATAATGCAATTATCCATGGTGAATAGTAAATATTTACAGGTTTAAGTTTTTTGTGATGTGAGACACAGGAAAACACTTCTGTCTTGTAAAACAGTAAAATCTAACTAATCATAAGCATTTTTTTTAATTATTATTTTTTATTATAACCTTCACTTTACTGCATATGAGAGAAAAAAAAAAAAAAAAAAGATTGGAGGGAAAATGTGTGTGAAGAGCACCCAGACAGATGAACTTTAGGAATATATTATCAGGAATACTATGTATTCTAGTATGAAGCGTTATCTGATTTTCTTACAAGTTTCTTTAGTTTCTCACCTGATCAACCAGAGGTATATCTGGGAGGCCTCTGAAAAGCATAATACTTAATCTGTTTATGTCTTATACCAAGTATCCTCAGTGAAACTGTAATTAGAAAACTAATTTAGGAGGCCAAAGTCCAAGTCCGCAAAAATATTTAGGCATGTAAGTTCTTATTTAAATGCCTAATTCCCTCTGGGAAGCACTCAGACATAGTTGCCATGACAATGAGCCTTGCTTCTTCTGTTTCCAATGGACAGATGATAAGTCCTCTGCAATGCAATGGTATCTGATGTAAATATTTCTAGGAAAAGACTAGCCATCTCAGTACAACATAGCTAAAGCCAATTAGTTCCCACAAAACCCCCCTTTCCAACATAGCTTTATATTTCCCAAGATAGCTTCATCCCTGCTAGGTTAGATATTTCTGTGCTACATACCATGCATTAGAGAAAATCTTGATATTGCAAGCTAAGAAAGGAACAGAAAGCAGAATAAGTATAAATTAAAGACTTTGAATATTCTGAATAACTGATTGAGAGTGATGAATTACATGAATTGTGTGGCACAAATAGTTATGAATTACATAGACATGAATTACATGATTTTTTTTCATTATTGTTTTCATGAATTACAGAGGTATAAATGGTTATTTGAGAAACACAGCTGTGAATAAGATGTGATTCAGAGGAAAAGTGAAAAATTAGATGTTGGATGAATGAAGTAGCATCACTATTTTTTTTCAAAAGAATAGTGCTTCATTTTTTTTTTCCTCTCTTACTAATGTTATAACTATTTCTTGTCCTAATATTTTGCACAATGAGCCTACATACATATTTCCACAAGTACAGAATGCTTTTTACATTTCAAATTTTAAACATTGAAAAGGAGATATGCATTGTTTTTCATGCTTTTTTCTGAAAATTAAGAGCAATACCTATATGCCTCTGAAATAAAATTCTGTCACTCATCAAAATTCACTTATTGTTTGGAACTTTTGAAGTTGCAGACTAGTTTTCTGCAGTCTTTAAGGACTTCCATGACTTTCATGTCCTTTGAGCCATCCCTCACACATATCTGTCTACATTACTTTCTCATTCAAATTACTTTGTAGAGCTAGTTATAAAAATGGATTTTTGGAAGGCCCCTGTGTGCAGCTGGACTTATTCTGATTTCCTTCTCTGCATGCCCTATGCATATAAATACTTTAAAAACGATACCCAGAAGGTAGTTAAGTTGACACTGATACACAGTGCATACTAGTCTCCTATTATTTTAAGAGGTGTTAGGGGTACCAGTTTGAACACAGGAATGCAGGACAGCTCAGAAAAGAAGTAAAAGTAGATATAAAAGAAATGAAGAAGATAACACAACTATAAAAGAGTCTTCTAATGAACAGCCATTCAACAGGAAGGACGTTGAAAGCTTTAGCTACCTACCCCTGACCTGTGTTTCACTGACCCAGAAAGAGATGAAGAGTCGCCAGTATGGAGTTTCTAGGCAACTTCAGAGAATTATCTCACCGTCTCTCACAGTGATACACCTTTCTCTCTCCTGTGCATTTACTTCACTGCAGAGGTGGAGAAGGATGATAGACTGTACTAGCATGCATCACTTCCAGCCTTGGTGGTTCCCAGAGTGTTACTATGCCTTTGTCAGTTCCTCACCATTGATTAAGCAATGTAGGCAGAGTGCTGAAATGGACTATGAATATGTAATGCATTATAATAAATGGGAAGAAAAAGCCAATGAAATCTTGACTGTATGCTTAGATGCTTCATGTAATGAAGAAACTGACTATTACCCTCTAAAAGGCCTAGTTAAATAGTTCAGCTAGATGTGCAGACAGTTTTCACCTTAAGAAAGATCTAGAGCAATTGGATATTTGCATTCACGAAATGGACAGAAGAAGTAGGATCACATAAAAAAACTTGATTTGAAATTCTTCTCTAACTTTCCTGGCTGATCATATGAAATCCAAGCACTCAAAAATTTAATCCCCGTTATTAGTAATTCTAGTAATGGCCTGTGAAATGGCAATTTGTCAATCTCTTAAAAAGGAAACTACAAGTCTTTTGGTTGACAAAGGAAAAAAAAAACAGAAACAGTAAAATTTACCATAGGAAGGGGGCTTTACCTTAATTATTCATTCAATGTTGTCTTTTAGCCAATATTTATTTGTAAAAATGGGATAAACATTTTAATATGCAACCATAAATGTATACCACCCATGCAAATTGTCTAGCTGCAACATGGGACTGTGTCTTATTATACATAAAGGAGTTCTATGGTGTTTTAAACAGTAGGAATTATTTCACTAAGAGAGACTTCGGTTTTCAAAATATAGATTATTTTGAAATATAGATTATAGAATAATCATTAAGAAGCTTGGATATGATTTCATAAGAAGAATAACAGATTTCTTTACCAAAGAGGAAGAGGTGGTGTTATTCTAGGCTGAGCATATGCATTAGGACATTTTGAAAAGGTGTATAAGAGATAATAACCTTAAATTGACTGATATCTTTTTTCACTCAGTTTAAGCTAAATAGATTTTAAAAAGTAGGAAGCTAGCATGTGAAAATAGCTGGATTGAATAGCTCATGAAGTTCTATGTACAAAGAACTGAGAATCAGAACATATAGTACAAATTATAAATTCTTTTTTTTATAATTAAAAATAAGGAGAAAGATTAAGTGACTAGTTGATTGTAAAACCATTGTATTATGTGCTTCCTAAAATGTGTTTCTTGTGCAGTGTTGTGCCCTAATGAAATTTCTTCTGGAACTTGCAAACCTGTTCAGTCATGTCCAGGAAAGGAATTCAAAATGGAAGAGGCTCTGGCAAAGGCATGCAAGATAAGCTGTGGAATAGAGCATACGTCTTTCAAGAAAAGCTTGTAAAATAAACATGGATGAAGGGTATAATTCCTCTGATTACACCATGCTGACTAACACCTGACAATGATAATAATTTATTTAAATCATAGTAATATTGACATAAACAAAATATGTTATTGACATTATATAAAAATAGACTATATTAGAGTAAGTTTTGACCAGGACACTAGGGAAAATTGGGGAGAGATACAGCAATGGCTTTCTAGTGCATCCAGCATGATTGCCTTTTTCTTCAGAACCAGAGGTGATAAGCAGAACTAGCTTCCTTGTCATCTTTTCTCCAACTGCCTTACAGTCCAAATATGATGATGGTGTAATTGTATCTCACACATATTGAAGACTACCTCTTCCTAGCCACATTTTCTTCCACAGGATAAGAAGGGCAAGGTTTGAGGATTTTAGCAACACTGAGGGAAGAGGAAGTAGACAAGAATATCTGATTTTAAAAGTTCCAGAATTCAGATCATTAAATTGGGCTAATGTTGCTCTAAAGTCATGTTATTTTGAATACAGCTTTATTCCTCATAAAAATGAAGATTGGACAATTCTGAGACTTTTATGCCAAATATATGATTGTAAATGTAAGTACTGGTTTCTATTTTGCCATAAAACCCCTGGATGGCAAGATACTCTCCAATATTAAAGAAACTTAAACATATAGATTAATCAATCAATCATTTGAAAAAACATAGCAAACATTGAGATATCTTCTTCTCTTTTAAAATAGACATAATTGGTTTCAGTTCTTCCCCTGAGCAGAATTAGCCTTACAAATGATGTTTTTAGCAGTTGCTAAACACAGGTAAATCAATTTAACTTCATTGATATCGGTGAAGATTTGTCATTTTATCCACTGTTACTTTGCCACATTTTTAAAAAATGAACTGATTTAGCCAAAACCTATAATTTCCTCTAAAGAAATAAGCAAATGCTGTAATGATCAAACATTTCTTATTTGAAAAACTGTTCTGCACTTTCAGGAAGAAAGATTTTTGGTTAAGGTAGCTGTGTAAAGTCTGTCAAATTCAGCACAGTATGTCTTATTAATGGCCTCTAAGCCAACCTTCAGATAGCCATAAGCCTACAGCATTCTCCAAGATGTATTTGAAGAAAAAAATTGCTTGACACTAGAGAAAAGGTTAGCCCTACGCTGCAGGGATTCTAATTCTTAGTTTCATTAAGGAATTAAATTAGAGCGAAACTTTTAGCCTTTCCTCCTCCCCCCATCACAATAAGGAATGTTAACCTCAAACAGACCTGCTGCTCATCTTCAGTATTTTGCAACCTTTTCTTCACAGCAAGGGCAAAGGTCTCCGCATTGATATTCTGAAGGGAATCTGCATGACATTGTTAGGAATGGGCAAATGATCTGAAAGTCCCTACACAGCCAATATAATTCTGATTAAAGCTTGGCATTTGTTTTCTTGCTCTTTGGTGCAGACAGCATGCTGCCTGGAATTAGAAATATGAAAGGAAAGGAACTTCCTACTGTGCAAAGAGAGTATTTTGTCCTCCTCCTTTTCAAAATGCGGCAAAGTTTGCAAACATTTTTTTTTTTGTTGTTTTGAGTACAGATCATTAAAATGAGGTCATCCTTGTTTTCCCTTTCAGAATGAGATGTGCTGTGACTCATACATTTTCCTGCAGAATTACTGAGAAAGACCTTGCTCTACTAGCTTCCTAACTGATATTTCATCTTTAGCTCTTTAAGCTGGAAAATCATGATTTAGTTCTTCAAGGAAAGAGATGGATTTAGCTTTTGAGAAACTCATATATAATATAATGTAAATAAAATATTCATAGAAAACCCTAGAATTTTGAAGGAAATTTCTTGTTTGAATGTGTATGTACACATTTTCTTGCATCCAATATATTTGTAGTCCCATTCAAACTCTAACTTAAAAAGTAATTGATTAATTTTCACTTAAATGCACTTACCCAGAACCCTGGGTGCACACTAGTGCCCATCAAATTAAAAAGTTCCTATATGGTAGGAAGGAAATCTTTGAGCAAAAAACTAATTCCCTTGAAGTCAATGGAAGAACCATCATCAGAATTTCATTCTTTGTTACCATTATAATGTCTTATATCCATTATTTAGAATACATTACAGTTGATTTTATCTAGTAACGTGGTTCAATGAGAGCATTTATAGTAGACTGTTATCAGAGGCGTTGACAAAAATCATGACAAATCTTACCCAACTATTATAAACACTTGTTTTGTGGCTTCTGAAAGTACAGAACTGTTTTTCAGATAAGAAATGTTTGGTCATTGCAACATTTGTTTATTATTTTTTTTTAAGAAGATGTTAGGCTTTGGCTGCATCAGTTCATTTTCAAAAATGAGGCAGAGTACCAGTGAACAAAATAGTAAACCTTCACTGACATCAATCAAGTTTAACTGGAGCAGAACAATAAGAGTGAGTGAGAACCACAGCAGCCAGCCTCCAGAAAACCATTACATGAGACTCAGATGATTTCAATTAACCTAGGTTTGTTGTTGAACAGCCCCAGCCAAATGGCTCAGGACCTGGACCAGTGGGTTCTACTATTTCTCCTCCAAAAAGGGTCGAAATTTCTCCTCCTATTTAGGCTGCAAGAATCTTAGGAGATACAAAAAATTAAACAAAATCTTAAACTGTCTAGAGATACAAGAAATAATTGGGGGAGGTCATTGAGCCTTTCAACAAAACAGTTTGTTGAATTTAATAATCAGGAACTACCTGTTGTAGGAAATAAATCCTTCTTTAACATAAGCATTTACTTTCAGATCCAGAAACAGTTTAAGCTCTTAAACAGCTACATTTGAGTGACCAAAATACAGCTTAAATAGTGTTTTCCTTGAATTCTTCACTGACTTTAATTAATACACTACGGGAAACACATTGCGTATAGCATATGGTTAAATATTGCATAAAGAAGCAATATGAAAAAACCATAAACATGTATATATGTATATACACATACATAAATAAAACAACATGACAATCTAAACTGTTTGGAACAAATTTTGTCATCCAGTTTCACTTCTTGTTCATTTGTAAACAGATTTTGTTATGTAGGAATTATGTCTGAGGAAATTTGCATGAATACTTTTCAACTGAACAAAGTTGAGATTTCTAGTTTTGGTATTATTATCATTGCAGGTATGCCTTTATAGTAGCTAAAAATACTCACTTTTACCTTGAGTTAGAGTGTTAAGAACGGATATTTTTTTCTGTCCAGATATGATTCCACATAAAGAAGGTTTTGCTGGCTTACCTATCTATATCTATTAATAACAATACCAAACACCTAAGAATCCAGAAAAAACTAGTGACGTACTTCTTTACGAGTTTTCTGCAATAAGCGAAGTATTTCAGACACTGCTGTAATAATAGTTTAGATCAAGGTAACGTGAGGTCAGAACACCTCATCTAAATGAGCAAGACTTGTGTGCTTGTGTGCTGACTTTTCCTGTATTTGCAGATTTTATGAGGTGGTTTATTATCATGATCTAGTCCAGAATCTTAGTTAATACAAACCTTAACGATTCCTATTTTGTAGCTACATACTGTGTAGTGCAAATTTTTATGTGAAGTTAAGTTCCATCATTATTAACTAAAAGGGGCGGTGCCTGTCTGATTTTTTATCCTTCACTGACAACTTCTATTTTTCAACAAGCTTAATCCCAAACTATTGAATTATCTATGACACCCACTGATATCATCTGTGGGCTATCTAAATCAGATTATTTATTTTTTTTACACCAACTTCTGGCTTGCATGCATCTCACCACTACAACAAAGTACTGAATCCTATGGAATGTACTCAAACTGTCTGGTACATCTCTGGTATGTCTTTCATATATACTTGGTATGTACCAGGACATATGACAGGCTGTTTTAATGAATGTGATGCTTACCCTGAACAAGCAGGCTGGATGGAGTTTTGAACAACCTGGTCTAGTGGGAGGTGTCCCTGCCCATGTCAGGGGGGTTGGAACTCAATGATCTTTAAGGTACCTCCCAACTCTAACCATTCCATGATTCTATTCTATGATTCTAAAAGGATTTCCTTTTCCAGTACACTACTCTTACTTACTTACTCTTACTTATTATTTTTCTTGATAAACCACAGCTAAAAAGGCAAAGAGGCTTATTGGAATAGACACTGAGGCTGAGAAGGAGAAGAAGATTCTGCTTGTATGGCTGTTACTAGCCTTTAGCACGACAGCTGCAAAGTTAATTAATTCACTGATCTGTGCCTCAGTTTCTCCCATATGGGATATGGTAAGACCTGTGTAAAATGGTCTTACCGTTATGTGAGAGGAAAGAATCATGATGAAATCTCTAATTAAGAATTTGATAATCTTCTTTTTATAAATTTCCTATTTAAATCTAAATTATTTGAGGATTTTCTTTAAACTTTCCCAAAAATAATTACTATAAATAAGCTGTTATATTTTGCTATGTGATGAGAAAGTTGATTTACTATTATAAACACTATTTAAAGCCTTTGTCTTTACTGGCAGAACTAATTTCTTTTTTTTTTTCTGTCATTTAAAACAGAATTAAAAAAAAAATAAAATTACTGCAATCACTTATTTTACACTATTGAAATTTAAGAAAAACTCTCCACTGATTTTGTTGAGATTTCCTTTATACATCAATGACACTATTGCTTGACAACATGAACAAGCATATAGTAATAATGACATTGTATTTGCCAGCTGAAGCCTTCAGAATACCTTGTTGTCACCATGTACCCAAGTGATTTATAAAATATTCCAGTATGATAAATCAAAGCATTGTCAGCTGCTCAGGAGACTGATAGGCTGAAAGGTGTTTTCTTTAGCGATTGTGTTTAATAGAGACAGTTACATGAAAAAGTATGATTGAAAGAGGGTGAGTAAATGGAGAAAACAATAGGGGTTTTCTCTGTATATTTTGGTTTCCATGAAATCTCCCCATTTCACCAGTAATACATGACAAATTGTCTTTGGAATAAACTAGGGGGAATTTTCATACAATAAGAAAGAATTCTGATATATACTTTAATAGTAAATTCAATCCTAAAAAAGAAATACAGATAAAAACTTTACCCCTTATAGGATTAAGTAAAGCAAATTTTTATTGCCAGTAAGAGCTTACTATAAAGATTCATGTATCCACACAACTAAATGCACTAGCAGATCACATGCATTTTCTTCCTTCACTGTTATTGATTTTATTTAAAATATACACAGGTTTCTCCTGAACAGTCTCACTGATTTCCCATTCTTGCTCTGTGTGCTATGTGTCATCAAATGTAGTGACACTAGTTACAGAGTCACTGCTTGTCCATACATTTTAAAACAAGAAATTTTCAATTAAACATAAAGAAGAGAAGAATCAAAAAACTCTTAAGTTTCCTTGGCTTCAGCAGTCACAATATGTTCCTCAACGTAGATCCATAAACTGGCAAACTGAGATTAATCAAGATCCAGTAAACTATGGATATCTTTTAAAGCATATAGTTAAATTTTAAATAATAATTACTCTTTACCACATGATCCTTTGCAATGGTATATCTTGTGTGCATATATTATGCTTTCATGAAAGCATCATGAAAGAAACTGCAGATTGCTCAAAACCAAAAATAAGTGTAACTAAACTTATCAATAGATTTTTTTTTCTCAATTAAAGCAATCCTAATTTTATTTAACTTTAGTCCCAAAGGAAAAGAAAAAAAAAACAACAACAAACAAAAACAAAACCAAGAAACATCACAAGTCACCCTAATTTTTATGAAATAACTATAAAGGTAACGAACTTTCACAATGATGAAAATGGTATTGCAATACTTCAACTAAACCAGCAGAATAACTGTGGCTGACACACAGAAAAGTCTGACTTTCTTTGTAGAAGATGAATAATAGGTCTTGAAGTGATTTTAAACAAATATAGGTGCATGAATTGACACAATCTTCATTCATACCATGAAATAAAAAAAAACCTTTTATAATAGAAAAAGTAATATCCTACATTATAGACAGAAGAGTAGATTTGATACATGTGTACAAGACCACAGCATCAACAATAACACACTATTATCAATCCTTTGTATAATGAACATTTCTCCAAAGAACTAAAATTTTGTTTTCTTTGTTAACAAACATAATCATTCTTCCAAGGAAATGTGATCTCAGTTGAGGGTGATTGGACGTAGCTAGAAAAATCAAAGTAAGCCCCCCAGAAGAGTTGGGGCCAATGTCTTCTCTAAACTGCAGCTGATAAGAAATAAAATTTGTGATGAAAACCCAGGTGTTACAGTCAATGCACATTACTTTAATAGACCTCACCTTAGAAAGTGATGTCCCAACATGAGACTCGTACAGCTCTTTGAGCAGAGAACTGAACTTGGATTTCACCATCTGCCAAAGGACAACTCCATGATAAAACAAGATCAAGCCGTAGTTTCAAATCAGTTTTATTCTGGTTCATTAGAGAAGAGAAGGCAACGTGTTCCTTTTGCATAACACCTCTAATTTTCTACATGGTACTTGACATGAACCACATTAGTATCACACTAATTACATTATAGTTCACATTCCCTTCCTCTAACTCAATTTCTCAGGATTAACCCACCTCCAAAGAAGAGTCTTTTTCCCATTTTCCTTCCTGTTATCTCACTGAAACCCTTATTGAATGAGCTTCCTGAAGGATAAAAGACTGTTCTTTGTAATAGTTTCAGCTATTTTTCCCTGAAGAAAAGTAAATAGAAGAGTAACTTTTAACAGGGAAGAACTTATACCCCAGTGACAAAATTATTATCTTTTGTCAAGTATTACATACGATGTGTATCAGTGCAACCTCTAAGCTGCAGTATCACACTTTCATTTGCTCCTTTCAGGAAAATGTGCATTCCACTTGAAGTAAGAGAAGTAATTACTTCCATACTGTTCAAGTGGAGTAGAATGTATGTGCAGCCACAGTGCACGAGACACTGCAGTCTGCAGAGTTCTTTTCTGAGCAGAGAGTCTTCAAGCAAATGTTTTCTTCTGTTGGAGCCCGCAGAACCACAGAACTCCAAATCTGAGCACTACAAGCCTGATTTAGCCTTTCCTTTTCCTTTAGAAATACTGGCAAGGAATTTGGCAGCTCAAAACCACTTTTTATGGCAGGAGGAAGATAAGTGAACTTTATACAAAACACTAGAAGACTAAAATAAATAAAGACTAACAGGTATTAAATCCCTACAGGCTGTTTTCGGGAGAGGAAAAAAAAAGAAGTTTATGCAAATCTAATCTGTTGGACGGAGGATGTATTTTGACCCTGATGTCAGAACTCCACTCCCTATTAGCAGAGAAGTATTTTGATTGTGAAATGAGTCTGGCAAATGTCAAAGGACAACTATGCCAAATGATATTTGAAATTATCCAAGCAATGTCTTTCCTCCGTTATAACAACTTATATATAACATATTATGGCATGATTACAGTGAAAAGGTTATTAAGGATGCTCCAGTCTTTGGTAGCTTGAAAAAAAAAAAATTACTGAGCTTTGTGATATTTTAATTTTATTTAAAAGAGCAATAGAAAAAATAAGCACCTTGCCAGATGTTCGTTGTCAAAGCAACTGAGCTCTTTTTTGGCTGAGCCTCGCAGTTCTTGCAAGACAACCTAAGAGATGCCATCTCTTGCAGGGCACTAGATGAAATCAGCTGTTGAGCACAGAGGGAGCACAATTTGCTCTAAACATTTTTATCAGTCTCAGCAAAAACTTTGTTTCATAAAGGGTAAAAAAAAATCCTCCTTTCCAAACAAAGATGTTAATAACTTTACATGATAAATTCTTGCCTTCCTCAAGACATTAAGCCATCTTTTGTGCAGGCCTTGCAGAAACTGTAAACTGAGTTATAGAACAATTTTCCATGTCTTTGGTATAGTAACTATGAAGTAGCACTCAAAGTGTGCACAGAGCTGTAAGGGAGGTGCTAACTTCGCTATTGTCAAATTGACAAACAGTACAAGTGATCTGGATGGAGAAGGGAAAAAGGATAAGCCCTTATGTCTGTTTATTACCCGCCAACACCACAGTGGTAGGGCTGATGATTTTGATTTTTTCATTCTTTTCTCCAGAGGTAAGCAGATGTGTGTCAAAGACAATCACCGGAAAACAAGTCAGAAAATTATTCAGAACTGAATGCTGGGAGTCAAAAAATATTACCAAAACACAGTACAAAGTAAAAAAATATTTTCACTCTACCTCTAATCTTTCCTCCTGGGAAGGCACATCAACAGACACAGAAAGCAAACTATCTAAAAAGAAAAAAAAAAAAGCAGGAAAGCAGTATATATTTTTAGATCCTTCCTAATTTTAAAACAGGTGTAATTCTTTTCATTTCAACATAGGTCTGAACTTACATTATCCCCTATTCAGATTCCAGAAATTATTATTTCATAAAGATGTTTATGATTCATACATTTTGCTATTTGACAAATGTAAAGTGAGGTGTTCAAGACTGTAAGTATTTATGTATCTGAGTAATTTTACCTGTGCGGATAACCTTGTTGACTGAAAATAGTGGATGGGGATTTCAGTGAAACTTCTTATACTAGCAAGGCTATTCAGGTGTCCAAATATTTAGGGATTCAGTCTTCCAGCTATCTGAGAAATATATTAAAACAATTAAATATCTACAGGCAGAAATGAAAGACAGACCTGAAAAAAATAAACACAGTTTATGTGTAATACATGAAAAAGAAAAAGAAAAAAAATTCAGTGCTTTTCTTCATACTACTTTTAACTGTTTGAACATTTTATCTTTTGAGTTTTGATTACATTGTCTTTTTTTCCTTGCAGAATTGGAAATAAATATCAATATTTAATACTTATTATATCAAGTGATCATCAAACACAATCTGGATCTCACAGGTCCCTGAAGTTTGTGTGTCATGCTCTATAAGCAGTCTAAAATTAAATTCCACTGAAAGTATCTGACATTATACACCATCCTGTTCTAGATTTGCTCCAGATTCTCATCATTTGGTAAACTTATAATATAAGCTGAAGCATTTCCTGTAAAACAGTGCTAAGAAGGACAAACATCCACCCACGTAGTGATTAATTATAAACTGCGTGTACATAGTATTTGTGAAGAAGATAGGATGAATTTAAATAAGAAAGTATTCAGAGATCTAAATGCTGAAAAGAATTATACTCTACATTTGTTAGTCAGGAAAGAGAGGTTAGAGGCAGGGGTTTTTTTCCCTCCAGATGGGTTCTATATACTGCTAATACTGCAGCGAGTTTATAGCCCATAAAAACTAACTGAATGGCCATCTTTGAAATTCTTGGCCTATGGACAGATGTAACTTCTTACTTCAAACATTAAGTCAAATATTGATACGTCTGAATTCAGAAAAAAAAATGTACTGTCAGGAGAATGCCTCACAGTAGTAGAAATTGCATTATCGATTTTGTCTATTTTTTTTTTCCTCTCCATCTAGGACAAGGTGGAAGGCAGAGAGAAAACACATTCAGGTTCTTCCTGTAAAAGAGGAGAAAATGGTTAGTAAGGAAAAATTTGTAAAGTATGGGAGGTTGAATGGGCAAGACGAAGAATAGAAGCAGGAGAGAAAGAGAAAAGGACCTTATGTTCTTTCTGAGACTGACAACGACACAGAGATGATACAGAAGGCATGTGGGCATCACAATGCACTGTGGAGGTATTTGTTGTTCTGCCAGATTAGAAATAGAAATAACTCACTGCTCTGAGACTGAGGGACTCTTACATAAGACTTCAGGCTAAAAGTTGTTTCCTCTAAGACTTAAGATAAAAGGGAGAATGTGAGTAACACAGAAATGGTGTATTGGGTCAGATTTCTTCCACTCCCATATTTTTACTAATTTTATTAATGTTCCATAAAAAAATCAATTTTAAAATACAAAACCTGAAATTCGCTTTTTGCTGGAAACTGTTCATCACACTCCGGAGATGAGGAGGAGATCACGATGGGCTGCGACTGGGCCACATATGCCTGCCCAAAAATCCTTTCCATGTGGTGACAATGCCTTTAGACAGCTGGCAAAGGTTAGATCAGCTCCTGGAGTTCATTCTCCTGTCCCATAACCAGGGCAGAAATCCTTTCAGAAGAGTCAGCTTCTGCTGTTAGGACTGTTAATTAGCAAGCTGAACCTTTGTGCTTAAAGCCATCTACTGAAATAATGTATCAAAACCTTGCTGTTTGCTTAGAAAGAAAACAGACATAGTAAAATAAAATCACGATGAACTTTCTCCTCTCTCTTTACCAGGTGATGTAAAAGCAGTCCTTCCCACTAGTTGTGTCTTTTGAATACGTTTGGCATGATGATTGGCTAGATATATGTTTGTGTTTCATGTTTCATTTGAACACATTTAAGGTGCTTCTGTGTTCATGATGTGCACTCATGCATTGACAGGGGAGCAGGTGGATCATATCAGTCACTGCCAGCTCAATGGCTGTGAATATTTCACTCCATGGATTTATTTGGCTTATTAGATCTGATTCTGCATGCATATTTCAGGTCTGACATACTGCTGTGTTGTCAGATCTTAATTTTCTTGTTTGTTTACAAATGCGAAAATAAAAAAAATTTGGCCATTTTTCGGCTTTCATTGCCATTCAGAATAGCCTTATTTTTTTCCTTTATAAAGGTCCTTTGTTCTTTTCTGTCATCCTTGTGGATATTTTTTGGTTTTTTTAATAATCAAATGTTATAGTTATACCGTAATTTTCCAACACAGTAAGACTGCATTTTTTGATTAAACCAAAGTACAGCAGTTTGAGGAAAGAAATCTATCTGTCTTCTGGGGGCACTGCTTCATTTTGAGTACTGTCCTGGGACCTCAGAATAGGACGTTGTTATTGACAGCACTGGTGATGAAACTGGAGGGGTATCCACCAACCACAGAAGGTTTACTTATAATACCATCATTGCAATCCTTTTCTACAATATGCTAAGTAATAAAAGGCCCTTTTCTTAGTTGTTTTGGGGTCAAAATCAGGAAGCATTTTTAATTTATGTTGTAGCTAAGTGATCTGATCTCTACCTCAGAACCTCACTAAAGACATAGCAAAGAAAGTACTGTTAGATATTTCCACCTCTTATCTCAGTGAAAGTTTTCTTTGTCCTTCAGGTAACTCTCCAAACTTGAGCATTTCTGAGATTTATTTAGAAGTTCAGAACAGTCATGTAATCAAGGTCCCTTGTTACCACCTCTGAAATGCAGCACTTAAGATCTGGGCTCCTGAGGGCAGCTATAGAGATATTAGCTCATACTGTTCGGGGGGGGTCTATTTTTCCCTGCCTTAACTTGTACACTGCAATTTTCTGTTCTTGGTTTCTCAAGCTAGTTCTTGTTGGTGTGCAATTCAACTGTGAAGACACATATTGTGCCTCAAACTGTTTAAATTGCAGTTAGGACATGTTTCTCCTAATTAAAGCTTTCAACCACTTAAATCAAATGATGGTTTAAGGATTTTAATTTTCCATATTCCATTCATTCATCAAAATGTGATTTATAAATACAATTATGAATGTGTGCAAAAATTTTTTCTAGAGGCTGTGCTTTTTCAGATTTATTGGGGCATCAGGGCCCAATTTATTTATGCACTTTGAAACAGAGGACAGACCCTGTTTAAGACTTAATTTAAAAAAAACCTATTTTGTAGGATCAAGCCTCTTAAAGTTTTATTGGTGCCTATGTTTTATATTAATTGTGTGGTATGCCCCCAGGTATTTTCACAAAGGGCATTTTGGAAAGGTAAATTCTGCTGATGGATGAATTTCTCTGCAGAGGTTTATTAACATTTTTGTCAATTTATCCCATTAAATACAGCAACATCCCTAGACAGTGATGAACTGCAATAGCAGCAGAGGCTTCACACAACGATGGCAAACCGATTCCAATAATTTTCTCAGTAGTATGCTTGTAGCACAAGTGAAACACTGATCTTTAAGAGTATGGCTAGGTAAGTAAAAATACATAGAGGAAAAAACAAATATGTATTTATGAATATTCATTTAAAGTGAACCTACCTCATTATGTGTTCAAACTTCAGGAGCAGTCTAGAATATAGAATTAAAGTTATTAACAGCAATACTTTCCCCAGTAATGGAAACACATGAACTTTGTGTATGCGTATGTATCAGCTGACAAATGAGGCATATATATCAGAAACTTGACACTAAAATCCCACTTTCTCTAAAAGAAGGAATAAGTCATACAACCTGCCCACACTCCAATGCCCACAAATGCCAGTGAAATGGTTCCTACAGATTTCAGCACGCAGTGCACCAGGTGCAACAGCCTATCAAAAGAAGCTTGAAATTCAGATTTTGGTTACTAAATATTTACAACAATGTGCTTATAAATAAGTTACATTCCTTCACAGGGATTATGCAGCAAACAGATTCAAATACTCAATTAATTAATTTGAGAAACTATAATTTATCTGTTTTCAGGAATAGCTCAAAAATGACAAAAATCACTAAATAAATTATTCAGTGCAAACTATTCCCTCCTGTGACAGTGTCTCCCGATCTCTCACAACACACGGTATTTAATTTTACTGCATTACTGTTTTTCTTTTCTATAACAAAAAAAAATTCTCATAAGACTTTAAGAAGCATTATGAATGCTATATTAAAGACTACATATTAAACTTGTATAAAAACCTTTTGGAATTTATGTAGAAGAACATATAATAAAATAAGGATAGTGGAAAGAAATAAAGAAAAAGATTCAAAGTACTCTGTAAAAGCAAGCTGATTGTAGTATTAAATGTTATCCCAAAAGAAATGATAGAAGTTTCTATGATCAGGTCATTCATAGGCAAAAAACAGGAAAGATATAAGAAAATAAACTTTAGGGGGAAAAAATTTTGCCAGTGACAGTAAGGAGAAGTAAATTGAACACAGCTTCTCTCCACATTGCCACTTGTAATTTGTGGATTATTTCTACTTATCTACCTCTATACATTAAAAAATAATTTGATTTTTGGTACCTAATATCCTAACAGGGCTATAACTGCTATACATATCTCTGACCAGGCCTGTATCTGCTTTGTGTGTTGTCATGCTTTCTAACAAACTGTGTCATAAGTTAGTCTTTCAGAAACTATTTCATGTCTGTTTCTTTCCTTTAAACAGTGATGGATAAAGCAGAAACAGGGATGGCTAGTGATGAACAGCATAAAATGAAGAAATGAGAAAGAATGCTGAATAGTGAAACATCTTCAGTGTTCACTATTCCCTTTGAATATATGATTTCACCCCTGCACAGAAAAATTAACGTGGCAAAGAATGTGATTTTTTCATGCTCTGTTATTTTTCTGAGGCTGCCACAAAACAGAGAAATAGCTTATTTTTCTAATTGCAAATTGGCTTTACCAGCAGTGGGTAAAGTTTCAGTTTCTAAACACAAAAATTTGGTCCAATTTTTTTTTTCTTTATTGTGAGTAATATAGGTCATCAAATTATGCATCTTTTTTTTTCCTTCAGAACAGAAGAATTTCATCACAGGCTGAATCTTTGCCATAGATTACCAGTACACTGGGTTCTCAAATAAATGAGTGCTCATTTGTATGTATCTTTGTTTTTCCTGGTTACAAAATAAATATTTGTCACTGAAAAGTAATTGATAGGGTTTTTCATTATCAGTTCAGAACTACCACTAACAAAGAATAACCAAAGCCATGTGGCTGGTGTTTAAAAGAGTATTTCTCTTTAGACGACACTTCAGGGATGAAAAGTCCATATTTTTGTGAGCTTTCATCACAGTACCTTCTGATTTTGTGTCTTAACACTAATCCTAGAATTACTTCACATAAAATTCCATGAAATAATCTATCAAGGGCCCAAAAGCATAATAAATTTAGAGCATTTAAAAATATTTAGTTAAAAAAAAATATTTTCTTTCTTGGCTTTAGATAAAGTATCAAATTTTTAGGATTACTTTTCACAGTTTAGACATGCAGCAAATACTAATTCCCTTAAATACAATTGAAATAATGAAGTTATGCTCTGACTCAGTTCATATACTTAGGTCTATTTACTCATATAGTACAATAAACATTCCCATTTTGGAAATCAGACTATAATACACATTTTGGAATCCCATTTTGGAATCAGTTGAACATTGAATGAAAAATCACAAACACAGAATATTAATAAATTCTTACCATTTCTTTTATTTTAACTTAGGACCAGATCCTAACTATCCTAACTATTCATGGGATAAATAACATTTTACGTTCAATACTATTATTAAGAGACCACTTTTTCATAAGCTGATATGATTTTTTTACATTGAGAAAGACTAATGCCAGGAATTGCAATCAATGCATGAGGAAAACCTTGTTCCTATAATAAGCTAAGAGATTTTGAATACAGTCAATTAAAACATATTTTAAACATAATGTGTTTTAATCTATTAGTATTTTTTTATATACTTTGCATTCTTTTCCTTTATATACTTTGCATTCATTTAAAGAAGAAGATATACTTCAGATATTTCACTTGTATGAGTTTTGCAGATAAACTGCTCACAAAATTCTCTGGAAAGAAAGACAAGAAAATGTAGTTCTTACAGCTGGTATCGGAGAAGAAATGATTCATAAGACAGTTTCTTTATCGAAATATTTCCCACTGTTGAAAGTTTTGCACAAATCCAGTCAAGGGCCTCTGATACAGCTAGTTCCTGATTATTTTGTGACAAGTAAGGTCTCTTCACAGATGTGGACCAAATATTAAAAACAAAATGATTGATATTGTAGGGTGGAATGTAAGGACAGCAAGTCCGAACAACAAAACAGATTTGACATTCAGGGAAACATTTAAGCTCAAAGGACTACAGTGCAAATCTTTCAGCCCCCTCTTCCCTCTTCAGGCAACTGACTTCCTAATGCGTGGACTTGAAGAAAAATCTGTCTGTTCCAAGCGTGATAAAAACTCTGAGCAAAGACATTTTAAAAAGGGGGGCAGGGGGGCGGGGAATTAACATCGTGTCTATTAACAGCATCATCATCAATCAAAAAAATCTACCGGAGGTTGTCACGAGATAGAATTTGTTTTGGCTTGCCTAAAATTGATTTTTGCTCTTTTCTCTTTCCCTATAAAGGCTTTCTTATGACTCTCACACTGACTACTTACTTATAGCCATAAATTAAAATGTAACTTTCAAGAAAAATTATTTTATCTCACTTATATTCTACCTGGGTGACACAAGAATCTATTTCTAAACATTTTTTTCCCTTTTCCAGCTTACAGCTCTCAGAAAGGTTGCACTTCAGAGACACCATGAACCACTTCACCTCCTCTGAAGATGGGTATTGAAATAGGTCATATGAATCATCCAGAAGCTGTTATTCCTCTCCATCTATGATAAATGCCATTTGATGCTAACTCCTTCCAGGTGTCTTCACTTTCTGTCCCACATTGGGAAGAGACAGAATAAAAAGAATATTTATCATAAACAGTTGATAACTATTACAGCTAAGAAAATACCCAATGCAGAAAATATCAGTGTTTGGAAATGGCCATAGAAAATAATAAAGTACAGACATTTCAAAAAATGAATAATGTAGTAGAAACTGGAGATGGTAAGGTGGTTTTCTTGGACAAACCACTCTTTCTATATTTGCCTGATCTGTTGATGCCAGCAGAATCATGTATCTGCTTCAAGCACAGCAGTGCACCCAGAAAATACACCTGTGGAGAAGATATAGAAGCTGCAGCAAAATTTCTCACAATGCTAAATCAGATAAATGAGGATATTGATGTCAATAAAAACCAAAGCATTTTAGTCTCATTCACCCAATAGATAATTTCACCTGTAATACTTGCTTACAGAACAGGACCTTGAGAATGTCATATAAAAATACCTATATTTTTCCTTTCATTGCAGATGAGGAAAGATCTTTTGCTTTAATTTGTAAGCTGTGATGTAGAAGGAAGCACAAAGAGTAGCACAGGCCACAGTACTCCTTCTCTACCTCAGTGGAATTAAAGTAGTTCGGTTCTTTAGATGGATAGTACACAGGAAATTTGGAATCAAGACTACTATGTTTTTTTCCTGTGTAGCTTCTGAGTATGGGGCTGAATTGTCAATACTATTCTGAGTTTGAAAGTCCTTTCAAGATAGAGTAGACTGTAGTAATACAGGATTTAATAGTCCATTTAGTGTTATAGTTAGGTATTCATAAAGGATATATTTTATGTTTTTTCCACAGCAATGGAGTGCTGTTGTAAAGATCGGGTGTCTTTTGTTGTTCTGTGTCAAAAAATGCCGTTTGTCCCACAACACAAAACATTGCTGCTCGTGCAAGCAAGGCCTTTGAGGATATGCTTTCTACTGTGTATGACAGCTCAAAAATTGTGTTTTAAACCCTAGTCCTATGATCACTTCTTCTCCTCAAATGCCTGCACCAAGCTATGGTGCACAGTCTACTCCTCATGTAAGGTCATAAGTGTGTCAGCATGTTGTCATCCACTTACGCTTGTGTATTTTGTGCAAAGAATGTTCTAGTCCCTTGATATGTTTTCAACACATTCAGTGAGCTGCCCCGACAGCCTACTGGTCCCCAAAAGAGGGAATTCTTTCCCATTTGCCTTTAGCCCTGGCCAAATGCTCTCACCTAATTAATTTATCTGTAGCACCTCTTGCCGCCGATGAAAAAAAAGCAGGAATTTTCCAGAAAGAAGCCAGAAAGCAAAAAGTGGATAATGGACGTTTCGCTTCATGAGTTTTAGGGTCTAACAAGCATCACAAGAAAGGTAACAAAACCACCAACACACAGTAGGAGAGGACAGGGAGAAAAGTGAGGAAAAAGAGGCATGGAAAAGCTCAGGGGCAAAGAACAGGAACTAGTAAATCACATTTATAGTGCATGGCACAGACAGCTTAAAGACTAGTTGATTTCATGTAGGGGCATTCTTGCGCTATTCAAGGTTTCTTTTGTTGCAGACTGTCCCTGCATCTAACCGTAGGAAAAGTTATGTTTGCCCAATGCCTACACTTCAACTCACCCTCACTCTCCTGCTACTTCAGGGTTAATCAAATGGCAAGCTGAATAAGTAAAAAACCCAAGGTCTTTCTTTGGTATAAAGTGTGGTTTAGCAGGTATCGGAAAATAAGGAGTGGGATAACTACCCTGGGTAGACAAAAGATAGCAAATGTTAAGACTTTGCTCACAGCCAAGCACATAGTGATTTAGTCAGTATCAGCAGGTTTTAATCTAGCTCCTTTTATGGCCACCTGCTCCCAAAATACCCTGGCCACTTGTTTCTGGCCTCACATTGCCAATTGGACCCAGCATCATGCAGCAGTGCAAACAGACTGTCAGATAAGAGAAATCAATCTACTTCAGAAGTTACCCAGAAAATTACTTTTAGCTGGATCAGTTCCCTGATACTCTGTACCTCCTGGCTGCACGAGCACTCACATTGGTCACATTTGCAGAAGGGGAAAAGAACCAGAATGGCTAAATCCTTTTGTTGTATTTCCTCAAAAAGCTTGTTTACCTTTCTAGCTGTCTGGGCTTACGTGTGCAGAGTGTACCTCTTCTCCATCTGCACAATGTGCAGTTACTCCACGGGGCTGCTCAGGATATAGGGGCTATAAAAGCCCCTAGTCAATACTCTTAATGCATGATACTGTGAACTCTGACAAAATACGTGAAGGTCAAAAGTTGCGAAGAGGTAACTATGTAGGCTATAAGGTAACTTACCATTCTGTAGTTATGGGAAGTAGCTTCAGTGTTTATCGTGCTTATCATGAGCAAACCACAATGGAAATAACCTCAGCAAACAATTATAACAATAAGTTGCTTTTTCAGATACTCCAGACCTCATATCAAAGCTCATTTTGAGTTTCTTCAGTAGTTGTTTGATACTTGGTTGGGAGACAGGGTGTATTAGAAATTGTGTGCATTGAATGAAGAATCATTAGAACTCTAAGTTTATATTGTTTGCAGCCTGAATTGGTTGGGAAAAGATAAATCTTTCCTGTATAATCTCTATGATTCATTCAAACAGAACACAGAGCTGGAATAAAAGACAACTAAATAATAATTTTCCAGTCATCTAGTGGTAATATTTTATATTCACGTTGGACTAATTTTGAAAATAAATTGGGGTTGTTATATTCTAGTCAAAATAGAAACCTTGAAATATACAAATTTTAACAGCAGCAGAGTCTATTTGGTAGTTAGTTTCTGCTTGGTCCACTTACTCAGAAAATAACTTTCAACAAGTATTTCATAAAATTACAGCTCATGGAAGTATTATGAGTGCTTTTCTTAACAAGATGAGAGTTGATATGCAACAGATTCATGACTGCAAACTGATCACTCAACTTGACCTTTTATTGCAAAATTGGATTGGACTTCTGCCATATTATAGATGGTCATCTTGTAAACATCCAGATGCCCCCATTAATTTCTACAGTTTTTCACCAGCTGGAAAACATTGGAAGTGGTTATAGCAGCATCGGCTCTTGTACCAGAGAACTAAATCAGGCCAATGATGGTATGACAGGTCTGTAAGTTCTTAGCAGAAGTTTTGATAAATACTTGTGCAGCGGGGACCCCACTTATGCATGTGTGTGTGTGTGTAGCAAGCTTCTAGCTAAGAACTTTCGTTTGGTCTTATATAAAGAAGTCCAGAAGACAATTTGAAATTGAACAACGTGTATCAAAGAAGCACAGTTGGAAACAGGTTCCTTATGCTGTTACTGTAGTCTCCTGTTGTAATCCCACTGGGTTTAAAGCACCTAGTTATGTATTTTGTGAAGACAGAAAACAGCATGCTTAAGACAACTGGATTAGGTCATTAAACCATGAATCTTTTCTTCACAGTCCATCCATGAAATAGTCTGGTTTAGTCTTCTCATAATCAGGGGCAGAAAAGAAAAGTGAGATGTGTGCAATGCTAACAAGCTATCAGAAAATCAGCACAACAAGACGGGGTGTTTGGAAGGGACATATATATGCAGTAAATACTGAATAAATTGAAAGGTTACTTGTGGCAGAAGTTGTAAAGAATTCTGTGAAAATTGTGGTGCTAGACAGTGATCCCCAGAAGCATGGTTCAATCCAATTAAAGCTATTGTTTGGGATACAATTACACTGATCTTTATCAGCATAATTGGAAATTTTGAAATTTAAAATGGATTATGTTTCTAATTACAGATGATCTTGACTCCTTTAAATAATTATTCACTGATAGAGAACAAATGAAACAATTTTCTTTGCTACTGTTAAGCATCCATGTATAAAACATAATGGAATTGTATATGCTAACTAATTTTGAAATAATGAGGTCTTAGTAGATTTTTAAAAATATGAAAATAAATAAGTACAATGTACAGACATTTCTCGTGCTTTTGACTGTACTAAATTGGTAGACTTTTAGTTCTCCAAGTTCCTAGTACCTTCTCAAATGAAAAGAATTTGTTCTTCTGTCAGAAGGATATCCTCAAACTCTTTCCTTCTAACAGAAGCTCCAAATATATTAATTTAGCTTCACCTGGGAAAGAGGGAAAAAAATAAAAAAGAAAAAAAAAAAGAAAGATTGTTCCTTTCTGGTGCAGCAGCATTGAAATCTGACCTTTGAAATTCCTTGCAGAATTCTGCCAGAGAGCTGCAAAAGAAAGAAGAAATTGCCCTCAGCATGGTACCGCTCACGTTTCACAAACACTTCAGAAAACTGGATATAGTTTTCTCATGGGTGTACCTTCAGCTCATTACAGACAGCAAACTGTGAGGACTGCTCACAAAGCAAAATGAGTAAATTAATTATATGACAAGTGTTAATATCTTATTTAAAATAAGTAATCCCCAAATATCAATTAAAAGTTTTCCTCAGTGTTGGGGAATGTTTACTTCTTAAAGGACAAAAAAAAGCAGCAAAAACTCAATGTGAGAGTAAACTACTCTTTAGTGATTTTTTTTTTCCCTTTAAAACATAAGATTAAAACTAATCAACATTCTTCAAGCAGAGAGATTCAGTACTGAAAAGCATACCCTCATCGGAATAAGAAGTTTCCATGGGAGCTTTTGATTTCCATAAATAAATAGTGGTGTCATTGTGACCAAAAAAAATAAAATACTAGTAGGATATTTCAGTATATTGTTTGATCCAGATAAATCTAACTCAATTTTAAATTCAGGAATAATGTGGAGGGAAAAATTAAAAAAATATATATTTTTCTGATTGATCAGAATCAGATCAATCATAGTTCGTTCTTAGTGAATACTGAAATGTCAAGATAGCACCAAAATGGAAACTTTCTTATATCTTTATGTTTCATACAAATATTGTGCCCATCACCAAGATCTGAGGTCTGTTTTACTGACTATTTCACCTAAATAGACACTTCATTATCCAGAAAAGATAATATTTGCAATTTGCAACGAATTAAAAATTTCTGTAACGTTTTCAGTAATACTCCATGTACAAGTGCTGTCAGAGCTAACTCTGACATTCCTATCAGCATATGCAGATGAAATGTTGCTGCCCTTGGAAGTGAGAGTGGGATTGAGTTGTTCCTGCTACAGGAGATGAAGTTAGTGGATGAATGAAAGGAGAGATGTCAGAGAGGTCTCACATCTGGCTTTTTGCTTGTGTTGATGCTCTTACAGGTCACTTCCTCTCTTGGCTTGCAATCACCATTTCTACACTGTAACCGCTCCCTTAGAAGCATCAGCAAACTTGGATTTTTAGGATGCGCATGGCAGGTCTTCTGTTGAAGACAAAAGGCTGCTGAGATCTGTAAGAATCTAGCAAAATTTAGATAGCCATGCAAGGCAGGAAAGAAATGGTCATGTGCCAAAATTTTAAATAAAACAAACCTTGTATGTTATTTGCAATAGATTCACCCAAATCCAATTTCTATTTTTGTAAATATATTTTAATACTAATAAAAAAAGGTCATGTGATTAGATAAATATAATGAAGTTCTTTGTTGCAACGCTTGTTAAAAACAAATGAAGAACATAATAGAGGTTAAGAATCTGGTTCTGAATGCAGTGGCAACTATTTTTCTAAATTATTTATATTTTCTTAGGTATAGTAAATATGAACATTTGAGGTTCAGCTCCCCAAAAAATAAGTCTTAAGCAATCTGGAAATAATTTGTTTTCAATTGGACAGGTGTCTATTTTTAAATAATGTGGCATTTAAGGGTTTTATATTTTTAATATTCATTTTGCTCTTCACTTAAATTGTAGTGGTCTGAAATTTACTCATTTTATTTTAGTATGAGGACTAAGCATTGCTCTACAAAAATCAGACTGCAGATCCACCTAGTAGAGTATCATTCCTCTGAAAATAATTCATGCTCATCTTTTCCAAATGTTATGTCTGGTTGAAACAATTATATATACCCTGTGAGGAGGTATTTACTCTTGAATTCTTTAACTTTTCATTTCATAGGGTAATTTCTTATGCTGAGCTTGGATGACAAATCCTTGATAAATTATCAGTTATTTTTTACATTTTTATTACTCTATTCTTCTCATCTTTATGCAAGAAATATGCTTGTAATCTTTATGCCTTTGTCCTTTGTAAATTATGTATTTATAAATATTACAAATTATGTATATTTTTAAAAACTCTTTTCTTATAAAAAGCTTTGATTATATTTTTTGTGCTGTCCTTATTTTCTATCCCCAAATTTGTCTAATTTTTCAGTATCCGTTTCAAAGCAAGATAATCCATATTGCAAGCAGGATTCCAAATGAGCCTGCATCACTGATTTACATAAAGACATTTATAGAGTATTAATTTACATCAGAAAGCAAACACAAAATCAGTGTAAACACAATTAAAATAAATTCTTTTTCCAGATTGATCTCATAGATTTTTTGCAGCATTAGCACAGCTCTTTGGCTAAGAGCTTCCACTTCTGTTGTCATTCTGTAATTACATGAAAAAAACACTAGCTCTCAGTACAGGAAAAGTGGAGCAGCAATCTCCCTCTTATTGAACAACACTGTATGTCAAGTGGTGTGTAATTCTCAGCTGGTGCACTGATATAAATCTTGAATATACAGTTTAAAACCAGCACTGGTTACAAAGCATAGACATTGTCTGTAGTGAAATGTACAATCTCCATAGTTAAGTGTAAAAATTCAGAATTTAGATTTTTGATTAACATTTTGGGATTATAAATAAACACTCCGATAAGATACCTTCTTTCCATATAACTTTTTACTGAAAAAAAAAAAAAATTGCTGAAATATTTATGGAATAAAAACAAAAAAAAAGGTATAAAACAAGGATCACATAGTGACTTCAATGGTGACTTCTCACGCAGTATCAAATGGATATCAAATATCCACTTCTTCACTCATCAGTCAGAATTTTTTGGCCCTACTTAAATTCACCTTCTTTCTCACTATAGGTATTGATATAACGAAGTGTTTTCACAAGAAACTCTTTCACTCTA
This sequence comes from Tringa tobata, assembly GCA_033628505.1. Classification (NCBI taxonomy): domain Eukaryota; kingdom Metazoa; phylum Chordata; class Aves; order Charadriiformes; family Scolopacidae; genus Tringa; species Tringa tobata. The sequence continues at coordinate 1,359,133 of JAHREE010000339.1, read as the reverse complement.
TCTCTCCATTTGAAGATACATTATTACTAAGTTCATAGCATCCTACTTCCCAGACAACATTGACATATCCTGTTAGAGTAGTCTAATCAGATAAAACCCCCAAACCTTTCAATAAACCTCCCTTGATATTCCAGGGTGTTAAAATTTATTTAATTTCTACACTGGTGGGTTAAGTGTAATTTTATGTCAACTAAATATAGCAGAGGAAAAGAACTGTGCTCTTTTCTCATTGCATAAGAATTGTTAGTGCTTATGGACTCCATATGCACTTCTGTATGGACTTCAGCACTTTTGAAGAAACTGCCTGAGAGAGTTCTCATGAGTCTTGGTGCCCATCCAGGGACTGCCAGAAAGTTGTAGTCTTTCTTCCTGTCAAGTCTGTAACACACATCAGGTGAGGGACTGAAAAAGAAAAAATCTCTGCTTGTATTACACTACCACCCTGCTTTACCATTATTTTTTTGTGTGTATGCGTATATATATCACATATATGTGCAAATATATGTGTGTGTATGTATAATATATATACACAAACATATATATTGTGTATATGTAAGTATACTTTGATGGATACATTCTGAGAAAAGTATGTTGTATTATGTGGTTTTGCAGTGCTAACTCCATCTTTTTCTTGGTTGGAGCCTGTAATATATAAAATATATTAAAATACATATTACATGTAATAATATATTACCACACATTTAATAGTATACGTGTTATAAATTGTATACAGATTTATGTAGTTCAAACTGGTTGCACCTTTATATTATTCATAGCCAACAAATCTGGCACAGGTTACCTTCTTCATCTCAGACAAGATTGCTCAGCATTCATTAGTATGTAACATAGTGCATAACAGCTCCTTGTTCTAGCAGAAGAAAGCACTAAAGAGGGTAGCAGAAGGAGCATCGGGTAGTTGCAAGGCTCTTCCAGCACTTGGCTTGTCATCCAGACAATCAATGCCTGCAGTTCTGAGAGTTTCATTTTAAAGGTTTTTGTTAATTTGTTATAACTCTTGAATGCTCATCAGCTGTTTAATGCTCATCGGTGGTCACGTAACTAAAGATATGACCACAAGAATTTTGGAGGCAGGGGCAGGGGACTGTGACAAAGCTCTGAGCTGGCAACATGTTTTTATTTCTTAGAAATAAGAAATCACATGACTGTTGCTAATTCCACTTTGACCCTTACCTACTAAACTTAGGTAGGTGTGTTAGTCTGCATTCTATGTAACAAAAACAAACATGGCTTCTAGTTTGGAGCTGGTTCATGCCTGGACAGAGCAAACTAAAAACTACTTTGTAAGCACTTTTAGAGGTCTGAAAAAAGGTAAAACTATCAGAATTGAGGTCAGTAGTAGGAAAAGCCTCTGAAGACAATTCTGGAAAGATTAAGAAATTGTTCTTTTTTCGTTATGGATAAATCCACAATTTTCTTGAAAGTGATTTGATTATCTTTCTCTTTAAGAAGTCAGTGGGCAAGATACAGGAATCAAAAACAATGGTTTTATATCCTTTGGTTTTGGTAAGACAGCAACATCATCATTTCAAGGAGACTGTTTTCACAGAAAGTTGACTACAACATAACATAGTCTTCATTGGTAGAGAATTTATCCTCAATCTGGTTATACTCTCATTATTAAAGATGTCATGTAAACACATAGGCAAGTTCAGGTTCAAGAATATTCCTAAGAAAACATAAGTCCCAGTGATTATTAGTATAATTTTGTGTTTTGTTTTATTTGTGGTAATTCTATTTAGATAGTTTAATATATTTCCATAACATGGTGGTAACTCATTGTTCTTCTATCATTTAGGAGTCTTATGTTTAGAAAAAGTCTGTGTTTTTTCTAAGATAATAAAATTCTTCAACTGAACATAGCAGTCAGGTGTAATGTATCTGGTCATAACTTTAAAACATAAGAGCCCTGGGCATCTTAGATGATTGGTTGTATCGGTGCACTACAGGTTTTTAAATATCATTTTTTAATAACCTGATACTACACTTTATTTTTAGTTATTAGCTACTTGCTTTCTCTATGCAGTCTATGGTACAATCATTGTGCATTTGTCAAGCTTCCTACCCTTAGTAAAAAGCTGGAAATTCTAGAAAGATAACTGAAGAAGCTTCACTGTACTTATTTTTCTATCATTACTGAGATGAATAAAAAAGCAAAACAGGTATTTTCAGAGGAATATTGAGTCTAGGGAGTCAGTCATAACTATAAGAAATATAGACAATACAGGAGAGCTATAGCCTTGAAAACCAGTCAAAGAATAATTTTGAACTATAATTATTCTGCAAAATTCAGATACCAGTTAATGATGCCACTTAAAATAAATAAAATTCTGATATGATTGTAATTAACAAAAAAACATGCTCAGAATAGTTATGTAACTGCTAGAACTTCTGTTGAACAATGCATCTTGTCAGTGGGATCAGTGGATTCTTGCTTCCTGGGCATTGTTCCAGCATTCCTGGGGAATATTTGCTTCTACTATCACGGATTTTATTCTTAACTCTTGTTTATCTGAATCATCCCATCCTTCTGACAGTTTGGAATTCTCAAGTATAGGGAAACATATAGGAACTGGCAGAAGTACCCAATAGTCCTATTCTTCCGATTCTTTGTGATCTGGAGAATTCAGAATGCTTGCTTCTGCTTTCTTCAAAACATGTGTCTATTGCACATATACCATGCAAGGGAATACATATGAGGATGTCCACATTTTGTATAAAACATTCAGAATAAATTGTCATTCATCAAAAAAGGAAATCTATCTGAGTTATAATTAAATTGCTCGCAGATATATGTGAAATCTAACCAGAAAAATGAGAGTTAAATCCTATTGGAGAGTTTTCGTAAAATAGCACTACTGATTTCACTTTATATATATATATATATATATATATATATATATTTGCTAGTCTCTGTCTATTTTTTGTCTATAGCCAACCAAAGTATTAGAAGCTATGTCAAAATTATTTCCTGAACCTTCAGAGCAGTAGACTCAAGAACCGAATTATTTTCTTGCTCTGAGATGAATTAGAGGATACAGGCCCAAGACATTTTTGTCTTAATCTAATGTACTGATAAATGCGATAATCTAAATTATCTACTAATCTAATTTATTATCGTGCATGTGGAACAGGGTTATTAGATGGCAAAAAACCTTCAGTATCTGCTTCACAATTACCCAACACAAAGACTGAAGAGACTAATTCATTAGTCTTCAGATAGATAGCAGGTTTTGCCTTTCTCTTCTAAAGGGTATGTCTCCACCTCATTGACTTCTGTGATTTAACCAAGATTAAATGATCTTCCGAAGATGATAAAAAAAGATTCCTGGACAACATCCCAGGTCTTGCAATGCCATCCTTCCTGTTCTTATCAGAAACCAGCCTTCTACTCCTTGTTTAGATTTAGCCAAACCTCCTCAGGAGTTCAGTCTGTTTTGGCAAAGTATGGGGATTGAAGACTTGCTTGGTGATTCTAATTACACTCAATTTCAGCTGCATGTTTGACTGAGCCCTTTTTCATGATACAAAAGTTCAATGACAAAGTCAGTAAGATTTACCCTTTGGTTATTAATCTACCCAACAGTAAATAACATGTGTTCCTCCTGTAGGTTGTCATTTCATACGTCAGTTCTAGTGAGGTGATTTTTGTCTATCTCTTTCTCTTGATCCTGAATTCTTATTGCTAACAGAACAGATTATTTTGTGTTTGTAACCTGAATGAAATGGCAGTAGACCAATATAACTGAGCTATGGTAAAACACTGGTTCAGACAAACACATGAAAAAGGCTAACAAACACAAAGTGAAAGCTTTCTGACAAATAGAGAAAACAATAATTAACTGTCTCTCTCCAACTAGTTACAATTAGCAGGAGCAGAGCTGAAGATTATAAGTCATGCTGGTGATCTTTTGTTTCAGCATTTAAAAACACACAAAAGCTTCTCAGCAGTCAATATGTTTAAAGAGGCTCTCCTCCCCCCTCTATTATCATATACTGTCATAGATTGTCATCTCTCAAGAGAATAGCTGCATGGCAGCAACACTATATGCTTAAATAATACATCAAAGCAAGGTTTGTCATTTACAGCTATTATTGTGCTTCTGGGTGGATGAGTTGTAGCTCTATTTTCTTATTAATTTAAGATTGCAATAGCCATCTTAGGTAGCAAGGAATGGAAGAGAGGGGAGCTGTGAAAGGAAGGTGTCTCATGTAAAGAATTGTTAAGGTACAAAATATTAAAAAAAAAAAAAAAGGCCAAAGTAGTGCTGTGGAATCATCAGAAAGAAATTCAGTCAGTCATCACCTGCAGATAGTGTGACTTATGTTTCTCCTGTCTGGATAACAAATGCAACATATACAGAATACAAGTTCATCAATTGTTTTCATGTTGTGATTTCATGGAATGAGGAGTATGTAATATAGCATCAAATAAACAAAGAAAATAAAAGACCGTCCATGGAAAATTTAATTATGGGTTATAAAAGGAAAATGTGCTTCCACAAATAATTTGAAGAATATATGAAAGAAATAATTATAAGAACGCATCCATTTACTTTGAGCAACTTTTTCAAATATGGAATACACTAGCAAATTCATGGCATCTTCCCTCCACTTTTTTTTCAAGCTGACATTGAAAACGAAGAAATACTCAATCTCTGTGAAAAAAAAATCAATATTTTTATTCCATTGGAGATGATAAATACTCTTTAATGATTTTTTATTAATGACACTGGGCATAGATCCTCCCAACAGATGAAATTGTCAAAGGTAATAATCATCTAAGAGCACAAGACTGTCTCATTTTCAAAAGCACTCCTGTGGCTCAGAGACTTAAAAATGTATCTTACCTCACTGATAGAGAAACATGAGATAAATTTTAAAAAAATTAAAAATGTTTGGATATTTTTCAATTGTTGTTTTAAATAATTTGTTAAGGAGGATATTTTTCTTCCTGAAACCAGGATATTTTTCTCCCTTTCACAAAACTGAGGGAGACCAAAGAAGCCAGGAATAGGGATAGGTTGGATCTGCCTTGAAAGGCAGAGCTGGCCCCCAGAGAGGAGCTGGCCTCTTGAGAGGAGGACAGCAGAATGCAGAACACTCCTGAGGCAATTGCTTGGACATCTACATTGCAGACAGAGGGGGTGTGGATGATGAAACGAGCTAAAAGAGAAGTCTCAAAGAAGCAGAAGACGTGAATCACATGGGAAATTTCAGGGAAGAATGGATTTCAGATGGACTGGTGAAGAAACTAAGGTGTGACAATGAGGATGTGACACTGACAAAAGGATCTCAAGATTTGGAAATATTCTGGAAGGTACTGATGGCTCCTTCTCTTTGAGACACAGTAGTCTGTGATGGCACACTAATATATTCCACTGTCATTCATTACCATTGTTTCGAATTTCTCTGAAAACAAGTGGCTGAAAAAAACCCCAACAAAACTACAGAATGGGGGGGTGGGTGAGGAAGAGAGGGGGAGAGAGAGAAAAGGAACATTAAGGTTTGTGACTCCATGACTCAACATAATCCTACACAAATGAAAAAATGCAATGGAAAATGGTTCAAGGCTGGAAATACATTCACAGAGGAAATAATGTTTTAAAGCTCCTTAATCACAGTGGTTTTAAAACAGGTGAAGTTTTGAGATGTGAATACAACCATAGGAACTGTTACGAAATTCCTTCTTCACAGCTTTTAAGCTTCAGCTCCACTGTAACTGTTACATTGTACATATGTACAATTTGAATTTTATCTCAGAACAACATACTGGTGGTTAAAAGTAATTTTAGATTATATACATTAATCTCAGCAGAATAATAACATTTCCATTGAGCTTACTATGCTATGAAGCTCAGACACAAATAACATATAAGTTTTATGAAGGGTACTGATTTTTCACTGCTGAAAAGCAGATTGTGGACAATTATGGACATTTTATGATGTATGCATTATTATAGGTACTTCAGGCAGCAGACCTGAGGTGGCCTGTGTGGTGCAATTTGACTAGTGTGAAAGTTAATTTAGGGCAGCATTCTGAAAGCGTGATTTCAATTTTAAAGCTCAACAGGGACACAGGGTGTTATTGGTTACTGTCCTGCCTACATGTTGTGAAGACAACTGTACATAATTAAAATATTTCCAGGAAGCATCAGAGGACCACTGAGCACACTGTGGATCTTTTGAACCTTATAGAGCTTCAAAATATAAAACCTGTAGAAAACAGTTTGGAGTTTAACAATGGCATATATTAAAAAGGAAAAGAGAAAAAAGAGGAGCCACTTGTAGTTGTGTCATTTAATTCTATTTTAGAGTAGGAAGATAAATTTTATGAAAATGCCACATTGCGATTGAAATTTGTAGAGTGCAAGGGCTCCAAAGTTTGGATATTTTTTCATGACAAGGATTCTTGAGCTTATAATGTTCACAAGAATGGTTATTTCAGTTTCTAGGATCATAGAGTCATAGAGTAGAATCATAGAATACCAGGTTGGAAGGTACCTCAAGGATCATCTGATCCAACCTTTCTTGGCTAAAATGTTCTGTACCTCCATCAGTCCTACAGTCATTTGTCTTACTCTGAGTTTTTACACAAAAGTTCTTCAGCACACAGTATCTAATGCATGCGTATTTCCTCATTACAAGGTGAAATTTGTACAGCTGTATGTATGAAAAGCTTTTAAATAATGAAGTACAAATGACTGAACACAGCTAAACCACATTAATTTCAAATACTTTTTAGGTGTGTTAAACTTCCCAGATGCTTTAAAGTATTTGTGCTAAAACAAACAGATTGCCTTTGTGTGGGAAAGAAAAAGAGAGATATTTCCTGGCAAAGCTCATTAGGAAGTCTAAATAAAAATTATGTCTTGTAGATTGTTTTAATAACTGTCTGTGTAAACACTGGAAAAAAGTGTAACATTTTGTTTGAGAGACTGAAGATTCTCTTTCACTGTACTGCAAGTTAGCTACTTTTCTGAATACAAGGGTGTGGACCAGTGACATTCTTGATTCATGACTTTAGGTCTTTATTGAAATAGGAGTTTGGAAAGTTAATCTAAATTGTGGTTATAGATCACAATACTTCTGTATGAAAATGGGGGCTAAGCATAGAAAGGAAGAACTTTGAAAAAAAGCTGTATCAATAGATGGCATTAAAGGGAAAAATCTTAGCAGAGGGCACAGTAATTGCTGGAGGATGAAGACAATACTGTTGAACAGAAAATCAATGACAACATTTGTACACAAAGTAACTCATATTATATCCTGTCATTGAACCCTAAACCTAATTCACACTCAATAGGTCTGTCTTTTCCAGTTCTCCTTTCTAGTTTATTTCTATGTTAAAAAGTAAGAAGTCCTAAACAACACATAATCTGATATTCTAAGAAGTTTTGATTGCATAGGTCTATTTTCTTGTGTTTCTGTGTCCATTTGAAAGAAAGGGTTGTATCTTGAGTAGGTTAATATGAAATAAAATCTCAGAGAAGACAAGGCAGACAGTGGATTTAACAAGTTAGGACCATCTCAGTAAAGGCTTAAGTTAATCCATTCATCATCACTGAAAGCAGTTTTTAAATCCCCTGTTCTTTTAGTAGCCCTGAGTCAGGTACCAAAACTCTGTATAGGTTACATGGAAAGAGGTAAGTGTCTGATGATAACAGTCATGAATGACAGTACACAAAACAGCTCAGTGATAATACTCCAAGTCAGAAGGAATTAATAAAGAAAGGTTGTGTCTTAATTCCTTCCCACCCTGAGTCTTCAGACCATGCACTTCTGTGCAGACCAGTGGCAGGTCACAATCCAGGAATTCCTCATACGGACTAAGGACATGGCACCCTTAAAATGAACTAGCAGGTCATTCTCTCAGATTTAATAAGGAAAGAGGAGATCTAGATTTAGTTACATCTGCAGCTGGGAGAGATTCAAGCCTCAGGGGAAACAGTCAGAGAAACTCCTAGTTTACACATTCTGAATACAATAATAACCAAGATAGATTCTGTTATCTAGGAAATGCCCTATATACATAGATCCGTACTTGAGCATAGGCATAAGACAATTCTGAGTTTTTGCTTACTGGTGAATGTGTACACAAACAGAAAATATAAACAATTTTTTTGGAGAAATGTTTGGTTTTACTCCCCAGACGGAAATCTAAAATGATTTATACATAGTCACAATAGGTCTTGTCTGGATGAAGTTAAAATATCTGGTTTCAGAGTAAGTCAGCTCACCTAGTATAGTGTTGTTCCATATGTTGTTCCATATCTGGTACCATCAGATAGAAAACTTCCCTTGGCACTTTTCATTTCCACTCAGTCTTGTCCATCTCTGGTACCTGCAAACGAGAAAACCTTGTTTCCCAGCCATACCAGAAATGAGGGTTTCCGACTTTCTTGAAGGAATTCTTTCTTCCAGTATGGTTCCCATACCTCTTTAACATTGATCAGTTATCAATCTGCAGTAGCAAGACCTTATGGGACCTAGACATCAGGTTTCCAAGCTTCTAAAAGGAAAAAGAATAAAAATAAGAAAAGACAGGGAAATAATCTAAACTAACGAGCATTCATGGAATCACAGAATTATTGGGGTTGAAAGGGACCTTCTAGAAATCACCTAGTCCAACTCCCCTGCCAAAGCAAGATTGCCTATAGCACATTACTCAGGATTGCATCCATTTGGGTCTTGAAAATGAAGTCCAGTGAAGGGGACTACACGACCTCCCTGGACAGCCTCATCCAGTGCTCTGTCACCCTCACCGTAAAGAAGTTCTTCCTCCTATTTGAATGGAACTTCCAATGTTCCAGCTTGTGCCCATTGTCCCTCGTCCTGTCACTAGGAACCACTGAAAAGAGTTCCGCTCAACTAATCTACCGCTGACATAAAAGAAATTCCTGTATTGACACCCATTACTGAACCTTACATATATTCTCATTCCTAAAAGAGGACAGCACAATAATCTGTTCACACAAGTGCATAATAAGCAGGAATATTGAACCTTTCTGGTTAGTATACAGGAGCCATTGATCTTCTCCTATATCCTGTATTGCCTACAACCTATACATTAAATCTTTTTTTCTCAAACTTATGACATAAGTAAATATCTGTAATGAATGAAAAAAGAAATAAAGGACACAATCTTTAACAGGACCTGAAGTTGGTTCAAACAAAGCTTCCCTGTTCCTGTGAGCAGTGCTCATAGACAATGTGTAGTACCTGTTTCAGAATTACTGTATTGCAATGTCCTAAGCACATTAGCCAAGAAAGAATTGCTTAAAGGTAGTTGGGAAGTAATACAAACTTTTTAAATGTAACGTTCCATTTAGGAAATAAAAAATCAGAATAACTGGAAAGGAAAGTCTGTTTACTTCACACTGCATGATGGGAAATATAAGATGGGAAACATTTAGGTTTCTGTCTTAATTTAACACCATCTGCAAGTTTACTAAGTACCCTACATCTACAAAATTGATTCTATGTGATGCAGAGTTGCTTCCGGGCAAGTTCAGACTTCTGCAATGATAATTATATTTCTATGTATCTCAAAGGATCTTGGTAGCCATTTAACTTATCTAAGAAATAAAGGATATATGTGATTCTAAACTGTGCTAAAATTGAATGATGCAGGGAATATATATGACTCAACTAACTGTGTCAGTCTGTATTACTATTAAAGCCTTACACTTTCATTTTGTATGTATCAGATATATTTGTTTAGGTCTAATATTAAAGCAGATATAATGAAGGATTTACTGAATTCAAAGACCAAAATCTATACTCAGGTTAATTGATATTGATTTGTAACTAACACCACATTCAGCAACATTGATATCACAAGGGGTGATAACATAAATTAGTGAAATTATTCTGTCAGATCTAACGGCAACAGAAAATGTTGCATTCAATTTACCTAGAGAACATTTTCTACAATATATAGAGCTACTGCTAGAGCCATTTTACAGTCCAGTCCTTTAGTAATCACATGATTTTAAAGAAGAAAATATATCGGTGTGAATTCCTAGAGGAGTTTTCAATCTGTTCAGTGGATCAAAAAAGTAAGAACTGAAACATGCCATGATTAGAGCGTACAAACACATCCAGAAGGATAAGCCTGTGGGTCCTAACATCAAATCTAGCAGAGTAGCTTGATCAAGGAACTTGATACATTTGAGCCAGAAATAAGGTGTTAATTTTGGACAGTGAGATAATCAACATTATGAAGGACGCATGGGATTCTGCTGATGATTTCAAACTACTTCCCTTTCTGGAAAGTGAATGTTAACCAAATACAAGGATTAGTCCCAGCAGTCTGTGCTAGGCTTGTCAACTCTGTTTTAAGAGTTTGTTAGCTGCCCTTTAGGCATACTCCCTGCATTTCTTAAACAAAAGAATTTAATTACTGAAGAACAAGACAAACTCAAAAAGCAAGTTAAGCTCAAGAAGAAACAGAACTTCCTTTTCAAATCAAAGACATTGCATAACTGTTGATTTAATTTTCGTCAAATATTTTTTTCAAATACGTAACAGTTGAAATAAGTAATTTCTCGAAACCATGAAGAAAGAGAGAAGGACCAAGAGGCACATGGAGAAACATGTTGAGAGTGATTAATATTTTATTTTGTATGTTTTTGTTGTTCAGACACAATGAATGTAACAATATTTTAATACCAGCCAGATCACACCTAAGAGAAAAATCTCTGAGTTAAATTATGTATTTACAGTAAATAATACTATATTTTAATAACAAATAATTTGCACCAGGTTAGAATAGAACTGAGCCCAACCAAAGAATGCTCTCACTACAGCTCTCAAAGAGAATAATTTGTTCCAAGTCTGCTCTGCATTGGGATATTTCAGATTTATTTTAGTATTAAGTACGAAAAAATACTCATGAGTGAAATTTCTTCTCTAGTAATAATGGAGAAAGATGGATTTCTTGCACACTAGACTGCATCCAAAATTGTAAGTTTCCTTATAGAACATATTCCTTTCCTGCAGCAAAGTATCAATCTTAAAGCTCCAGATATGTGCATACAGTGTTGAGAGTGATCAATCCTGAGATGCCTTTGAGACTGATGGACAAACTTAGAATCTTCTAGCCAGTATAAATTTGATAATATTGTAATTTATATTCAGGCTATTTCGAGTGTCCAATTAATTTATCTTGACTTCCAGATAGTTTCACAAATTAGCCGATGTTCAACTAGCAAAATACTCACACTTCTTAAGCATCAAATAAATTGTCTAGAAGGATACAATTAAATAACTGAAAAAGGGAGAAGAAACCATGGGGAAAGGAGGGAGAACCTAAGGCTGTCAGCTGCAACTCAAAAGACGGGATAGCTCAAGAAACAAAATGGTCATTTGAATTGATCAATCTATGTTAAAAATATGATATTTCCAATGAATTTAGATTTAAGATGAAGAAAAAAGAGAAATTATGTGTTTGATTTCTCTTCCCTTGCAAAACATATTAGCTTGACTGTAAAGAAAACAGGGTACATTGTGTTGCTCTGGCAGTGCAAAACCAAAATTGACTCTTAGGAACCACAGTCTCTAACTGGATCTCGTGTTGCTTGCAGGTTCTGGCAAATGGAGGGAACATGGTAGCAGCAAGAGCATTGTCAGACAGATTGCAAAATCATACCCAAACGTACCCTGACTGACCCGGACTTCAGTCCCTGAAGGACTGGATCATCCATCTCATACGCTGTTTGAAGCTCTCTGTACTATTTTTATTATTTATTGAAAGAACAGGGCAGCAAAAACATGGATCCCGTCTTTATCTTCCATAATCATGAAAGCCACCCTATTCTGTTGTACTGTCGATGTGTCTGACAGCAGGGGATCAGCTGTCTGTCTTTGAGTCTTGGATGTGTCCACAAAATGGGAAATGCGGAAAGCAAACAGGCATAGATTGCTTCAGATAAAAGAGGAATGGTGTTTTCAGAAGTTATTTTACTGGTATAGAGGAAGACTGAAAAAACCTAAAGGCAGATGTGGCTGGTTATAACAATAAAGGTACCTAGAATAGAAACTGTTTAGTGTTCCTGGCAATAGGAGGTAGCATTTTACAAAGACTTTGATGCTCAGGATATTTACCATGGGTTATGATGAAAAAGTAGACAAAATATGAAGTAGGCAAGGACAGCAGACAATCTGCTGTACAAATAGCAGTAGGATTTCCTCAGCCTACCACAAAATTTCAAATAAATGAACTTTCCAAGCTTTAGGAAAGCTTTAGATTTTTGTGAAGCTGAAGGAGAATTTAAACTGTTTGCAAAGGGCAACCTGAAAAGTCAATTGTGGATTTTAAAGGATATGGAGGAGTTGTCATCCCATTTGATCTATGAGTACTTGAAACTTAAAGTTAGCTACAATGCTGAAAAATTCTGTAAAACTGACCATTGCCACTGGACTACACAAGGTCATCATAATTAAAAAGTGTAAAAAATAAAGGAACCATGGTTTCCTCCCACATGAGACCGACACAAAGAATGCACAAGACATGAGCTGGTATTCTGTCACAATAAACGACGGCAATAAAAGACATATGAAACAATTTCTACAGTACCTATGGCTTTCAGAATATGTGTTCATCAGGGGTTTTTTGATGGAAATATTTGTTTACATAGAAAAGGTTTTCTAGATATCCTAGTTTAGTTACAGTTTTCTAGCATTATATAAAACTTCCAAGAGCATTTTGAACCACTACTCCCCAGATCTCCTTCATTCAAATAGAGCTTGCACAGTAGATATTCAAATGCCAATATTTTTACATCTATTTATGCCCAAATCTGAGGTGCTATTGAAGAAACTTCCCTGTGCAGATAATACCAAACCTACATTCTCTGCAAATACATTTAGACAATGAAATTTTTCTCTTACTCATTGCATAGAGTAGGAATGAATGAAAAGATTCTTAAAATTGTTTTAATAAACAGTTAACATTGGGGGGAAGTTTTTTATACTAAAAATTTAGGTTCTGATTAGAAATATAGTTGTGAGTATTTGAAAATTGAAAATATTGTCACAACAGAAAAATTCCACTAAGAAAAACATTTTTAAGCCAACAAGAAGCAACTCTTCTGAGGGCTTTGTATCATTTGTAACTTGATCCAAATATGGCACATTGTTTTAAAAAAAAAACAGATATTATTTGTACCTGTAAAGAAAACAAAATGGTACTATAATAATTAGATTCCCTGTAAAGCTTGTAAGAATTCCATGTGCAAATGAAAACCACTCTGCACTCAAATAAGATAAACTATGCCCTGCATTAATGGGACTTGTTTTGTGCTCTTGCCTGCCAAACACCTGCCGGTTGAGCAAGAGTGCTGACTGGTTAAATTGATTAAAAGCCCATGTGGGGAGATTGTGTTGGTTTTTTAACTCACTGAAATGCAACAACTCACTTGGTGAGTGGCAAATTGTTTTTGAAATAGATCATGTGTTTAAGAAGCAGTTATGTGGCGCCCTAGGAAAAAAATGACACTTGGGAAAATTTCACATTTAAATGTCACTTTCTTTTCACTTCTTACTTTCTGTGCTAAAGTGAGGAAAACTGTAAATGTATAGACTTTATTATGCTGATTATATTCAGAACAAAATATCAACATTTTCTACAGCAATATACAATAATGTTTCATAGTTTTGTCATTTTTCTTTCTGTGCAATTATATATGCGATCAGGATGATTAATTCATGTGACAGGGAATAGACTTTTTATAGTTATATCATCTCCTTAATCCATCAGCTATACATAAAAGAAGACTAATATCACAGGAAAACTCTCAGTAGGCATGAGAGGAGTATCACTAATTCATAGAAGACATCAAAAAGTTTGCAAGTTTAGAAAAAATGTTGATATATGTGCAACAAATTATACAAAACTGTCATAGATCCATGTGGAAAAATGTAGAAAAACAGCTAAAATAAGTTTCATTGATCTGAATTGCTAATAAAAAATAGATGCAAAAGTCCATGAATCTTTAGTGTGTTTGATACCAAGGTAAGCTTTTAGTATTTACATTACATACATAAGTACCATTTTTTAATAATAACTTAGATGTTGAATTTGAAAAGTATGATTTCCAAAGGATACATACACTTGCTATACTAAATTGGAGGGACAAGTGTTCTGAACCACACAGCCCTTAGTCCTGGTTTACCAATTATCTAGATTGAGAACCTGACATAGCACACTATTTTTCCCTTCCTTCCCATGCAACTAAGCTTCCTTTTTATTGAAACAGAAATAGATACAGGTCCTTTCCATGGCAAAAAGTACAATGACGGGGGGGAGATCTGGTTCACATTCCTGTTTCTTTCTGAAGGGAAGTTAAAGAATAACAGAAGTTGAAAAGTACTCAGAAATACCACAATTATGACACAAACACTGCACCTTTAAATGTCTCATTAAAGCAGTATTTATGCACATCTGACTTATTTTATTCAAAGAAACTAGTATTCTCTTTTAGAGAAAATTTCTGAAATGTCTTTATAAATATTGGAAAATAAAAAATTTTACTTTTGTTTTGATCTTGCTGATATCTTAGGTAATAGAACTGAGAGAAAATATGCTCCATTTGATTGCAGTCTGCTCTATAGGCTCTTACTGATAGTGTTTGTATTTCTTATTCCATACACAAAATTTGTATGGTAATTGAGAATAAGAAAAACTTCAAGAAAGGAGCTTTCCTTGCTAAAATATTTCCTTTTCTGTATGTGTATCTTCAGACAGTCCTTGAAACATATTACTAACAAAAATAGAGGAAAACCCTAACCATTATACTTTTTGAAATCTGCCTTTTGCTTTCACACCAAAATGTTAAATCAAGGTAGTTATTCTTTAGCAGTCTCTTCAATTTTAAGTGTGGTCAAAGAGTTCCGGAAGTGCTTTACTATTATGTGTGCTTAAGAAAAATAAAGGTCGGAGGAGACCATATATTAAACAGACAAAAGGATCCATGTGCTTCCAAAGCTCTTCTTAAGTGCTCGTTGATAGAATTTGTTGTGCTGGTATTTATCTTATGAAAAATTCAATGGATTCTCAAATTAATAAACTGGAAATAAAACATATTTCTTACTTTATTAGGTGGAAAGGGGTATATTATGCCCTTGGTTACCTTGTTCAGTCAGAGCTGATGTTCAGTCCAGGAATAATAAAGTTCAATAGCACTATTCTTTTTGTCTAAGTACTGTGACCATTTTGACTATGTACCACAGAATTAATCCTCGTCCTCTTAAATAGTTTCTTGATTTTTTTCTGTCTAAAGCCACTCCTTCCGTCATGAAGACATTAACTGGTCTGCATTTTAAAGAACATTACACATACATCTGGAAGAGCTTTTACGGGATTCTGTAGAAAGCTTACTTGACAAATCACTGTTTGACAGAAGGTCACTGGCAGCAAAGTGCAGACTGATAGATATTTAGATATAGCAAGGCATTGAAATATTAAAGGAATGTGTGCGACCCATGATTTGAAGGCTGGCATTTAGAATGAAGTTCTCTAATGCCTTTTCCTTTCCATGTGCAATTTAAATCTGTGACTGAGTTCAGTGTTTATTAAAGCTATCACTCAGTTAAATGGGAGATAACAAAGACAGCAAGAAGAAAGAGGGGGAAAAGGTAAAGCGGAAGGACCCCTAGAGAATGTAAAGCAATTTAGCAAAACTGCTGATTTCTAAATTCTTAAAAGTTAAGGCTAGCTTTTTAATAAAATTATTTAAAACACTTGAGAAAAAAAATCTCTTCTTTATATAAGCTGTCTGAAACCCAAGAAGGTTAGAACAAAACAAGTATAGGAGATTTAAAGGTGCGGAATTATTTGTCTCTTTCTCAGTGAAATATAAATATTTAAAATAGCATTTCTTACTATGCACTGTTTTCATCGTGAGTCAGTATGTTCACAGCCATGAAAAGCATATATATGCACATCTATCTATCTATCTATCTGTATATGCACACGTTGTACTTATACAAAGATGCACACACACAGAGGTTTTCTACTTTGCAGTTGGGACTGGGTCAGATGGAGCAGCAGCATCACGTTGTGTGTTTTCAGGAGCTGTCAGTGACGTGGGCAGATTTTAACAAAATATTGTTGTTAAAACCAACTCTACTAATACAGTTGTTTACGTTTAATAAGCAGAACGAAAGTCCTCCGACAGGGAAAAAGAAGGAGGAAAAGGAAAAGAGGAAGACTAAGATGAGCACTAGAATGAGACTGCAGGGAAAATATAGTGGAATGAAGACTCATATTCCCTGAACCAAAAGCCTTGGAGTGAGTTTGTAGCCCTTTTCAGCCATCATTTTCTGGGAAAGGCACTGGACTGTAACTTGTTAAACCATGATGACGTGGCAAGCCAGTACAAACTGCTTCCTCACAGTGCAACACTTTCCCACATAGAAAACTCTGGTGGAAAACTGTTATCAAAGCTTATTCCTCTTACATGATGCTGTTAAAAGCTGAGGCTCACTAGAGTTAATCCAGATAACAGTCTCTAGCCCTGCAACTGCCCTGTGACTGTACCCTCTGATGGATATGAGGAGAGGAAGGGAATCCCAGCCACCTCCATCCACTTTTCCTACAAGCAAGCTTAAAAGACACCAAGCAAATCTATAGATAAGCCAGAACAAGGGAATTAGAAACACAGACCAGGTGACAGACAGAAATGGTCTAAAAATATTTGTCTAACTCTTATGGCCAGCAGAAAGGCAAGGATCCCATCCCATTCAGGGCTTTTGCCCCTTTAGTGTTCATCTGAAAGTGATCTTTGTCATTCAAAGGTACTTCAAACAAGTTATGCAGCAATGTGATAAGATCAGGAAAGGATCTAGCTGTGTGACAATAGTGACAACTGTCTTGTGGTAGAATGAGTTCACATTCCTGCCTGAAGTCTCCTGCCACAGATGAAGTCCTTAAACATATGCATTGAAAGTTCTGCAGTAAGGCCATGGAACACGGTTTGCATGCTGAAGAATCATGTATCATTCATAACTCAATAAAGACTATGGAGATTCTT
This sequence comes from Tringa tobata, assembly GCA_033628505.1. Classification (NCBI taxonomy): domain Eukaryota; kingdom Metazoa; phylum Chordata; class Aves; order Charadriiformes; family Scolopacidae; genus Tringa; species Tringa tobata. The sequence continues at coordinate 1,342,079 of JAHREE010000339.1, read as the reverse complement.
TAACCCAGAACTACGTGATTTAAGTGTTATATGACGTAAGGAAATACTCAGATGGCCTAAGGCACCCAGACACCCTTAGAGCAGAATACTTACAACTCATTGATTCACCATACACCCTTAATAGCCATTTTCTGAAGTAATATTATTTATTCTAGAATGTGTAAACAAGACTGCAGGTGCTTTCTATTTGAACATGAAGAAAAGCAAGTAAGGTTGCAGAGATGCCTCCAAGACATCTTGTCAACCCTGTCTCGAAACTCAATTCAGTTAGTGCTCTTAAAAGGAAACTAAAGGGAAATAATTAGCATGATGTTTTCAAGATCTGTGAAGTCCAGATATGGTGAATAAAGAATTCATATTTCGTAATATAAAACATAAAAATAGTAAGACCAGGTCAGACCAAAGGTTTCCCTATGTTCATATCTTGTCCCTCTGTGTTTCTTCTTTTACTTTTCCTAAACAAAATAATAAAATCCACAGCTGCAGTGTTTCACATTAGGCATTTTCACATTAGGGAAAAGTGTAGGGTCCTGCACCTGGGGAAGAAGAATGTCAGGCACCAATACAGGTTAGGCATGGACCTGGTGGAGACAAGTTCCGAAGAGAAAGATCTGGGGGTCCTGGTAGATAGGAAAATGACAATGAGCAAGCAGTGTGCTCTTGTGGCCAGGAAGGCCAACGGAATTCTGGGCTGCATAGGGAAGAGCGTGGCTAGTAGGTCGAGGGAAGTCATTCTTCCCCTCTACTCCGCACTGGTGAGGCCACAACCGGAGTACTGCATCCAGTTCTGTGCTCCCCAATTCAAGAGGCACCGGGAACTACTGGAAAGAGTCCAGCAAAGAGCAATGAAGATGATTAAGGGATTGGAGCATCTCCCTTCTGAAGAAAGGCTGAGAGAACCGGGACTCTTTAGCCTGGAGAAGAGAAGGCTGAGGGGAGACCTTAACAATGCTTATAAGTATCTAAAGGGTGGGTTGAAGGAAAAGAGAGCCAGACTCTTTTCAGTGGTTGCCAGTGAGAGGACGAGGGGCAACGGGCACAAGTTGGAACATAGGAGATTCCACTCAAACATGAGGAAAAACTTCTTCACAGTGAGGGTGACAGAGTCCTGGAACAGGTTGCCAAGGGAGGTTGTGGAGTCCCCTTCTTTGGAGATTTTCAAGTCCCACCTGGATGCAGTCCTAGGTAACATGCTCTAGGCAATCCTGCTTCAGCGGGAGAGTTGGGCTAGGTGATCTCTATGGTCCCTTCCAACTCTAAAAATTCAGTGAAATTCAGTGAAATTATGCAGGCAGGGAGTCTGGACCATTTATGATTAACAATATGTTTTCTCTTAGAACAAGGTGTAGAAAGGTGCTGTATTTTGATGGAATTAATGTAAACTAGCTTTGCACCATGATCCCCCTCCCTCCTCTCTGGCTAAGGATAGGTATAGTCCACTGGTTAGAACAGCTGTCTTTTTCCAAAACGCAGACATAAGATACACGGTGTTATCATCTTCTAATTCTAATTCTAACTCTGAGCCCGTGCATACGAAATATATATCTATTATGTAGAGAGTAGACATGGGTAAGCTGGAAAGTGTGACCAAGAATCATTTTCTTTGGTTGGATTCTGATACGTGTGACAACTTCACTTGACTAGGAGCCTGTATTACTGCATCTTTGTGCAGTCTGGTCACATGCAAAAATATCTTTCGAAGAACCGCAAATATTCAAGGAATGGATGTTGTTGAACACTGAGAAGCTTCTCTTATTTTTGATGTGGCAAAAAATGCTAGTAAAAGGTTTGTTCATGGATCCATTGTTCTATCCTATGTTTTAAAATTAGAATTGTATATATATACCATCAGGTACAAATCTATGCAGAGAATGAAGCTAAATTAAAACCACCTAGTATGTTTCATGCTGCCATGGGCCATCGCATGATCACATATGCATGTTTTCACACCCACTCTTTTGGTTATATACCACCCCCTAACTAAACAGAAAGTTAAAAAGGGGGTAGCACGGGTAGTCATGATATTAAGAAAACAGTGAAGACTGTCTCAATTTATAGATATTAAACGCTGTCATTGCTTTTTTAAGACTGAAATATGTTACATCTTCCCAAAAATCTGTGTCAAAATTTGCAGACTTGATAGTACTGATTTACAAGCTATCTCACATCTGGAAACTACGTAAATTATCTATGTATTCTTGTGAATAAACAAGACCATAAAGTCATAAAAAGAGATCCTTGAGATTACACAATATTGTCTTTTATCATAATACCTATATTTCATTTTCATACTTGTGTCACTGCAATAATTAAGATTTACTACATAAGCATTCATAGCAAGTCTATCTGTGCTGACAAGATCAGTCTTGAAGGTAGATAATTTTTGAGAGGTAAAGAGATAAATCCTATATAGAAATTACCCCAAGTCACAAAGTGTGCCCATTCTGGAATACAAAGCTAGAAGTTGATTGAATAAAGCAAGGCTAGTATGAGTCCAAATTAAAATAATTTCTAGATATTTTGGGGGGGAGAAAGAAGCTATAATTATTTCTTTATAGATATATATATACATGTGCATATATATACATGTGTTTATATCCAGAGAAAGAGGGAAATAAAACTGAAATGTTGGAAAAGATGTAAACAAATATTGTGGAAAACTTGCATCATCTCCACAGTCATGGGTACCAATTTTCTCATTATAAATTAAAAAAAATTGCAGTTACACATCTTGTCTTCTATAGTCATTCTGAAGAGGATATAATAAGGGATGCAAAAACTTAGAACATATGGTACATCAAGCATAGCATTTCATGGCATGGTATTTGGACAGGGCAGTTCTCCTTGTCCTAACAATTGTCTAAGGATTTAAAGAGGCCGTTAGAGAACCAATTTTCAATGAAATATGCATTAATTGCACTGATTGAGCTATTTTATGATATAAATTATCTTGATGAAGTCATGCATTTTTACATAGATATTCCAGTCACACATTTCTTCATGCACTTTTTGAGAGTAGCTCATAAATCTTGTTGTGCAGCAGTTTGTAATTCAAAACTGTAAACCAAAAAGGTCTTACAACCAGTAAATTTCAAGATGTCTCTGAAATTCACAAAGATTTTTCTTCACCTTTTCAGTTATAAAGCCTTAAAGACTAGGTTAATGTGGTGATGAGTAGAGATTTCAGTCCTGGAAATAGGAAAATACTAAATTAAATAATAACTTCATTATGGTCATTCCAATGATTGCTAGATACTCTTTTGGCACTGTTGTAACGAGGATTAAACATAGATATTTTTTTATCTGTCCTTGAATAGCAGCTTACCAAAATCTAGAAGTGTTACAGTATTTTGCATGTACCATGCTGTATCACCTCTTCTCCCCATTCTCAAAGGTATCTACCACAGGACAGTGTTAAATGACTAAGAAAAATTTCTTACCATATCAAAACTCTTGTTGTTTTACTTGCTTGGTGATCTACTGGCATGTTCCAAGATGCCGATTACAAACATTGCATGCAATAAATACATTTCACTCTTCTCTACAATGTTGCAAAAGGAAATATGTAAAAAAGTGGAATTTCTGGTTTCGTACTGGGCAAGTTATTCTGAAACTCCCAAAGAATCATGGATTGCAGCTGTACTACCCACAGAGTTTGTTCTATTTCAGAAAAGGTGAAATAAGGATGTAGTTACTATTGTTATTTCACTGAAACTATTTGTTATGATCCCAGTCTATTTCCAGCCTTTGTCAAATATATCTAATAGTGATGCAATATAATCACATAAGCGATAGCTAACCCTGCAACCAACTTCTGTATGTCTATTTCTGATTTAAACATAATTTTAGTTACATAGAGTCTGTGAAAAAACCAGTATTTTTATTCTCCCATTCTCCTTTTGATGTGATTGTAATCAATATGCCACACCAAATCACTGCAATCACTTGAATCCAGTGCAACTACAGAATCAGGTAAATTTGGAAGTTCATTTCCCTTCCTGACTGCTATTGCAAGATGTAAAGCAAAATAAAAAGATGGGCAAGGGTGGGAATTTTTAGTGACATGCAGAAAAGTGTCCATAGACTGTTGTAACTTGCATTTTTACAGTGTATGCTTTTGGCCGTTCCTGAAGAAATGTGTAAATCAGCTAATTTATGCAACTGATCTTGTCAACCATAGTGTTTTTTTTCCTATTTATAAGCCCAATGGTCTTCAAAAATATTAAAACCTGAAAGTCCTTTGGTATTGGAGAGATCTCATACTTGCAGAACTTTACAGGTGGCTTTTTTTAAAGCTCTGGTGCAACACGTAAAATCAAGATTCCATCCTGGAAATACTGCAGGTTTCATTTCTGACATTGAACAAGGCATTTTTTTACACAGGTAGATATTTCAGCTACCTATAAATAAAATGAGAAAAATAATTTTCCATTTACTCTTTGCTTTTTTCTTTGTAGATTTATTTATTGACTATCACCTGGCATCTCAACATTCATCAGTGATAAACCATCCAAGCAATGTAAATCATCTGGGTTTTTTTCCCCAAGTATTTTTTTTTTTTCAGACTGGCTTGCAGTCACTTGATTGATATGACTAAGATGCACAGTTATCTGATTTGGAACCTTCACCTCCTGTGTATGAACACTCTGCGCTGTACTACTTCATTTGGGGAAATGCAATTATTCTGGTTTGACAGTGACTATTTTAGGTTCTTTTCTGAGGAGAGATTTATGGTGACATTTCTGTAGTCCATTTTCTTCTAAAGCTTGATGACCAGTACCAACATGTATTAAAAAAAAAAAAAAAAAAAAAAAAAAAAAAACCAGAAATTAAATATCTCTTCTTATGTTTTTCTTGCCATGCAACAACATGTTCAGTTTGAGTTCTTCAAGCTTCATCCACCATCCAGCATGTATGGTTGTGCATCACATACCTGTACAGTTTATCAATGAACCCAGATTCCTGTCAATACTACCTCTCTGCTAGACCACAGCAGGTAAATTTTTTCCCTAAAAAAGAAGTATGACCAAAAGTTTTAATTTTTCCAAGAACTTGTTGAAATTTTGAAGGTCTTTGCCATGTCCCAAGGTATTAAATTCTATAATCTAATTATTTTTCATATTATAACTCCAAACCCAATAGGAGCAAGAAATATTGGATATTTATTTAACCTACTACCAGGGGTAGCAATTAATTCCCTTCTTCTTAAGAGAAAGAACCTCGACTGTGACCCTGAAAACTGTGGTCTGACCTTCAGAAATAAGTCCAAAAGCACAGTAAGTTGAGAAAGCAGGTTTCTCTTCAGCAACAGCAGTAGCTGTGGGAGCTCTGACAGTTCTGAAGAACTGGTTCTTTTCTAGGTTGCCATGGTGAGGCTTCTCATTTATAAGCCATTAATGTTATGGTTTGTTCCTCAAAGTCAAAATTAATTGTTTAGCCTTCCATTGAGGTGGGTAAATGAAATAAATAGTTTACAAACCCTGCAAAATAAATTAGCAATCCATCCTTTCGGAATCTCTTATTTTGAAATTCTTACTTTTAAAATTCCCTGTTAAAATTCTGCCCAAGTGTTTTGTTATCCCTACGTTGTTATTTTAGCTAAAATACTTGTTTTTAAAGCCTCCTCGATGTCATCTCATTTGCCATTGGAAAGCAGCCTGTCTTGCAACAACCATATGATTAATATATTTTGACCAAAGAAACTCTTCTGGTGATGAACAGATCACTTACTGAAGTTGCACTCTCTACTTCAGTTTCAAAGCAACACCTTTACATCATAAGACACGTGCTATGCAAAGCTAGCATCTACATCCCACTTTCCTCAGTTCTATTCTTTATACATCCTTTCTGCTTTTCTTCAATTTCTGCCTGTGTAATTACTTCACTTCCACTCACTGAAGGCTCCTCTACTGCCTTCAGTACACTGACTGTCACATTAATAAATTTCAAACATACACCACTTTTGTTTCAAAAACTGAAAATAAAGAACTTTACACCTTTCTATTTACCATTTACCCTTCTTGCGTTAAAATAAAATTAGTCTTTTTTTTTTTAAGCAATGTTATTCATAAATATCCCAACAGGCAAACCCATCTTAAAGGCTGTATTAAAATGGGCCAAAAAAGTCTACCACAGGGGCAAATGCCCTAGTTAGTACCATTAGCACCATAGGAATATGTTCTTTTGCATTTTGGGGCTACTGAGAATTATGAATTATTCTAGAAGCAGAATTCAATGCACTTTGTTTTCAGCTCCTGAAGCCAAAATGTCTTGACACTGATTTATGACTGATTGCCAAATCAGATATGCACCACTACAACTTGATTTCAAATGATGCATAAAGGATTGTTCCCCAGGTATTAATTCTCCAGAACCTGAACATTTAGCTTTTCAGGCGCACTTAGTTGTTAAAACCACTGGCATGGTATAGGATTAAGTAACTTGTGACTTATGTCTGATGGCTATTCAGTGCAATATGTAATAAGAGAGAGTATTAAATCAGAATATTTTTGTTGTTATCATCATCTGAAGGGTTCATCTGGAATGGTACAGACATTGCAATGGAATCAAGTGTGTCAGGTGGAAAAGAGACATTAATAAAAAAGGAAAAAGAAAAAATTGACATGGAAAATCAAGTGTGCATAAAAGCAAAAGGAAAGAAAAAAAGAATATAATCAGCAAATTGACCTGGCATAAAGCAGCAGTACATGAAAATGTGATAGGAAAGGAATAGTCGAACAGCCATCTGAGGAATCAGAGATGGGACACAGCTGCTGCAAATGAGCAAAGACTTCAGCTTTCAAAAGAATATTGTTCAGAATATAGAGTGTGCAACTTGTCTGCACAATGAGGAAACATATGGAACACAACACAGCTGCTGTTGCTGGGAAACAAGGCAGCAGTTACCTGAAAGACACACAGGAGGCAAGCAAGGCTAACCTTGTGAACAACTGCTGTATTTTCATTATTTATTTTTACATATTTAACATGCTAAAAAACCACAAGCCTCCAAAGAAAATTAACTCATATGTTAAAAATATGGTTATAAGACCTGAATTGCTGAGAAAAAAAGTAGAGTACACAATGCTTACAGAAAATAAAATATAAAATTACAGTCCCTATCTAAATCCCAATGAAATGAACTTCTGTTTTAAGCTTTTTCTTCTGACAGAATTCACAGGTTAGTATGATAATGGTTTCATGCCTTCCATAACACAAAACCTCAAGGAAACATCCCTAAATTCTGTGGCAATACTTTGTCACCAAGAATCTTTTCCATACCTCTTTCTCATATCTGCATTATTGTGAATCGCGGTTGAAGATACACATTCATGTACAGTTTTAGCACAATTACTCCTTCTAGTAGATCACTTTGTCTGGAGTTCAGCAGTTACAATAGAGTTAAATCTCCTTCTTTTCAAGACCACTTGAGTACTGGAGCACTGGTACAGTCAGCAGGCCACCTTCTCATACCCTCTGCTGCTGTTCTCTTCAGACATAGTCTTTATTTTCCTGAACTTCCTGGCTGTGATATGGATCCTTACTCTTTGTCTCCTCTCATGTTTACATAAATACTGAAGGCATCTGCAAAGTAGTCCAAGAAAATCCCTTCTTTGAAGAAAAACGCAAAGCAATGGGCAGGCTCAAGCAAATTCAGTGAAAATGGTGAGGGGACAGGTGCTTACACTCAGGAACCCGAACACCTTAGGGCCATATAACAGAGTACCTGTGGAATGGAAAGGCTCTCCAAAGGTACTTATTCCTGTTGTTCACTTCTTGTGATAACAAAGGAATGTTTTAATGATGGATTTTGAAGAGGATGAAGCCATAGCTTTGTGCATATCTACTGGGTTCTCTTCCATGGCATGAGCAATAGAGTTAAAGAACACATCTGACTATTTGTTTGAAAGTCTTGTCAGCAGATAACGAAGGCTGACAGTACAGATTTCCTTCTATCTGAATGAACTGTCCACTTCTCATAATGGGCATAAATAAGGTGGAATGAGTATCTCTTGCAGCAATTTTTTTTACATCCTTTGAAATACTGAGAAATATCAAATTCCTTGACAATGCCATCAATATCTATGAGTGAAATAGTCTAAGGCAGTTTATGTCTCACAGGCTCTTTGCACACTACTGAGCTTCCAATGCACATTTTTAATCTGCTACATTAATAAGGGTTAGAAATGTTTTATTCCCCCAGATGAGAGCTCTGATTCTCAAGTGTAATGGGCCAACAAGTATGTAATTTGTAAACAAATTTGATGATTGCAAAATGAACATTACATTGTGATTATATTATTTAAAAAGCATCAATGCTTTTAAACAAAATCCACTAGCATTTGTGTATTCTTTAAACATTTTTATTACTCATATGGAGTTTTTATACTCTCTGTATTAAAGTCTAGTGCCAAATCACTACAGTATTAACATAGAATGGAGCTTACTCTTCAACAATGATACCAAGCTTGTCCTACTAGACTGAGTTATGTTATTCCATTCACGTTCATTATACTTTATTGTGTTTCGTGATTTTATGCATCACTGTTTACTGTGGTCTTTTTAAGACAAACACAAAAATAAGGGCAACTGGAAACAGTACATAGTGAATATTTTAAAATAATACTGCCTTACTTTTTATGTAAAATGCTCCAATTAGAAAACCTCATGGAAGATAGGAGTAATGTCTCCTTCTGCATGTTTCTTGAAAAAATAAAGGATTTTGGTGGATTTGGGTCTTGAAACAATCAATGGCATCAGTTCAATAGAAGTTTGCAGTGTTTAAATATCTTCGGCGCCATGTGCATTCTGCCTCCCTTAAGTACCAATGGATATATCGAGGAACATCCTGAATTCATACAAGCGCATTCACATGTTCATACTAATTTTTGAAAACTAGAGTCATGGTAGTTGTTTCATTATTAATAATGAAATTGATTACCAGCAGCTCAGACAATCAATTTTATCCTATAAATCCTTTAAAGTTGATGGCTTTCAAAGTAACTTTATTTTCCATAAATCTCTCAGAGTGCATAACTGTAGATCATATTTTGTTTTCCCTCCATACAAAAAGAATACATAAACCCTTCATAAAGTAAAGCACAAAAGTGGCTATTATAATGAAATCTCTTTATAATTATGTTTTTCTTGGCATGAAAACCTGTGCTTTTAAAATCAAAATCAGAACTACAAAAGCGTTTTCCAAGAATGAATTTTCCTCACCAGGGTAGACTAGGAAAGTAGGGATCCTACCCTCGTTGCATGGTTACAACATGAATAAAGACTGTGCTGAAGGGAATAGGTAGCAGCTGTCATTCTGACACATTAGTCTGTAAGAACAGCACAAGGCCATGACTGCAATTCCCTTTGAATGTCTGGCTAAGCACTCTCCTTCATGTATTATTAATGTTCATGGGAAGTTAAGGTCCATGCTTAGCACTTATTGTGTCTTTCTTTCCTGTAGCATGTGATACATAGCATAGTGGCATTCATATAAATACCAAAGAAGGTATTTAGGTTATCATAAATTTATTTTTATTATATAATAATTTTTAATTAAATTAAAGAATAGGGTTTTTTTGAGTGAATTAAAATCAGGAGCTGCAGACCTTTTATTAAAAAAGTCTTGCTAAACATATTTATATGAAGAACTGCAATTAAATTGTAGCTGATACATTGAATATTTTTCATTCCACACTTGTTATTTACTCTTTTTCTTTCAAGATTTTTGGTTTGGCATCTTGGATAATCTTAGCAGAATTTCTCAATCTGGGAACTGAGAAAAATATGAATTATTGCTTTTAAAAATTAAAATTATTATATCTATGTCAATATCTACCTTGCTTAATAAATCCCAGCCACACTGTGAATTATACACTTTTATGTGTTTCAAAAACCACAAGAAATGTGATTTTGTACCACACAAACCGAACTAGGAGAAGTTATTTTATCATGATTTTGTGCTGTGTTCACTTTTGGTTTGCCATTTGTGATAAGAATTGGCTACCAATGCGTAAAACAAAACATTTTTTCACATCAAAATGTTATAATACCAGAAGAGATCTGAGCAGAAATAAAGTACACCTTTTTATAATCACTGAATATATTCAAAGCTAGGATTACAAATATGTTTAACATATAAAAGTATAAAATATACAAATAAATAAAACCGTTTTGAGAAATTTTGAGGATTGTGCAACATAGTCACATTTTTAAAAGCCAGGACTGTTATATAAGATAACAAAATCTCAGAAACAAAAGCAACATATGAGAAAAAAATAAATACACACTTCCTTGAAACATTTCTATCCACTTTTATTTCATGTGAGCACCAGCTTCGCAAGAAATCAGTTTTAATATATGATATATGGATGCTATATAAAAACTGTTCACTGTCTATATTTTTTTTTTAAAGTTTGGAACCATCTTAGTCCTAAAAGTATTTCATTCAGAAGTTATAAATCAATCAAGTTTTTGCGGAAAATTTTAGCCAAAGAGGAGTTATAAGTTGTCCATATTCTTTACACTTTATATTAGTTTGTCTACTAAACTTCTTCTAAGTAAATGCACTTGAATGGGGCATTACAAAAATTTTGCGTTTACAACTCAGTGAAAAATATTTGTAACAGCTAAATGTCTCATTGGTGTAGCTTGATTATAGCCAAAATGCCTATTCTGCTTGATTAAGAGTTCCCTAGATCCTCTGGATTCTACGTTTTTTCTTAGCTGAAATGAGCATAAGAAAGTTTATCTACAAAAAGCAATAGGGCACATTGTTTGTGCAAAGAATTTTTTGCACTTCAGCATAAAAATTTGCATATAAAAGAATAAATATTTTGAAAAAACAAGATGTACATTTTTTTCAGAAGCAACTGAGATTTTGCAAAACATACCCTTCTTATAGGTCTGTGTGGGGATATTATTTTATGCATGTGTTTCACAATACCAGTGTTTAAGGCCAACAAACACAGTGGCAAACACCACAAAAAGGGCTTGAAAATATTAATAATGTTACAATCTTCTGCACAATTTTTGCTACATTGAGATAGGAGGACCTGTCCTAATAAAATTACTGAACTATATTTCCTCCTAGTTCTCAAAGCACCAAGCTACCTTAATTCTGGCATATAAAAGTATTTGACATATGATTTTTGACTTTTATTTTGTGTATGTATTTTGGTAGCAAATATCTTATTTTTTTTTAAATACTAAGGCTTTCATAGCTGGCTTCATCAAAAGTGTAATAACGAGCATGGTAAAAAAGATGGAGTACAGTTACAAGTACTGCCTACATGGAAAAATTAAAGCGTGTCCAAGTATCTTTCTTTCCTTGTGAAAATTTCAGTTACACTAAGTCACTTATCAATAATACATGGCTTACTGCCAGAGACTAAATAATACCTAAGACTAACAGGTAAATGGTATAAAATAATGATTCCTAAAGGCCTTTCTTAAAATGATCATGTGAGATATATTATCTGAACAAAAAACCTGAATTTCCAATACCAGTATTAGCACTAAGAATGTAACTCCTATCCAAATTCCACTGCCATTAGTGGGAGTATCGTCATGGTTTAACCCCAGCCAGCAACTGAACACCCCACAGCAGCTCGCTTGCTCTCCTCCAGTGAGAATCAGAAGAGTAATAGTGAGAAAACTTGTGGGTTGAGATAAAGACAGCTTAATAGGTAAAGCAAAAGCCACGCGCACAAGCAAAGAAAAGCAAGGACTTCATTCAGTGCTTCCCATCAGCAGGCAGGTGTTCAGCCATCTCCAGAAAAATAGGGCTCCATCACTCGTAACGGTTACTTGGGAAAACAAACACCTTCACTGTGAATGTCTGCCCCCTTCTTTCTTCTTACCCCAGCTTTATATGTTGACCATGACCTCATATGTTACCGAATATTCCTTGGTCAATTCAGTTCAGCCATCCCAGCTGTGTCCCCTCCCAACCTCTTGTGCACCCCCAGCCTTCTCACTGATGGGGTGGTGTGAGGACCAGAAAAGGCCTTGACTTTATGTAAGCACTGCTCAACAACAACAAAAACATCCCTGTATTATCAACATTGTTTTCAGCACAAATCCAAAACACAGTCTCATACTAGCTACTATGAAGAAAATTAATTCTATCACAGCCAAAACCAGCACAAGTATTCATCAGATAATGTGTTGTAACAGTCTTTGGTGCACAGACAGGAAAACATAGCTTCTTGAATAGCCCGCTTACTGTCACAAAAAATTATCACAAGTTTCATCTTGTCTAACCTTCACTGTTAAGGACTGAAATGTGATTCCAGGAAGAAACACAATATTAAGAAAAAATAATATAACTAATTGCTGATGGATTTAATTGGGAAAATTTTCTTTTTTAACTTCACTCTATAATATTTCTTTAGTCATGGATCAAGCAACACTTTGACATAACAACAAGTGACATTTCCGTTTTTTCAATAAAAGTGCCATTGTTCAATGCTATGAACTTTTCATTTGATTGTGATCATTATGATTATGTTTGTTTTGATAGGGATAAATATATGAAAAGATAATGGAAAATATCTAAGCCAAATATAACCTGTATGTGATAAAAATTTAAATCAAGATTGAATGTCTTTATAAAACCATATTCCAGTTCAACTGTGAATTACTGTATTTGAAAGACATGTTGGTTTTACTGTCCCATTAAAAACTCAGTCAAGAGAATCATTACAGTTATCTTGCCCTGTAAAAGTGGTGAATCACTGAAACTTGACAGGAATTTTTTTTCCATCTCTCAGCCACAAAACATCAAATATCTTGATTCCTCAAATTACTTAAATTTCAGATTACTGAATCAAATTGAATCTTAACGTCTCAAAGAAGGATTTCTAAGAACAAAAATGATCAGAGTGTTGAAACATCTTTCCTATGAAGAAAGGCTGAGGGAATTGGGGGTTGTTCAGCCTGGAGAAGGGAAGGCTCCAGGGAGACCTTATTTCAACCTTTCAATATTTAAAGGAGGCCTACAGGAAAGATAAGGACAAACTTTTTAGCAGGGCCTCTTGTGATAGGACAAGGGGTAATGGCTTTAAACTAAAAGAGACTAGATATATGGAAGAAATTTTTTACAATGAGGATGGTGAAACACTGGAACAGGTTGCCCAGAGAGGAGGTAGATGTGCCATCCCTGGAAACATTCAAGGTCAGGTTGGATGGGGTTCTGAGCAACCTGATCTAGTTGAAGATGTCCCTGTTCTTTGCAGGTACTAGATGACCTTTAAATGTCCCTTCCAACCCAAACTATTCTATGATTCTATAAGACTACCCATCAACTTTTTAATAATTTTAATATTGTTTGCAGTTGCTTCTAACCAGTAGAGCTTTAGCTTCTTGCTGCCATGAATTTGATTTTCAAGTGGTACATTTTCAGAAGACCCTTTATCATCTCTGCAAGATATACCCAACTGCTCTCAAAGATTTGTTTCAGAATGATGTAAAATCCCTTTGATATACATGTGGAGTATTTGGACTGCCAATGGGTCTAGGAGTTAAATCCATTTTGCAAGAGCTATTTTGAGTTTTCCAGGTTGGATTTGTTTAGATGTTTTGTTGTTATTGTTTTTTTTTTTTGTTTGTGATTTATTTAGGTATTTATTTATGATATATGGCTTGAATCCCAGACATAAGAAACATTTTTGAATTAACTAGGATGAGGATAACCTATTGCAAATTAGTATAACTCAGATTTTTCTAAAAAACAGGACATATTACCGAATTGTTTGTATATATTAACAAAAATAACACTGATGACTCTTTATCCTTAATATTTATGTGAAGAATAAAGTTAAAATACTTTACATTTAGCTATAACTCTGCATGGAGTAGAATGTTCAAAATAATGCATCTGACAATACCAAAGAAATTATTGATTTTTTTAATTCTAAAAAGGTATGGCTGTTGGGTATTGTTTCTATAGTTTTCATCTTGTACTATAGAGAGAACACTGATGTTCCTATATCCAAATACTCGTATATAATGTAAGTGATCTAAAATAACTGATATAAAGTAATTTTTGAAAGATGGCAGCATTTATCTTTTGAAAACTGTTGAGCTTCTCATTTAGGCTGGAAGCATCAAATGCTATTGACGTGAAATACCCCAAACTAATATTTGACCACCCAGACTCTCACTTTAACATGAATTTTTGTTATTATTTTTTAAATTTTGCTAAGAATGTGCTACTTTGCACAGCCTTGGTATGAATTGCTAGGTGCCGGAAGGGGAGAAAATGGATTTCAGACATTAGTGATTGTGTAGTAACTTTAAATGTCTACCATGGAACTATGCTGGTGGGGTTTATTTTAATTATCAGAAATACATTTAGCTGAACATCTCTAAAGCTCATTCAGATAAAATCCACATGGGACCAGGCCACCTAATCTTACTGGCAATTATTTAAATTGAAACCAGGGGCAGAAAGCTCATTTCAACATGAACAGTACACAGAAATTCAGCTCATTGCTTCTTAATCCATTGAACACTGTTCAGACACATTAACTGGTAGACAGTATTAAATTATCCACTGTATGCCAAAACAGATAAAAACTAAACTTAATCTTTTTAAAATCAAAAAGTGGAATCTAAGAACTGTATTTAAATTAATGGGAGTAGAGCTGCTTCTATCCATGAGGTAATAAATTGTTTTGTGAAAGTGCCCTGCACTAATTTGCACTGAGTATGGGATACTGGGCAAATTATCAAAGCTATTGAACAAAGGCCTTTCTGCTTTGAAGGTCCACTGCAGCAGAATGTTGAAGGAGAGGAGAAAAGAAAAGAATGTAGAGATTAGCTGTCAGGTATATTAAAATGCTTATTTACTGAAACAAATCAGGACTTCTGCTTCCAGGGTCATTAAATGTTAGTTTAATGTAGAAATATGCCTGCAGATAGTGTGTGAGTTATAAAAAGAGATAAAATACATTGAATGCACCATTTTTCTAAAGCATTTCAGCCCAGTTTTTATGATTCATCAAACACTGGTCTCAACATATCACCCAGAGTTTTCCCAGTATGATATACCCAAGAGCAGCACAATAAAAAAGAAGTATTTTCCTGCTGTATACAACACGATTTAAACACATCTTTTGAAACAGGTTCTTAACTAGATTAACTACTCAGCCTGAGGGCACACCTAACATTCATCCTGGCTGCATCTGTACAACCTGCTCTACAGCACATACTAAACATGAGAAATTATACAATCAGAAATTTTAAGGGTCTTGCATTAATTTTCAAAAGCTGAAAATGAGTAAAACCATTATTGCTTTAACTCTAAAAGTGCTGAATATCTAGCATAAGAATCAGGTTTATACAAATTCTTGAGCAGCCCAAAATATAGGTACGAGGAAATGCATTCTCATTGTGATGGCAAGGTGATGAGTTTGTGACTCCACGTGACAGGAAAAGCCTCTGCATAAGAAATATAGACTTAAAGTCTTATGGCTCAATATTAACCTTTCTCCGTAAAAACATAAAGCTTTTTAAATTGTGTTTGCAATATTCCCCTTTTTAAAGACAAGGAGATTAAGCTGATAATAAGGTTCAACATTCAGGCTAATCATTGTGAAATTCTTAGAGATATATTAAATTAAGCTGGTTTTTAGGCTTAGGTCCAGATCAGCCCTTAAGTTTGTGCAATGGTTGCTTTATGTTTAAATATTTCATTTGCAGTGAGACTTTATTAACATTACATGCCAGATTCTATTCTTGGTTTGATATTGAATGAGTGGATTTATCGTACATTTATGTACATTTATAGTAAATTAAACCAGAATTTGGCTTTATAATAAATGTCTCTGAAGCCTTTTTGCTTGAGGTTTCTGTCACATTTTCACAAAGATGACTTGTAGAAATTCTTCCATGAGGTTGATTTAGAGATGTACTTTTGTGCCTGGGTAACTGAAAATATTCTGCCACTTAAAATGGTGTTGATTCATTTTACATTAACTGACTTAATTAGAGGTTGAATTTTAAGGAATTCTTCATTGACTGATACTTTGTCAAGAATAGACCAATATGGATGTATTTCTAACATGAACCAGGATAACAAAATGCAGCAGAATATAAGGGGGGAGGGTAATATGGGTGACACTGTTGTGGGTGTTTACTACAGGCCACCTGATCAGGAAGAGGAAGTCTTTGAGACTTCCTACAGACAGGCCCGTGATCACAGGCCCTGGTTCTCATGGCAGACTTCAACCACCTACTCTGATATTTTCTGGGAAGGCAACACAGCCAGGCACACACAGTCCAGGATGTTTCTGCAGAGCATTGATGATAACTTTTTGACAGAGGTGGTGGAAGAGCTAACAGTGAGAGGTGTGCTGCTGGACCTTGTACTAACAAAAAAGGACTGGTTGGAGATGTGAAGGTTGGGGGCTGCCTTAGCTGCAGTGAGCATGAGATGGTGGAGTTCAGGATCCTGCATGGAAGAAGCAGGACAATAAGTAGGATTACAACGCTGGACTTCAGGAGAACAGACTTTGGCGTCTTCAAAGACCTACTTGGAGGAATCCCATTGTTTAGGGCTCTAGAAGGTCAGGGGAGCTGGTTAATATTCAAGCACCACTTCCTCCAAGTTCAAGATTGGTGTATCCTTAGGAGTAAGAAATCAAGCAAAGAAGGCAGGTGACCTGCATGGATGTGCAAGGAGCTCCTGGAAAGACTAAGACAAAAGAGTTTTACAGATAGTGGAAAAAGAAACTGGCCACTTGGGAGGAATATAGAAGAATTGTAAGAGTATGCAGAGATGCAAGGAGGAAGGGTAAGGCCCACTTGGAATTAAATCTTGCAAGGATGTCAAGGACAAGAAGAAGGGATTCTTCAAGTACATCAGTAGCAAAAGAAAGACTAGGGAAAATGTGAGGCCACTGCTGAATGAGGTGGGTGCCCCGGTGACAGACAATACAGAGAAAACAGAGTTGCTGAATGCCTTCTTTGCTTCAGTCTTTACTGCTATGCCCTGGAACCCCAGACCTTTGGAGGTAAGAGAAAAAGTCTGGAGAAAGGAAGACTTTTCCATGGTAAAGGATGATCAGGTTAGAGATCATTTAGGCAAACTCGACCCCCACAGATCTATGGGTCCTGGTGGGATGCGCCCACAAATGCTGAGGAAACCAGCAGATGTTCTTGCGAAGACATTCTCCATCATCTTTGAAAGGTCATCCAGAACAGGAGAGATATCTGAGGACTGGAGGAAAGCCAATGTCACTTCAGTCTTCAAAAAGGGCAAGGAGGAGGACCCAGGAAACTACAGACCAGTCAGCCTCACCTCCATCCCTGGAAAGGTGATGAAACAGCTCATTCTGGATGTCATCTCTAAGTATGTGGAGGAAAAGAAGGGTATCAGGAAAGAAAAATTAAAATACTTGATAAGATAAAAGGAGTATTTCATATGCAACACAAAGACTCTCTAATACTTAAATATTCTGTGTCTTAATTGAAATGTATGGTTACAGGTGAGACTGAGATATGTGAATATTTATGCATACTCACATTCATTCGTGTAAGTACCTATCCATTGGAAAATAGATATTGCTATTATTTTTGTTGTTATTATTATTAATATTATTAAGATTGCACTTCATGTTCTGATTCTCAGTTGTTCAGCATTTTTAATTGACTGAATCACCCATAGTGTATCATTATGTTGACATCATTATGTTCATCCAAATTTGACATCTTCTTGGTTTTCATCTGTCCACGTTTCCTTTAGTCCCTTTTTCATATGCTGAACATTTCTATTATAAATTCTCCTTTGGGAAGAAAAATGTTGAAACATAATCGAATTGTAATTGATTATATTGTGTACATTGTGTACATTGATTATATTCTCCAAAATTTACATAGTAGATATATATGTGAGTAGATGCTGAATGCTGAAGTAACTTAGTAAGGCAAATAGATACACATATATGTCAATTTTAGAACTATAATTTACATTTTAAAACTCTTCTCTGTAAAGGTTACATAATAAATCAAGATAAAGAGATATGGAGGAATTGTGTCAGTTTATCCTACCCTGTGTTTGTTATACATTTTCATAGGTACCTATATGTGATTTCTGTTAGGTGTGCTTCTCCTCTAATTCTGCATTACTCATTTTTTACTATATTACTGTATCACCTATGTCCCTTATTTTTTTCATTTCCTCTGTTTTGAAGGTAATTCAGTTTTATGTGTTCTTTTCTGTTCATTCTTTCTTTCAGCTGTCCCATACTTTGATTTTGTTTTTGTTAGTTCTAGTCATCAAACCACAATTTATCTCTTCAAATTTTTGTCATTGCCTCACCTGTTATTTTCCAGGGATGACAGGGCCATCTTTGCACAATCAGGGATCTTTTCAGTCTGCCTGCTGCTCTCCTGTGCTGCTTCTCATATCCTGTTGGCTCACACTGCCCTGGATAAGAAGTCAAAATATGCTTGATCAAGTGATCCTCCAAGATTGCTGAAAAACAACAGACCTTCTTCTTATGAACAGGAATTAAGCATCACATACAGCCATTACACCAAGATATGTAGGATTTGGGGAGTCCAGAACAAACTACAGAAGCAATTTTCTTCATCTGTTTAGTCAGTCTGAGGACCTCCAAAGCCATTAGTCCATTAATCCTGTCCAGCTTTTGCCTCCTGTTGTGAAAGAGATGGCCTTAGAGCTACGACATATTAACAGTAAAAATAGTGATTTGTTTTTATATTTGGATCTTTGGGGCTTCTTTTCCTCTGTATGAACATCTTACAAATAACACCACAGATTTTCATATCATTATATTATTTGAGCATTTTTAAGAAATGCTAAAATCAAATCAGTTGATAATTCTCCTTTCTTCCACCTATTTCTTCATTATGAAGTCATCTTTCTCCTCATCCATACCATCAGAAACTTAATATTGCCACTATAGTTCATATCCTTTCGTCCCCATCATTTCTGCTCCACCTTCCTAAAAAAGTTTTATTTTAATTGATTCCTTTATTTTGCCTAGGGCCAGAATGGTAACCCAAAATGGAGCTTTTTTTTTTTTTACAGGACTCCAGGGAATAATAAGAATTCTTTGGTGGGTTAATCTGGCTGCATTGCTTCTAACACAGCAGTTCAGTGTCCCATGGATTTCTGAGAGCATTTTCAAGGGACTCTTCTAGATATTTCTGAATCTAAAAAAAGTTATCATATAGTTAAGTTCAATAAATTGCTGCCACATGCTCCACTTCCAAACATAACAGAGCCCACAAACCACAAAAGTCTAAATTACACACAGTTTAGGAACAGAAAATATTTTCTACAAATAATCATAATAATTTCTGAAGGAAAATAGTTTTCACTCTTAAAAACAGAACCAGAATCCTGAATTGGAGAAAAGAAGAAGGAAACTAAGTTGTGATAAAAAATAAATATGAAAAAAATTACAAGTTTATGTTATTTGTACATTTTTATTGACACATTAGGTACGAGATGGATGCACAAGCTTTACCATGCCCCCTCGTGGAAAGAGAAGTAAATTAATCAACCAGTAACCACAGGCTAAGTGTTAAAAGTCATCAAAAACATGTAAACAATTTACTAATGGAGGGAATATTGATAGTTTGTATACATGGTGACATTAACAATCACCTCTGACAGCGATGTGGGAACCTGTGGAAATACTATTCACTTTTTTTCTTCTGGTTCTGCAAAAGTCTTGTAATTTATAAACTTAGCTTTCATAATGTAATACAGGAAAGAATGATAAAAATTGCTGCCAAGACCAGTAATATTAGTGGGCAATGTTAACTAAGAAAAAAAAAAGAATAGCCATTCTAGAAAATAATATATATATGTGAAAGAAGTGGAGGAATATAGGTTATCTGTATTAAAATAAGACTAGGGCAAAAACAGCATGAAAAAGTTTATTACACTGTTTCCAGTCCCTAATAAAAATATACTAACATATTCCAACCTGACTTAATTTGGCAGTCCACAAAACAAATAGAGACAAATTACTGTGTTAAAACTGAAGGACATTAGGAAAGCTGAAGGTAAGTTAGTTGGGAACTTTTGAACCAAGCAGATTTTCACCAGGAAACATTGGATCAGCAGAATTTGGCTGTTTCATTGCTGACGTCTTTGTTGATAAACAGGAAAAGCTCAGATGGGCTGACACCAGTTTTTGTGCCAGTTTTCGCAGTACGTGGAATCCCAAAGACTGCTGGTCTGAGCTTGGCCCTGTATGTATGTTGCCTTGGGGACAGGGACCTGGTGCTTTCAGAAACCTCTGCTCTGGGAAGAGCTGCCAGTTGGAGAGCTCAGGGTCACAGGCATGAGGGTTTCCAGCTTTCTGAAACAGCTGGTGCCCTGCACTAACTGACATCCACAGTTATAGAAGAACATCTCAGCAGGCATGGGAAAATGCAATTAATTGCATAGTTTCTTACTGTAACGTGATCTTTTCTGTAAAATCCATTTGAAAAAGTCATAATTTGAGACAGGCAAGAAGAATTTTTGACACTTTGAAAGTGTGGCAAGCATAAGTCACAGTGGGAGACTTGGAAATGGCTTTTCCATCCTTTCCATCAGCAGTAGCTGCACTTGGTTCTCCCTATAGTCCCTTCTCATTGTCTACCTAAGGTACTGCTGCATGCTTTCCCAGATGGACACCTCTAATACAGAGAGCTGTTTTCTTAAATTTCATGCAGATAATACAAATATGGAAACAAATGCTAGTAGATAGTCAAATGACTAGAAATATCCCAAAGATAAGATTTCTAAAGTGATAGTGCTCCCTTCCATAGGAATTCATGAAGTGTTTTAAATTCTGCTACAGGTAAAAGGTCAAAGCATTAAATCTGAATTTCTTCCAACCATTAAGCAATCATGCATGCATTAGCTAGTTGGGAAAATCGTACACAGAGCAGGTTATAATTTTACTTTACAGCTCTCAAGAAACCTTGCACTCTGAGTTGGATTTATAATCTTTCACCTGAAAAGGACTAAAAATCAAAAAGTGGAAAAAGTTTCCAATGTCTTTAAGTTCTAGTATAATTCCAAGTCAGTAGAATAAATTAGGACCTCTGCATTAGCCAGAACCTGTTTGGCCATAACACAGTCCTCAGTCACAACAGAGAGATTGTATAATACACTTATTTAAAAAAATGTTTTTTTTTAATAATCTTCGGTGGTGCCAGCTTGTGTGCATGTTTGGGGACAAGAGGAGAACTATAAGCATATAACAAGAGAAACAAACAAACACAAAAAACCCATGCACAGACAACATTTGTAAATACACCCATTTAATTCAATAGAGAAGGGGTTTACAGTTCTCATGGGTCTCAGGATCATAAACCTTATTCACCACTTCTGGAATCACAGCAAGCAAACTTGCTTTACATCTGTAGCATACCAAAACATCTGAAAGCCATAATGAAAAGCTTCTTGTATGCCTATGGAAACTCCTTGGCTCTGAAAATTTTTGATAAGTTGGGATCTCCTTTTCTGAAAATCTGTAGAACATCTTAAAGTATAATTTTCTTCTCTTCAGCTTTGCATGCCAGTACACAGATCTTGTGGAGTCTACAGATGTGGCTTGGATCATCCAACATAGGAATCTGTCAGAACATGGCAAGTCTCCAGTTTGATCTGCTTGCACATACCCAGCATATAATGTCAGCAAAATCAGTGGACTTGAGATCCCATTTCAAAAGAAGAAGCTTAAAGATAGCAGAATCTTTCTCATAACTGAAACATTTAATGCATCAAAAAATACCTTTTATGAGAAGATGAACATTTTGTTCATGTTCTGTAGGAGAAAGACTACTGACAGCAGGAGTGTTTACGTTTTCAGTTAAAACTATTTGTCTGTACATCACAGCATTAGAAAAATTTGGAATTCTACTTGATAGTAAGCAAATACAACTTTCTGAGAAAAATATTGCTCCACTAGAAAAATGAGAAACATAGTTTGTCAACTGTCATGGTTTGGGCTGGGCTGGCCACTAAAATGAATGACAGATGCTCTCTAACTTCTCTCCCAAGTGAGAGAAGAATAAGAAACAGAGATTTATGAGTTTAAAAGAAACTAAATTGCTTTAATGAAATATTAATAATGAAATAAGATAAAGACAATACAATAATATTAATAATAATGAAAAATATATATATGTATAATATAGAAAACTATATCGAGCTCCCAGGATGACAATTACATCACCAGCAAGCACTAGGAAAGTCCCAGGCTGGACCCAGTGACGGATGGGAGATGAACTCAGGAAATGGATTCAGGAAAGCACAAATGAGGATCAAAGGCAGACAAACAAAGTCCTCCTCAGATGCTGACCCTTTGATCCCTCTGCTTCTATACTGCACATGGGGCAGATGGAATGAAATACCCTGTTGGTCAGTTTTGGGTCATCTGCCCTGTCCACTCCTTCCTGCAAGTGTGACCCCTCTACACTCTTCTGCTTCTGATCCTCCAATGGGGCATACAACAAAGTTAGCTGACCTTGGTTGTTTCAGAAAGTAAAAGCAGAAGTCTCTCGGCATACTATTCTTTGGTATTAATTACAAACATTAGGCTTTATCACTCTGGAAGCAAACTACTGTCTGAAAAATATGCCGCTAATTTCAGAGTTCAGTTAGTTAGAAGAAGCTTAGCTGAAAAGTAAAATTACTTTTTTTTTTTTAAGAGTTTTCAATTACTTTTAGAAAAGAAGACAAGGAAATTTCTGGGAAGAAGGAAACTATTCTTAGGAACCCAGCTCCTTGATTGTGAGAGCAATTATTTGGAAACTGATAGAAAAACAGGAGCTTGGACGTATTTTTGTTTGAGGGTTTTTTGTGGTTTTTATGGGTTTTTTTCTGGCTATTGTGAGGGACATGGAGTACTCATAGTACTCATATCCATACTTAGATCCCTATGCTTTCTCTGCCAGTGTCAAAGTACTTTTTATCAACCTCCTGTTCTACTATCTAATTTCACTATATATCCATCTTTTCAGTTCAGTATTTCACATTGAATAGCTACTTCGTATATTTAATAAGTGATACAGAGAGTCCTCTTTTTCTACAAATCATTCATCCTTTTTTTGCTTGTATGTAATTCTAGGACCTGGTCATTAATTAGATCATGCCTTATTTCCCCATAAGATTTTGACATAGTGGTCATTAATACTTACTCTTTCAGATCCTTCCTGACAAGTAAAACTATGTTCCACTGTGTTAATGTAGCTTAAAATGTCCATGAGAGAGCATCTGTGTGAGACTGAGAGACAAACTCGTCTTGCTCAGTAAATAACCCTTGGGACCACATTTTGTAGTGATGCAAACAATTAGCTAATTTCATGAAAAGCTTTCATTCTCCTCTAGAAAAGAATTTAAAAGAAATTACTAGATCTGGAAAAAGAGTTCAATCCTTTGTAAAATCGCAAGCTATTCAAGCCAATATAAAAGATCACATTTGAAAAACAGCAGAATAACTTTGAAATATAAAAGTGGTGCATACCTAGCCATTAAAATGTCTAACAGTCTAAACCAGATTCCAAACATGATAAATGTTAATTTATTTAAGAGGTCAAGAGAAATTGAAAATGGTGGAATATGAAATAATTGGAGTTTCTTCAGTATCAACCCAAATATCTTTTGCATTGCCTGCAATTATTTCTCTGGCATCAAATCAATTCTCTGTACTCCCCAGTATTATAGAAAGTAATTTTCATGGTAAAACCCTTTTTGGGCACCATAAAAATTTAAGGAGCATAATCTTTCAAATATAAATTGGAACTTGAAATAGAAAAAAGCAACAACAGCTTAATTTGCTTCAATAAAATGTCAGCTTAATTCTTTGAATAAAAAAAAAGAAGAAACATATATAAGCATGCAATAACCTAAAGCAAAAAAACAAATGGCAGTGAGTTATATGAATGCATTGTGACCAATGACAGCCATAACATTAGTCTAGACAGCAGACAACAAACCACCAAATATTCTATTCTATTCTATTCTATTCTATTCTATTCTATTCTATTCTATTCTATTCTATTCTATTCTATTCTATATAATCTAAGATCTGGCCTGAAAATCTCCAAAGAAATGAAATTTTAGTAGCAAAGGGGAAATATTGCTTATGATTATTTTTTTCCATTTTCTTGGGTAGCTTCAATATAATCCACCCAGGAAGTCTTTCCTGGAAAATATCCAGATTCTATTAGCTTCCACAAGCTTGGTAAGACATGTTATGTCCTTAGTGTCAATCTTACAACATATTTCCTTGAGAAATCTAGTCCATGACAGCACTGTGTGGCTTATGAGGATATCAGGAAGTAAATGTAAAGGTATTATAAAGCATTACCAACTGTAAAGGGTGCTATAAAGGTGATTACTTTGAAGCTTAGGACAAGCTGAATTCCCAGCTATCTTTCTTACTTTCCTAACCTTCTAATTTGAAAGATATGTTTCAGTCAGTCTTTTCAAAAGTGGATTTTGCAGCAGCCCCAGGAGAGAGAAAAAGTGCTGGAACATTTATTACAGTCTGTCCAAGAAATAACAGGGTTAATAATGTTTGATAAGCCTACACAATGTAAAGAGTGAAAAGAACTGATGCATTTTTAAAGGGATTGTCGGTCCTATTTGAGGCAGGCGCAACAGTCACCCAGAGAACTCTGTCAGTAAGCAATGTCATTGATAATGATTCATGGATATGGATATTCACAACAGCTGTGTTCTCACCTTTAAGTGCCTCATACAATATTTAGAAAGTGCTGGGAGATATTGCAGCAGGGAAGCAACTAAATTGCTAGAAGGCAGTGCTGATTTAAATTGTTTAATGTTCCTCCTCATAACTCGTGTACTGATTCTTCAGAGTGAATCTCTCTTCCTCTGCCTCACTCCAATAAACCTGTGGCAAGAAAAATAAGTAACATGATGATCAGCTAGTCAGTCAAATCTTATAATGGTGTGATGTCTTGGCATCAACACTAATATATACCATCAGCTGATATATAAGCTAGCTGCTAACAATCGTACTTTCTCCATTAACACAGGAATGAAACAAATGGAGCAGTTTCCCAGGAAGCTTCAGAAGTACATTCTTAATATTCCTTTTCTACTGTGAGCTGTTGTAGTTCAAAAGCATGAATTCATTGTTTTCATGAAATAAGGGATACTTCATCATCAGACTCAAAAAATTTAACTACAATCTAATTATTCTTAAAAATAGGGGGACAAATTACTATTAAAACATTCCTCTTGTATATCTCTTCTCAACTTTAAAGAATATTTAAAAATGAGCTCTGAAATTTCATACTAAAACTGTTTAAATGATATCAACATTCCTTAGATTGCAATGTTCAAAAGAACATAGTGAAATTTTTGTTGGAGGGAGTCACCACAAGCTGGTTCCATGCACATTTCCAGGACCCTTCATGTCCTAATTTCCTGAATGACGCACAGGGGCCCAAGAGCTGACCCATGGATGACCTACAAGCAATGGAAAACAGGAAAAACTTATGAGTCTCTAATTTTAGGACCAACTCCAAGCC
Source organism: Tringa tobata (assembly GCA_033628505.1). Taxonomy (NCBI): domain Eukaryota; kingdom Metazoa; phylum Chordata; class Aves; order Charadriiformes; family Scolopacidae; genus Tringa; species Tringa tobata. Next base: position 1,316,540 of record JAHREE010000339.1, on the reverse strand, counting down.
ACGGGCTGATTCAGTTTGCCAGTAAATATCTCAGAAGACATCCTGGCACACTGCAGCTGCTTCAGGTCACGACCCATAGACTTTACACCTTCACAAATTCTGTCCTTCTTCTGCTAGTCCTCAATATAGTAAAGCTGAAAAACTTTTGCACTGTTGGTTTTACTTTAATGATGTGCAGCATGATGCTAATAGTGTGCAGCAACAACAGGGTGCCTGCTATGAAGAAGGATTCTTGCACCCTAGCATAAGCATCCTTCACCAGAGCTAATGTAGAATCAAAAGCTGTATCACTCTTGCAGTGATGATTGGAGAGTCTCATTTGTGAATCGGAATAATTACAGAAGCAACCCTGTTAACTATCCTACCTCTGACCCTAGCTTCATGCCTTTAAGAAACAGCCTGTACCAGTAGCTGGAGCACTCGTTCTGTCATTGCCAGCTAGCACCAAAGGCATGATTGCAAAGTGATTCTAGCCTCCTTAGCATCTATTTGTGTAAGAGCTTGGGTTGACAACACTTAATCAGAGCATGGTTTTTAACAGGTGGTGCTTCATACATCTGATGATGCCGTTTAGTCTCACAATTACTATTATTCATGTATAACTGAACACTCACTGCCTTCTCACCTTGTTCTTATCTTTTTGTCACTTCTGTACAGGCATAAACACTTCTTTTAGCCAGTATGAAAACTTTGATCCTGAGAAAACACAGTTAGAAGTGGCTTTTCTTAAGACACAAAGCAATCCTCTAAGGAACTCAATTAGCCTACCTCCAATAGGCCAGTCTTCTCACGCCATTCTTTGTATATTGAATTCATAGAAAGCTCTAACTAAGTAGCATAAAGAATACTAGTCTTTAAGGCATCTTTAATTTTGGTCAATAAAATACTAAAAATCTCATTGCATCCTGTATTTTATTTTCCTAGTAAATTCACATCTTTACAGAATATCTATTGAGAGTTTAAAGTGTAGATCTCAAATAATTCTGTAGATAAACAATAAAATTATATTTCTCTTTCACTAGAATTCTATCATATTAATGATATACAGCAAGTCTGCCATGAATATAGTCCACAGGATGCCAAATAAAATCTACCTAAAAGTGAGGCATTGCAATCTCCTATTGTAGGGAAACAAACCTTGCCCTGTGCAGCTCAAATTACAGCTACTAGCATTTTCTAAGACAGAAAACAACAAAAGTAACAAAAAAATACTTCAAATGCTAATTAAAATTGATAAATTTCCCTTTCTCCTTACTGAAATGTTGTTCAATATCACAGAACCACAGAATGGTTGAGATTGGAAAGGACTTCTGGAGATTCAAGATCTCTGCTCAAGCAACAGTAGGTTGCTCAGGGTCATAGCCAGTCAGGTTTTGAGTATCTCCAAGGATGGAGACTGCAACCTCTCTGAGAAACCTATGCCACTATTTGGACACCCTCACCATAAAATAAATAAAAAAAAGTTTAAGTTTTTTTTAATTAGGTTGTTTAAATGGAATTTCCTGTATTTCAGTATTATTAAATAAATAGTTGAGGATTCAACTTATGGTACTAATTTTTATTTGTGACATGTGGAGATTCAATTTCTCATTTGTAGAAATGAAATAGAAATGCATTTGGTCACCAAAACTTTAAATATTTCTTCGTAATACATTTTTTAATTGTACTGAAAACCTACAGGGTAACTGAGGGCAGAAATTTTTCCTTTGGTGTGGGATTTCTGTCTGTTTTGAGGCAAAGATCAGTGAAATAAATCAACTCCTTGAATCATACTTCTTATGAGTTTTGCCTTAAAAGGGGACAGCAGACAGTTGGGTAATTCAATGCCATGATACAAAAAGTGAACACATGCCCTGTACTGAAGATCAGCCAGCTGGCACAATCAGCCGCACCAGGCATGTTTCCAATTTATGAAGTGGAACATTTAACGTATTGGTTCAAAACACTTGCCCTCTTGCCAACCATGTGAAAACAAAATTAGCTATGGTCAATTTAGTTATGTACAGAACATAGAAGGATAATCAGCCACCTTATTTAGAATTACTTCTTTGTCCCCAAGAGTGTACACATCCCATCCCTATTGAATTATAAAGGGGAAAATATATTTCGTGAATACTTATTTGAAAGGCAAAAAATATTCTACATACTTTATATACATCTCAAAGTCAGGATAGAAAAACTATAAGAAGGCCTTAGCATGTGATCCTAGTGATGAAAAATCAGAAGGAAAAGTTAATACTTATGGCCAACAAGTTCTAAATTTCCTTTGCTGTTCTGCTTTGATTATTTTGCCTCTTGAAGATGTCTTGTTTAATGGTGCATAAATCAGTTTCATTGAGGTAAATGGAAAAGATTAGGAAGGCCAAAGCCGAGCTAAAACTGAACTTGGCCCTGGAAGTTAAAAACAATAAAAAGAATTTCTATAAATATATTAATAACAAGAGGAAGACTCAAGGGAGCCTCCATCCACTATTGGATATGGGGGGTAACATAGTGACAAAGAATGAGGAGAAGGCTGAGGCACTGAATGCCTTCTTTGCTTCAGTCTTTAGTAGTGGAGTAGGGTGTCCCCCGAGTACCCAGACTCCTGAACTAGCAGGGGTGGGGAGCAGAATGAAGTCCCTGTAATCCAAAGGGAGGTGGTGAGGGACCTGCTCCAAAACCTAGATACAAACAAGTCTATGGGCCCAGATGGGATTCACCCAAGGGTACTGAGGGAGTTGGCAGAAATGCTTGCGGAGCCACTTTCCATCATTTTATGGTTGGACTAGATGACCTTAAAGCTCCCTTCCAACCTAGGCGATTCTGTCATTCTGTGATTCTGTGATTCTGTGCTGATTATCCTTGAAATTAAAATATGGAGAAACATTCTAACATGCAGCTTTGTTCTGTATGTTTTCTGCATGAGAACATGGAAATCTTATCGTGATTCCGTGATTCTTATCCATAAACAAGTCCAATGCAAACCATTCTCATTCAAAAGAACTTACTGTTCTGCATCAAAGCTTTCATTTCCTTGTTAGATGAGACAGAGTGAACACAATGAATACAGGTTTCGTTATTTATTTCTTTGTTATTTCTGGATAAAAGCTAGAACCAAGACTTTCCTTTAAGCCCCTGTATCTTTATTGATGTTAAAGGTTTATGTGAGTTAAGCAGAAGAAAATGTAGGTCTTGCTTTTAAATGCAAGGGTAATGGAGCCAAACCTTTTAGAAACAGTAAAGAAATGTGTTTTTAAGACCTTACCATTTGAAACTGGTTTATGATCTGCGTTTTCCCATTCCACTGTCACTATCCGTTAGTGTGCCTGAGTTGATTCAAGATTTCTCTTTCTAGATGAAAGAAGACATAGATAAAATTTTGTCTAATGTAACCTTATTAAGTTATTTATACAAAACCACTTTTTCTTCTCTCAGTCATGACCTCTGGGGTGTACCAGTGTCGGGCTGGATTTTTTATGGCTGCTTTTGTTGCTACACCAAATGCTTTATAAATCAAAAATGATAGACTGACAACTCTTAGATATCTTGAATATGCTAAACTCAATTCAAAATAATAGATTTGAGTCTTTAATTTTAAACGTAAACCAAAATTATATTAATATTAATAACATGCATTATGTGATTTAAATAATAATAACCCTGGTTTACTGAAATGGGACTTGACTTACTGATCAAACTTTTACTGAGGCATATAGGGGTCTTTCAGTTGACTTGAAGAGGAACATCAACAACTACCCCTCACCCGTAGGCTGGGAGTAAGCAAGATCTTGGGAGAGGATATAGCCAGGACAGCTCACCCAAACTGACCAAAGGGATATTCCATACCATATGATGTCTGTTCAGCAATAAAAGCTAATTGAAAGGAGGAAGATGGAGTGGCATTCTTTATTTATGACATTTTTCTTCTGGAGCAACCACTACACATATTGAAGCTCTGCTTCCCAGGAAGTGGCTGGACGTAGCTTGCTGATAAGAAGTAGAGAATACATCTTTTCCTTTGTTTCCGTGCATAGCTTTCACTTTTGCTTTGTTAAACTACCTTTATCTTGATCCACAAGGGATTTTTCCACCTTATTCTCCCCCTCACCCCTCCCCTCTCCCGCTCACTGAGGATGGGAATGACAGCGTGTCTTAGTGGAAGCCTGCAGTCCAGCCAAAGTTAACTCACCACAAAGTCACACTGGAATTAATAAATGAGTTTGAAGTTGTAACCTTTATAAGAATTCAGAATGAAGTATCTGCTGGTGGAGCAACCAGCCTTTCAACGAATGAGTAACCCACAATTTTCAAATTTTCCAACCATTTTGACACTGAAAAAGATCAAGCCTATTCTAGGGGTTATCTTGGTAAAGGATAACATTAAGCCATCATTTGAGCAACCTGGTCTAGTGCAAGGTGTCCTCTCCCATGGCAGGGGACATGGAACTAGATGATCTTTGACATTTTTTCCAACCTAAAATATTCTATGATTCTATGAAGTCTGCTGCCCTGGGGATTCCACATGACTGGGGCTGAGAGGGTGGCCTGAAATGAATAAAAATGTGAGAGATTTGGAAGATTTTGTGATTTCTACTTCATGTGATTGAGACCCATGTGTGTTCAATAAATTCTATTTTTTCCATCAGAGTTTGTGAGTTTTGAGAAAATATGCAAGTTAAAGGGCTTGTCTGTCTGGGATGGAAGGCACCCTTTTTGTAGTGAAGAAGGTTGGAAGGACTTTAAGAATATGTGAAGCCCCATTTGGATGCCCAGCAGACTCACTCACAATCAGAAGATGCACTTTCCAGGTTGCTTGCCTCAGCCAAGTATTGCACTCTGTCAGGCACTGCCTACATGGTTCTGCCCAGCATGGTGGCAGCATTGAAATGCATGATGGCTCAAGCTGCCTCCCCTGCTGCATGTGCAGCTGCATATACATGCTGTCTCCATGGTGCATGGTCCCTGTTGGTGTCTAAAACTGCTCATGGTCACACAGCATACATCCCCTTCCTCTCTCTCCAAAGATATGGATTTTTGACACTTCAAAGAGCTAGTTCCTATATTTAGCTTGAATGTTTCATAATATGCCAAAAAAATAACAGATAACAGAAGCTAATAATAATTTTTAGATGAAAGATCTCACAAAGAAATTTGTTCCAGTAGCCTTCAATTTCCTATTGCCTAAGTATCTACCTTAAAAAAATGACTAGCAGAAGAAAAACATGTCTTGCCAGACTAATTATAAATATGTTGGAAAAAAGGCATTCAGGGACTTTTCAAATGAGTTTGCAGTCTGGAGTAGACTTTAACCAAACACCTCAGTTTGAGCTCAGTTGCAGTGCTGTAAGCCAGTTACACATCTTTCAATTACGCTTTCTACAAAATCATGTGACATTATTATTTCACTGTTAATTACATGGCATGACACATCAATATAACCATGATCTGTCAACAGAGAGTATAGAACCACTCACTTTAATGGAAGGCAGAATATCTCAGACTTTTTCCTATAAATGTTGATTTTATCCAAAACAGATTTCTGAAAATTGACCTTGAATTAATTGGACATGAAATCAATCTCAATGAAAATATTATTATTACATTTAGTTACTTGTTAAATCAACCTATCACTATTTTTTTCTTTTTCCTTATGAGGCTTTCTTTTTACCTTCTGCTTTTTTTGTGAAGAGGAAGGAAGTGACAATTATTTTTTGAATTGCTGAGAGCTATTTTCATGTTACCTGAAGATTTCTGCAGTGGCACCTACTTGTGAGGGCAGCACTCATCATCTATTGGCAGACAGTGTCAGCCAAGAAGCCACTCATCATTACACACAAGGTATTCAGCCTTTTTAAGGTATATCTTTTTTTGGCTCTTTTCCTGGAATAGGTAGTGTCAGAGCAGAAAAGAGAGGGAATATCAGCTCCACAGCTCTAAGGGTAACTCCTAGAATCAGCCCCTGTCGATTTTACCAGCCTGGGGAGAGCAGGCTGTTGTATCAGTCTTCTTTTCCCAAAAATAATAGAAACAGTATGAAGGAACAGCAGGAATTCAGAAGGAAGCTAGTGCGTGCACACACACGCACACACATATACACACACACAAAAATAAAATTAAAAAAAAAAAGTGTTGTGAAAACAGAAACAGGCTTTTATGCCTGACAACAAAAACGGGCGATCTCTATAATGATCAATCAATTAATTTTCCATTTCTATTATGACAGAAAACTCTATTGTTTGTATTGATACCAAGCGTTCTAGTATTTCAATTATGTCTAAAATTTAGATATTTGAAAGAAGTCATAATATTCAAGTTTTCCTGGAACAAAGGCTTCTAAAAAGCATTCATCATTTGTTGATATTTCTGTGTAATGCAATGATCTAAGACAAATGTCTAGTATAATATTCCTTTGCTATCCAAAGCTCAGAAATCTCCTTCATTCCCAGCTACATTCTCATTGCAAAGAAACACTGATCAAATCTAATATTTTTTTTTTAGTGTAATATTTTTTTCTCAGTTTCAATGTTTAAAACTACTTATTTTTCCCAATTATTTTAAGTAAAGTTTATAGTGTTGTTTTGTAATTTCTCACTTAAGGTTTTTTTGTGCGAAGCCATAAATTTAAGCGGAAAGCATATAGTGACAAGAATTTTGGCATTTAAGTCATGAAGGAAAAATAAGGTTCAAATTCAGATTTGCCCTATGGTTATAATTGTGGTGTAATTGGGTATCAGGGCAGGGCTTGTGTACACACCCAGTGCACTGAATCATTATTTCCCTGGTCCAGGAACTCCCCAGATGGTGTCTGCATAGACACTGCATAAATATAATGCACTGGCTTGAGACAAGAGATCCACTTGAGACAAGGTGATCAACTTCCCTCCCAGCCTTCTTCACAACAAAATATTTGTCTAATTGTTGTAGGAGCTCTCCAGTTGGGAACTTTGGAAAGATCTGGAAATTTCCCCAGGCAGCTTCTGCTGTGCATAAACCAATTTGTATGTCGAAATATACATATTAATATCCCCAGTGGATATTTGGACTGTCACAGAATCTCAGGTGGTTCAGAATTGACCAAATTATATATATTTGTCAGCACAAAATGTTATTGCAGATACAGAAATCATAAAATAAGACAGTCATTTGTGCAACAGAGATTTCTATTACTATCCAGATAGCAACAAGCCATTCTTTTTGAGAGATTTGATCCCTTCTGTGGCCACTGTCTTCTGCAAAGATTGAAAAAAAACATATTAGAAGGGTGAACTTAAATTTTGCTTCTGTTCTTTTGAAAGAAGTGGAAAAAAATAATGGGAGAAAACTGTGAATAATTGAAGAAGACTGAAAAGCAAACAACTCCACCTTGAAGGGACTGTCTGATATTTAAAATTTTTTCTAGAAAGCATTCTTTATAATAAAATGCATTTTCTCATCATAAGAAGACTTTACAATTTGTTATCTTTATTTTATTTTGAAAACTCCTTAATAATACAAATAAAGTTAAATCCTTCACTAATAGCTGATATTATGATAAATGTATTTTTTAGGAAAAGTTTTAGTTATAAAACTTACTTCATATTCCCTTATGAATACACAGATGACTTCAGTTAATCAGTCAAAATATTACTACATGCAGTATTCTAGATGTAGGGCACGTGTAAAGACAGAGGGGTCTATCATTTTGTTGACCTTCTCAGCAGCTGGATAAGCTTTCATCAACTTTCTCATTAGTAACATCTGATTGATTGACTAGGTTAGCCCAAATAGAGAGCAAAAGCCAAACAGATCATTTGCATATTATATTAATGACATTCATAAACCACCATTTGGTGTTCCTATGGGAAGTATCATAAAACAACCTGATTGCTTCTGTATTCACCAGTTGTTGCAAAGAAAACAACTGTGATTACCTCTAATATTTTAGGGATACAGTTTATTTATACTTTTCTGTGAATACAAATCATAGCTACCTAAGAAAAAAATGAACCTCTGGGTGGCTTGTGAAGGAAAATAAATTAACTGATGAAGAAAGTGGGTCCAAACAATATTCTACTTCACCTGAAAATTTAGGTCGATATACCGATGTTGCATAAATCTCCGAAGATCAATGTGTCCTAGATGGGTCAAAGGCAATCAAACCAGGTAATTCATTTTAAGATCACAAGTTCATAAAAACACAGGCTCAGAAAGCTCCCTCTGGTTATACAATCATTATATAACCAAATGCTAAAATGCGGATTATAAACTTTTTTATATATTATTATTACAACATTGGGCATAATTTCACAGTCTTGGGATGAGAAGACTGAGAGAGTCAGTTCTGTAGCCATTTCTTTTTCCTCTGTAGGGGAAGAAGCTGTAGCAAAATCTGCCTCAACATACTTCATTACCACTCATTTACTATTTGGTGGTGCTGCCCAGTGTGAGAAAAAGGGAAGGAAACAAAAAAAAATTTTCTGACCTATTTCTTTCTTTCTCAAAAGGCGGTGTAAACGGGTCACAGGTATTTCGTTTCCTTGCAAATCCTCCTTTAGCTGTTATCAGTGCTGGTATTGGGAAATGAAAAGGAATGCCTGGGTTTTCTTTCTCTCTAAAGTCAACATTCAGACCTGCAATAGCTTCAGGATGCTTCCCAGTGCAAATTTAACAATATTCGGTTTTGTGTATTACATTACCAGATCAAGTCATTCTACTCACTCTCTTAGAAGAAAAAATAATTTCAAGGTTAAATTATCCTTCAAGAATAATTCAGTTCTACTTTAGTCAGGAAAGTGATGTTTTACAGTATACCTAAAACCAAACAGAAACTACTAGAACATAAAAAAAGTATATATATTTTCACATCAAATTACTCAACTGTCTGCAATCTAAAATTAAGACTTACCATTAATGTTTTTTTAAGATATACAGACAGACATGCTGGCATGGCCCAGAGGGCACAACCAGGCCTGACTGTCCCTACCCAGTAATCCTAGAGCCTCCCAAGACCCCCATATGTATATGTGTATATATATATGTACATGTTTGACATGTTCACTGTATAACCATGAAATGTAACTGCACCTGGAACCTTAATAGCTATTGGAACTGAGTCATCTTTTCTCTTTAAGGACCTTGCAAAACACATTATGGATCTATCCCTTAAAGGAAAGTTATTTGCAAACACTATCTTTACCACATTCCATGGGTGCATTTCATTTACCACTAGACCATGCTCTGCCTCAGAAAATCCTCTGCATATACATAGATACGAATTCTGTGCTTGTTAAACTGTGCTGAACTAACTGCAGTCTGTAACACAGCCTGCTTGGGAGTCAGTTCTAACATGTTATTGTCCTCCACATGTATGCTGCCTTCCTACGTGTAAATGATGGGAAATGAGGAGCAGATATCAGTCTGTTTCCTGTCTATGACAGCACCTCATACTATGCTTTTTTTTCTTTTCATTTTTTTTTTTTGATGAAGCTTGGAGCTTTGCTGAAATTTTTCACTACAAGTATATGAAAACACAAGGTATGTACATAGCAAGAAAGTGAAGTTAGACCTAAACTAGGCACACACACAAAAAAGACATAAACTAACAATCCAAGATTAAGGAGCAAATTAATGTCTTAAATTAGCAGATCCCATATTAATGTGTTGAATGAGACATAGAGATACTAATAGTTATTTGTTGCATATTCAGTACATACCATATACTGTGCTGACTTTTTCCAAATACTAATACATTGCAGGATGAGTAGGCAAACCCCTGCTTTCCATGTTTTTCTACTGTTTAATACATGGTCCTCAAGCTTTAAAGACACTGCCATGGAAAACCCAAGTACATAAATACAAAAAAAATTTAGTAGAACCCTGAGGATATTTACTGTTACATTTACTCTTACATTTACTGTTTATATAACTTTGAACTGATTACATGGCAGCCAAACTTGTCATTTGCAAGTGCTATACTAATGTTTGATAGCCACACTTTTACCAATCTATTGGATTCTAATTAGCAGAGGAACTGTCTTCCCAAATATAAATAAATGCTTAGTGGAGACATTTATGCTGAAGTTGCTTCAAAGCTAAGAACTCATTCTTAGTGTTAAATACGTATATTGATATTTTACTGATTATACCTATATTTTTATATGTCAATTTAAGGACTTAGACTTGAGGGTAAATTAGCAAAGTGGATTAGTAAGAGTGGATTTACATATTTCACTCTACTATTCAGTCCAACTTGCTTGCCAATGAAGTTCTGTCTTTCCTTTATGTGCTTAAGCCTTAGAGGGTTTTCTAATAATGGTGTCTGAATGTTGTACACTATCTTATTCAAACATGAATTATCTTTGGAACTGCTTTCCTCATCCCAGTGAGTATTTAAATTTTTATAGTTTAGCCTATGTTTCCAAACAGGTGTCCCCTGCAAAGCAAAGCCTAAAATAATATGAGCTTCTGATGTGTAATTAGTAACCATGGTATAGAATTTAGCATTTCCTACCATGTAGCAGTCAAAAGAAGAAGATTAGGAAAACACTGTGAAACTACTGAAGATACCATAATGGTTTCAAAATTGAGGGCCTACACTGTATTCATAAAATGCATCTGCTTTGATAATTGCTATTTGTTAGTTTTTACACCACTGTCAGACACAAGGGACATCTGCAGTACATAATAGTATATTTATGCATCTTTGGATGCTACATCAACTGAAGTTTTGAAAACATGATCATATAAACAAATTATCCTGCTCAAGGATGAATTAGCATAATTTATATCAACATGTATTGAACTCCATATACTTTTTTCCTGTGTATGTGGAGCAGGTGAATATTTTTCTTGTATTTGCCATGCCAGTGTTCTGTTTTACAGAAGTAAACAAAATCTCAGCCAAAACTGAACCAATAAAGGTTTGTTCCACTTCCAATATAAATAAGATTTGATTTTATTATTGCTTAGCAAAGTGTTTATCTGGTACCTTCACTTGACAAGATATTAAAAAAAAAAAACAACAAAGCGGCATTATATATATGTTTTCATTAAGAGAGCAGAAAATAAGAAACTGTGAAACAAAAAATTGTAAAAATTCATTTTTCAGGTTCCTCACAGTCCAAGTGGCAAGTTTTTTATCAGAAGTCAAATTTTAGAAAGAAACCCTTTTTCCATCAGTCTGTTCTGTTTTGTATTGCTGAACAGCAAAGGTTTACATTCAGGAAGTTTTTCTTTTGTGAAAAAAAGATCGTCTACTTTCAAGAAACACTTTCCTACCAAGAGATAGCTGCCCAATAAGGTTTATCACAATGACAGTATCTTACAGATTGATTGGCAGAGCAGTGCTACAGCTATGGGTAGAAGGATTCAATAATGGTTTAAAACACATCAGAATTGCACTACAGTCACCTCTCCATTGACTGCTGCTCTCTCACCTAGGACAACGGGGATTAGGATGATGAACTGTCATGTGTGATATGGAACACACATGGCTTTCAGCCGGTGTCATACAGAGCGCCTGGCACTAAGCTGATGACAAAGAAGTCCTACTAAATCAGGGAGTGTAGTGACTGGATGAGGGGTAATAGTTTTAAACTGAAAGAGGGGAGATTTAGATGAGATCTCAGGAAGAAATTCTTTACTGTGAGGGTGGTGAGACACTAACCCAGGTTGACCAGAGAAGCTGTGTCTGCCCCATCCCTGGAGGGGTTCAAGGCCAGGTTAGAGGGGGCTTTGAACCTGATCTGGTGGGAGGTGTCCCTGTCCATGGCAGGGGGGTTGGAACTCGATGATCTTTAAGGTCCCTTCCAACTCTATGCATTCTATGATTCTAAATGTGAGGCTCACTCCATGTGATCCTCCTTTGTAACTTTTTCTTTGTGCTTTCTTTTCTGTGTGGTTCACAGAGACCTAATGGTCTCGATGTGTTCTTAAAGCTCTGTGCTCAACACACTCCTTGTCCACAGCACTGAGAGCTGTAGACTGGTAGGTATGGTGGCCAAGCAGCTTGAGCCTGAGAAGGCTAAAGCACAGTGAAAACAAATATGCTCTGAAAAGTGTGATATAACTCTCTGTGTGAATGCAGTCTGACATCCTTGAATTCTTTTTCTTAATGTTCTGAGGTGAATATGTTAAAATAGCTCATGTCTGCCAGTGGTCTGGGAGCCTGGACGCATCAGGTTAAGGATGCAGCTTGTAGAAGAGTTTAGACTCTTTCTAGTATGAAGGAAAGTTCATGGTTTCTGAACACTCATATTAATTTTCACATAGGACAAGCATAGCATTTTTATGTGAAATGAAGGAAAAGGAAAGACTGTGAAAAATTAATAAATGTCAGAATTAGGTAGAAATTCTCTGTTCTGCCCATGTAAAACTGCTAACAAAACAAAAAATAAACTAAATTTAACGACAGAGCCACACGTGCTCACTAAATAGTCCACTGTTTGTGCTGAGTAAAGAAGAACAATTTATATGACTTAAATATACAACAGTAGGCAAAAATCAGACAAGTTCAGCTACTTTGGTTAAAGCATTGTATCACCAAGTCTCTTACAAACAAGTGTTAATTTGGTGATTTAAGTAATGAGCACTCTGAAATGGGATTTTACAGGTGAAAAATAGTGCTTTTCTGTGCTTGCATGTGAAACTTTTTTCTAAATAAGAATGATACATAAAGTATAATACATGTAGTTCCAGTATGGCATAAAAGAGAAAACTTAACTGGGAAGATGTAGACACAAATATTTCACTGCTGCAGTTCCCTCATTAATACACCTGAAAAACTTGTCCAGATCAAATGAATGTACCCCACAAAATAAATTTTCTGTGAGGGTAAGATTTGCCAGTATTTTATCTCACAGTCTGCTTATACCTTAAGTAAAATGCAACCCTTCAGTACCTTTCAGTGTTTATAATTCCACTCCGTCTAAATCAAAGCTGTGTTTTCCATATTTGTTAGTTGCATTGAAAAAAACATTTTATCCCCATACATTTAACATTGCTTGTGAAACTGAGATACTGGAATAGCAATTTGCTTGTACACCAGACAGAATCCAAATCATATAATCATACCCCTTCAGTCATAAAGATCAATTCAAATCATACAGTACGTTCTATTAACACAAAATAAATTAAAAAAGAAAAAAGAAAAAAGAAAAAAGAAAGAAAACATAATTGAAAAACATTTGTTGTTAGTCTTTGTAATAAAAAATCTTTGTGCATTTTCAATTACCAAAAATATACTGTTTGTCATGTGGATAACTTTTGTAAGACTCAATATGTACACTACATACATCTGTATTTAATTATATCACATTTTCAGTTTTACAGAGTACTCTTAAGACACTTAAGATACAGTCTATATCTCTAACACTGCATACATATCCCAGCAGAGTAACTGAGATCTCAGAACAGCCACATGTAAGGGGGCGTACATACCTTCACCTCTAACTTCTCAAGAGTGTAAAGGGTAGACAAGTAGTGACCAAATCACCTCCTATTTAATTCTACTAGTTACTTTCTTAAATAATCTGCCATATCATGACTGTTTTATGCAACACTACAGCACAAAAAGAATCTCTTATTACTACTCCCCATTAAAATGTGGCCACTACATCTTAGTGAAAATTTGCCCAGTGTGCTGTGTTTCACTTTAAGCTATCAGTCTTCCCTAATAAAACTATTTCCACTTCTCTCCCTACGTCTCATTGGCAGCTCGTTGTAGAACAGTTCCTCTTGTTTAATGAGTTGATTAATGAAAGAAGCCTTTTTCTTCTTTTTCTCCTCTTATTATTTTTGCCTTACTCTTCTCATGATAGACACTGAACTGAATTCTGTCATTCCAATCAGGAGCCCACTGCACACGTATTATTCAGACAGGTCTTTGGAAGTCCACCTACACAATCACTTTCTTGGCAGAACACTGCTGAACCTCACATATTCTCTCCTTCTCTCTTTGTCTTCCCACATTCACCATCATAACTGTCTAATTTCCAGTGCACAGCCAAAATATTTTTAACAATTCTAATCTTTATTTCTAGCTTCAATTTTTGACTGTATGGTATTTGGAGTTGTTTACATTCAGAACAGTAGGGGACTAAGATCTCTGAATAAATAAAACACAGTGGCCTCACTTTTCGATGATTTGACACAAAGGAGTATTTTTTCAAGTGGCAATTGACAGGAATACATTCACAGATATGTGTACATATAAAAAATCTTTGGTCTTACCAGTAAGCTACTACATAGGTAAATATGCTTTACATCAATTAGGACATAGTAAAACGCAGAGAAAAAAATTGAAACTAGGGCCAAAATAGCATAGTAATGATGGGTTTCTGGAGATTTCTGGTTTCAGAAGACTGTATTTATGTATTCCTTTCTGCTCCAAACTAAACAAATCCCTCTCTTTGTACTTCATATTTCTCAGAGCTCTGACCATTCTCACTGGCTGAACAGGACAAAACACTCCAGCTCAAACATTACCAATGCTTCCTAGAGCAGAGGATTAGGCTTTCTGGGGAGGTGTTTTCCCTTCTCTGCAACAGTATCGTATCAACTCAGGCTCTAGATTGTCATCCAGTGTAGCCTCCCTACCCTTTTCTGAAGGAGAGATTCTTAATGCGCTGCTGCCTTTCCTTGCATCTTTCAGTGATGGCATAACTCTTCAGCAGCTGTCTAGGGAGCCTGGGGCAGGAGACACTGATGCTACAGTGTTCCTTGACTTCTGAGCATAAAAATTTAGGTTATTAATCTTACCTGATTAGGTGTATTCATGTTAGGAAAATTCTTCATTTTCCAGTACCTGAGCGTAACAACTATCCATTATTGTTGAAGTATACACAGTATTCATGTTTGTTTATTTATTTTCAATTCAACATGTAAAGCTATTGTACTCAAAGGGAGAGTCAAAGACAAGAAGAATAAATTTCCTAGGTCTCACCTAGGCCACCAATAGCACCTGTAACAGCTATGACTTTTCAAGACAATTGCAACTGCAATAAGATCCTTGTATTCACGGTTCTCTTCACAGAGAGAGATAAAACTGAAATAAGAAGTAAGTGGAAATATTAAAAGGGATTTTTGGGAAAACAGGAATAGATCATGAAAACAGAATAGCTTTGGTGGTTAACAACTGCTTTGTAAAATTAGGGAACAAAGCTATCTACATAGTTTTGCTATGGACTGCTTAAATACTAAGTATCTTCACTCAAAATACATTGCTCTCAGTCATCCCTGTGTAAATTCCGGTATGATAAAAAACAATTTATATTAACTTTAAGCAGAAAAACACAACTTTTGTGAACAAGATCAGAATCATTTTTGCAACATAGAGACTGACACTGCAAACAGAAATATTTCAATAAATTTTAAATAGAGACAAAAATAATTTTGGAAGTAAACAGAAAGACACAAAGGAGAAGAAGTCTGGAATTTAAGATTTTTTTTCAAAGAAATTGGTGTAACCACATCATTCATTATTTGAAAGCTGTCAATTGCAGATCTTTCAATTTCAAAATTAATTTTTCGTTCATTGCTGCAAGTGAATACAAGGTGAACGTACCTAACCATATGCTCCAGGTTCATAATCACTGGGAAAACCCATGTATCAAACTCTATCACCAAAAAGCCTATCTTTTCACTGAGCAAGTAATTGTCTACAAACATTGTATTTTAATCACTACAAGGCAAATTTCTCAGGAATTCTTTCTCTTAGCTTCAGGAGATCTGGTGACAGCTTTCGTGTTCGATTGTCATGATCCTTAACTATCCCTCAGTTGTAGCCTTTTCTCTCAGCTCTGCAAATGGAAAAAAAAAATGCTTGGTACAGGACGCCATTCTCATCCTATATCTAATGGACGCTAATCAGTCTGGCCCATGAAGATGGTTATGAGACACCTTAAAAATAAATGTTTATGCTGCTCCTATTTAGGGAAAACCAAGCAAACAAACAAGGATTTAGGACAGGGGTATTGCAGAAAAATAAAAATATGCCATAAGAGTATTTAAAATCTGTGTGCCTAGACTTTGAAGGTGGAAACTAAACTTTATTACAGGACCATGAAAACCTTTTAAGTTGCTAGCGTGAAGATTTCCTGCTAAGTAAGGCTTAGAAGCAACACAGTAACAGTACTATACAGAAGTAACAAACAGCTGAAATTAGTATACATTCACTGCCCACATACAGAACATAAGAAGGGTACATTTGTTCAATCAGTGTATACCCTGGTTACTTTCAAGCTCTAAAAGCATTGTTTTAGTTCAAAGTAACGGCATTGCATAGAAATGTACACAATGGACTAACTAGTGAATAAGCCAATACTTAGATAAAATACATTAAGTGCAGACAAAATGGCATTACTAACTTCAAAATCTAACAATCAAAATCTTCTATTGGAAAATAAGTAAAACTTCTCCCAGAAATTTAAATTTCAGTTTTTCTTTCAAAACAATGAATTGGAAGAAATAATTATGTCATTTCACAATTGACTGTAACAGCACAGGGTCAATCTTGGTGCTCTTTTCTATGCCTTTTTAAGATCTAGTATATGTCTTTTAAGAAAAAGGAAACAAATAGCATACAATTTTCAGGATGAATTCCTACTGAGTATTTACACTCAGACAGCCTTTCTGCTTTGGTACCTATTGCTTTCTGAATTGCTCTAACTTGTTTTTATTTTTATAACCATTCTTGAGCCAGTGTTTATGTGAAACTATATGTAATAACACCAGAATCACTTCGCAAAGGGAAAATAGTAACATCACCATTGCGTACATAATGGTAGAATTGGAGGTGGGGAGATGTTTCTCCTATCTGTATTATTTTACCTTATATGCTATTTTACCTTATATTACTTTTTATATTCCATACTACCACACAGTCATTTAGTCTTAGAATACTTCTGTAACCCTTCATAGTCAGCTTTTCTGAATATTAATGTGAATGGTATACTGAATAGCTTTATCTCATCAATAAATTGTGTCACATAGCTGTTTACTTTTTTTCCAGATCATTTATGAATATGTACATATTCTCTTGTAAATATAGGTTGACCCTGTATAACTCAGGAAATGGCTACAAAATTTGCTAAACTATATCACACAGACACAGAAAAAAATTTTGTTTGTCCAATGTGGGGTGACTCTTAACTTTGTACTGTAAGTTTTTAAGATATGTGTGATCATAGACATTTTTGAAAAATCCTCAGTCTATGAAGAAAGAATATATATCGTTTAGATTACTTGAAATATTTTTGGCCTTAATAATGTCTGACATTCTGCAGACTACTTATAAAGTAAATATCTTGACTTGTAAAGAAATAATAAAAAATATGAAGTTTTATGTTTTAAACAATGCTCTAGAACATAAAATTCAGCAGAAAAGGAATGAAAAAAAAGTCTAGGCTCATTAGATTTCTAAGTGACATTATGAAATGAGACAAAAGGAAATCTCCCTTTTTCTGCCTTTGCCTGCTTTATGCATGTCTACAGAACTATGATTTCTGGCTGCTGTTTTGTTTGTTTTTTTTTAATCTTATTATCTTCCCCTTTCTTTTATTTTCCTTTTTTTATTTTTTTAAATAATGAACATGAGAGGGCAGTTGAAGTAAATAAAACACCCAAGTCTTCTATTTTTGAATGCTGAACATCTCAAGCAAAGAAACCACCAATATTTCAAGTCTTCAAAAGCCAACATAATCTAGTTACTGTTCGTTTCTCCCATTTTCCTGCTTATAAAGAAAAGTAAATTGTAGCCTGTGGAATAAAAGAGTGATATATAAACATAGCCTTTTCCTGGCTGCCAGGAGGACTTTTCAAAAAATGAGTGACAGTACGAGCAGGTATTTAGATCTCTGGATGGGTAAGCAATGGGCCATTTCAGTGCCGGTATGACTGATGGAGTAAGTCCTGTGACTTTACACCACTTTACTGCTTTACTGAAAACTGTGTTCTGCTCCTGGCATAAATGAATGCATCTCTCAGGGAAAGAGACTGAAGCTCTTTTGCTTCAATTTGGTTTGAAGGTCTGAAAGTTCAACTGTTTATATAATAGCTCATTAGCCACTTAGTCAAAATAAGCCAGTTGGACAAACACATATTGTTTAAGCTGACCACCCAGTTCATTGTGGCTGAAATGGATTAGAGAACAGCTCAGCTGGTAAACTAGACTGCATGGATATCTCCAGTGAGAACATTGTTAAGGTGAGTCGAAACTTCTTCAGCTTTGAAAGCCCCTACACCCATGAAGAAGACTTGTGAACACAATCTTAAAGACTGTGCATACTGTGACATATCAGCATAAAGAAGTATTCCGTCAGAAAATCTACATGTATGTCTTTTTCCTGTGATATTTGTAAGAAACTTTTCACTATTTCTTTGTTAGTTTTTAACTATTACTCACCAGAATCTCAGTTGAAATAGGTTAAGGCATTTTCTGTAGAACAATCAGCAGGACTTACTGGAATAACTGTTCCAGTTTAACTTTGGTCCAAGAGAATGAACAGCTTGCCTAGTAATGTCCTTTATTGTTAGAAGCAATAAAAATAATTTACTGTAAAACTTTTTCCACCAGAAAAAAAATGTGTTTTAAGTTTATAATCATGTTGAAAACAGATTTTCAATAGTAGGATGACTTTTCAAAATGATGTTTTGAAACAGATGTGTAAGTAAAAGGATCACTTTCTTACTTCCCAAAACATTGGTCATGTCAGCACAGGAAAGACTCTTGGTACTTACATGTATGCTCTGCTATACTGATAAGTGTCATTATTGGCATGTATCAACATTTGGAAGAATTTAATTTTTTTTAATTTAAAAATATTTTAAGAAGATAAATTAAAAGTATTCACATTTTTCAAATCTTAACAACAAATAATGTTGTTTATACTTTATTTAATTAGTCAACATATTTTCTAAGTGTTGTTTTTGTTTATAGGATTGCTCCCTCTAGCTGTTTAAAAGAGTAAGATTTAACATCTTTTGAACCACTCAGAAGTACATAGCACCACTTTCTGAAGTTCCTGTCCTACAGAAGTATCTCCGCTGTGTCATGGGGAACAGTGGGTGACCATTGCAAGGGATCTCCCCCAGCCGTCTCCCGGGGCTGCCTGCTTTATTTCCTAGTTGTGACAGGACTGCTACTGTGAGGCCCGACATCTTTCCAATCACAAAAACCTACTTTGCAGAATCCCTTCAATTCCTGGAAAATGAGACAAGATTCAGTGTGTAGGAAGTGCAGGTGGCTTGAAGCGTTCATTCAGGCCAAATTCAACTTGCAGCTTTTGAGAGCAGCAGCTTGCTTGACAGAGTTGTTTGCCAACAGATTTACCAGACGTAATTTTTTTTTGAAACTGAAGAGTCTGGCAATCTTTCCTCAATTCATTTCTATTGTTAACCTTGAGAAAATGTCAAGAAGATTGTGGATCTTGGAAGATTTTTGTGTTTGAAACTTAGTGCAAGAGAATTGTGTTGTAAAGGGAAGCTTTACAACTGAGACAGTACAAGGAATATCTACCTGAAAAGATGAACTATGATTTTCTTACATTCCTATCCTTTTATTATTTGCAAAGCCATGGGAATGTTTAATTTTCTGGAACTTTACGTTCTTACTTAACGACAGTTTTTATTTCCCAAGTGCTGAAAGATGACTTAAAACAAAAGAAAAAGCCTTGTCTTAAGAGACATCTTTAGAGCCCATTATTTTATTTGGAAGCTCCCACCCTAAAAGTAACCATAGATTGAGTATTCAGGCTTTTCAGCCCGCATGAGTAAAAAAGTTCAGCAAGTCTGATTTTTAGACATTATTAGTGACATACACAAATTGAAGAGAAGTTTCTTCTTTCAACTAAGCCATTAACACCCTATTTTGTGTACATGAATCTTCTGTGGTGTTTTATTTTCTCCCTCCTCTTGTGAACAACTGCAGGAAACAAACTGCTAGGATTCATCATACAATCAATATTCAGTACATTAAAACCTCAGCATATCTCAATGTAGATTCTGAACATTTAATCTCCGTCACTAGCCTAGTATGCTTCTTGAGTTCACAGAAGGGATTTCAATAAATATTTTATGGGTCTCTTCAAAGGCTTATTTCTTTCACTTTTGCCATCTTGTGTTTTATGAGCTCCCCCTCCCTCATTTTATCAAAGGGTATAGTAGTCATATACGTACAATGACTATCATATTTTTGAAGATGTTTCTTGAGATTCTGTAGCTTGACAGTAACCTCTTTAAAAAGTTCATTTTATTTATTTTTTTTCCCTGAATAAAGCAACAGACATTTTGAGTTGAAAGTTCTCTGCTTTTAGACTTTATTTTTGCCTGCCATTAATTACCATTAACAGATCTCTGAATGATCCCTTTAATAGATTTATTATTCAAGACTTGTTTTTTCACATCTTTTTCTAAAGCCACAGAAGCGATTGTGTTGGGAATTAACATACCATTTTAAGAATGATTCTGCTAAATGCCTCATTAAATTCTTGTCTTATTTGAACTACTCTAGGAGAGACTCAATAAACTCAATAAAACTCTGGATTTGTCCAGAGGTTCCGGTAGGGTTTTCCCTTTATTTTTCACAACAACTATCTTTCTACACTTTACTCTGAGCCAGATAAAACAAATGAATAAAGGAATTAGCTTTCCCACCATCACCACCTTTGTGAACTTAGAAATCATTTGCCTCACAAGAACCAAACTTCCCTGAGTACTAATGAGTACATGATTAAGAGGTTATTACTGCATTGCACAGATTTTGCCTTTTTATTTTAAACAGCTTGTGCTGCAGATAATAAACTTGCATCTCGAGAAAACATGGGCAAGCCTAGTGAAATGAGGATTTAGTGCTGTTTTGAAAATGTATCATTCATTATTGTTCCTATCATTCATCTCCTGCTTGTCAATAAAAAGTGCCTGTTTCACAGAGTTGCAAGTACTAAATTTTTCAAAGGCAAGACAAAAGAAATACATGCAAACACTTAACCGCTTAAGCACCAGATATGCAGTTAGAGACCTGAACAGTATATTACTGCAATGATGGAGGCAAATTTTTGCAGTGATTTTTTTCTTCAGTTCTATTTACAGAGTACTCTGCTCTGTCCCCTTCAGCCAATCTCTCTTGATTCATTTATTTAACAAGGTCCTGGATTCTGATTAAGTTTCTCTATATTTCCCTGATCATTTTTACCTAATTCACTTTTTTTTTCAAGGTTAGTTTATACCTTACAGGTCTCTAATACCCCATAGTAAAATAAAAGTCACAACACACAGCTCCATCCAGTGGTTTTCTGTGTGACTGTATTTCCCATGTTAGTGTTCATTTCGAGCAAATGATTCAGGTGAATGCTTTGGAAAATATGCATGAAGAATATGAACATCAATATGAAGGAAACATTTTCTCCCATGTCTGCATTATCTTATATTTTTCTACAGCACCAATTTTCCCTTCATAATTAGGAGAAGCAACTGCAAATTATTTGAAGCCCAAAGATAAGAAGGTATTTAATTTTAAGCTACATGGTTTGGCAAATAGTGTACACAGGCACAGAAGAGGCACTTCACAATATAGATTTTCTGCTTTTAACTTGGAAAGTCAGCAGCAAAGGTATTTTAGCTTTACTTTGTTTCTTTTTCAGTCTAAAGGATTTTTATTTAATCTAAAGGAAAGCAATATCTACTTTGTTAGAAAAGAGTAGGCAATATTTTTATTGCCGTAGTCAATTATGTGTGCCTCTGTAACCTTTTTCAGCTATTATATACTTCGTATATTTCTGCAGTAATGTTACCAATATAATTCAGAAAAAGCTTCAAAGCATCTTGGATGTGTTAGAGAGGGAGACAGCTGGCATTGCTTAGAGACTAATCTGAAATGACTAGATTTCTAATTTATAAAACTGGGATAGCACATGTCATGGAAACTTCAGCAGGGGCTTTGGGACGATAGACCTCTAGCCACATCCTTTGCAAGGTGCATCCTTGTTTATTGAGAATTTCAAAGAACTGTCTTCAAGGAGAAGGCTTGTAGAATGACTAATTTAAAATTAAGGCATAATACAAGCTTTTTGAAAACTTTTTCACACCCATCCTTTTGAAAACTTTTACACTTAAAATCTGTCATTCTAGATATTTCTTTTGTGAATAATACCTAACTGCAAGGAATTAAATGTATGCAAACAGACATGGACGTTGCTCTGAGGCTTTTTCGTTATTGCTAGGCCATTTACTACTTAGTCTAGATATGTTTAAACATTCTTTTCTGTAAGACTGACAACCAAAAAATGAACAAAATTACTAAGGTTTTAGTTTGCAACAGTTATTTTGTGAAATTATCTGCCAAGTAATGTTTCATTTGCTGAAGAACTGGATTTTGACTGCTAAAATACTATTCAAAGCTGTGAATTTATGCATCTTGACAATTCTTAAATTGCTCTTAAGTTGCTGCTTATACTGTTTCTCTCCATCCTCAAGTTTTATACCTACTGCCATAGACATATATGCATTTATTTATTCTCTTTAACAAAGAGCTTCAATATCAAACTGTTCTGATAGTAATTTTTGGATTGCCACAGAATAAATGACATTTCTTTCATATCTCATGAAATCTAACCAGGCATAGCTATTCATTATGCTTAGAGTTAAATATGATCTTAATAAAAATAAACCTGATTATTCTAAACTATTTTTGACCAAATTTTTCTCTGAAGGATAGCAAGTAAATTTAAAGAAGCAAATATAAAACTACATCTTTACAAATACCTTCCTGTGAGAAACCAGAGAAAATCCCTTATTAAAAAAAAAAAAATGCTGTTTTTCTCATTTCCATATTTTTATTGTTCTGTTATTATTAGAAATGATGTTGATTCACTCAGTATAAGATACCAAAGTCAGTTGCATAGAAACAGAAATTAAAGTATTAGAGAATTGTACCATCAGAACTGATACGGATGCACTCAATTGTTATTCCAGCATGAAGGCTGGGCTGCAATACAACAAAAAATGGAAAGACATGTAGGTTGTCCAGCTATAGGTGATAAATTCTCCAAACAACAGTGCACCACACCATTGAAGATGGATGAGGTAGTCTGAGATCTGATATATGCTTACTCAAGATTTATTTTTGCTCATTTGAGAAGTTCCCTTGCCACAATATATTTCCATTTCTGCACCACATTGTACACAGTGCCAAAACAATTGTTGTGCAACTAGTCATGAAGTGAATGGGAGAAAATTTAGTTCAACTTAAATGAGGAGGAAATGATACTTTCCAACAGAACAGCAACACAAATGCATAACAAAGTAACAAGTCTATAGACAGCAGCTGGTAGATCTCATTATATCTTACACAAGTAAGGGAGCTTCCCTTTGTCTAGATAAAATTTTCATAATTTAAGAGTAGCAATATGCAATAAAACTGTATATACCTGAGCAGAGTTAGTCAACAAGTGGCACTAGGTATTTTGTCATGAGCAAAATCTACAAAGTATTCATACTATATATATACAAACAAATGTTAATAGACTTACCAACATTTCATGGCTTTATTTAAAGATAAAAAAAAGATCTCACGGACTTCTGATTTTGTACTTATATGTGTAATATCTAAGAGGTTTTTTTATGTCTGTAACTGGTCACATCTCAATGGAATGCAGATCTATGTTTTAGAAAGCAGACAATATTGCTGTAGTCAGCTATGTGATCCTATGTAATTTTTTCACCTTACTGGGCTCAAATCAATAGGCCAAATAGTTTTACATGAATGCAGAGCAGACTAAATAGCAGCATCAAAACAATGCTTGAAAGAAAAGTGGCTGTACATGGCTACATTTTCTCGTAGTAATAGCCATCACAGAAGCTAGGTTGATATGTCCCTTAGCAGGATTTAAGAAGCCAAAATTTCACCACAGTGGTATTTAGAAAATGAGTGAGATTGTGATGATAGCCTACAGTAAAGAAATAAAACTTCTAGCCAGAGAGATTTTGACCAGGAATTTGACTTTTGCTTCAGAATATCCGTATCACCTGAAGTACTCTAAGAAGTACCACATGGCAACTTAAAATCAAGGTCCATACTGAATTATATATGATATATATAATTTCTTCTTTATTTGGGTGACATTCCTATCATAGAATCACAACTGATTTTAAGGTCTTTTTTCAGCTTTGAGTCTTTGAAACATGAAAAAAAAAAAATTAAAATAAGGAACCCCATTACCTGCTCACAGATTTGTAGAAAAAAAAATTACATCTGCTGACCCAAAAAATAGACCAATTATCATTATACTGAGGATGCATTGTTTTCCACGCTGACTGCCAACCTGGGAATTATCAGGTGAAACATAATGTATAATTTCCCAGACCTGGCACTTCAGGAAAAAGCCATGTTTTGCTATAGTTGCTTACAATGGAAAAAATACCAACAACAAACAGCAGGAAATGAATATATGACATATGCAATTTTCACTTGCAGATTTGGGAAAGGTGCAGAGAAAGAGGGCAACTATTAAGGAGCTTCCCCAGGTTACAATACCTGTTTTATGTATATTGAAACTGGAGGAAGTGTTCTTATTGCTCTATCAAGAAGAAAAGCTGAACCTGGTAAAATGAGTTTTAAAGAGTGGAGAAGCATTCATTCTGACTTTTTCAGCTCCTACTTCTTTCAGACACAGACTCTGTTAGAGATGCGATTAAGATGTTTATCCCAAATCCAAAATATCTCTTTGCCAACTATGATCTGGTGTGCTACAGAGAATACTCCTTCTGATTGATCAGCCAGGGAGCGTTAATGTAGACTGACCACATTATAAGCATGTTGCCTAGGACTGCTAATGAATTAACAGAGCTTCTCTTTTGCTTTTGCATCCACACACTATTGATTTCTGCAGCAGTGAAACATATGAAGATAGTCTGTGCTATAAACAGATTTGGCTTGCTGGATTAAATTTTGTTCAAGTGGTGTCAGTTTTACAAACAAAGGATCCAAACTCTGTATTAAACCTCCGTTCCTATTTTTTCTTTATTTTATATCTTGTTGCAATAAATCTGAGATGGAAATAATCAGAGCATTTTGCATAGCTTTTAAAATAAATAAAACGTGGGTCACTTCTAGGAATTCTTTAAACTTGACTTTAAAACTCTAGATTTTAGTATCTCAGAGCATGACTCAATCACTGGTAAAGAGTTTCTTTATTCTAAGAGTTGGTAAACGGTTTTGTTACACAAAGAAACTGGGGTTTCTACATATTGCTACAATTTTGGTAATGTTAGTATGAAAAATATTTTATAGTGTCTCTGGTTTCCCTAAAAGTCTGCTATATTCACAGTTTTGCAGTTCTCTCCTTAAAATCTCTTTGCTTTGCAGCTATCTGACCAGCTCCTCCTCTCTACAAAGTGGTCTCAAAGACTGAAAATACAATAATTAGTAAATAAAATGATCAGGTTTTCATAATGTTTCTGAGAGGTGAAGTGAATTGGATACAATTTATGATGTACAACATACCTTCTAAATCAATATTAGAAAACGATTGCACTTCAGCTTAAAACTGCAATGTCTTTTCCTTTCAAGCCTGTCTTTGCAATTGCCAGGCAGTCCATTAGGCACTCACAGCCAAACCATGGAGATTGCATCTTGGGTCATTTCAGGTTTTTTTACAATAGTTCAGCTACCAGCAGTTTGATTAAAAATGTTAAACTTATAGAGAAAATATTTCAATGATGCAAATGGATAGGGAGGTGCATGCCTCTCAATTAGACCTGTGACATGGATGACTTCCTCCTTGTCCTTGCAGAATTTTTATCTAGTGCCTCTCTAATGTTTTTAGTAAAATGAGTCATTGCTCCATTCCCCAGATAAATTTGTTAATGTTATTGATAGAGCTGAATAAGCAATCTAAAAAATATGACACAGAACCCCTTCAATAATACATAAACTCAGTTCACTGAGGTTCGAAAGACAGCCATTCTGTCCATCTCAAATATTCTAAAACTTCTAAATACTTACGTTGCTGGAAAATTTTGACCTAAAAACTCTGTTCAAAAATATTTCTTTTACATGATGTTATTTCTCTTGATTATGTATTAATCATTATAGTTCTAACAGTAGTTCATACTTCTATTCATTAAACTTTTTAATGATGCACTTCAGGGAATAAAAGCATTTTCATATGCCTTAGATGACCAACTGTACAGTAAAAAGATTGTTTGGGAAATTATTTTCCCACATTTTTGTGAATGCGTATCAGTAGGGTCCAATATTGCCTTGTGGAAAAATTTTATATAGTGGAAGTGATGCAGCAGATTTGCTGGTGATGAAGTAAAGCAGGATTTTGTACAAATAAGATAATATAATAACCTTATTGTTTATATGTAAGGCCTATACACTATATAACAGAAAAAGAAGAGAAACAGGGTGCCTCAAATGTACATTGTGTTACTATTAGAGACCTTTTCCATAAAGCAATGCAGGACTGATTCAGAAAGCAGAGAAAATTCATATCCACTATTATTTACCGGAAATAATTTGACCAGTTCTGTCTCATGGTTGCTCCAGATACTCCTTAAGCTGAATAGGTGTTGCAGTGAATAAACTACTCAAAGCTAAAAGTTCACAGCCTGAAGTGACATAAACATAACTGAGAGGAAGTTGCAGAGAATTGGACAACCATTACCATATAGCACTGGACTTCAATCACCTGCATTAGGAATACTTTTTTTTTTCTCAGTACTACATTCAAAAAGAACTGCCTTTCTCCCTCCAGTCCCTGATTTGGAATAGTAATAATAATATTTTTAATGTAGAAATACATTTTTTCTCTTAGTCTTTTCTTATTCCATGTTATTTGATGGTTTTTATCATTTGGAGTATTATTAACAGTAGTAGCTTATTTTGGAAAAACAGAAGTGTTTTATGCCCTTCTGGCTATTGTGATAGTTTTACCAGGAAGCTTCTTCAAAATTTAACATCCAATTTAATACATAAAATAAAGAAAATGATCAAATACACAGTCATTGACTTCACAAATAGAACTTCCTCTTCAAAATTATAATCATAAATGGAATAAAATTATAAATCTCTAGGAAAAAATCTTTTTGAAAATAATTGAAATTAAAATGTCTGAGATACATAATGCCTAAAAATACAAATAATCTAGTAAAGTATGTATCAAGAGAAAAAGCATACATTTTGTAATGAGATAATACAGGAATATTGCTCCTCACATACAAGTCATAAATGTACACACTTTAGGCAGAGGCAGTAATCAGTAGAAAGCAGGCTGCAGCCAGCAATTAACTCATTCAAGTATCAAATAGTAATATTACTATTCAAAGAAGAGGAGAGAGGAGTAATATAAGACCTCACCATGTGATGCCGTAGCATCAAATCATAATAAATTTGCTTCATGTAAACAGAAAGAGAAAAGAAAAAAAAAAGGGTAACCCATCTTGAGAGGGTAGAACTTCTCTAGGCATCTGCACTGTATGACTCTGGACAGCTGGAGACAAAAAGACCTACTCTTCTCTAAGGTTTACTACTAATGAGGCTGATACTGTACCTGGTAAGCTAAGAAGTTAGTGATGATAAGGTAAATCCTCATTCTGGAGCATAATTGTAACAAGTTATACTGGCATAGTTTTAATCTACTTTTGTACCTTAGTTCCATTATTACAAAACATCTTCTTTCATATAAACTTATTTTTTAGCATTCTTTGTAAATGAAGGTATTTTGTTCAGTGTACAACAAGCCTTAAAACCGGGACATTGATAAGCAGCACTGATCACCCTATTTAGAAAAATGTAACAGAGTCTCTCTGACCTGCTGTGTGAATTGATTTAGAAACTGGAAATGTGGGAGTTTGTGCAGAACGGATGAGTTCCAGTGACCAGCGTTTACACAGAAAACTGTCCAATATTCACAAACCAGTGGGACAAGCACTCAACTTGGAAATTAGTTTACTGCCAATTGGTAAATACTAATGATTAACAATTAATAATTATTACTACTAACAGCTAAAATTTATAGGAAATGTTAATGTTGAAAAATAATGTCTCTTTGCTTCATGGTCTTTTATGAGGGTCTGCCACTAAAAACACAACTTTGCCTACAAGTGATTTGCAATGTCTTAATTGAAACTGAGTACTGTTTCAACGTTTGTGTTATATTTCAGGAAAGTCTCAATGTTTCTAAATACAGCTTCAGGAAGAAGTTTTGTTCCCCAAAAGGGTTTTTTTGATTGTGTTTTCACCTCATTCAAAATAAAATTTAATTCTAAAAATACATAATTCTGTTCTGTAGGAAATTCTCTACTCTCTGTTTCTTGCTCTACTATTTTTGGGGTAAACCTTATGTTCAAGCTGACTTCATGATTTCAGCTTCTCCACAGCCACTCTGAAATATCTTAATAAAAATATTTTGCAATATTGAAATACAAATATTTTCTATAAAGCAGGAATATCAGCTGGCTGCTACAAAAGAAAGTCTAATGAGGTTTAGACAAAAGTAATTTGTTTTTAAAAAGAGACGTATTTAAAATTAATTTCTCAGATTTAGGAATAAAATCATAAAGACCTTTAAACCGAAACAGCAGGAGGCAAACCCATGCTATGGTAATCTGGTGTATGAAGCTGTAGCCCACCCCTAAGTTAGATCTTGTGTCTCAACCCCCTAGTTCATCCTCCTTCTCACACTCCTTTTGAAAGTATTTTCCATCATCCCTTCCAGTCCCCAGCTAAGTGAAAATATATTTTTGTGTTCATGTGAGTGTAGCAATGAGCTCCATGCAATCTTTCTGTTCTAAGCATTAAAAATTTCACATGGTCTCTAAGCAAGCAAGGAGCCATACTGTGCTGCTCTTTTTGTTACATTAAAAAATATGGACAAATCATTCAATTGTAGAGTTAAAAAAAACTGAAGCCTCCAGATTCTGAAATAGCACTTCATTCTTCAGACACTAGAACCGTTTCTCTCTGAAGAGCCTTTTGTGACATGAAGATGCGGAAAGCCTTCTGGCTATTTTATTATCTTACAGAGATGAGTGTGCTTTTGCAGAGGCCCCATGCCTGCTGCAGCAGCAACACCATAAATAAACAATATGTCACCATGCAGGAAAGGATGAGTCCTTTCAACAGACCTCCCCAGAGAAATGTGCTTTGGGGCTGCCCACTGCTTGCAAAAGTAGAGTGTGATGAGCGGCTGGAGCAGGGCAGGTATGGACAACCTCTCAGCTGAATGCTGGCTGGGAAATGTTTTTAATTTATTCAGTTCCCCAAGAAATTGTCCTGAGGATATTAGACTTCTGCAAGCCAACGGCCTTTTCCTTGGGCACTTACCCTCTTTGTCTGCCCCCTCCCCTCGGATGCACATGTACACTCCTGACAATGGCTACAACTCTTAGAAAGGGTTTGAAAATTAGGGGGAGGCAGATCTGGGTAGCGGGCAGTCTATGGAAAATCACAAGCAAAGGCTACCATCAGAGGTGGAGGTGTGACCTTTTGGAAGGCTAACAAATGTATAGCATATGCTGTTTGTGTAAGGATTTCTGCTATCTTTTCGGTGCTAAACTGAGCAGCTTCTGCTTGCTTGAACAACAGATGGATTTTAGCCCGGTCAAGTGGCAAGACTCATGCCTGTTTAGACCAGAAAAGCTCTGACATGCTGTCATACACAGTGGCCCTATCTCTATGCTGTCGATGAGAGGGGGCCTTACAAAGTGCCTGCACCCACAGAAATGGCTTTTGCGTTCTTCAGCATGTCTCAGGAGCAGCTGGTGGAGGGCATCTGGCTGCTCTGTCAATAGCAGATGGGATTAAGACACGCTGACGCTTGTCATGTCAGCTGACACAGGAAATCCTGGGCTTCTGTGATATTGAATAAATTCTGGTCATCTTCAGCAGCTTGTCAGTGTGTAGAAGATTTTAACTAGCCCCACAAATACAGCCATTTGTGAGCATATTAGAGTCCCTGAGTAGCCTGGTGACAATTCTATCTATGTAGGGCACAACTGGTGTCCCTTAAGCTCTACACAGCAGTTCCTGCAGCCTCTGTCTTCTGTGAAAGTGTCTCTGTGGTCTGATGTGGTGAGTTCCAAAGTTACATCGAACTGTTTTTACTAAAATAATTTACCAGTTTTCTGTACATAAACAAAATATTTGGTTGATATGCTGTATGAAAGTCTAAGAATCTTCCTTTGCTAGAGAGTTGGTATTCTTTGCAGACCTCAAGGACTGAAGAAGCTAATATTTGATGCAATCTTTCTGTGAGGGCTTGTTGTCTTACCTTCAATACCATTTCTCTAAAAGAAAGAGTATGATTACAATGTTACTGTATATGGTGATAGCTACACAAGAGATCATTTTAAAAATCAAAATTAGGACCATTGCAGCAAGTTATCTATCACTGAGTAGAACAAAAAAAAAAAAAAAAAAAAAAAAAAGAGAGATACGTTCCAGGCAAGTAATCAATGAATAGCATTTGCAGAATTACTGGACATCTTTCCAGAACTCACTAGCAATTGTTGTTCAGCTAGAAACTTTTAAGAGCTATAATTTGCCATAAGAAAATGAGCCTTGTATGTCAGCAGCATTGCTTCTCCATATTCCAGATTTTTCATCCCCATTCAGCAGCCAGTTTTCAAAAACTTGTCTGGCACATCAGACCTCTATTTCAAGTTAGTTGTCAATTTCTTTCTACTTGATAGTTCCTCTTTTAGCTTTCAGCTGGAAGAAGTTGGTATCTGGTCATTGGAAGTCAACTGCTTTACTACCATCATTCTAATAATGCCATTCAGGTCTGATCATTCCTGATGAGCACTATGTCAGAATCCATTCAAACAAGTATGCCTACGCAACAAGCGATTTTCCACAATATGAATTTACTTATTGTATGTCCCTTTTTTCTTTCAAAACAGAAAATTCATACATTCAAAACACAACAGGCCTCGTAGCTTGCTTGAAACAAGTACGTGTTCAGATATCCTACCAAATATGAGGACAGGAGAAACACTTCATGGTTTGGTAAGTAATAGAGCAATTACAGAGGCAGAAAGGAAATTTCAAGAACAAACAGCCAAAACACTATTTCATTGACCAACGGAAAACAGAAAAAGAAATAAGGGAACCATTGAGACATGAGCATACTTTACATATAAACTAAATAGTATCTTACCACCAATTTCAGTTTAGTCAGTAAATTCAACAGTTTAATAATAACTATATATCAAAAAGATTGTGCTGAAAAGTAAACTAAAAGGTAATAAGGAGACTATTTGACCACTATATATAAAATGTATTTATGTTTGCTAGGTCTACTTGCTAACATTTTCTCTTTTAACTAATGAGGAGAAGGTACTCTGAGGGAAAGGAGAAAAAGATAACCAAAATACAATGTAATAAAAGAGAAGAAGACAATGAACAACATACTTTTTTTTCTTTTTTTTTTCTGTAGAAATTTGATCAAATTCCACAACTTACATATCTGTAAAAAGAGGCATGGAGCTAGCTGGACGGGGCCTCTGACAGAACTGAGTCTAAAATATTTAGATCACTTTGAAAATCTTTGTTTTATTATACCTTCAAAATTGGTCTGCTGTCTGTCATTGTCCCTTCAGAGGTGCAAAATATAACAAGTTCCTGTTAAAATGTTATTCTTTTTACTATATTTAAGATATGTGTAAAGTTTTAGTGAATTCCCTTGCCTGTTAAACATCTTTCCATTGCACTGTGATTTGTTCTTAAAGGTCTGACTAAAGAAAAATGTTTCTTCGACCTCCTCCAGGTTTTGCTGAGAACAAAATTGAGCTGGGTTTCTAAGGTCCTCTTTGAACTTGATTTCACTGCTGAAGAAAGGCTACAGTTAAATTAGGAACTTCAACAAGTTTCTAAAACTTATATAAAACTGTCTTATAGACTTCTTTGTCAGTGAAGTTTTAGTTTTCAAATGACACAGTATGTACTATTTAAAGGTATTCTTCCTTTCTTTTGCAAAATTTGTTATGGAGTAATTTAGTTATGGCAGCAAATTTGACAATTGTTCATACCCATTATTCCAGAAAAGTCTCCAAATACTAGAGTGCTTTGGTGTTTTTGATAATGAATGAAGTATTGTGAACACTTCATTTGTTTTTTCCAGATAAAATGGGTACTATTTAGTTCAGAACAGCACAAAAGATACTTCGGTCATTTGAAATCAGAATGTGTGGAATAAATAACTTCTCTGGTGAAGAAATTCTTCCTCTTCCCCTGTGCCTGAGAATAGTAAGTAGTTGATGATGTCTACACAAATAATAACTCTATGAACTTCACAAATTCTCTGGTTTTAGACACAGCTGACATTTCTGGAAGGCCACAAAATGGAATGAACCCAAACAAAGAGGAGAAGCTACTCTTTTGAAATAGGTGGAATCTATCCTCTACTCTGGAAATGTGACTGATGTCTGTTTGCTTGAGCTTCAGTTGATTCTCTGATTTTCTGTGTAGCCGAAGCTATTTTGATTTATTATCTCATATTTTTTACCAGCTCTCAAATCGTTGCTAGCAAGGCAATAATTTCTCAAACACATTTCAGCAGTGGTTCTCATGTAAGTACTTACTATTCATCAGGAAGCAATCTGCATGTGAAAAATCTAACATCTTTGTTGTCTGTATCCTCTGCAGCAGGATCCAAAAGACTTGAATACTGAGCAATTCCTATATTCTGAAAAGTTGATTCCTAAAGAGGAAACCTATGCTATATTTGACATGTGATACTTGGGACTTGATCTCAAACTTCCAACAACTCCATCAACTACTGTTGTTTTCAGATGGGTATCTTACAGCTGGGTATCTCTTTAAATAATGAGATTTTACTTGTTACCTTTCCGAAACTTCTAAAACTTCTGAAAAATTTCTATAAAAACTCTAAAATATTTTTCCAGTCTTTTTCTCACCTTCAGTTCTGGACAAGATGGTGATAAATATGCAGGCCTAGAGTTTTATTTCTTACAATTTTGTTCCCCTTCCATTTTAAGTCAGTCAATGATATTGTCCTGTTGACTAAAGTGTCTGGCTGATGTCACCACACGTTGGTAATGGATGCTCTGGAGTAGATTACAGGTGAGGCATGATGTATAGCAGTGCCTGGTGATGATTGTTGGTGTGTTTTATTTAACCTGTTAGTGCTTTTGTTTCTGGATGAAGGTAAGGAAGAAGGAAGCCGCAGAACCCCAAGGTGGGGGGGGAGGGGATAAAAGATGAGATGGAGAAGAGATCAGGTAATAGCACCCAGTGGGAGGAGGTGGGAAGAAGGTATGGTGGAACCAAGCTTCATTCTAAAAAGGTTCAGAAACACTGGCTCAGAGATACATCACAAACCTTGAGGTAATAAGATATTTGGACAAAGACCTCAAATGTCTGTTCAGAAGTTTGTACATGCGACTATTACAAAATAAATACTGATAAAATAATCTGAACTTTACTGGAAAAATTAGAATTACAGATTGCTTTATGGCCTGGAGCATGAGTTTTTATGACTTCTACACAGGTTTTTATATTGCTCCTATGATTATAATTGTCTATGGTAAAGTCCAATTGCAATGTAATAGATTTGTTTGCCTTTAGCATCTGTTCTACATACTCTACTGGGAATCCTGAAGTGAAAAATTAATTAATATTTTCTCCTTTTCCATTGGCTTTGTCCTCTATGAATAAATAATGCTGGCCATTTATTAAATATTTGTTGTCTCACGATTTCTGGTACCTCACATAATTAAAAGATGTCTAACTATAGTACTAATCTCATGTGAAATTTTAACATCAGTATTCACCTTTGCTTCTCTGTTTCATTGACTAGTCTCAACAGTCCTCTTCTTATCTGATGTTTATAACTTTTCTAAGCTTCATTTTTACCACAGATTATTTGTGTTTTTCCCTTGATGCACTAATATTGGTCTTTTTAATTCTTCCCTCTTTATTTTCAAGTACCATTTTCAATCTCTCAAGAAAGTGTTTACTTAGGATTGTGGCCACTTTATGTTTTGTGTGTCGTGTTTTTCCTCTTACCACTGCCTCCAACTCCTCTCGTGTTGGTTAACAGTTCTTTTTATTTACTTTTTTATTTACTGTATTTGGTTTTCCTTCTGTGTGACTATCTCCAACTTTAATGCCATATTTAAGCAGGTTTAGGGTCTTCTATAGCTATGTCAAATGATTACTTCCTGTTTCAGCTTTATTAAGGTTGATTTTTGTGTTAATATTAAACTAAGAACTACTTATTTCTATAGTTTGCAGTATTTCTGGTGGTATGTGTTTGTACTTTCATGGATTCACGGATTTGACAGAGTTGGAAGGGACTTCTAGAGATCATCTAGTCCAACTCCCCTGCTAAAGCAGGATTGCCTAGAGCACATTACTCAGGACTGCATCAAGGCAGGTCTTGAAAATCTCCAGAGAAGGGGACTCCACAACCTCTCGCAGCAGCCTGTTCCAGTGTTCTGTCACTCTCACCGTAAAGAAGTTCTTCCTCATATTTGAATGGAACTTCCTATGTTCCAGCTTGTACCCATTGCCCCTCGTCCTATCGCTGGAAACCACTGAAAAGAGTCCGGCTCCATCATCCTTCAATCCACCCTTTAAGAACTTGTAAACATAGATGAGGTCTCCCCTCAGTCTTCTTTTCTCAAGGCTAAAGAGCCCCAGCTCTCTGAGTCTTTCCTCATGAGGGAGGTGCTCTAATCCCTTAATCATCTTGGTTGCCCTATGTTGGACTCTCTCCAGTAGTTCCCTGTCCCTCTTGAACTGGGGAGCCCAGAACTGGATGCAGTATTCCCATTGTGGCCTCACCAGTGCAGAGTAGAGGGGGAGAATGACCTCCCTCAACCTGCTGGCCACACTTCTCCCTATGCAGCCCAGGACTCCATTGGCCCTCTTGGTGACAAGGAGAGGGAGACAAGTGAGACAGTGTCAAAAGCCTTGCTGAAGTCAAGGTAGATGACATCTGCTGCTCTCCTCTCATCCAGCCATCTGGTTATAACATCATAGAAGGCTATCAGATTGGTCGAGCATGATTTATCCTTGGTAAATCCGTGTTTACCACTTCCAATAACTTCTTTATCTTCATTGTGTTTAGAGATGACATCCAGAACAAGTCGTTCCATTATTTTCCCAGGGACAGAGGTGAGACTAATTGGCCTGTAGTTCCTTAGGTCTTCCTTCTTGCCCTTTTTGTAGACTGGTGTGATATTTGCCTTCCTCCAGTCCTCAGGCACTTCTCTTGTTCTCCAAGACCCCTCCAAGACATTTATGAAATGGTGGAGAGTGGCTCAGTGATAACATCTACCAGTTTTCTCAACACTCGTGGGTGCATTCCATCAGGGTCCATAGATTTATGGATGTCTAGTTTGTCCAAGTGGTCTCTAGCCCAATCCTCCCCAACAGAGGGAAAGTCTTCCTCTCTCCAGACCATCCCCCTTGTCTCCAGGGTCTGGGATTCATGAGGGGCAGCTTTGGCAGTGAAGACCGAAGATAAGAAGGCATTCAGCACCTCCACCTTCTCTGTGTCTTCCACCACCAAGGCACCCACCTCATTCATTAGTGGGCCTACATTTTCCCTAGCCTGCCTTTTTTTATTGATATAGTGAAAAAAATTCTTCTTGTTATCTTTAACTGTGGTAGCACTTTATTACCCAAATTATGAAGACAGTGTCAAGGATCAGACTGCTTTCTTCAGCTGCTCTGTGTCACACACCACAGCTAAAGTAACAACCAGAGTGGGAACTGGCCTGTTTGGAAGACCCTTCTTTCAGGGATGGCTCTCCCGGAATGCCACAACATTACCCTCAAGTTCCATTAGATAGTCCCGAGAAAGTTTGAGACAGATCTGACATACAAAGTAAGGTCCTAGTAGTCATAAAGTACCTTGCACATAACAGCTACCCTCAATAACCAAAAGCAGCTCTGTAATTTTGCACAGCCTGCATTGGCACCACCTCTCATGAGTAAACATTTAGTCATCCCTTCTCACTCCAGATGAGCTGAAATTCAAGGTTAGATTATAACAACACTTTTATAAGATGTCCTCTGTGTAAACTTTTTGATTGAAAGCCATTGTAATGACAAGAAATTTGATAGACCATCAACAAATCTGCATGCACTAATTGAGCTGAAATCCATGGAAGGCATAACTAGCTGACCCCTTTGCAAATTCAAGGTACATACAAAGCTTTGGGGGGCTTTGTGGGACTTATCAGAAGGTTTTGCTATATTTATTCCCTGAGGGAGCTTTGGGGAGAGGGAGAAAGAGAGGAGGGCTCTTTTGCCTCAAATTATCTTCTATCACTGAAAGAGAGAATGAGGTATTCAGGGAATAAAGATCTTTCCAAATATTTTCAAATGGATGTGACTTTCTGGATTTCATCTTTATATTATTAAGGGGTAGCAAATTAACCCCACAGATTTCTTTCTCCTGCACACTTCCAGAGTTTACCTGTGCTCATGTTTACAGGTTCCACTTTTAAACTATAATGCTTCTTTCAGATTCCCAGTAGTTCTTCCAACATTTCATGCCACTATTTACAATTTCTTGTTTAATGTATTTGAGGTTTAAGCCACAGCAGTCTCCAGGCAAGGGCAGTGCTGGGCAGGCAGCATAACAATGAGGTTTAACTGCTCTTGAATAAAAATAAATCATCACAATTAGGGGGAAGATCTATGTGGCAAAGCATCATGCAGCTCAGTAGCAGGGGTCTGTCAGGTATTGTAGCTCTTCTGCTGTAAAATTCCTAATTAGTTTGTTTTCTCCCATAGAATATTTGTTTGGGCTGTATTCACCCTGATCAGAATACAAAATTTTCCCTTTCAACACACTTCTCAAGGGATTTGTTAGGTCATCTCACTATGTATCTTCTTAGTTATTGAGGGAATGGGGTTGTAGTTAAGATTTTTGGTTCTTTTGAAAAGCTTGGGTGGGATACTAACTGCTGCTTGCTGAAATGGTATTTGTAAATCGCTGTTACAAGCCCAGCTGGAGCATTCAAGGTTATGCTAATTTCAGTCCATGGCTCTGCTGGTATGACAAGCCAGGCTGTAAAATCCAAGTATTGGCTAAGATCTAAAATGCAAATTTTTATGTCAAGTTTTTCAGTTGCCAGGCAATGGTACTGTTCAGTTACAAGTCTTCTAAAGGTAGTTATGTGATTGAGAAAATAACTTTCAGGGAGCATCATATCTACATATATATTCAGACTCCTAATTAATCTATGTGAGGATGGAATAGTCCAAGCAAACCCTTTGTGATTACTCAAGTATGTATGCAGATAAAGAGCCACAAATCCTCATTGCCATGATGCTGAAAACATTCCAGTAAAATCATAGCTGTATTTAGTTTCAGTGTGTTAAGACTTGCTGCTATTATGATTAGTGAAAAACCTATACACCAAAAAAGCAAGGAGGGGCAAGAAAGAATAATGTATGTTCTTTTGGACATCAGTCAACTGATTCCATACAAGCAGTAAAGACAGATTTTTATTTTTTTTTTAATTTCTACATACATAAACGCACACACATATGTAAGCAGTGAAGACATCTGGGGAGACTATTTCTCCTCAATCGGCTTTTTCCTCTGTCTCAGTTATGAGCCTATTTGAAATGCTACTAAAGTTGACAGAAGGGCTCCTACTGTCTTCAGCGAATACTGAGTCAAGTCCAGAATTACCTACACAAACATCATTAGCTTAAACAGCTCACAGAATGGCAGCACTGAAATCCCAAGCCCCAGGCTGCTCTAACTCATTTGCTCAATCAGTATCTACTCCTCTTTGACTTTATCAGCTGAACATTTAACAGATATTTCTTTGGGAACTGTGTGCTAAATGTGAAATATTGACATACCTGGAGGCTCACAAAACTCAGTCTAACAACCTGCGATTTTTATTATTTCACTTTTTTTTCCCCCCAAGGCAGAATAGTTCAAAGCATTGAGCATTCCACCTTTGCAAAACAGCAACTCTTTTCTTAAAAGAGAATTTCAAATGTTTCATTGCAGTCTTTGTATTGCTACATAAACTTTATTAAATGAGAAGAGGTCAACTAAAACAAAACCAATAAAATCTCACTACCATTTCACACTCCAGCACGATTGTAAGTGATGGTTTTGTGCAATGCAGAAGTATAGACAGTCTCTGACCTTTGCTCTTAGGGCCATAAACCTTTTCTAGTTATAATGACAAATGCCTTGGAGACTGTTCTGTCTGGGACAAACACTAGTTACAAGTTGATCTCTTAGTTATGCC
Organism: Tringa tobata; assembly: GCA_033628505.1. Lineage (NCBI taxonomy): Eukaryota > Metazoa > Chordata > Aves > Charadriiformes > Scolopacidae > Tringa > Tringa tobata. The sequence continues at coordinate 1,278,326 of JAHREE010000339.1, read as the reverse complement.
TTTTATAGATTTTCTTCAGATTGGAATGGCTTGATTAGAAAGCTCTTCTACCAGCAATAGGCAAGCAAACAGCTTGACAAAAATTAAACAACTTAAGAATAGTGACTTAACTTGCAAGCATGAGCTGATCAAATACTGCAGACCAGTGTCATTTAAACATTTGCAGGGAAAAAGAAAGAGGGAGGGAGAGAGAAAATGTTGCAATTCATGTTATCTGTTTAAAACAACAACATTATATGGTCAGCTTTGCAGAAAGCAATTTTTTCTCTGTTACGTAGTCTGCATTAAAATCTATTGAGCAAACTCTCAGAAAAGCAAGTATCAAGTGGAGTCAGCGGAGTGTCACCTTGCAGGCATAGATACGAATCCATATTTCAAGGTTTGTCTTTGTAATTCTTGCAGCAACAAAATCACTTTCCCTCTGAAATGTACCTATTCTCTTTTTAAGTACAAAGGCATGCTTGCCAGGTGTCCTTGCAGAAGAGAAGACCACTTTAACCCAGATGAATCACCTAGCTCTAAACCCACATGCTCTTTTTCTCACACTAACCCATGTTTTTTACCATTCCTAACAAAATTGGACCTGACTCAACTAGTTATTCTTGCTATAGCATTATCTCTATTACACCAACAGTGCAATTTAAAAAAAAAATCACAAAAAGACAAGTCATCTACTCACATTTATTGCACTGCTGTAGCTGAGGTTATGTTATACTTACTTCTAGTTACCCAAAAGACAGGTATTGGCTGCCTAACAGCACTAACAAATCTCGACTTGCGTTATGCTTTGTAATGATTCACTCTATTCCATCATAAATTCTACAATATTTCATCAGCAGATGAAAGTAGACTTAGAATCTCTTTTCTGTTTTAATTTCTTTCAAGTGCTTAAGCTTTGACAATGAATAAATCATCAAAAAAAGTGCAAAATTTAAGTTCTTATGTAAATTATATGTGAGTTCCCATATTATATCTGTATAGTATGCGATATATGGTAACTGCTTTACTATGCATAGCACAGGAAAGGTTTATACTTGTAAAGCTCTTTTGAAATAAGCTGAGGTCTATGTAAAATAATGATTAATTAAGTTTGCTATTAATTTCCAGAACAGGTTTTCTATTTCCAGAACTTCAACTGTTGCCCTTGCTGAAAGCCTTTATTCTCTATTTGCTATCAGTCAATCTCCCATTGGTCTCACTGTAATGACACTCTTGAGAGGTCTGAACAGGGAACACCTGGTAACAAATTAAAGATTTCTACCTCCAGAGATAAATCAGTAACTTGGTTAGATGTGACAGCTAAAGTCTGTTATCCCTTCTAGAACCATGAGCTCCTCTCTGGTTTCTGGAGACAGATGTGCCAGCTGGGAGTTATATTACTTTAGTGGATTTTGACTTGTATCAGAAAGATTCCTCCTCCTAATCATGCAGGCTGTTACATTTTTTTCATTTTCTTCTCCTGTTGCACACTTTTTATTAGGGCTTTTTTGTTCCACAAAAAGATATGAGGAAGGAAATTCCTGCATCAGTCTTTTCTAAGGTGACCCCATGCCCTAGCATCTTCACAAAATATAACATTAGCAAACTAAGCCAGCTTGTGACTTAGCAAAGTTCAGAGACAATTCAGGCAGTGAAATCACGGTGATAGAGTGTCAAATGTTTTCTTCTGCACTATAAAGGAAAACATTCTCTTTGAACTCAGCAAGGACTTTGTAGGACAGGAGGATTATTTGAACCAGTTTTCAGCACACTCCTCTCAAACTGTTCTGCGTGTTGGAGGAACACTGCAGATTCCTTGGATGTAAATTGCAAATTGTTTCCCCAGTCAGGTAAAGGACACACACAAGGTTCTCCTTGTATTTATGTGTCTAGTGGTACTTGAGTCTGTGGCAAACACCTAGTCAATAAGAGCAAACATCAATAGCAATAAAAAAGGCTTGTCTTTCTTTTTCCTGCAAAGTCAATGGAATCTGTCTCATGTGATTTACTTGCCCACTTTTGCAGTTAAAATGGTCCCAGGGCTGGAACAATTCTGTTTGATAGGCACATTTTACAACTATTTAAATGGCTGCAAATATCATCATCCATCTTGTGCCATCAAAAGTGTTGTCTTGCTAATGTTTTCTTGTTTATCACAGCTGAATCTATACGTAACGCACAGAGGGACTTTGTTGCTACCACCTTAATTTCTGTACTTCAGAAATTGCATGCCAATTTAGATGCCATTAAAACGAGCCTAGCATTGCTACATATTTCAGATGTCAACCAGTAAGGATAAACAATCTTCAAGATCCACATTATCTGCAACACCCTTTTATGTTTGCCACTTATTCGTTATGTAACCGTTTTCAATAACTTAGCTTTATTTACTTTAAGAAAGGATTACTATCTGGTAACGCTATATGATTAACCAAATATCAGATGCCCTTTCCCAGCTTCAAATTTCTGTTTGACTCTCGAATGAGAGAAATAGAAGAGAATGAAGGACAGTTAGAGATATTCAGTTTCTCTTTGAAGAAGGGTGTTATTCTGTGTCACTTTAACCTGGCCCTTATCCCTAATGACCACTATACCTTCACACATTTGAATGTCTCGAAAAGGGAGGTATTCCCAATTCACAAAAGGGAATTTGTAAAGTACAACCTTGCAGAACTAAATGGACTTTGATAGTATTTGTGTGCCATACCCTAAGCATTAGCAAACATTTTATCAGGCTTCTGAGTAGCTCCCTATGTTAAATTAAAAGCTGTCTCTCATATATTTTGAAAAGAAAGCATTAGAAGGGCCTGAAACAAGCCAAAAATAGAAAAGACAGGATAGTCAGTGAAAACAATAAAACATTTGAAGAGCCAGTGATATAGGAAAAGAAAAAGGAGATATGTAGAAGTCAAAAATAGCAGAAAAGACTCAATACAAGTATGAATATGATAACACACAAGCTAACAATGTGATTCCTATGTTTACTATATTAATTGCATTGAATTTTTGATGTGTATGGAAACACAGACACAAATTTTGTAGGTGCACACAGCAACAACACCATAGCAAAATTTTGTTCCAAAATACTTTTTTAAGAAATCTGTTACATTACACTGAATTTTATGCCTTTTTAAATAAGGAGCTGAAGGTAAAGCTCTCACTGTCTATGTTAATCCATCTTTCTGGTTTCATAACAAACAGATCACATTTGTCACATGCAGTCTGAGCTCAATGAAAATTTTTCACTTCCATCATCTTTGCTAATACAATTGTTCAAGGCTATTCAAAAGGCTGCCTTGGCCTTCTGGAATAAGTGTCATTATGTTTTTTTTAAGATATCCCACATCTTTAATTTTACACAGAAACCTGATCAAGTCAGTAATTTTGTTCCATCTGTGTAAGTGTAATGTTTAATTTCCTGCAATGGATCTCAAATAGTTGTATCTGGTTTGTCCATAGAACTAGAAATAAATTCTGAGGCATTTTAGAGGACATGAGATCAAAGCCAATGGTATGGCTCACGAATTCTTAGTCTGTTCCAACTACAAAGTAAAATGACTTCACTTAAGCTACTGTGACAGTACAATGACTGTTCAGTATCCTGTCCAGGACATAGACAGGATTTTATGCTCACTTTACGGTGGGAGAAATAAGATAGTAAAATTACTAATATAAGATACGAGAGAATATCAAGTCATTAATAGATTGTAGTAAATCTTAAAATCAATCAAAAATTAGTCTGCCGGTAAACAGACTTTTGTAGGCTTATTGCTAGATACTGTGAACTCCCTGTACTGTGAATTTAGCTCATGCTTCTTTACAACATCAATAGATGCTGTGAATATTTGACAGTGTCCCAAAAAGAGCTCTGAAGAGTCTCAGAAAGCATGACTAAGCCTTGAACTTCAGAGAATGACACATTAGAGCAAGAAGTTCAACTCTAGTAACCGGGCTTACAACATTTTACTGGTTAAAGATTATTTTTCACAAAGAAAAAGATTAGAGCTTCTTGTTTAAAACAAAAGCTGACATTGTGCTTTATAGTTGTATATCCCCAAGGAGAGGGAAACAACTGTACCAGCCAACTGCACAGCCCAAATAAGCTAAGTATGTTGATGTGGACTGCACCTGCACTTATATATTGTGAAAAAATAGGACTCTAGTCCCTGTCTACAGAGGAAAAAAGGTTTATTCACCAAGTTTCTAGCTTATTAATGTGTTTAATTTTTCTATGACTATTCACTTAAAGCTGTCTAAGTACACTAAAATTAGCAGCAATAATGGATCCACACTTCAATACCCTATGAAATTTGGGCCTACCTATCATTTAAAAAGAAAATTTTCACAGGTTTTAATCATAAAATAATTTTATTTTTCTGATTGTTAGTATTGTTCATTAGCCTCATCCTTGATATATCAGCATAAGACTAAGAATAATAATTAGACTCTTGCTTCTCAAAAATAGAATGCAGAATGTATAGTCTGGGGTATAAATATATGTATATATACTCTTTTCCAGCAAAATAATTATTAGAAGCAAGATATTTAGTATCAATGATAATCCTAAAAAGTAATTCAGTTTTGGAAAATTGTATATTTTTGTACAGTCCTCTCTGGCTCAGTTTTATGTGCTGGAGAAAAGTGTGTCCCGATTACATAATATCAGCAATATAACAATTACAATTTTACAGATAGTAAGTTGCAAACTTTAGTAGTCATGTGATGTGGTTTGCTGATTTTTCTGTGATAGATTTAATGTGTTGGCAGATAAAACTTTCTTCACCTTCATGCCAGCTTTGCATGTCAAATCTGGAAAGTAGTCAGTTGCAGATCTTAGTTTATTGTTGCATATGGGCTGTTCTTTAGACTTCACTCATGCATATGCTGGCAGACGTTTTTCAAAATATGTACACAAAGGATTCAATTGGAGACTGCATTCAGACACAGTTCAGTGTTTTTTCTTCCACTTTTTATCTGAACTAGTTCATGGTCTAATATAAATTGAAATGTCAATACCTTGTATGACATTTACCTTAGTCTAGCAGTGGATCAAGAATAAAATAATAAATGGATTTTCTCCCAGTTCAGCCAGACTCAAACAAGCTCTTTTGTTTGATGTTTGGAGAGGGGGTTTTTGAAAATTTTAGAAAAATTCAGATTTTACTTATTGTTTGCCAGCACTCTTTCTAGTTTTTGCCACCATCTCCTGGATCAAGAAGCAGTACCTGCAGATATATCGGCATTGCAGTATTTCTGGAAGTAGCTGTACCAAATCATCTCTGCTATGAGGAAAAACTCAGAGACCTGGGACTGTTCATCCTGCAGAAGAGAAGGCTCAGGAGGGATGTTGTTATTGTCTAGAAATACTTGAAGGGAGGATGCAAAGAGACAGAGCCAGACCCTGTTCAGTGCCCAGTGACAAGACAAGAAGCAATGGCACAAACTGAAATACAGGAGGTTCCCTCTGAACATCTGGAAACACTTTTTTTATTCTGAGGGTGACTGAGAATTGTCACAGATTGTCCGGAGAGATTGTGGAGTCTGCCTCCTTGGAGATACTCAAAAGTCACCTGGACGTGGTCCTGGGCAACTGGCTTTAGGTGGCTCTGCTTGAGCAGTGGGAGTTAGACCAGATGACCTCTGGTGGTTCCGTTCCACCATTCTGTGATTCTGTGAAATCTGTCAAGACGAGCTGCTTTTCATGAGAGAAGGAGAGGGGAGTTGGACTAGATGATCTCTAGAGGTCCCTTCCAACTCTGACAATTCCGTGATTCTGTGACCTAAACCAACATAACAAACCTGAGGTGTTTTATAGAACTTTTACCTATAAACCTAAATACGTTTTTTTGTGTGTGTGTAAGACAGAGAAGAGGAAAAAAAATGAACTCACTGTTGTTTAGATCACAGTGGAAGAATATCAAAACAAGAAGATTAGTAACTCCAGTAGCTGGGATACTATAATATTTTTATAAATATTATAAAATATTTTTCAGTAATCATAATATATTTTTTTCTGGCTAATAGTAAAACACACATCAGCTGTTACCAGGAATAACATTTTATGACTTTCAAAGTCAAAATAAAGTTGCATTTACAGAAGTGCTATTCATTAATAGCAACAGAAGAAAATGCAGTCACTAAGATTGCCCACTGTTCAGTGATTCAGCCTCTAGAAACGTTCTAGACACCCTCATTGAAACTGCATTTAAAATTTTACATACACAAGCCTTTTGGTTTTTTTTTTAATTGCCAGGATGCTAATTCATCCTAGTAGTGACAGAGAACATGTCCTGCATTTATCTGTATCTCTTTGTTAACAATTCCTACGAAATGCTAAATTTCAAAAATTCTAATGGCCAGTGAGACAAAGTACTTATTTAAAATTATTTCATTTACTTACTTAAATTAAAACCAGATAAGTCTCCATAAAGGCAACACTGTCTAACTGAAAACTTGTAGCTGCAATATGACAGTGGGTACACCGTCCAATTACACTAAACAGAATCTCTTCCTCCTCAGTACACATTTGAAGAACTTGTTCTACAGGTTAAGGCAAACTAAGCATGTAAGGATAGTTTCAGAGCATTTCCCATGGGCAAAAGTTGATAAATAGTGAATTACTTTACCTGGTACTATTTCATTCCTGATCTGTACTGTCTATAATCCTCTCCTGGTAAATGTGGAGCTTTTACACTCCCTAGGCAACCCGTTTCCTACTAAGCCCTCTGAACTCTCATTTTTCTTGACAAAAGGAAAGCAAACCTGTGTGAGTAAAAGCACATATTCCCACCTCTGTCAGGTAAGACTACAAAACATTTTAGGAGGTCCACAGAACTTTCCAAAAGATTTCGTTTTTAAACCAATTAGGAGGTTTGGAGTTGAAGGTGGGGAAAGCAAACAAGCAAACAGCAAATAATAGCTTTTAGGTATGTATCAGCATCAGTATATTGCTGCAAAGTTATGGTGTGTGTGGTTAAAATTATATGTCTTAAAGGTATATTTCCAATAGAGATTCTACTAAATCATTTTTAAATTTGTTAATGTCTGTAGTCAATAATATAATAGAATGTATTTTTCTTATTACTCAGTGGTGGGATTTTTTTTTCTCTTTCTTCTATTCTAATCCAATATATGTTGCTATAGATTGGGGTAAATAGGGCTAATAGTCTCCAGCCTGAAATCAGAGCAGATTTTCAAATGGGCTGCATGCTCAAGTAGCTTTGAAAATTGGAAAGGGAAGTTAGTGTCAGTATGCAGTGCCCTCTAGTGATCATTTCAGTGAAATAGTAGAAATAGTACACTGCTTTTTCATACTCAACGTTTCTTGATATTTACAAAAAAAAAAAAAAAAAAAAAAGAGAGAGAAAGAGAAAAGAAAAGAAAAAATATGGTGGAAATGATGACTTACAGTAGTTAGCAATTCCTTTAGCCACCACATCATTCCATGCAGAGCTGCTGATTTTTATATTTTTTTTTTCTTTTTCCACAAGCATTTGCAAAATAAAGCAGACAACACAAAGAAATGAAAGAGCTCAGACTGTACACCAGAAAACAGCAGTGGCAAAGCATCTCTGGTAACCTCAGCCACTAGTCTATAATACAAGAAGGAAGCACTGCAAACATAAAACATAATGCTTATTAGTACCAGTTTTGTATGTTATTTAACTGTATATTAGTACAAAAGACAAATTGCCTATAGTTATCAAACACTTGCCAAAGCATTTTTTTTATGTCCTAATAATCATTCTTCTTGATAAATCTAATTAACAGTCACAATAGGTGACAGAGACATTTGCAATTATAATGTTTATTATAATAAGAAAAGGATTTTTACTAAGAAATAATGCACGGGCAATGTTACTGTAGGGGAAAGTGAAATCAGCGTGGCAAGGCTGTTTTCAGGGGGGGACAGCAGAGGCAAGGTCAAAGTGCCTGGTAGCTGAAGCCAGGCATCTGGTCAGGGCATTGCCTGTGTTTTGTGATTCCTCAAAAGATCTTCTTTGGCCTTGGTTTGTAAGAAAGAGAAAACAAATTCAGTCACAGCTCTGGATAAGTATTCTAATTAATAAGACAGCCCCACAACTTAAAAATGCATAAATACACAAAAAGGCCATTTATTTCAGACTAATATATCCATTTAAATCAAATCCTGGTAGGGCTCTACTTACAGGTCAGCTGCAGACTCCCTGACTGGGAAGGAGAGGGTGTACTCAGGACACATCACATCCTTAGCTGTGGAAAGACCTCTTGAAATCTGTCGCAATTAGGGACTTCTTTAAATAAGGTCAAGCAAAAAAGGCAAGACGAACTCCAATTTTCAAGTCACACACTAACCATGTTCTTCCTTTTACTCTGGTGAGAGCAGCTTATTTCTGGTCCAGCTGTATTTAGATCTACTTTGTTCAGTGACATCAGTGATGAACTCTGAAGGGATTCAGCTCCAATAACAGCACTGTTTGTCTGCCTTGATGCTGACGTGAGCAAAACAGCAAACAAATGGAAAATGTACTCAGGTTTTTCAAAGGGAGTCAGATCTCTCTGCCATGGGAAGGAAAAAAGAAAATAAAAGAAAAATACCCAAACTAATTAATCCTCCACTGGGTGCACAGAATTGAAAAAAAAAAAAAGCAAAACCCAAACCCAAAAAGACCCCACTGAACAGCCTGCCTGAAAAGCTCCACTGAGTTGCTTTTCTGTATGTTTTGATGGTCCAGTTTCTCCTGCTATCTCTGCCTTTATTACACACACTTTGCCCTTAATTACTAGCTCAAAGAAATAAAGAAATGTAAATTAGACACTTTTTTTTTTTTAGGAGAGAGAAGGGAAATAAACCTATATAGAACATCCCAGAGCTATGCAGTTCGTCTTTTGAAAAGACATGCTGTCAGTTACCACAGCCAGTATTTGTCACTCTGGTGCAATAGTGAGATCCACTAGTGCTAGCAGAATTCAGGCACCTGCTTGTCTCCATTAAGACAAAACAGTTCTGACATGTAAGTGAGAAGAAACCCATGAGTTTTGCCCATTGCTACACCCACTGAGGTCACCAGCACTTCTCTAATTGCATTGATCTGAAGATTGCTGTGTCATGCACAGCATAAGGTAGGCTAGCTACAGTCTTCCTAGAGGCTGTGTGGAATGAAAGACGAGTAGCATCAAAATCAGACCCAATTCATAGTCATTTTCAATAGTAAAGTTTTATAGAACAGATAAAATGCCTGTTTGAAAAGTAAATTTCTCCACCATTCCTCACTTTGTTGTCACATTTATTACACATATAAACCAGTGTAGTATCCTCAAAATACACAAATTCTACATAATGTCATGTTGTATCGACCATTGAATAAATCCAAGTAAGAGTAAATATAAAGGTTTATAATAAGGACAAGTTTATGAAATTTGGTATTTACACTGTTGTTACAGGACAAAGAAGAAATGTCACAGTTGTGATTGCTTAACTGTAGTAGAAAATGCATCCAATCAATCTGTCTACATAATATATTTATCCTTTTAAAATACACATAACAGATTCTACAAATATTTTGCAACACTTTTCTTTAGTACGACATCGTATATTTTTAAAGGTAAAAGTACTACATTATAAGAATTAACAAACTTGTTACTAAGTCCAGCATATCATAATTCCCAAAACTGAAGAAGCATCCTGAAATTGCTCTATATACTTTGTTTCCTAGAACATATTTTTAGGCTTATTTAAATGTAAAGATTAGGAGTCTAGCTCTTCAAACATGACTCATAATTTTGGTACATATTGCACCATTTTTGCTCATTCATGCATCTTTTCCAGTTCTCTTAAAAATTTTGTACTTAAACTGAGTGTAAATACAAGTCCAGTCCTCTTACATTTATTTTGAGTAAGTATTTGTAGTCTTGTGTGATTTTCCCTTACACTACTGCTTTATTTAGGAAGATGCTTGAAGAGGAAGTTCCTCTTGCAGTTTCCTCTGGAGACTTCTGCAGCGGGGTATCGTGAGTTTATTCACTGAATGACCAGAACATGCAATACATTGCACAGCATGACAAAGATACTAAACTCTTAAAAGACTATTCAGCTTATATCTAAAACTATAATGCTTTAGTTTATAAGTGCCAGGGTTGATTGCCACAACTATTAATGATCTATGGATGTCTACCTCCCTTGTAAAGCCCTCAAGATGAAAGATGTAGTTTAAATACTTTTTATCTCCTGAGATAGATTTCAGCAGCTACGCAGATTTGCTAACTACATGTGTTGGTTTGCTTAAGAACTGAGTGTTCTCAAAAAGGGATTGAGAGCAACCCAGGAAGTCATTAAGAGATCAGATGCAAAACTCATAGGTCACAAGAAGTTGGTGGAAATCAGGAAAAACTATCAAAGGCATCTCTGTGTTTCCCTAACCACTAGAAATATTGCCTGTGCAATCTGTATTTTACATACATGTTCACAATGAACATAAAAAAAAACATTCCATTTCATTGACCTTTTCAAAACTGGTATTCGCCCCAGCGATATATGCTCTAGCGAAGAAAGGAGACCACAGTAAAAGGACATTTCTTCACCCCCAACATGTCCTGCTAAGGAAGATGCTCTAAGATGGGCTTTATAGATAACTTCTGGTGAAGAAGGTTAGACACCTGATGATATTTCCTGACAAAAACTGTCAGCATCTCTTTGTTAGTCAATGGACTGCCAGAAAAGGAGACGCTTATATTAATTGTAGCTTTCGTACTGCAAACATATGTAAGTGACTGAGCTCTGACACTGTAGGGAAGATCTCAAAGGATTCTTGATACAGCAATTTATGGAGTTTCAGTCCCTGCTTCTTGGCATCACCCTCCCATGAAAACTCACATCCCATGCTGCAGATTCAGCTGAAGCAAATGAGTTATTGCATGCTCTGGCATGGGCCCAATTTGTATTTAAACTTATCACAGTGATAAGACAATGATTTTTTTGTTTATTTCTTCTTCATGTTATAGCAAAACAAAGTAGAAGAACATTTTGGAATTTTTTTTCAATCTGATGCCGAACAAGTTCAAAATTTGAAAAGCAATTATTTAAAAAGTGAAAAAAGAAATAGAAATGTGTCATGCTTTTTTATATTTCTGTAAGGATATTAATTTACAATATAATAGGTGATTCAAAATCTTGCTCTGAGGCATTATTTATTCCTATGACTGGCTTAACTCCTATATAACTGGCTACTTTGCAATGGCTACCTCTCGTGTCTGAGCAGAAATTCAATGCCAGATCAGAAAAATGTTCTGGAAGATATGCTCAATAACCTGGACATACTAGAAGGAAAAAAAAAAAGAAGAAAAAAAAAACAACAACAACAACAAAAAAACACCAACATATTCCAAAAAATCAATATATTTGAAGAGAAACGCCATAAAAAATTCCAAGTCAGGTTGTACAGGCATACAATGGATTCCAGATATTTAGTACATGAAGTGGAATTGTGACCCTGTTCTAAGTACTGAAATTTCCCAGGAGATAGACCAAATGGCACTATTTTGCATTTTACCCATCACAGAAAAGAGATAAAATACATAAAAATGGGTGGAGAATTTTTTTCACATCTAAATGTTGCAAGACTGTACAGAATAAATATATTAATTAATGTGACTGTCTTTTCTCTAAGCTGAAGTATGGAACTGTATGCTCTGTGTGAGATTACTAATGAAAACATATTTCTGTCATTAGCAATCCAAAGACTCTCTGAACAGAGAAGTGCGAACAGACTGGCCATGGGTATCCTAAAAATAAGAGAGAATAATCATTATAATAACATCGAGCAAGGTGAGCATCATTTGAGTAGTCAAACTTCCACTGAAACTTCTGACATGACAGTAAGCAGTTAGAAGTAAAATGTTTATCTGTCACTTCTGTTTTTTCTCATTGTTTCTAAAAGCTAACAGAAATCTAGCCAAAATACTGGATTGTCCTAACTTAAAAGAGTTTAAAAGTAACAAAACAAATGCAGCCTGAGGCTGTACAGTGTGTGGAGGGGAAGGGACAGACAATACGTACACATTCAGGCTTGGGCAGATTCCCATCAATAAGCCAAATCTGTTGTCACTTTGCCATAAGTGTGTCAAGAGTTTAGCATTTTCAGACATCTTTAGCCTATGCCAACAGAAGAGATGATCTAAAATAATCTTAACAGATTTCTGCTTGAGGAAAAAAAAAAAAAGACAGCAACAGATAAATGAGAATAACAAAGAATAACAGTATGAGAGAAAAAAAGGATTACGATCAATTCAAAATCACTCATCTTAAGGCAGCTGGTTATTTTCTTGCAAAATGTTCTTTTTCCTATCATAGAAAAATTTCTGACCAGGAAAATTCTGTAAGAGTTGTAATTGTGATCTATTGTGGTTGGTACTTGTTGTCAGTATTGATGTACCGGATAAATTCCTGGAGATCTGTGACTTTCCAAACAGAAATACGGCAAGCAATACCATTTACTTTCTACTTCCTTTTCCTCACCTGTAAAAGTTACAGTTTCTTGAGACATTATTGGTTGAATTCTGAAGCCAACATGATTTCTAAGGAACTGGTATGTGTAATTCAGTCTAGTGGGTTTCTGCAAAGAGTCAGATGGGTGTTGTACTATATTTTTAGAAATCCCTAAAAATGTGTGGGAGAAAAGATAAGACAAAAGTAAATAGACTGGATCATTTGAAACAGAATTAGTTCTATGTGGCAAAGATTTATGAGACTATCTGCTCAAATATGTGTCAATCAGAAGTTGCAGAAATGCTATTGCTGACAACCACTTGTACTTTTAGCATATCATGAAATATTTGTCAACCGAATGGTCCACAGCACATGTACACATTCATATGAAGAAAGACCTCTCAGTTCTGACAAGTGTTTTGATAAGCCACTTCTCATGATAATGAGAAAAAATGCTTCCATCATTTCAATAGATGGTTTAGATGTTGGATCAGGTAATAGTTTGATTCATTCAAATGTCATTTTACCTCCAAATCAATTTCAAGTCATTGAAATTATTAAATGCTTTCACTACATACTCTATTTTTCCAGGAAAGAAATGTTATTCCTTCCTGTTAGAAAAGTAGGTCCTTTCAGCATCTTTAGAAGCAACCTGCGGAGAAAATAATACAACACATTTTTTCCTTCACAGCTTGCTTAGATATTTTAGGTGTGATGCTCAAGTGTTGCATACGACTGTGACTTCTTTCAATGCATAGTGTTCCTTACCACCATTCCTATTTAAATTATATCTCATTTGCAACTGATTCGGACATTCACACTGATGATTCAGATATTCATCTGAACATCCTTCAGGAGGTAGAAAATTGCAAGTGAGCACAGTCCTACAGAATGGGATTACAAATACATCAACCAGAGAATCTTGCAAAGGTGGGTGACTGCCTGTCACACTCATAGTAGCATATAATGGCACAGAGGTAATGGTGCTTAAAGTAATTTCAAGCACTACAGCTAATAGGATTTGTCATAATGCAATCCATCAGAAATTTCAGAAAATGATGCTGCTGTGTTGACTGCATTTTAACCATTAAAGCCAAATGTCAACCCTTTGTCCACAACAAAAGTGGTGACTACAATGCCACTGATGAGCCAGTTTCGACCATCTGATAACAGGGAGCAAATTTTAGTGTTCATTGGACATAATCTCACTAGTTATTTTTAGCCATTCCTTCAACACTCACTATGCTATTGAAGTATTCTGAAGTGTGTTTGTTATTTTCAACAGACTGATCACGTATGTAAGTCAGGAATTCACAGAGGTACTTGATGCTTATTTGACTTGATATTTGAGACAGAATTTATACTAATATTCTCAGTATTCCAAATATTAATTCATTATGGTTTTCTTAATCACAGGTTTTCTTCAGAACTCACCCATTTTATTTCCTGCTAATTTTGATTATTCATTTTATATTATGTTATTTTTACTTCACTGAAAGAATACCAGACTTTTTATGGGTTCCTTGTATTCTCAGGCGTTACAGCACCTGCTTCTGTGGGGAAAAAACTGTGATGAGGCAAATAAAAATACCCAGACTTAGCACTGAATCTGGAGTTTTAAACTTCTCACAGAGGATTTAAATCATTATCGGTGTACAGTGAGAAGCATTTACAATGAAGTGTCAGAAGAAAGAAATGTAGTCTAAAGTGCTGAAAAATAGGTCACCTTCATTAGACAACATAAAGGATCTACAATACAAAATAATCTTCTGAGAGCTCAGACTTCTGCTGTAAAAGAGAGATGACACCAGGAGGAAAGAAAGAGAGAATGCCTGAAACACAGCAACATGCAATCTGTCCTGCAAAACAGATGGAAGGGACATTGATTTTTCCCTTCTATGTGGTCCATCTTATATGTGGTTTGATGTTGGCATCACTGCTTAAGCACTACCAAAACATAACTCCAACGTGCACGATAGTTTCCTTCCAAAGTAATATCTTTCTGGTTGTATTATTAAAGGAAGCATGAATATTTGTTTCATTTTCAGGTGGAGGAAAAATAGATACTTCTCAATCTTATATCCATTTTTTCCTTCTTAAAAACAGTAATTATGTTCCAAATCATTTGGAAAGACTTCTGCTTCATTTTCGAAATGTGTTAATGTGCCTTTTCCTTTATAAACAAAACATTGAAGGCCAACTGCCAATTTCTGTCTTGCTTCCACCACATGCATTAATACAGGCAAAATTCAATTCCTTTATAGCCCAGAATATGTGGATAACTGAGGAATGTGAGAAATGTCTACATCACCAATGTACTTACTTGAAACTTAACAATCCCATGAGCAAAGGTTTTTCCACTAACAACTTTGACCTGTACTGACTAGGTAACATTTTGGAGAAATCTATGCAATAAAGTTAGCAATGCATATTCTAAACAACCAAAATAGTTATGTGCTTGATGTCTGAGACATATCTAATCTTTTTTACCTCTTTTTTGTTCAATTACAGTTTCTTTTAATCTACTTATTCTGGCACTAGCATATGCTGACTCTCTATTCTTTAATTGCTTTGTAATAAATAATTCAATTAATTTAACATACCTATGCTTTTCACATGGCTATTTAAAATTCTTATAGGAAATATTGTATGTTGGTACCATAAAAAGTAGACAATCCTAAGATTAAGCAAGTATTACAACAAATATAAAGCTGGACCACAGCCAGTCCTTAGAACAATACCATAACCTGATGCGTATTGTGAGAAGTTCTGCTTAAGCCCACCTACCAATAAACAACTTTTTCATATTCTAATAACAGTTAATTTTAAATCTCTACTGATATTTTTTTGCCTATGTCAGGCAAAATTGCAGAAGTCAGGGATCTCCCTGGGTTCAGAGCAGTCATTGTGAGCAGGTTGTGGCAAAGGCTTACAGCAACACTCAAAAATCAGTTGCTCCCTCACTGCATCTCTGCAAGTTTTCTGTTCTGTGGCTAACAGAACGGGGCTGCAAGATTTGCAAGCATGTAATTTTGCAATAATAGTTACAAAACAAAGTTTAGCTAAGGAGGAAGAAAAAGGCCAATAAAGTTATTCAGGGTTTTAAAAATTATTTTTCTGTGAATATTTCCTCACTGAGGTTTTATGCCATTTGGAAATCTTGACAAACCTGAAAAAGGCCCACTATTTGAGAAAACACTTTGGATCCAACTACTGACTGTCAAGTACAATGTTACTTATATCTACTTTATCATTTAGTTAACAAATATTTTTACACTATCACTAGAAACACAAATGAAGATTTCTGTTGCTAATCTTTAGCTAAAGGGCAGATGTATATCGTGACACCTTAAAAACATAGATCAAATTTGTTGTCTTGTTGCCCTGAATCTTTTGTACTCTACATTCAATATGTATTCCCAGAAGCTTGGTTTGACATGTGCCACCAGTCAATCACTGATGAAGTTCTTGACATAGTTTAGTAAGGAAAAAAGACTTTATGAACTGTTTAATGTTTTATGCAAATTTTGCAACAGGATCCTTCTACTAAACTTATATTAAGCATTATCCATCTGGGGTCAGCTCTGTAAAAAGTGCTTATTATTGGATGGAAGAAAGGAGGAAACCTAAATAATATTTTGCATATCCTCATCCATAATTAACATTTTAGAATTACTGCAGAGATATTGATGCAAAGACAACCAGAACTGTATGCATAGAGGAAGTAGCAAAAATAAGGATAAGAAGGGAGAAACTGGTAAGGTAGAAAAGATAATTCAGTTGAAGGAATACACGACAGATGTTGAGCAGGACCCTAATTTTTTTAATTATGCAATGAGCTAGATGAGGGTACATTCAAGGTCAGGCTGAACGGGGCTCTGAGCAACCTGATCTAGTTGAAGATATCCCTGCTTATTGGGGGAGGGTTGAACTAGACGACCTTTAAAGGTCCCTTCCAACCCAAACCATGTGATGATTCTGTGATTCCATGATTCTATATCAAATTGTATGATGGACAGACAATAATGTGGACCAACCCCATTACAAATCTGATAAAGAAGGATGGTATTATGCTACCCAGATATGAAATGTAAGTCAAAACTTTCTCCTCTATGATGCTTTCTACTGTGTTCTATTTGGTGCTTTTTGTTTTATAATTTTAACAGATCAGTGATAGGTCAATTAAAATTATTAAATTATGTCTTGTGGGTGAGGTAACCCTATAAAAGTTTAATTAAGGTCTCTTTTCCCACATCTTTTTTTTCCAGTCATGCTGAAGGCCATTCCTGGGCTTATCATTATTGTACTTCCTGAGTGATAATTATTAAGTATTCTTTTCCATTTTGAGACTTCATTGATTACAGACTTTTTGCACAAATTAGTTATCAGCTTGTGTGTTGGTTTTGGGGGAGGGGAGTTAATGAAAAAATGCTGAAGTCCACTCCAAGATTTTTGTAAAAACTAAATAGCAGGGGTGTGAAGCAGGAGGGTGTCATCTGTACCACTGAGACATAACAGATTGACATTACACATATATTTGGTAATTCAGGCCTGATGGGCTTCTCAGCTTACCCCTGCTGTGTTCAAATGGGGACACAAATGGTTCTCAGCTGGGATATGTGAAAATCACTGAATTGTCTCAACTCTCAGTTATTAAAGCATTCCAAATAAAACTGGTGTCATCTCACTGCTGCTTATAACCGGCCTTTTTTGGCATTACGCCAACCAGATTACTTAACACAACCAACCTGGAAAGGAAGTTGGCTGGTGCTTTATAACGCTATTCAGGTTCACACTAGCCCAAATTTAAGGCAACAAAGAGATACTCCCCCCTTTCTTTCTCTTTGATTGCACCAATGGGAAAATTTCAGTAGTACCAAGAAACCAATCCTATATTTCAGATAGAGAAAAGCTGATGGCAGTGGAAGCATAGTCTCCTGCTGTTAGCAGTATGGGGAAATCAAAAATTTGCTGGAGGAGAGGAAGCTTGCTTTAAAAATACACAGCTGAGACCGTGATGATTTAAAGGTTCAGGAGACTGAAGTTCCCATTTTTGTTCCGTTTGAAACTACAGAAAAATTGAAGCTTTAAGAGATTAAGTTCAACAAAAACACCCTAGAAAGTAGATGAGGCCACCTCCTGGAAGTGTCACTTCTTTTTGCATGTCTACACAGCACAAGAACTGTGTGGAGATACTGAATTTTGTGAGAAACACAATATTTTATCATTATCCTTGTGTAGTTTCTTGAAAACCGTTGCTTATCTCCTTGGACCCAAATGGTTCTGCACAAGTTACTGAAGTTTAGTCTGCACAGCATTAAATATTTGTTAACCCTCATTGCTGCTGCTGGCACTATTAATGCCACAATTCCATTAGTGACTGGTGCATTTTATTCCCTGAGCTTATATTCACAATTAAACTGGAAACATCCATTAATTTTTCACAAGGAACTAAAAAGGATAATTGGATTTTATTAAAATAAATCACTGACAGCTTTTAATGCAAATGCATGGGTAACATCAAAGACACTGAAGAGCTGCTGAAAGAAATAATAATAAAATAGTGGATCAGTCTCACAAGTTTTAACTGGCAACTTTTCCCCAGCCAGAGGGCTTGTTCTATAAAAACATGGCAAGTACTTAGCAGCAGAAAAAGAATAAAGAGAATTTTCAAGAGGTGATTGCCAGATC
The DNA here is from genome assembly GCA_033628505.1 of Tringa tobata. Classification (NCBI taxonomy): domain Eukaryota; kingdom Metazoa; phylum Chordata; class Aves; order Charadriiformes; family Scolopacidae; genus Tringa; species Tringa tobata. The sequence continues at coordinate 1,260,193 of JAHREE010000339.1, read as the reverse complement.
AACACCACAAGAAGTTACTGAATTTGATAAAGAAATGAGACATCAAGGGTGGAGGCATTACAGAGTTCTCTGTCCTCCGTAATTATCAGAGAGGACAAAATGCGCTACAGGGGGTTACAAAACAGGGGATCTTGCAGGCAAAGGAGTGCTGTGGTTGCAGTTTAAAGCTCAGACCCTCACATTACACCCAGAGTATGATAACATAATATCTCACATGATGAACAAAAAGTCTACCAAAAAATGAAAGCAAGGATAAAGGAGGTAAAACATCAGAAAAATGCAGGTGAAGACCAAGCCACCAGAGAGATGTTAAACATTTGTGACGATGAGCTCATCCTATGAGATTCCCAAATACGTCAATGCTAGCTGACATTTACTGGTATTTACATGCTTTACTGAGCTTTCTGATCTCAGACTCCAAAATCTGATTCTTTCACACACTTCATGTCTTTCATCTTTTCTTATGTTTCCTTCTCTCCATTTCTGCTCTCTAATTATTCACACTCTATCTAGTAACCAATCCATTTTATAAACCTGCATTTTAAAAATATGTGCATAGATAAGTACTTTAAAAAGAAAAAAAAAAGAAAAAAAAACAGAAACACATGTACAAGGAAACTGTTAATGATCAGAATAACTTTACAAAAAGTAGAAATAGGAAGACATTAAGTAATGGTAGACAAAGAGTTGACCATGAGCCAGCAACATGCCTTTGTGGCCAAGAAGGCCAATGGTCTCCTGGGGTTCATTGAAAAGAGCGGGGCCAGCAGGTCAAGGGAGGTCATCCTCCCCCTCTACTTTGCCCTGGTGAGGTCCCATCTGTGTCCAGTTCTGGGCTCCCCAGCCCAAGAAAAACAGGGAACTACTGGAGAGAGTCCAGCAGAGGGCTACAAAGATGATCAGGGGACTGGAACACCTCTCTTATGAGGAAAAGCTGAGAGACCTGGCTCTGTTTAGACTGGAGAAGAGAAGACTGAGAGGGGATCTCATCAATGCTTATAAATATCTAAAAAGCGGGTATCTAGAGGGTGGGGTCAGGCTCTTTTCAGTGGTGCCCAGGGACAGGACAAGGGGTAATGGGCACAAACTGGAACACAGGAGATTCCCTCTCAACATGAGGAAAAGCTTCTTTAGTTTGAGTTTAGTTTGAGGGTAAAAGAGCACTGGAACAGGCTGCCCAGAGGGGTTTTGGGCCACAGTGACAGGACATGGAAAAGGTTGAGGTTCTGCATGCCTTTTTAACTTCAGACTTTACTAGCAACTCCAGCCAACCTTCAGGAATCCTAGGTCCCAGAGACCAGGGAGAAAGTCTGGAGCAAGGATGACATACTATAGATGGGTCCCTTATAGGGACCTCAACAGGGTGGCCAAATGGGATGACAGGAAATTTAGGAAGTTCAACAAAGGGAAACACCAAGTCCTGCACCTGGGTAAGAATAACCTCATGCACCAGCACAGACTGGGGGATGACCAGCTGCCAAGCAGCTTTGCAGAGAAGTAGTAGTGTGTCCTTCCTGACCATGAGTTGACCGTAAGCCAACAATGCACCCTTTCAGCAGAGAAGGCCAGAAATGTCCTCAGCTTCATTCAAAAAAGCATTGCCAGTAGGTCAAGGGAGGCTATCTTTTCTCTCTACTCAGCACTGAAGAGACCACAATGGGAGGGCTGGGTCCAGTGCTGGGTTCCCTAGTCTAAGAGAAACATGGACATATTGGAGAGAGTCCAGGGAAGGGCCACAAAGATGATTAAGAGAAGGCTCCAGCATTCTTATCCATGTGTGTATATATATATGATGGGAGGGAATGAAAAAGAGGAAGTCAGACTCTTCTTGGTGGTACGCAGTGACAGGAAAAATGTCAATGGACACAAACTGAAAAGCAAGAAATTCCATTTAAATATAAGAAAAAGCATTTTCACTATGAGGGTTTTGGAACTCTAGCATAGGTTGGCCAGAGAGGCTGTGGAGTCTCCATTCTTGGAGATATTCAAAACCCAACCAGACACAGCCCTTAGCAACTAGGTGTATTTAACTCTGCTTTAATCAGGAACATTGGACTAGACCATACCCAAAAGTTCCTTCCAACCTCAATGATTCTGTGATTGAAAATATAAATTTTGCATATTGATTTTCAGAACCAGAAAATTTTCATGGGACTTAGGAGAAAGCACCGACATAAATGTGACCTACATTGCCGTTCCTTACACAATACTCATATAACATTTACTTTGATAAATTATTTTAAATCTTAGGATTACTGTGTTGCAACTGCTTTCATTTCAGCTGAGCAAACTGATTTTTCAATTTTCAGTTTGTTTTGAACTTCAGAAGCAGAGAACTTTCTGCTTATTTCAAACCTCCTCAAATGAGTATATACCAATATTACTAGGGATCTTGATGAAAATAACTTAATAGTCCTGTGGCTAAAAAAAGATTGTGTGTTTTTTTCCAACAAAAAAAACCTTATAAGCTTGCCCTGCAGTTAAACTGCTATAGCAAACAGTAATAGTCCATTCACATCTATTATAAAAGCAATATCACCTGCAGTTTTATTGACTGTCAGAAAACAGGTCCCATTTTGTGAAACAATAAAAATCAAATTTAGTGTAAAATCTCCTAAGGTTGTAGCCTGTAACCTTGTAACATCAGAAATGACAGCAGTAAGCCTTTTTTTTTTTTTTCCACTTCAGGCTCCAGGAGAATCCAGAGATTATATTCCAGAGCAGGGAGTGCTACACCCATTGACATATTACCATGCAGTGACACAACAAAGGTAACAGAAAATACCTTACATTTGTTTCTTTTCTTAGCGTTGCATATCTCTACCCAACACAGAAAGGCAAAGCCTGTTAGTCTAACACTCACAGGTAAATTCTAAAGACTAAACGAAACATAAAGCATTAACAACACGGTATAATTTTGGCATGTATTCCTGATTTTCCTAGTCTTTGATGTTTCACTACTCAAGTTCACCTGAAAAATTATGCAAACAAAGTGAAAGAACACATGGGAAATGTAACCTGATCCTTCAATTACAAGTTCATTGTACTGAGTTTGCATGGCTACAGGGGTGGCTTCTCTGAGAAGTTGCTAGAAGTTTCCCTTATGTCTGCCAGTCAGCTCCAAGACAGACCCCACACTGGCCAAGGCCAAGCCCATCAGCAACGGTGGTAGCACCCCTGTGATAACATATTTAAGAAGTGGGTGGGGAAAACCAGCAGCAGCCAGAGAGAGGAGTAAGAATATGTGAGAGAAAGAGTCCCACAGACACCAAGATCAGTGAAGAAGGAGGGGAAGAAGAAGCCTTTGCCTTCAAATTCTAGTTTCCACTGAAGGGAAATCCATGAGGATAAAATGGATGAAACCAGGCACTCCATGTCAGTATTTCTAGGTAACCTGACTCAGCTGCCTGATGGGAATATTTGAAAGTAAATTTCAATGTTTAAAAATTAGAAACTGTAGAATAAATCTTAGGCTGTACCAATACACAAACATGTGAAGAAAAATATATTTGTCAACATTTTGTATTGAAGACATTTTCACCTAAGAAACAAAGGATTCTGAAAGATTTTCAAAAATAGCTTGTACTCAGGCACCTAAGTGGCCTAATGTTTCACCCAAAGTACTCAGTAGCTCCATTTGTTTCAACTCCCAATTTCACATGCATGCTGAAAATTTGGAAGAGACAAAATATGCAGTAATGCACATTATTAGATTATTTTTCTGATATCACACTTAGCCACACTTTCAGGAACTTAACAAAATTGGAAATTGTATACATCATGAAGAAAGAAAGTTACCTTTAAAAACAATGAACTGTATTTACATTGGTGATCTGCTTTGTTTTTTAAAAGAGACTGAGAGCCTTATCTGTAAACTAAGGATTATTTTAAAAAGGAATGCCAAGTCAGAATCAAATATTTAACAAATAGTGGAATGCCAGTGTATTAACTTCAGATACACATATAAATTTGGAATAGACTTCACAGACTTCACACTGCTGATTGCAAGACTGGAATTTACCTGAAAACAAAAAAATTCCTAGGCTTCTGTAAGCAAGCTAGAAGTCCTGATTCTAACACAGGGGAAGAAACTACAGGGGGGGGGAAATTCAAGCTACCCACCTACTCTCCACCTGCCTTTCTTCAGTGTCTGTTCTCAAACAAGAATAAGCCAACTTTTCGCGCACTTAAGATCAATGCGGTATTGAACCATTAATCAGAAAACTTTAGGATGCAGTAAAGGTTTGGATCTGAATTTACAGTTTAAATATGGATCAATCATTTAAATATGTAGCTACGATCACTCAGGCTGTCCAAAGATATCCATCAGGAGCCGCTTCTTGTACCTTTCAGAGCAGGCACGCTCCACTGCAGGTCTGTTGTTAAGCCACAGTAAGAGTTGCAAGGGATCTCGACCAGGCAACCAAATTAAAATAACTTGACATTGAAGATACACTCACTTGATTCAAGCTGTGGGTAAAGCAGACTATCCAGTTTCAGGTCTGTCCAATTATCAGTTTGGGTTTTCTTTTTTAGCCCAGCATGAGTTCATATTTGAGTCTTAGTCAAGTAAATAGCTGCCTCAAACAGCAGCTGAGCAAGGTATCTTCATTAAAACTCGGCTATAGATAGTTTGAGAGCTTGGGCAAGAAAATAAAAGGAAGAGGAGAAAGTAAATGAGGAGCTCAGACTAAAAGCTCCCTTTCATCTAAGCAATGTAATGCAAATCTTTTCTATTGTGCATTTTAAGATGTAAATTGGATTCAAGTTGATGTCCACCTGTCTTGAACCAGCAGGGATCTCTCCCCCAATTACTGGCTGCTGTGACAGTTGGAAATTTTTTTTGTATGTGCAGAATTTTATAAATACAAACTCATTAAAATATGCTCTTTCACCTTCTGATTCCAACAAAAACTGTCATTGGGAAAAATATCAGGGATCAAGTGATCTGTACTGTCTAATTACATCCTAAAAGATCTAGATGCTTATGATTACAAGAAAGAAGTCTTATTTTCTCAGTATTTTCCATTTTCAAAAGTTTACTATTTTTAAGGAAAGAAACCATTATGTTAATACAGAAAGATACTTATATTGTTTACTCACTGCAAACAGACAGATAGTTCTCTATTCATTAAAGTAAATTTTATTTAATAGCGGCAAACTGAGATTTCCTGATTCATTTAAGTAAACTCTCTTCTACTCCACAGAAAAATAGTCATTCATTAGAATAACTTCACAGAGCTCACATACTGGAATTCACTGAATCATTAAAGAGAGACAAGTTCAGATCAAGTTGCTACAAACCCTTAGTTGTTTGAAAAAAAAAAAAACCACCTTCCATTTCAATTATCAGAAAACAGATAAGACTATAATTTTTTTAACAGTGAGAAGAAAAAAAGGAAACTTTTTTTTTGTTGGTGGTAGTGTAAGGAATTTTACAGAAGTTTGACTTTAAAAGTTGTACTTTCTTTTTAATTTCTTCACAGGTTAAATGAGTATCATTCATGATCATTTTTTGGCTAATGTTCTGTATTTGAAATGAACACTGTAGATATATTCAGTTACTAGGAGTGAGCACATATGTCACAATTTTGACTACCAAGGTCTCAGAACCAGTTTTCCAACACATTTAGGCAGACATATTGTGTGCCTGTAGCAATACATGACATACATATATGACATACATATATGACATAATAGCTGTATTTATGATAAATTTCAGCTGTTACCTTAGTTTTTTTCCTTGTTATTGATGAATGCATTGCCTGATGTATTGATTTGCTATGTCTTATTTGTACATTTTTGAAGTGTTCAACACCACTACAAAAATTCCAGAAAGAGCACAAGTCACAGCCAGCCTTTTGCACCCTTTCAGTGGAAAACATATGCCTGAAAACCATTGACAGGCAGGAAAATATTCAAGTGTTAAGGGAAAACACGGGGATGTTGGAACTTGGAAGCACAGGAGGTAGAGAGGGAGACCCGTCAAGGTCTAGAATGTCTTTCTCTGGATCTACACTACAATGTGTGGTACATACATGTTTATTTAAGAGGAGAACTGATCTAGAAAACCTCCTCAGAAAGTATGGGATTTCCCCTACATTTCATTTGTCCTTGCAATTCAAACAGCGGAATATGATACCACCAAAAGGTTAAGAAACAACAGAGAACACACAAAACATACTTGTCAGAAAAGTATGGCACAGAATTTGTAGTGGTCTTTTTTCCCTCTTTATACATGGGTTGCTCACATTTGTGGCCCTTTTTTCTGGCTGGGGGTTGGGATTTGAGGTTTTGGTTTCAGGATGTGTTTTTCTTTTTTTTTTTTCCAGGGAAGGGCCCACACTTTTCTCTCTCAAACATAGAAAATATCTGTAAGATCACTAGAAATCACTAATCAGTATTGTAGATGAATTGTTGTTAAGATGAAGAGAAAAATCTCCCAAGATGACACTGCCTAGAATATCTGGCACATTTCAGGTTCCAGCCACAATTGGGTCCCTGCCCCATGCTCCCTTTTTGTAATGTCTGTACCTCACTCCTCAGACCATTTCCACAGTTTCTCTCTTGCCGTGGACTTCTACTGGATCATGAAATAAAGAGTTCACTGCAAAACATTAAGTGTGATGGAAGGAAGCCTTGGTGGCTCAGGAAGAGCCACTGACAGATGTTCTTCTCCATGGAGGAGCAGTACCACCTGCAAGGCTGACATGTCTGAAGCTGGGAACCAGGCTCAGGAGAGTCAGTGACAGACCACAACAGGGGAGCAAGTAAATGTGAAAGGAAAGAGATGTGAACCAGGAAACACCACTTGTCCATCTCTAAGGAGATGGACAGCCTATTTTCTTGGACCATAATCCCAGCAACTACAGCATCAACCACAGCATGCTCATGTGGAGGATATACCCAGGGAGGACTGTACTGTAAATTAATTCATCCACTGTGTGGCAGGGACTTACTGGAAGCTGTCATAACATGGACAGATGCATGGTGCCTTTGAAAAATATGACATAAAGATAAGGAAATGAAATCTAACTGAACTAAGCCTTTGCTTAGTAACAAAATAGTTACATAGCTCATCTGCAGCTATATAATGTACTATCTGTATTAGACATTCCCCGATGCCCATATTGATATTAGTTTTAGTTACATAAAATGTAGCAGTTATGTCTTCTGTGTCACTCAGACAAAATGGAAAAGTAAAAAATGATCCACTATAAAAGGGAGATCAAATCAAAAGAGTTAATTTGAAGACAGGAGAGAGATATTCAGAATTAAAGAACAATCACAAACACCTTCAGTGTAAGGAAGCCATTTGAAGCCAGCTTCCAGAAAGGCTGAGTGGGAAGCTCTAGGACAGAAGACTGGAGATAAAAGAAAGTTCTCCTGAGTACCATCACACAGTGCTCCAGATCCAGCAAAAGACTGAGGTATATATTAGATACAGTAGAGAATTTTAACCAAGAACCAAGTTTACATAAAGCAGAGAGAAATCATTAAAAACCTCTTGTTTGAAAGGCAGGCATCGGCACAGGAAAATCAAATTATTTTTCTCATCTGAAACATCCTTATGTTCTCACAGAGCAGATTAAAATTCTATCCACCTCTCCTGACTTTGTATTTCAGAGTCCATTTTCTCTAAGCTTTTCAATGTGGTAATATACTGCTAGTTTCAAATATTACAGAAGAATTTTCCAAAACAAGGTAGATCTCAACAGTAGAATTTCAAAAAAGGAAAAGAAAGGAGGAGAGGAGAGGAGAGGAGCTGTCTNGGAGACTGTGGTTAATGATCCATGTTTGAATCATCTCATGTCTTGATTTTTAGAGTGCTGAGACAGTACAATCTGAAAGATCTGTGGGCAGTGTGCTCTTTTGAAAATTAAACTATTCAGTTGAGAGTCCTATAAGAACAAGGAATTTGTTGCAGAACCTGTGTCACTAGGCTGAGGGACTTTCTCAGCATTCCCAGTTGCTACATGTTGCCTGGCTCAAACGTAGTGTAAAAGCTACATACACAAGCCATATGAGAGATGTAGTAAGCTACAGCAGAGGACATATTTAGAAAAAAAAAAAAAAAGTAGATAAGACCCCAGAGTAACGAGTGACTTTCTCAAGCAGTAAATCTAAATATAACCAATAGCATGCTCTTAGGGAAAAAAACAAAAACAAAAACAAAAACCTTTATAAGACATAAGAAGTAAAATTTCTGCTCTATTCACAAACAACAAAACCTCTCTTGAGGTACTGTATTCAGTTTAAGTACAGTACTACAATGAAAATATAAACCAATTAAAAGGAGTCTGAAAGCAATGTCTAGAAAGCCTTTCTTATAAGAAAAAAAAAAGTTGTTCAAGTTTGTAGAAGGAAACATAAAGCAAGGGGATGAACTACTCTCCATACCTGGGAAGGACAGAACAAGAAAAACTACATTTCAGTTGCAAGTAAGGGAAGAAAAGAATATCATAGCTATTTAAAATTAAGAATAATAATATTTGGAAAGTAGTTAGCACTGGCAAACTGGATTTTCTGTCACTGAAGTTCCAAGAACAGTTTAGACATATCAGCAATGGGTTAGCAGTAGCTGATCCTGCCTAAAAGTACTCAGATGGATAAGACAACCTTTTAAGGTCACCTCAAGCCCTAGAATCCTGTGGTTTTGATAGTTATTTTCAGTTAGTTTCAGGCATAAATTTTTGGTTGCCAAAAGTTACTTTTCTACATCTGACCTAACTTCCAATTAAAATTGATCTTTGAGTAGTCCAAAGATATTTTCTGCTGTCAATCATACATCTCAGCATGACCACAATTTTTCCTTTAAGAAACATCATATCATACTGAATTCTACATTTAGTTCCTGTCCTACTTTCAAAGTTGGCACAATGCTTGTTCTTTACAGTTTCCTATTCCTGCAGGTTAAGGTTACATTGATTTAAATTCAAAATTTGAGGTTGGAGCTCTTTCATTACAGAACTAAACCCCATTGGTTTACCAGCTTGATTTCCTATGTTTCCAGGCAAAGAGTACTCAATTTGTATTTTCCTGCAGTAACAGCATTATTTTAAAATATTCAACAAAGATTTTAGCAAACTGCAATCATTAGTTGCTAAAAGGCACTTTGTACATGACTTTGTCCATCCTATTACTAAAGGAGCTCTTCTGTTGAAAGAAATACTACTACTGACAGAAACATTGATCTCAATCGCTTTTTTACTCCACGCAAAAAATGGTTTTAGAATGTTTTATGGAGTTGAGAACTTGAAGAAACTGAGAGTTTGCTTAGACTGAAAGTGATTGTATAGTTCCCTTGCAATTTCAGGGAACCATGTAGCTGCTCCACAGGCCCTATTTACCACAAGCCACAACCTTCCTGGTACCCTCTGACAGCGAGGGCCTTTGAAACTACATCACATTACAGGAAGAAAGAAGAGAGTTGAGTCTTTAAAGTTCCCTGTAGCAGCAAGTCACAACTACAGGTTGCAAGTCCTACAGATTTTGTCACTAAGTCGACTAACATGATGCTTCTGGAGAAAACCAGTGAGTTCTTGTACAGAGACATGGTTTGTGCTGATGTCGCTAAGACAAGGACTGGTTTAGAAGTTCTTCATGCCTGGAGCCCTGAATTCAACAAGTGGTTTATTTGGAGTCAAGGAAAGAAACTAAACAAAGCTGTGGTTATTTCAGAGTTATTTGGCAATTCAGCAAATAGCTTTAGTTGAATACAATTTTTTACAGTTCCACTTAAAGTCAGTGAAACTCATCTTTCTGGCTGAAAGAAACAGCCTCTGAGTCAGTCCTTACACAGGGGAACCCTAGCTGAAATCTCATCTCTACTAGAGAGAGTTAAACTACATTAGAGGGAAATGCAGACTTGTCCATGTTATGAAGCACTCTGAAATAAAGCGTTCTCAGTTCCTGCTGTTGACCTTCTTTCACTATATTCACATGAATAGGATTTTAACTTTGCAGGAAATTAGACCCATGAGAGGTCCACTTAATTAGAAGGCATAAAAGTGATCGAATTATGCTATCATTTCTTTGCTAGGAGAAAGCTTTAGTTAATTGAGAAATGTGGAAGAAATGTAGTAACATTTGACATCAATGTATAGACCCAGAACTGGTTTAAAATGAGACATTTTTAATAAGCTACCTGGTTCAGTTACAATACAGTAACCAATTACTGTTAATGTAGAACTGGCATAATTTTAAATAATTTATAAAGCAAACAAACTTGGTATGCTCATATAGTAAACATTTTAGGATTAGTTTGAGAAATTCTGGGGATATTAATATGTAAGTAAAATAAGAGACAATGGTAAGTATTGGTGCTTATTTGGAAATTTTTTTCAGGGACAAGCTTTAAACCTTTCTCTGCCATTTGCCAGCCATGTAAACAAGGGTTTTAATGCTTTGTGTTCTTACAGCTCTATATTATTTCTGAGATTTTACTGAAGTAAACCATTGCCTAGGACATGAAGGTAGCAAAATGAAATTCTTAGATTTCTATGGAACATTTTGCATTGAATAAATAAAAGGGTCATTTCAGCAGCATAAAGTAATTGTAAATCCAATTCAAAGCAATCCAAACAAAATCAAAGTTTGAGTTTTGGTTTGCTTTATTTCCTGTTTGGCAACCAGACGGAGAAATATGTTACTTACACAGGCCAATCTGGTGACAGTAACTCTCTGTAGTCACACGTAAATAAAATCCAAATTGAAGTTCCAGTTCTGTGCTTGTGTGTCCACAATTCTTCTTTGTACCACAGTGCATAAAGTAGTTCAGCAAGGCAGCAAAGCACGGGAAGAAAGGAAGGTGTTCATGATAAGGAGTAATGCAGATCTTTTTTTGTTTGTTTTACACAGCTGCCTGTGAACGATCAGCTAAAGTCTAGCTGCCACTTGGCTATAGCAGACTGAAACATCAAACAGTGCCTAGAAGTGAGGTGTACTCCTTCACCATACCACTAGCTGAATTTCTAACAATTTCCATTTTCCAAAATTCAGAAGTTTTGGAAATAGAATCCAGAAAAACATTTTTTTTCTTTTCCCACTTTAGGCTCACATTTTACCTCTTCTGTTCAAACCTTGACAGCTTTTTTTTATTCTTCTTCTGTCTGAGTATCTGATGCTTTATTCCAATATAAACAGTATTCAGCGTTAAACAGCTATTTTCAGTTTAGTTCTTACTTTTTTTAAATCCACATTGCTAGACAAAATTTAGAGTCTTGTAGATAATTTCAATTCAAAAGAGAAATTGGTGTTCGATCTTGAATGCAATAGCATTTGGATTCCCCACTCCCACACCTCAGAAAATTGCAATAGCCTGTCTTAAACACAGCAGACATCAGTCTAGAAGAGACTGTTTTCTTGCTCACAGCTATGAGCTTCTTTTAACCACCATCAACCAAAAGCAATCAAGACAAACTGACATATTTTGGTATGTCCTTCTGTCTTAGTGTTTTCATGTGCTTCTTTTCCCAACTTGGCCCACTATTTCCTAGCAACACCTGTCAAAGCCACACTGTCAAGTATTGTCTATTCTTGAGCAACTTGATATTTCCCTTTCATTTTCAGGAAGATGAGACAGAAGTACTTCAGGGACTATTACAGCTATATTAAATGAAGATTGGTACATAAACCTCTAAGCCCTGCACCATTAAAAGTAAACTAGCTGTGGGAAATTGACTCTGTTATAACCATTCCCATATTTATCGCACAGCTTGGGTGCATCAGCCCAGCACATCTAATCCCATCTCCCAAGGAAAAGAGATCTTTGCCTCCTATGTAGGAGTCCAAGCAACACCTGAAATACTGGTGACAGTACAGTATTCTCAGCACAGGAAGGACATGGACCTATTGGAATGGTTCCACAGGAGGGCCAGGAAGATGATCAGAGGGCTGGAGTACCTTTCCTATGAAGATAGACTGAGGGATTTGGGGTTGTTTAGCCTGGAGAAGAGCAGACTCTGGGGAGACTTTATAGCAGCCTTCTAGAACCAAAAGAGGACCTACAGGAGAGATCAGAGGAGACTCTTTATGTGGGAGTGTAGCAGTAGGATGAGAGGTTACAGTTTTACACTGAAAGAGGGTAAATTTAGATTAGATATTAGGAAGAGATTCTTTACTGTGAGGGTGATGAGGCACTGGAACAGGTTGCCCAGAGAAGTTGTGGATGCTTCTTCCCTGGAAGTGTTCAAGACCAGGCTGGATGGGGCTTTGAGCAACCTGGTCTAGTGGGAGGTATCCCTGCCCATGGCAGGGGGGGGTTGGAACTTAAGGTCCTTTCCAACCCAAACCATTCTATGATTCTATGACATTTCAATCACTTGGATTGGTGCCCTGATTGCCAATACCACCCTGTGTATTCAGAGAAGGTTGCCGTCCAGGCATTGCATCCCACCCCTAAACAATGGCCTGCACTGATTGCCCCATGAATTCTTCTGGGAAACAAAGTGCACTCAGAACTGGTAGAATAAACTATTAGTTGTTTCAAGGAAGAAGAACTATGAAGCACACCCCTGGCCAAAACACAGCCACCAAAACACCACCCTATAATGGACTCTCATATAATGACCAAAAGTACATCCTCTTCCCTGACAGTTCCTGTACACTCCAAGGGGACAGAAACTGTGGAAAGCAGCATTGCAAAGTCCCCTCACTCACTGCATAGCTAAATTTAGTGCAAGAGAAGTGCCCTGTGCCCTAAATTTGCATAAGCCAGAGCTATGCAGATAGTGTTAGAAGGGATTGAAGGGGAAAAGTGGTCCACAGGGCATGTCTGTACCTATTCCTGAATAGTAACCACAAGGCTGCTTGGGAATGGATAAAACAACAGAAAATAGCATTAGGATAAATACATCAGGGCAGCTGAGGTGTGGCAACAGGCAGTTCATCAGATACAATGAAGACCCATGCACACATCCCAAGCAACAAATCACCAGGAGAAGAGCAGAACACGGGGCCAATTGGTGTGCCAAGAGGAACAGTGCAGTCCTGGCTGCAACTAGAGACTTAGACTGGGAGTATAACAGAGAACTTGGATTAGTTTATCTATGTATGATGTGTGATGCCAACATGTGCTGACCACAGGCAAACTGTGGGAAAATGACTGTGAGAAGAATTTGCATTATGGTGGAAGTATAATGATACACGTATATCAACCTACAGGCAAGCACTAAATGGCTGGCACTGTCTTCTGCTGAAGCCTAAATGTCGACCCTAGCGCCTCCAGCACTGAAATTGGTATGGGTGTTACAGGCAAATGGCAAATGCAAGGGTTGGTGTGAACAGCTATAGGACTGTGTATGGATGAAGGGATGGGTTCTGTGGCAGCTGACATGGCTGTTCCGGGCTGGAAGCAGTGCTAGAATGTGAATCCCAGTTAGCCCCGCTGAACAGGGGAGCAGCCTCATTACCAGAACTGCAAAGCACCTCATGTGTAATCAGCACCCTCTGCTGTGCCCCAAGCAGCCGTGGTGGCTACAGACAGGTGCAGGACACAGAGGGGATTTGAACAGGCAATCCTATTTGGTTATTGTCTGCAGATCCAGTAACCAATGGGGTCAAGGTCACTCATGGTATATGAGAGTCTATTTGGGTACATTGGGATAACCTTGAGAGGGAACCAGAGAGACACCCAGCGCCCCCTCCTGGACTGTGCACCGCACAGGTGGGACTGCTGCACTGACCTGCATGATTCTTCTTCTAAACTCCCAAAACTCAGGAAAGTCATGTAAATCATAACACTTAATTTATCTGTGGTTAAGGCCTTTTGGTACCCAAAACCTTTTAACCTCCATATTGCCATTTATTCTTAAACAGTGACAAGCATATAAGTAAACAGTCTCTTGGGAAAACCAGCATAGATTTTGTGCAAGGAAAGCCTGACTTGTTGGCATTCTGAAGTTCTTTGAGTGTATCAGTAAGTATGTGGATAAACGAAAGCTAGTAGACATACTTTGTATGGATTTTTAAAAAGCCTCTTATTATTAAAGGAAACAGTTGCCACAGGACTGGAAGGAAAAAAGTTCTTTCACAGCTTAAAAAATATGAATCAAAACATGAGGCTTAGTGAACACTTTTATGGATCAAGAGGAGCCAGCAGTCAGGTCCCCCACAGACTGACACTGGTTACAGCTTCATTCAGCTTCTTTATCGATGATCTGAAGAAACCACTGCACTGTAAAATCTGTGAGCCTGCAGTCAATTCTAAGCTCTTCCAGGTGGTCAAAAACCAGAACACCAAAAAGTCTTAACAAACTTCATATGTGGGTAAAAAGATAGCAGATGAGTTAGCAGAGAAAGGTACAGTTAGGGAAAAATACCCTAAGGCTTGTGTCTGCAGTGCTGAACTCAAAAAAATGCAGTTATAATTAAGAAGGATTATAAAGTCATTGCTTGCACTTCTCTGAGATCATCAGCCTGATGTGCAGCAGCAGCTCAAAAAGCCAATAAATAATGACTATCAATAGAAAGGGGTTTAGAACACATCAGAGGCCATCACTGTGCCATTTTAAGAAACTTTGGCACGTTAGGACTACTATGCACAGTTCTGGTCTTTGCATCTGAGGAAGGAGATAGATAGAGATAGAAATAGAGATAGAGACAGAGACAGAGATAGAGATAGAGACAGAGACAGAGACAGAGACAGAGATAGATAGATAGAGAGATAGAGATAGAGATAGAGATAGAGATAGAGATAGAGATAGAGATAGAGATAGAGATAGAGATAGAGAGAGATAGAGATAGAGATAGAGATAGAGATAGAGATAGAGATAGAGATAGAGATAGATAGAGATAGAGATAGAGATAGAGATAGAGATAGAGATAGAGATAGAGATAGAGATAGAGATAGATAGAGATGGCACAGAGAAGAGCAACCCGGTGATACGGGGCTAGAGAGATTCCATATGAGGAGAGGTGAGAAAGGCTGGGATTCTCCAGCATGGGGCTGAAAAGGCCTTACAGAATCATGAAGGTCACAGAAAAGCTGAGTTCAGAGCTGTTGTTCACCAAATCCTGCAATTAGATAACTAGGTAGATCTTGTTGAAACTAGTAGAAAACTGCTTGAAAAAGAAAAAACACTTCCTCACCCACTCAGTATTAAACTTGTGGAAGACAGGAAGCAGAGAAAGGAGGTAACATCATCACATACAAAAAGCGGGTAGACAGATTCATGGACAACAAAATCATACTAAGAAGAGAGGTCAGGGATGTACCTTCTAACATTCCTAATACAATGATTAGGAGTGCTGAGACAGTAAAAAAGGAGTGAATGTTACAAGTGATAAACAAACTGAGCCTCCCTTGAGCTGTGCAAAGTAAAAGAAATATGAAATATAGCCAATCTTTTCAGGTCTTAAAGGTAGATTGCACAGTATTAATCTACCAACAGATAAGACTCTTGTGAAAAGTTGTAATACAAATTCCTTCTTCCTATCCCATTCTTTTTCTTCATCAAGTCTCTAGTGGCATTTGTCCCCATTTTGACACTGCTTATACATACCCTGAAATGCCTTCTTGACTGCTTTAGGGCTGGCAGTTTTTGATCAACTACTAATAAAATGAGAAATAAAAAACTCCATAAAAGATATTCAAATAAATGACAACAGCACACAATAAGGCTGTCAATCCATCTTAACTCAGATCAAAATTGATGTCAGTAGAATGGGTTGGCATTTGCTCAACTCCAAATTGTCAGGAAGTGTTTAAGCGTGCCACACCATACTGAAGCTGACAAAATCTCAAGAATTCATCTCCAGAGGAGTTGTCAGCAAAGGGGTAAGAAACAGGAGCTATTCAGAGTCAGAAACACAGCCTTTGCAAATTCAGTATCTCCTGCACCAGTCTAGAAGTTCTTACATACACCAGCTCCATTTCAAATCTGCTCATCACTTTAGTAATGTTTAAAATAGTTTGCTTAGAGCAGAGGAGGAAAGCATATGGAATGAGGTGAGAAATGCAGAACTTAGAGCTTATAATGAGACCCTAGGGTACAACCTTGCTGACAGTGGACTGCTGTTTTGAGCTTTACCATATGTCAGGCACAGAGACTTCACAGGACACTCGAATGGGTAGTCCTTCCTGTACAGGCCTCTAGGTCTCTGTGGAAATTCTACAAAACAGTCGCATGCATGAAAATCGGATGTGTCGGGGAACACACAAGGCTTACAGCTACTCTGGTACCCATCAAAGCTGATACACATTGCCACAGGTCTTTTGGTGGAGAGGTGAAGAGAGATGGTTGGTTGTACAGACCAAACTGTAATATGGCACGCACAATAGCAACAGAGACCAAGTATTGCAATTTCCTTTACATTTCCTCCAATTAATATAATTTTTTTTTACATCTTCCCTCAGTCAGATGAAAGAAACAGAGATTCATGCTAACTGTTTTTGATTTTGGACTGTTTAAATAATGCTGCGGGTTTAAGGATGTACTGTCTGTTTTCAATACACAAATCCATTTTGATTACATGTTGTCTAGGTTCAGCAGAGAAGTCTGAATATCAGTGAAAAAATCATGGAATTCAGCCTCCTGAGTCACTCAGGTCTTTTTTTCAAGTGCTTTTATGTATTGTCTAACAAATTAAGATTACATTATCAATGGTTTTAGACATCACTGTATAAAATTTTTAATTATGCTAAAATTTATATGAAGTAAAATGTAAATGCACAACTGCACAATCTCAACACCTTTGAAAAAGTTCATGTTTGACAAAGATTTTCAGTTTAATTCATTTTTGTATTCAACTTTCCTCTGCAATGTCAATAAAACAAATAATAGTAGTAAGGGGTAAATGTCTGAGAACCAAAACCGAGGCTGTTCTAAAATTCCCATTTTTATATTTTAATTTCTCTACCAACATTCATTAAGCAAACCAGATACATGATTCGAGAAATGGGTTCTTTATCTGTTTCCTCATTTTTTTCACCTCTAAAATAACTTTGAAAATTTAATAGGCAAAACCTTTAAATATATCTTTTTTTTCCACAGACTATATCTTTTTAAGGCATAACTAGCTCTTGATCTTCTAATCCATGAAAGCAGATCTATCAAATTACTTCTGTGCAATCTGATAAGAAAATAATAAGTATCACCGCTAGGGGATGCTGATAGTAAACCAACAGAACTTTTTTACCTGATACCAGTGTCTTCATGTTATTATTTTCTCTGTAAAAACTTCAGTTTCAGATTAGAACTTTATCCCAAAAGACAACAGGCCAGAAGTATTTTGTCAAATTTGGTCAGTGAAGTCCCAAAGAAAGATGAAAATATCCTATACATTTACATTTCAGGAGAACAAAGATGGTATGTAAATAACAGTCAGGAAGTTTCTTAAGTGCTGATATAATATAATACATTTAGCACTGCTTCTCATCAATTCAGATTTACATTTATGTAGTAGGTTATCTGAAAAAAAAGTCTTCTATTTGTTCTAGGATCTTGGTGAGTGGGATGAACAGAGGAGGAAGAAAAATGCAGAAAAGATTTGGGGGGAAAATGAAAAATTGAGCTTTTTTCCTCCTGGCAGTTCTAGTTTTGGAAGATTTTTAGTACTAAAATTAGTTCAAAACCTAAATAATCAATGTATCTGAAGGAGATAAAGTTAAGATAATGTTTTACTCTTAATGTGAAAAGTCATCCAGAATCAAGATGTAAAATTAATATCAGAAATCTAAATAATTTCTGTTTAATCACCAGTGTGGTTTTATAGCTTGTACATTTTTGTTGAGTTCAGGAAAGGACAAATATTTCAAAAAGCTGTTCCTTGGTGAGACAGACATTTTTCCCAGTTTGAATATTAAGATATTTTTGTTGGTGTTCAAAAAAAAAAATATATATCTCTCTCATTTATCTTAAACTACTAGACTCATTTATCTTTGGTGCTACAATGCTGTTTTTGCTTGGCATTTATAGCCTTTGGAGCCAGGTCCTGAAAAGTGCTGAGTTGATACTTGAACTAGCAAGTCCTCATGATTTGGCCAATTTACATTTTTTCCTGGCCTTTTAAAAAGAAGGGAGAAAAGAACGTTAAGCTTCTAACTGTAAATTAATGCTTCCACCTAGCAAATATGCCAACTGTCCATTGAAATTGAATTAACCTCATATAGTAGAGTGAACGCAGCGCTCACAGCTGACCTGTGGATTAGCTCTCCTGGCTAGTGCCGGTGTGGGAAGGAAGTGACAGTATGGTGAGACATGGCCAAAGGTAAAATTATTAACAACACAAAAGCCCTTCAAAATTATGTGAGACACAGCAGCTAGCCAAATTTCAAATTATATACAACTCCTTCCAGAGGCAGGAAGAGACAGCAGTGAAGTGGCTTAGGGTTTACAGCTTTGTACCACATTGGCCATGTCAGGGACTTTGTTTCACTTAGCAGAACACCTGCTGAAAAGGAAGTAAAACTTTCTTGGGAAAAGGAGAAGGCGGCAGGTAGGATTTATTAATAACTAGTCTGAGGGATATATGAATATATATGATCTGAATTATTTGGGTGTGTGGAAACAGATATGTTTGGCCACTCTGGCTATTTTTATTATGATTTGATAACAGTGGATTGAAATCACGAAGTATTTTTAAAACATTCAAGTCATTTTTCTTCCCTGCTGCAGTATAGTTTGGACATTACATTTATAGAGTATAGCTCAGATCTGAGGGGTACAGTCACACACTTGCAACTATCTCATATTTGGCCACTTTACTGTGTGTAAAAATAGTTCAGTTCCATAATTCTTATAAATCTAAAGCCCCTGCTGGGAGTTCTCTGACAGCTGCTTTTAAGGATTAAATGTACGCAAGTTAGATTGGGCTAGTCTTTCTCTCCTGTGTGCTTGTAACTTCCTATGGAAAGAGAACTTAAGACTCCAGAGCTGTATTTAAACCATTGCACATTTCTATAGCACCCATTCCACTCTGATGTTTGTATCATATTTTTGTATATGTCTCATATTCATATAGATTTGCATTTTACTAAAATCAATTGAACCGATTGAATTAATAGCCCTGAGAGATCAGCAGTGGTTGAAAAGCTGCTATTCACAACTTAGTCAGCATTTCAGGCTGCTCAAAACAAAGCTACAAAATTTTGATTGTCAGCTAGCAGGATGGAATATAGTAATGAATCTGATATTCTTGTATGCATAAGGATATAGAATATACATATGCACATACTCATACTCTTATTTATATGCGTGCATCAGAACAAAACATAGCCTGTAACTCAGGTGTTGTACTGATGGGCAACAACACCTGTATTACTCATGATACTGATAACAGAACAGTGTAATGATACCTTATGTACACTTTCACAGCTGATGTGTGTGGGCAAACAAAGGTCTTTCAGTTTCCTTCCTCTCCCAACCTGCTGTTTCCATTCTGCCCTCATTAGAGAGGTATTACAAGGGCTACAAACTGTTCCCATTATCTCTCTAGGTTTTGGGACCTCTTACTCTAGCATGATCCCTTCCATTGCCAAGTCCTGTACTGGGATTTGCAGGTTCCCAGTAGCCCCACGTGAGCTGTAGTTCTGCTCCGTCCTACTCCAGTGTTTTCTTGGGGAGATGTAGGAGTGTGTTGTCCAAAGAAGAGGCAAAGGGGGATACAGCTGGACAACACCCTGCCCCACACTGCTGCAGCAATCAGGGGTGAGGAAGAAGGAAGAAGGGGATTGCTAGACAGAAGCAAAAGCATACAGGATTTTGCAACGCCATGTGGAGTAGAACTGATAATCACAGAATCTTCTAGGTTGGAAGGGAACTTAAAGATCATCTTGTCCAACCGTCAACCTAATTCTTACAAAAAATAAACACCCACAACAAACAAAAAGCAACACCATCACTAAACCATCTCTCCCAGCACCAAATCAATCCGTCTTTTGAACACCTCCAGGGATAGTGCCTCAACCACCTCCCTGGGCAGCCCATTCCAATGTCTGATAACCCTTTCGGTGAAAAATTTTTTCCTAATATCCAGCCTGAACCTCCCCTGGTGCAATTTTAGGCCATTTCGTCTAGTCCTATCACCTGTCACTTGGGAGAAGAGACTGACCCCCACTCTGTACAACCTCCTTTCAGGTAGTTGTAGAGAGCAATAAGGCCTCCCTTCAACATCCTCTTCTCCAGGCTGAATAACCCCAGCTCCCTCAGTCTCTCCTCATAAGACTAGTGCTCCAGACCCCTCACCATCTTTGTTGCTCTTCTCTGGACCTGCTCCAGCAGCTCAATGTCTTTTTTATGGTAGGGAGCCCAAAACTGGACACAGTACTCGAGGTGGGACCTCACCAGTGTCGAATGTCATCCACATTAATAATACTGGCATCCCTTTCATATAAACTTCATTAGGAACAGTAAAACTACATACTGAGCATCAATAGAATAATGTAGTTGCACATGTCCACACATGAGGAAGTCCAAAAATTCAAATCACCCTTTTTTCTCATTCAAATACATTTCTATGTACAAAATTTATGTTCTGTTCTGTATCACTCTTGAGAAGGTATAGGGAATAACTGCAAAATGAAAAAAAGAAAACATATCCTCATCTGTAATAGTTGTGGTCATAACCAATATTTCTTTTGCTTCATCTTATAAATAAATGGGATTTCAAACAGGTCCCTTTAACATAATTCTATTTGTCAATATGTACATACACCTCCTAAGGAAGAACATATTTCACCATCTCTTCAGCCTGTTTCTTTTAGCCTATCAGACTTTCCCACTTACTTCCCAGTCCAATGTCAGAAGGCAAATCTCAATGTATTCTGCTAATTTTTTGATTTTTTTTTTGTAAATTTTTAGGATGAAATAGAAGCGTGATATTATTTATGCAATTCAATCAAAATGAAAATGAAACAGAACTCTTATTCTGGATATATAACAATTTATTCTACAGTTGTATTAAATTAAATTAAATAACAGTAAGTAACATCATTTAGTTTCCAGGATGTATCTGATTCTTTTTTCTAGGGCTAGATATATCCACAACAGTGATATGGGAGTGACGTGGCAACAAGGATAATTCTCCTTGTTGTAGTATAACACACACAGTTTAGGACACACTAATGGAAAAAAAAAAAATCACATTGACTTCAGCCTGTTTGTTTGTTATAATCCTCCATCTCCAAAGCAGGGTCAATGCAATTTTCAGCAGAAAGACTTATTAATTTTCTTCTTCTTTCTAAACTAAAATATGGACAGAAATGAGCTGCTTGATTTACACCAATAAACTATCACAGCTGCAGCCAGATCACTGAAAATACTTCCAAACCACAGCATCATCCTGATCCAACCCACTTGAATTATCCGTAACTGCCGTAGAGGGACATGTCAGAAAAAAAAAAAAAGAAAGAAAAAAAAAAAGACAAACCTTGAGGAAAGCAAGTCAGTAAACCTGAAAGAGAAACATTTACTTAAAAAAATAAAAATAAAAAAATTAAAGTCTAGAAAAAAAAAAAACGAACAAGCAAACCCGTAAACCCAAAACCAGCCCAAGAGAGGATCTTGACTGAGACCTCAGTTTTGAACAATGTGGTATAGATGGCCACATTTAGGTTCATACACATAGGGTGGTTCCCTAGTCATGCCTGTGCACTACAGACCCCTCCAGATTCTGAAATTCAATTCCATTTTATGAAAACAAGGAGTCAAGGTGCCTGCGTAACCCCAGTCTCAGAAGGACTTTTAGATCCTTCTGATTAGGACCAGGTTTTGTAGTTAGTCTTAATGAGCAGGGAGCATAATCCTTGACTGTCTGCCAGAACAAGACAGTTAAGACATATTGTGAGAAGTTTTCACTTGAAATTGTTAATGGGAGCCTAATTAAACAATTAAGGATCATTTTAGGGACAGAGTTTTAAAATGAAGGGTGAAAAAGAATTAAAGATGGAAAGGTCACTTGTGTGAAACCTAAAGATTGTAACAGAAATGAAAGGAAAAAGGAACAGTGGGAAAATTTGTGCTGGTAATCACTGCCAGATCTTGCCAACACATGGAATTTCACAACAAAATCACTACATCTTACCTACAAGGTAACCTTTTTTACTTGAACTGCCGTTCATACATGATGTTCCTGTAAGAAGAGCTCTTTGATTCTTGAATCAAGGAAGTCTTACCTTGACCATCTGACAGCTTCAGGGTACGACACCTAAATTATACCTATTCCAATGCAACTTTCACCCTTCTCCGAATGGCTAAATTTACCCCAAATTCAGGTATCTTATTATACCATCACATCTGGAGATTTAAGTGAATAAAAACCACTTGCAGTATGTGAATAGTTTTATTCCTTGTGGCTCTACCTTGCCAGAAGCAACGAGGCACAATTATATAAAGAGTGTTCTCAAGTGTGAAATAATGTCTTCAGCCATTCAGATGTTCAGGCTACATCTAAGCAGCAGTCTCCAAGAGTTTTAGTACCATGGCTAAACCGGTGAAAACAGACTAGATACTCATCCACACAGAAATTTTTGGAACTGAAAATGAAGAAAAAATGCAACCGAGAATAAAAAAGGCATAAATTGCTTTCTGATTAAATGCTCTTGAAGTTAATGGAGATTTTTTCCCAGCAGCCAAGGACTGGAAATATCATCCCAAATCTCTTTTTGTCCTTGGTCGTTATTCTTGCTAGTTCCTTACAGACAGTGACAAGAAAATATAGAACTATTTCCAATAGTGAATTTAACTTCCCTTTAATACAGTTTCTGTAAGCAGTTAATATGCTTGAACATATTCATTTAATTAAATGTATTTATTACTTTAATTTACTCAACAGAAGCTGGCAAGAATTATTTCATTTACTCTCTAGGCTGCACACCCACACACAGTTTGCTGCAAGAATTTTAGATTTAGTGTTTGAAACCTGAGATCTTTTTAATTGCAGAGGGTCATGAATATTTTTGCTCCCCTTTAACTGGCTTCTGTCATCAAAGAAGTGTTGAGGGAAGCAGCTGGGACTGGGAATCTCTCAGGAAAAGAAAAGCAGTACTAGGGAATTGTATTTAATTTACATCTCTGAGTGGTTTGGGGGTAATAAAGACCTTCTTAGGAAGCTGAATCTACTTTAAGGTTGCATGCATACATAGCTGCATCCAGAATTTGATTTTTGAAATAGATATTTTCATGTCACAGTCATGAAAAGTTTTGACTTTCACTGTTTAAAGGTTCTGACACAGGGATTGTTTTGCTATTCTGATAATTTCTTGCATAGATATTGTAAATTCTGCCATTTGCTGAAACATGAATTTTCTTTGTGCTCCTGAATATCATCTTTGTTACTTAAAAAGTGAACCAATGAATGCTGTTCCAATTTGCAGTTTGCATGTATGTTTTCAGATATTTTTTAACATTGCTTATTAGAACTTTCTACAATGTGAACATTTATATTCATTAATTAATTAGTTTGACTCTGGCCATACAACGGCATTTTAACAGCCTGGTTTGCAAAGCTGTAATGTTGCATTATTGCCTGATACTTCTAGTAGTTGTTGAAAACTCACATAAATACTCAGATAATTTGTAAATACACTTGCTAAAATTCTTAATTTATTTGTAATTTAGAGGACTGGTTTGCAGCTGATGATAAGACAGGGCAGGTACCCTAAAATACCTAATAATTATCCTTAGGGCTCCAGGGGAAGATCTTTTATCTATGAACCTTAAGAGGGTACATTCAAAGGGCATTAATGGTAACCTAGGATGGACCTTACCAGGCTGCACTCCGGTTAGTACATAAGCAGAGCTTCTCCTGGAAAACTGAGGAATGACCTTGACAGAGAAGTGAAAATATAAGCAGCAATTTTTCTTCTCTCATGGGAAGTCACAATGGCCTACGATACCAAAGTGCCTAAAGAGGCTCCATAGGACTGCCTCTTCTTATGCAAGGAATGAATGTAGGCAATGAAGGGGTTACCACGCCATATTTTTTCGCAATTGCTATAAATGTGGCTGGCTAAGGATTCAGGAAATATTTGCTATAGTTCTATGCCAGCACCTGATTGTGAAAGTCTGATTAGATTGAATTACTGAATGTATTGTCTGGTTTGCATAATAGAACAAAGAAAGGACACACCCTTCTCCTAATCCTATACACAGTTCTGTGGCAGTGCTGCATTTCCACACTGAACAGATTTTCAGGTTTTTTACTTTCATTTTCTACCCTTATTGGTTGTAAATACAGGTTATACTTAAAAAGTGTGTCACCATATTTTAAGTATGACCCTTGTTTTAGTGCTGTCTTCTTCTAGCCAGTCCTAGGGTTATCTACCCCCAAGCTAACATGTTTTTACACATCAACGCACAATTTTCCACTACATGGTAATTGTTAACTTGTATTAACACATAGTGTCAAACATCATTCTCCCAGCCTAGACAAGTCCACAGCAGTAGTCCAAGAACACCTAAATAAAGCTCAGCCTGATTTTATTTTACTGTGACAATATTAAATATAGCTCAAGAAGAGATTTAAATTCTGCCAAGTATGGGGAAGTCAGAAATAAACCATGAAACATTCAAAAGGCTTTACTTTCCCACTGGTTGCTTTCAGTCTCTCATTCTCTCATGTGAGCACAGTTGTAACATGTTTTCACAGATGGGTTTTCATTTGGATTCAGATACCTATGAATATACCGCACTAGTTATTGCTGACACATCTCTCATGCCCTGAGGTGTTGGGCTATGGATTAAAAATGGTGCTTTTTGGGACATAAACCTATCATTATTTGACAAATATACTAAATCTGCTAGTTCATCCTGTAATTTCTGCTGCAAAGTGCCATGCTACCTCAGTGAAGCTGCTAATTTTGTCCCTCTCATTTGTTTAATATTTCTTGCTTCCTGTCTTAAAAAGGCAGAGCTCTGTCTGCTGTGATAACATAGATCAAACATTTTTGAAACAATGAAGAAACCTAAATGTTTAATGATTTATTTTCAATATATGTGATTCATAATCAGAACATTAGGAAGTGGCAGGTACAAGTGTTAAACTGTGAGATTTGAAGTGTACTCTGCTTTCTGTATGTTAAATACAAATGACAAATGAAGCTGGGAAGCTCCAGCATCCTGGAGTAAGTACCACAGAGCTAGTCATTTATAGAAGACAGCAGCAAAAAGCACAAATGGGTGGAGACAGGAAGAAAATCCACTGATGTCAACAGAAGAATGATGTGCTTTGGGGCACTGAGGTCATTTTATCTGTTCACCAGGACAGAATCAAACCAATATGAAAAAACTTGCAGAAAAGCTGGCATAACAGTAAAAATAGGAGCTGCTGTAGTGAAGACTGAGGAAGGAAGGAAGAAAAGCAAATGAGATTGGTGTCATCTGCCATCAGTCAACCTTACAATAGAATCAATAATTTGTTTCTCATTATTTTTTTGTATGGACTGCAATTTAAAACAACCATGGATGGAATGGGATCTGTTGAGATAGTATAACTGTGTTCTATGGTCATAATTGCTGCGTTATCATATAACACTCATTTTTAAGGTGCAAACCTATAACTTTCAGGAAAAGCAACTTCTAACATCCTGTTGCAATGCTTGTAAGGGTATAGTAGTGCTCATGAGATCAGAGTAGATAAACCTGTGAGGAATCACAAAATCATTCAGGCTGGAAGGCACCTCTGAAAATCACCTGGTTCAACTCCTGGTTCAACTCCTAGCTCAATGTGTTTGTTCATGTTCTTGTCTTGCCAAGTTTTCAATCTCTCTGAGAATGAAGATTCCACATTGTCTCTGGGAAACTTATTCCAGTGTTTGACCCACTTTATGTTCAAAAATAAATAAATAGCTTCCATCTGGAAGAAATTTCTCATGTACCAACTTGTGCCGCTCGTAACCACGGATCACCAAGAGATCTGTTCTCTACAGTCTCTAACTAGGTAACTCTGGACAGCAATAGGAACTCCCTCAGCATTTTCTTCTTCAGGCTTGAGCTCAAAACTGGATTTGTTCAAGCCTAGTCCTCTCAGCGTTCCTCATACATCTTAAGCTCTAGCCCTTGAGCATCACACTGGGGAGCTCAAAATGGGATGCAGTACTACAGATCTGCTTTCACACATGCCTATCAGAGGAAAAGAACCACATCATTTGATTTGCTGGCTATAGTCATACTAACACAGCCCAGGATGCAGCTGTACGAAGAGACACTGCCCGGTGATGGTCAGTTTGTTGTTCACCATGATTCCCAAGGCCTTTCCTTCAAAGCTATATTCCTTCTGGCCAGTCCCAACTTGTATTAGAGCATGAGGTTATTCCATCTCACATGCAGAACACTGCATCTGACTGTGTTTGACTTCATGCAGTACCTGCAAACCCATTTCTCTCCAGCCTACCAAGAACCTTCTGAACAGCAGCCCTGCCCACTATCATCTGCTGATCTCTGTCTCATCATTCAGTTCATTAAGACCATATAACACAGAATCAGCCTTAGAACTAACCCCCAAAGGAAATGGCTAGTAAGCAGCTGCCAGATGGACTTTGTCCCACCAATCCCTCTGAGACCAGAATGGCATGACTAAATGAAAAAATGGACAATTATGGCTCTTTAACTGCCTGTGATTTGTGAGAGCATATGATCACATTGATGGCTTGTAACATTGACAGCAGCAGGCTGTCCCAAAGCAGTAGCTGCTGGACAGTCCAAGTCCCCAGCTGTGGGAGGAAATGAATCAGCCCCAAGAATGACGAGACCCACACTAGTCATTCATATGAAGTCAGAATATTAATTCAACAAAACTAGCCACAGTTGAAGCAATGAAGATTTCTGTAAGCCATTATAAACTCCCAGCTGAGACCCAGTTCTGAGATATATTGTATAATGCAGCCCTGGTAGAAGAAAGGGTGGTTGCCTCAGACAAAAAGAGTGTGCTAGCAGCACTGTCATTTCAGTGGGGTTCTGGGTGAGCATTGGTGCTGCAACACTGATCACAGGAAAAGAGATACATCAGCAATTGAGATACAATCCGTGAATACCCACATCCTGGAGGTATATACAGTGAAAAGAATCACATTTTATACAAAATGGTCTTACAAGATACTGGACAGAGACCACCAAAGGAGGTGTGACTGTTCCTTATTCATGGTAGAGTCTTGCACTTTACTTCAGAGATGTGCTTATCATAGAATGATTAGAATTGGAAGGGACCTTAAAGATCATCTAGTTCCAACCCCCCTGCCATGGGCAGGAATACCTCCCACTAGACCAGGTTGCTCAAAGCCCTGTCCGGCCGGTCTTGAACACTTCCAGGGACGGGGCATCCATGATCTCTCTGGGCAACCTGTTCCAGCATCTTACCACCCTCACAGTAAAGAATTTCTTTCTACTATCTAATCTAAATCTCCCCTCTTTCAATTTAAAACCATTAAACTGGAAGGCTGCTAGAAGGTCTCCCCAGAGCCTTCTCTTCTCCAAGCTGAACAACCCAGCTCTCCCAGCCTGTCTTCATAAGAGAGGAGCTCCATCCCTCTGATCATCTTTGTGGCCCTCCACTGGACCCGTTCCAACAGGTCCATGTCCATCCTGTGTTGAGGACTCCAAAGCTGGACACAGTACTCATGGTGGGGTCTCATGAGAGCAGAGGAGGGGGAAGAATCACCTCCCATGACCTGCCAGCCATGCTTTTTTGAATGCTCCCTTCTCCTTATGCATTGCAACACACTTGCTATGTCTCAAAAATAATAAACACTGGATGGGCTGTAGGACCAAATCATACATTGTATGAAGGAGGGGGATTGTTTTGTTACAACAGACCCACAAAACAGGAAATCTGGGTTCTGTTCCCAGTTTTACAGTAGACTTCCTATATAACATTAACTAAACTTCTTTTGACCCATATACTCTGTTAAAACCTATCTAAAAACACTACCATTACTTTACTGGGAATTTCAGAAAGTGAATTAATAATAGAAAATAGGACTACTTCTTTCACTGCATGTTCTGCATTTATTAAATACTATTTTTTGTTATTAATGAACACTTAAAAGTCTGATGGTATTTGCAAGGATTTTGAGATATTCGGTGGAAAATGTAAAGTGTTACCATTGTTTCTTAGTCAAGTACTGTGTCACTTCTTTCATAGTGTATTTAGATCCAGGCATTGACAAATCTCCAAACCAACTTCCTCCACACCCCAGCTCTTCCCCTGATGGTGCAGGGCTTGCAGTGCTCCCATCAACTAGGCGGATCCTCTCACCAATAGTACGAGTGAAGCCACCCAACATTTCACTTTGAAAAAGGAAATGTACTCTCCTGAATGTGTGCCAGATTCTACTCCACCCCTAACTCTCTGCACTGCCTAGTTACACGTATTTTAATGGCATGAAAGCTCTAGAATTAGTGATCCATTACTACTCTATCACTGCATTTTCAGTGACAATAACTCACTTCATTGCATTATAAATAAATTAAAGTATGACTGAGAAAGAGTGCAGTAGTGAACTGTGTACATAAATAAGCCCATGAATCTTAGGAGATTCTAAAACTTTCTTTTGTACCTCAAAAATAGAGAACCAATAGCTGAAATGAGATAGGCATAAATGTCAAGCATTTAAAATAATGTGTGGAAGAACCTCAGATAATATATTTTATATACATGTATATTAAAAAAGAGATAGGTTATCTATGACAACAGCTTTGTAAGCTCTAAAACACTAAATTAGTAGATACAGCAAATAAGAAGAAGACCAAGGTAGTCCCTATAAATGGCATACAGCAATGAAGTACTTACTTATAAAAGATCCATGGTAACATGGTAAATATGAGAGACATAACTACCTCAGTTATAATTCCCCTATATTAGCAGCCTTCAAAACAAAAATCACAAGAAATAATCTGCAGGAGTAATTCAAAGAAATTGGAAGAATAGATGGTAAAGGGAGTTATCACCATTTCTGAATTGTGTTTTTGATAACATCTTGGCCAGAAGCTTTCTGGAAATATCAATTACTTCTACAATGAGAGTAACCCTCAGTAATGAATATTATTGATGACTGTATTTCATTTCACATCAATCCAAAGTGCCTATTCTTTCCTATTATTTCAGGGTGATTGTAAAAAGAATACTTCCCTAGACATTTAATTGAACATGTTATTCACCCTATTTTCAAAATAGTACCAAACTAAGTTTCAAAATGAGATGGTGAAAATTTTCATTTGGAGAAGAGTGAGATAAAATATTTTTATATTCTAAATTTCTTCCCCTCTGTCACAGTGTTTTTCAGATAAAACTACATGACAGATTCAGTATTCCTGAAAATACAGCCAGAACTCTTGTACCATCTGGTTTTTACCCCTCTGCTGAGGTATCATCCTTTATGCAAATTTATGTCAGCAAAAATGGTGTAAAGGCAAATGTTGAAAAGTATAAGAGCTAATTTTTCAGATACAATAATGCTTAAAAGATTTGGTAATAAGCATAAAATTTAAGTTAAAAGAGGTAGGTTAGATTTGACCTCTCCATATAAATATAAAACCCTTAGTATGGCAATATCCATCCGGTGCATTATTGTGAAATTCCACTAACACGGTGTTAGGCATATCACGTTATGAGCTGTATATTTCCTCATATAAGCAAGTTTTCTAAAGAATAATTGCAGAGGAAGAAAATAACAGAGTTATAGAATGACATTTTTAGTAAAATAACCTTTAACTAATTTCACACCAAAAGGTTAGCTGTGCTTGTATCTTAGATATACTTTAAATTACAAAAATAATTTTCAGGTTTTCCTACCAATTGCTGATGGTTTCAGGAAACTCGCTACTGACTGAAAACTATTATCTCTAGGGTTTACTCCAAGATGCATAAGTATCTCATATCTTAAGGCTACATGATTTCAGCAGGAACTGTGTGTAACATGCTTCACAGAGGTAATTAATAAATGATTAATTTTTAATTCAAGACTTAAGCTCAGTAATCCTTAATACAATAGTATCTAAAAGGAGGCACTTTGAATTCTTTGAATTCAAAGTGAATGAATTCTTTGCATTGTTCACCATCAGTTCTTGTTGAAGAAAGACTAGGAGGTTTCATTTGATTTTTGCTGAGTGCTTAGTTGTTCATTTCCATGCACAGAAATTTGCTTATTACTTGGAGACTCTAAAAGTCTCCTAAAGCACGGGCCTGAAGTTTTCAAGTGGTTTAGCTTTCTTTAAGCTTCTGGAGAAGATCCTTCTTTCAATTTTGTGGGCATGGATACAACAAAACTTCCTTGATTCTCTCTTTCATTCAGAAGATACTGAATACTACCATTTATTTGGGTTTCCTCAGGTGTGTTTTCTTCTGTCCATATGGAACTGAGGACCCTGAACACTCTTCCAAGATACTTTTTGGCATACAGTAATGGCATCATGTCACATGTCTGAGAAATAATAAAATGTCTCTTAAATCGACCCTACTACAGTGAAAGTCTGCCTGTGTTTATATCTTTGGAAGTAGACATTCTCAGTGATTCAGGTTACAGCTAACACAAACCAGCTCAGGACTGAAAGCAGTGAAATTTTATGTGGGCTGCATGGGCTTTGCACAGACATTGTATTTTCTAAACTTCATTTACATAGGTTTGTATTATCCGTGCTTTTCTCTTGGGCACCAAAATCTGTCATTACCCAGAACAATGAGAGTTAATTACAATTAGTTCTCAAAGGAGATTTGGTTTTCAAGCTCATAGGCACACCAGTGGCAGAGCATTGCTTTTATGTCCCAGAACCTTCATTGACTCTGACCCTCACACAGAATCATAGAATGGTCCAGACTGGAAGGGACCTCCAAAGGTCATCTAGTCTGGCCTCCCCACAGTCAGCAGGGATACTTCCAACTAGACAAGGTTGTCCAGGGCCTCGTCGAGCCTCACCTTAAATATCTCCAGGGAAGGGGACTCAACCACCTCCCTGGACAACCTGTTCCAGTGGTCCACCACCCTCATAGTAAAGAACTTTTTCCTAATATCCAATCTAAATCTGTTCTTTTCCAACTTCAAGCCATTGCCCCTCGTCCTGTCACTGCAGGCCTTTGGAAACAGACTCTCCCCAGTCTTCCTGTAGGCCCCCCTCAGGTACTGGAAGGCCGCTATTAAGTGTCCCCAGAGCCTCCTCTTCTCCAGGCTGGACAACCCCAGCTCCCTCAGCCTGTTCTCGTAGCAGAGGTGCTCCAACCCCTGACCATTTTAGTGGCCCTCCTTTGGACCTGCTCCATCAGGTCCATGTCCTTCTTATGCTGAGGGCTCCAGACCTGCACACAGTACTTCAGGTAAGGTCTCACCAGAGCAAAGTGGCAGAATCACCTCTCTGGATCTGCTAGCAACACTTCTTTAGATGCATCCCAGGATGCAATTGGCCTTCTGGGCTGCAAGTGCACACTGCCTGCTCATGTCCAGCTTCTCATCCATCAGCACTGCCAAGTCTCTTTCCTCAGGGCTGCTTTCTAATACCTCATCCCCTAGTCTGTATCGATAGCAAGGATTGTTCCAGCCCAGGTGCAGAAGCCTGCACTTGCTTTTGTTGAACCTCATGAGGTTCACCATGGCTCACCTCTCCAGCCTGTCCAGGTCCCTCTGAATGACATCCCATCCCTCTGGTGTATCGACAACACCACACAGCTTAGTGTCATCTGCAAACTTGCTGATGGTGCTCTCAATCCCTGTGTCTATGTCATTGATAAAAATGTTAAACAGTACTGGTCCCAGCACGGACCCCTGAGGGACACCACTTGCCACTGCTCTCCATCTGGACTTCAAGCCATTGAGTACCACCCTCTGGATGCGACCATCCAGCCAATTCCTTCTCCACTGAACAGTCCACCCATCAAATCCATATCCCTCCAATTTGGCAAGCAGGATGTTGTAAGGGACCGTGTCAAAGGTCTTACAGAAGTCCAGATAGATCACATCCATAGGTTGTCCCTTATTTACTGACCTAATCACTCTATCATAGAAGGCCACTAGGTTAGTCAAGTAGGACCTGCCCCTAGTAAAGCCATGCTGGCTATCTTGAATCATCTCCGTGTCCTCCATGTGCCCAAGCATGGCATCTAGGAGGATCTGTTCCATGATCTTCCCAGGCACGGAGGTGAGGCTGATCCTAACGAGCATCAATTTACCTAAACATTTTCATCTCAAAGTGGTTTATAAATTTGATCTCAGTGTTACAAATTCTTGCATATTTAGATCATTTTACATCTCTTACTACATTTAAGGAAATTCACAGCTGTGGTATGACATGTCCCTGGTAGCACAGACAAGGTTTGAGTGATCCCAAGATCCAGCTGCCGCAGGTATGGAGACAACTCTGAAAGTACATGAAAGCAGTAAGTTACGGTGCAGAGTACTGAATATCACAGCAGTTACTAATACAAAGATAAAGCATGTTGTTTCCTATAATTGCAGGACTTCTGCCACACAAATACATTCACTGTTCTTCTCATGCTACCAACAACAGGAGAAGTATATGACAGTATTTACCACTCTGGTTGAGGCAACAGGTAAGCAGAGGGAAATGGAGAAAGAGGAGACATATCTCCCAAGAAATGTAGCTATGGGAGCAATGTTTGAAAAAGCTAGGACTACAACGCTCTTCTTTCTCAGAATTTATCATCTTTGCTTAGAAAAAAAAATAGCAGCAGCAAACAAAACTAAAATAACTCACTCCCATTCTAGTTTTGTAGTTCTCCTCTTAAACTTCTGTATTCCCTGAATAAAAGCTGTATTAAAATCACAAGAAATAGTGGCCACAGTCTTTGATGGATGGAGTTATGAATTATAGTGAATAATTATGAAGCAGTGTAACATTTACGCTTTTATGCACACCATAACAGCAGAATACCAGCAAAGTCATTATTAAGATCCTATTTAATTTGATAGTTTCATTAAAAACTTCAGAGGGAGAGAGCAACTCATACACATTTAGCGTTAACTAAAGGCTCACTTATAAAAGTTTGTGGGAAACAAACAGTAAAAATCACATTTCTTTTCAAGTAGTGAGAAACAATTCTGTTGAGCAAACATAAAGTTACCAAAAATTTCTGTGCCACTTGCCCATTTTGAAAATCAAGTCAAACAGCTTCTGTCCTACCTTCATACTACTACTTAAAAGGCTGTCCCAAAGGCTGTCTGTGCAGCTCCTGCAGCTCTCAAAACAGCTGTCATTATTTGGGATAGTAAGCACACCACTTCCTCAGGTGTTTTCTTCTATTTGCACATGCCCACTCTTGGAAACACTGACAGTGTTGAACAAACATTAAGTGTCTCAGCAAAACTAGTCTTTTCTGCAATGTAAATACTGACAAATTATATCATTTCAGCAAAACTAAATTGTTAAACCCAGAGATGCCTCATTGTAAAAGGACCTTGTGCCTTATGTATGCCTGTATATTATTTTAATGTCAGTAATAGTTTTAGACACCAGAGATGCCCATTTTTCTTGAGTTTAGTGATTGGATAGTGGCCTAATATAAGAGGCAAGTATCCACATCCCAGTGGTTAATAATGATCAACAATGAAAAACATCTCTACAAAACAATGACAGATCAAATCAGTATCCTACATATCAGAAGAGAGGATGCTTGCATGTAGTCTTAAAGGCTTTTGGTAGATTTTATCTTTGCTTGACTGACATGGGACCAGATACTTGAGAACCCCCAAGATTGTGACAACATTACATTTTCACTTGCTGCTGCTTTAACTGAGATTTTTAAAAAAGCTGATTATTTTTATGGACACATCACACAATATGTGACTGGAAAACTAAAATTCAAGCATTTTTCTACAATAAAGGCAAAAGATTTTCCTACTCAGAAAAATGAGCATGTACTTCATTTTCACCACCAGCCACCAGTAAATGCCCCTAGCCACTAGCTAGTAGGTACTGCAATGTTGCTTTCATTGTGGATCTCAGTCTACTATGGACAGTCTTTATACTTGTCTAAATTATAATCCACATCATAACCTTCTTCATTTTAGTGCTATGAATCTTATTGCTATTGAAATATCTTATTTTTGTATGCTTCAGTATGCTATATCTTTTTCTTATAAAGAATAGTGTCAACCTACCTTCTTTCTGTTTATTTCTGCCAGATTTTTGGTATTTACATGCAGTCACATTAGGAACACAGACCACATTTCCCCCTAAACTGCATAGGGACAAATTTAAGAATAAACAGAAGTTTACACTGCATCTTTGCCAAATCTTTTCCATATGATGCCAATAAATACTCAGAATATCACAGACCCATACTTTCTTTTGCCAGCATCCAGAGAATTTAATAGTGAAGGGAAGAAGGCTGAAGGAGGCAGATAAAATCTTATCTTTGATATAAAGGAAGTTTTCTTCTGATTTTTCATTGTACTTAATTTAGCAAGCAAGACTTTGCTTTGTTCAGCACTTAATGCCATGATGGGTCCCAATTGCCCTTCATAAAGTGTCCCCTAAGCCTGTTTATTCTACTTCTGTACACAGCATATGAGAAACTTACATATTTCATTAAAAATTTAACAAATCTCTCTTAGCTGTCACTTCAGCTGACTTCATACCTGGTGATACTCCTCTTCCTTCCACAGCCCAGAAGGAAGGCTGGTGCAGTACCTCAGAGGTTTTTTACAGTATGTTTGTGAACTTAAAAAAAAAAAATAATAAAAAAAAATTCTTTTTCCCCTGAGAGCGCTGGTTGTGTTATTGGTGTGTCAGCAGGTACTCACTTGCTTCCCATGATCATCTGGGTAGAAGCAGTAATCACAGGCAGAGTAGTTCTCACAATCAATGACCAGTCAAGTTGATGGTTAGGATCTGATTCGGCTTGTTTTAAACTAGGAGTGAAGGACTGAGATGATTTTTAAATCATAACCAGTAATAAAAAGTGTGAAAGATCAAAGGGGGAATGAGAATAGATTCAAGTATCTTGGGACTGCTATAATAGCTTTCATTCTTGTGTTAATTGAAAAGTATCAGGTCAGCTGATAACACAAAAATGTATTCTAATCTTATTGTTGGTGAATGTTGAAGTGGGAATGAACTAGGTAAGCCTGCCTGAACCTTCCCATTTTGTGTCTTTTTAGTATGTCGAAGACAGAATTAAAGGCTCATCCTTGAATAAATTACCTCTTTTACACATACAGAAATGCTGCCCAGGTTAGTCTCTTTCATTTTCTCTTCCAATCATCCTTCACCATAATCACAAATCTATGGCTAACTGTCAAACAGCATCCTCCATGAGTAATTAAGGGAAGCTAATATTGCCAGAAATAAAATGTTTGATGGGGTGTTTCCCTTTATCTCACATTCAAATAGCCTGTTATAAATAGACGATACCACAGCTGACTTCCTTCAAATGCCAAAGCTTTTCCTATGTAATAGCATGTGAATTCTAAGTAGAAAGACATTATCCTTTATGAACTGTTTCACTGCAACACCATAAATCACTCTTCTAAATGATTTCTCCATGTTACATGAGCAAAATGCTGAACCTATCAATCCCTCTTGCTTTATGACTCTTAGGACAGCACAAAGGCAAGAAAGCTGAAGTATATATTAATCCTTCTGAAAACTCGAGACTCAGCTAATGTAAAGAAGCAAGTATGCCTGACATCGCTCATTTAAAAGCCACAAAGTGAGTAATTCAAACGGGGAAGGTATTGCTGGCACATTGTTACAAGGAACCGTAACAAATGGCAACCTACTGAGTCTGTATCGGCAAAATTTGATCATGCCAGTAAAAACACCTATCTTCCTTGATATATTTAAACGAGTACTCTTGTTGTGCTCTTCCTACTAACTGGTGACTGTACACTGCTGTCAGGCTCTACAGTATTTGAAAAATATTATTAAGTCAATATTTTTTTTTTAATGTTAAAGTTATAGCAGTATTACTAAAATTGAAGTGATTATCCCATAAATTCCTTACTATAGTAAAATGATGATGATATAAATATGTGTTCACCTGACAATAAACTTTTTACAGTGACTAGCCTCAAGGCTTTAGGCCAACAGATGGTTTCAGGGGTGAAAGAAGGAGATGGATACCCCATAAACAGCACCTTTGCCTCACCAAAGAATCCTGCTGAACCTCTTGTTGGGGCTTCAGGCATACCAATGGGATACACAAGAAACAGTAGTGGAAATGAGACTTCTCAGCCAGCAAGAGTTAGTGGTTAGCATACTTTTAAATTTTTTTAAATATGTCCTTACCTAACTCCACAGAGCACCCAAGGTTTGCTTTCAAAAGGTATTATCTTTAATATGTGGAATCAGCATTTGGCTTACTGCTAACCAGCTTCACAGAGCAGTCCCACTGACATGTACATCAGTGCTAGACTAATAAGACATTTTCACTCTTCCAACTTCTGTTAAGATTGTCCCACTGACATGTACATCAGTGCTAGACTAATAAGACATTTTCCCTCTTCCAACTTCTGTTAAGATTGAAAGAATCATGATCCTGCCTAAAAGAAACAGAAGACAGAGCTGACATCTAGTTTGGATGTTTCATTAAGCTTAATAAAATAAATAGACAAATAAATAAAGCATTACCATGCTGTTGAACAGACATTTCTTTCAGTATACTAGTAAAGATAAATAGAGCACTCCACAGCCACATAAATGACTGACATCCTTGAGAGAACAGCAGCTTTGTATGAAGAGTTTAATTCCAAATTGGAAGAGTGATTCCATGTATCTACTGATCAACAGCAATCTAATAATCTATTAAAGTAACTGTTGATATGATACTGCCGCCTTTGCCGCAGGAGCTATTCCAGCTGCTAAATTACATACGAAAAATAAATTCACTGTATTATGAAATTTGCAAAAATACTTAGTGCTATTCTAGCATCCCCAAAGGCAGCATACTTTTGATTGTAATAAACCAGAAGGTGAATTCTCTCCACATTACTTTCCAAGAACACACAAAACTTATGACATGGTGAAGTAACCAACTCAAGTACTCAAAAATCTGCTTATCAGACAATTTCTAAACCATAGTCTCAATTTCCATCTGCACCATGACATGTTTTGAAACCTCTATTAAGGAAGAAGACTGTCTCAGACTTTTGGGGTTTTTGGCTACTTCTTAATTTTTCTTTTCAACAAACAGGAAAAGCCAAAATGACAGATGCAATTTTCATATCTTAAAATACACAAATGAGAGTGTTGTTCACTGCTTTTCTTTTCACCTCCAGATCACCACTAAAATAATCATCAGGCTACTTAGAGAAATTAAAGTTGGCAGAACCTAAGAGACAAGTAAGACTAACAATATGAAGAAAAGGGTAATTTGATATTTAAAGGTCTTAGTAAATCCAGCTTCCCTAAAACAAGTCAATATCTACCAGCCTGGGAATGTTATTTTAAAAAAATCCTCACAACGCAGACAGAAGTAGTTTCTTATACACTCTGACAAATTAGCATTTCTGTTTGGTTGGCAAAACCATTTGGCTTGCTAAATTTTCTTGAAATGTCACCATTACATTTTGATGTCCATGGCTGAACAAATTTCTCCCATGAGTAGAATATACAGATAAGCTACTATCAACATCCACGGACACATAATTGCCCCAAAATCTTGACTAACAACAGCCTCTTAATTCTGCAGTGCCTCATCAATGTTTGGCACCTTATATTGGCTTGCTAAGGCAATGTCATGCTTTTTAGTAAGAATGTTTGTCATGATATGAATTGCTCCTGATTTTCTAGCCGGAAAGGTCAAGTGGGACTGCTTGTCTATATTTATGGTTCAAATTAATTTTAATGGTATTTATACAATGCAATAGAATAAGAGTATGCTTTGGTCATAGATCATGAATTCATTAATACTTTTTTTTTCTTTCCTTCTTAAAATTAGAATATTAAATATAGGAAACACAGGCCCAGAAGATACTATTGGTTAATTTAGTTAACAAGGAAAAACAGAAAAAGTTCCACTCAAGTACAGCATTCTGGGAATCATCTTTTAAGCAATGTGAATTTCATACCATTTAGCCAAAATTTTAACTTTGGTAGTAAGCTCCCGATCTTCAATTTCCACATGTAGTTTCTCACCACGAGCCTACTTAGCACAAGAGAGATCACATGGAGCTTAGAACAAAACAAAGATGAAACAAGTCCCTTCATTTAATTCTAAGTCTTCATTAATATATGCCATGCAGAAATGCACTCTTTTTTACAGCTCCATATCGTGCTTTCAAGCTATTTATTCATACACCTATGTAATTACAGAAATTTGCAAAGTAAACACTTGTCTACATGTTACTGTGTTGCTTGTGATGAAATGAGAGTAATTCATAAGTCTATTTACAAGACCTTAGATGCTCCTTTGAACTGTCTGAACTTCTTCAGTGTCCTTTCTCACTCAGTCATATGTATGTGCACAACCATACATGCACAGAAATGGACAGATACATTATATGTTCAGATAAGTAACTCTGTGGGATTTTTCCTTTGAATAGCTTAACTACCTGAGTAAGTTAGGTGATCTCTTTGGGATCTGTGTCTAGTCTAGTGCTTACTTCACCTCTTCCCCTCAAAATTACTCAACTCATAGTGCTTTGCGTAAAACCTATTTTCTTTTCCCATCTTTTTTATCCAGTGATCTGTTCTTATCCAGTTGTTCTGCCAAGTTTACTGAGGCTCAGTATAAATGCTACAAGGTCACATAAGTCTCAGCTCAGCCAAAATTAGCATCAAGAATTAAAAGCAGATATATAAGTGCATACAAAATAGGGACAAAAAGGTGAAACATCAACATTTTGAGGGTTATTGGCGGTTTTTTCCTACAGATTTCCTACAGGTTTAGGTAATTTTTGGTCTTATCAAGAAGAGGTTCTCTTCTGTCCTTCCTCCTAGTAGATCTCTCATTGTGTGTACAAATACCTTTTCAGACAGAAAAAAAAAGGTTCATCACAGTTTTTCTCCTCTTCTACAGACCCTGAGGGACAGGACTTAAAAATGGGCAATGCTGTATCTGTTTTTTTTAAAAGGGAAAGACCTAAGTAGCTGCTGGTACAATAGAACCTGTGCTAGACAACAGAGACCCACTAACAGTTGTTTTCTTTCTCAGAAGATGAAAAATGTTAGCACTTTAAAGTGAAGAAATTAGCTTATTTTACTGTCCTGATTTTTAACATTTCATGCTTTATGCCTGCAAATAACTACGTTAAAGAGAATTGTGTGACTTAGATTAAAAAGACAAAAGATTTTATGAGGTAATAAAATATTGTCTATATTAGTAATACTGTGTGTCTAAAAAAAGAAGTAAAATGTTTGAAAAACTGCAAGTAGGATCAGTGTGTGAGGCATGGAAAAGCTTCAGGTTCACTCAGAAGGTGTTAAGATACAGTTCCAAAATACAGCGCGCTTTACTCCTAATATATGAGGATATAATAATATACTAACTTAGTACTAAAGATAGATGAGGTTTTACTAATACATAACCTCTACATATTATGTAAGCATTTTTAGTTCTTGCCATCCTCTCAGTTGCATCATGATTATTTAAAGTGTGCATGGTTTTAAGTCTAAGATTTGAAACTTGTAAAAGGTCTGAGACAGAGAAAAATTTTATGTTCAACCTTTTTTTCTGTATTTCTCCAGCCCCCCCAGAATAATTTCTGTTAAAAAGATACACTGGCTATCACCTCCTAGCAAAAGAATAAGCATCTGTTCTCAACAGATCCCTAGAGAAAGAAAAGAATTTCTGTTGATTGCCACATTTTCACAATATTCACCCTCTCAAAATAGAATTTGAGATTTAAAAACCAAACCAAAGCAAAACGAAAAACCCTCTTTTTTTTTTTTTTTTTACTAAAAAAAAATATGTGCTTTTTTTCCCTGTAATGCTATCAACAGGCTCAGTTCCAAATATGGAACATTTTCAAATTCAACCTTGAAAAGGAAGAGGGAATGCATAAGCTTTTGTGGTTCTACATGCATGAGACCCCAAATTTTCTTGTGCCTCTCAGTGCTGCAGATCCTTCTAATATCCTTTTAAAGTTAGGAAATCACTTATTAGGCACTTCTTTTAATTATTTCCTACTATTCAAAAAAAAAAAAATCTTTGGTCAAAATCCTTGGTGTTTTTCAGTTTCTCTCCTAGAGAAAAAAAAACCTTACAGCATTTGACATGCCCTTCAGCATTAGTACTTTTGGAATAAAATACATCTTCCCTTTGTTCGTTATCAAAATCTATTTATATAATTCCATTGGGAAATATCTGGGACTCATAAAGCAATGAGAAAAAGCACTAACGCATTCATTAGCTGAGTATTTGATCTTTTCCAGGACTATCCAGGACAGAAATATTAGACTCCACTATTTTTCTCCTACAGCAATGTAATCTTTAAGAGAAAAGTAAGAACGAAAAAAAAAAAAAATCAAAAGCTGTTCTCTGATAGGTCTTTGAAATCATAATCTCTGAAACATCTCAAAGAACAAGGTGCAAAATGCATCGGAGAAGAAAGATATACAGGCATCAAATCATGAATATTAGACATTATTTAGATGCGTAGTACCATTATCAAATAAACGCAGAAACACACACACACAAAGGCAAAACCCCTGTAAATGTTGTGTTGATAGTCATCTTTACCCAAGATGTCTCCAACAACTCTAGTAGCATTTCTTCTTTTTTCACTTGCATGTAGAAACAGAAGTATGAATAACTTTTTCCTCATTTCCCCCCTTCTTTCTTTATTGCCCCTAGTTATTTCATCACCTCTGCAACTTCAAACAAACAAACCAACCAACAGTAGAAGAATTATACTATGACGTGAAATAAAGATGTCAGTATGCTTCCAATCAATCATAAGGATCAGGTCAGATTTTCTTCTGATACAAACTGATACACAGACATTTCAATCATTTTCTGTGCAGATAAATACGCTCATGAAAGCACTACTTTAGCAAGCACAGGCGAAAGAACATAATTTCAGATTTGCTCTTGTTCTTCTTATGTGCTGAAATATTTATACTACATAGATTTTATATTGGTTCAAACACAAATCTCTCTCTCAGATATGATGTTTTTCAAAGCTTTCAGTGCTAGGATGAATCTGAAGGAGATCTTGAATTAATTTTAACACTGGCTTTGCACTAAAAAATGTACAGAAAAGCTTCATGAAAAATCTGTTAGATGCTCCAGCTGGGAGAAATCCTTTGCCTTACAAATGCCAAATTATTTACTGTTCTGTTTAATGTTTCCTTAAAAATGAAAAAGAAAAAGTAACACTTCCCACAATGTTCAAAAATGTATTCATCCTTAAAATTCCTACTGACCCGAAAATATAGAAACAAGAACTGTTAGACAGGTTTTCAAGATTTACAGTTTCTCAGCAGATGTAAAAGTGCAAGCATAGATACAGATTCAGACCAAAGACCCTCCTAGGTCAATATCATGTTTGTCCAGTTAAAATGCAATTCCGGAAAAGATGACCAGAATAGGAGAAGCATAACCGATCTGCTCTTCAGATGCCCTCCTCACCATCCTGCACCATCTTTGCATTTAGCAGAACTGCAAGTATTTTTAACACATGAACTTATCATGTTCTTGCCCACACACATTCTTAGCACCTAAAACATCCAGTGAAAAAGAGCTTCACAAGTTAAGATTGGCTGTATGAAGAACCTCCTCCTCTTCTTTCTTTCGAACCCGTCCCTGCTACTTTCATTTTTTCACCCTAGATCTCGTTTTGAGAAAGATAATGAATCATCGATCTTAGTTCACGCTCAGTACATCGGCTACCTGAAATAATTTCATTGCCCGCAGTCAGAAACCTGCATGTTACTTCAACAGCAGGCTAGTTATGGTGACCCTGAGTAGTTGCAAGTCATACTTGGGACAGGCAGAATGTGATTAGCAGCATCAGCTGTAAATGGAAGCTCATTTCTCAGCCATATTATTCTTATTCTTGTTACAACAACTCTTGAGAATGCCTCTTTTAAATCATTAAAAGTGTCAGGAATTAATACATATGTGGAAGATTTCTACAGAGATTTCCATAAACAAATACTTTATCTGCTCTCCCTGACTTCAGATGACTTCCTTCAATTTGTCAAGCAACAACTATTACCACGTAATGAAGTGGCTGGTTTGACCGTGAGGCCTTGCATGGAGCCCCTTCATGGGGCTGTATGAATCCTGAGTAAGCCGATGGCATGTGCAACACCAGCCAACTGAATGATGCTCCTGTTGTTACTTTCACCTCCTCTCCAATATGAAGGGACAGATTTTATCAAGTCACATTGTAGGTTTTGATATGAATATGCCATGCAGCGACCATGTCAGCTATTTTACAAGGGCAACTGTGGAAAACGACACCAAAATGAGTGATTAAAGCTTTGGGAGAGATGGTGTTGTAAGTATCAGTCTGGGTAAAGCGTGGAGATGGGAAAGGGTCAGAACTAAAAGTCACAGTGCTGAACTGTTGCCTCTATGCACTCCTGTATTCTGAGGTAGGTATGCAGTGAAGAAGTGTCAGTATGGTAAGACATAATCATTTTTTTAAAAGAAGATTGTGATTTTTAAAACATTGTTACTCTTCAAGTAGATTTTGCCATATTTAAAAACTATATTTTATGATGGTAAACAAAAATAGATAACAGTATAATCTGGTTTTTTGAAAGCAAATAAATAAAGCCTTTTCTTCTAGGAGCTTAGAGCTATTGTCTTTGTAACTATTTTGTTCTCTTGCATTGCATTGTACATCACATATTCTATACTATAAAATATTCAGAGTTTTACAAGTGCTACATTGTTCCAATGTCTGAACATACTACCTAACATTTTAAAAAGGCAAATCTCTACCAAACAAACAGAGCTGACAACATTGGGGAAAAACTCAATCCAAACTCCCACAAAAAAACCCCTTTTAGACCCCACAACAAGTGTAGTTCTGACATAATTAAATTCATATAAAGTAACCAAATAATTTGGGTATTAAGTAGAAGACATAAGTTATCTAAAAAACATTCTGCTTCTTGTCTATCCATGGGAAACTGTCTGTTCTAGGATTCCATTTAGAATTAATTATACTTGAGAATTTATTGAGGTCAATGTTCATTTGAAGATGTGACAGTGCCAAAAATTTGTTTTATATTTTTTATATGTAAGGATACGTTTTCCAAAATTAACAGGTTGAAGAAAAATAGAATTTAAATAATTTTTTTCCCAAATACCACTGTTAATTAGAGAAAAGGTAATGATCTAATTATGAGAGGTTACAACTTTCATTCTAAGTATTTAATTATCTTCATCAGAAACTTGGATGTTCAGTAAATTAAGTACCAAAAGATGATGGTGACGTTATCTTCACTTTCAGCTTTATGTTAACCCACACAAGTAGTTAATTAGCTCCCAACTAAAATGATTCTTCGATGAATGCTTCCTAACATCTAACTGGTGTGAAGATGTTAACATTGTAAATATTAAATTTCATGCAAAAAATTCCCTGCAAAAAATTCCCCAGAAAAAATACAGCGACAGTAACAGTTTCCAATCCTCTATGATTTCTTAGGTTTGCATTTATCCACTGAAATTGAAATGATACATGAAGATAAAGAAAACAGAAGGGAAAGTCAGAAAATTGGAAATTGATCATTGATTGTCACAGATGAGGGACAAAAAGGAGCATGTCTGCCATGGATCTACACTTTGGTATCTTTCACCTTCAATACAGCCTACTGGAGTTTCTCAGAGTATTGCCAACGAGCAGCATACTATCATTAGTGACAAGACCTGAAAAAGAAGTCAAAAGTTAAAAAGGAACTTACCTACGAGAGATCGTATCGCCTGTGGACTCTCTCAACACAGGCAGAAAACACAC
This sequence comes from Tringa tobata, assembly GCA_033628505.1. NCBI lineage: Eukaryota > Metazoa > Chordata > Aves > Charadriiformes > Scolopacidae > Tringa > Tringa tobata. The sequence goes on along the minus strand of JAHREE010000339.1, from coordinate 1,216,398 downwards.
CAGGAGTCACACTTGCTGTGCCACCTACCCTGTACACAAACACCTCTTTTTTTCAAGAACGATAGGAGTTACACTCTTCTGCCTGGGATTCAGGAATTTCCTTAACAGCTTCTCCATTCAGCAGAGCTAAGCAGAAGCTTTTATTGTGACAAGGCACAATGCCTCAACAGGAGTGGTTTTTATTTTACTGGTGTGCTCATCCTTTGGTGCTCCCATGCAGAAGCTCAAAACATATATAGGAAAAGATAATGATGAATTTCACAGACTTCAGATTTTACAATCTAAATATATTCCAAGCTTAACTCTACACTCATGAGTACTACAGAGTATCTCAGAAGTTGTTGCACAATCAAGTCTTTTAGAGGTTTCAACATCGTAAGACTGACTGAAAACACTACTTGCATAAAACAGTTCAGGTAACTTTCCCGTTAGCTCGAATGGGACTGTTTAAACCAGAAAGTTTTTCTTCAGGTTTGAGGAAGGTTAAAACATTCACAAGCTCATTTTTTTTTCCTTCTTGGAGCAATACAGGGCAGACAACCAGGAAAGAAAGGTGCTCTGAAAGAAAACATAAATTACGCTTTTCAGTGGAAACATCAGCTTGTAGCAATAGACACAGAAAAAAACCTTTTGACAATCCAAACAAACTCCAACCAGAATCTGAACAAGACAGCTGCTGTCTCCTGCTGGAAAGCTGGCGTGTTGAATGTGGGCTGTGGGAAAGCAAGACTGCCAAAAACCTCTTCAGCCCAGATACTCCCTTGGCTGATGCAACATGGTCAAACACATAAGCATCCAGTGACATCCTGAAACATTCAAAAGGTATTTTCCTTTCTTTCTTAGTTGAAAGGTGTTTAATGAAAAGACAACACACGTTGTTAAGAAATAGGTATCATGTTGATCACATGACGATAGACACCCTAGCTATAAAATGAAGAATTCTGGAAAATATATTTTAATTACTTCATCTATTTAAGAATATTTCCTATTTAAATAGCTGGAACCTACAGGGACTGCTTTTAAAAAACTGCCTTTCTGACTGCAGCAGGCTCAGCTGAGGAGAACTCGATGCCTCATCAGAAAGACATGAAAATTGGAACCGCAGCTAAAAAGTTTTGTGACTGAAAGTAAAGAAATTTTGAAGAACAGATGAGGGCATAACACGTGTTTAACATCAGACAAAGCTGCTCCTAAGTTTCACAAAACCTGAGTAACCTTTGCTACGGCTCCTCTTCCTTTCACGGTATGTTGATTCTTCCCTCCACGACATATAATTGCCCAAACGGCATTTAAACTGTCAGCGTCAGGAGTGGTCCAGACTCCATCACGCATCCTTCCTCCATGAGCAGCCAAACTTATTCTCACACACCGAAAGTGAAACATGTCTCATTTATCTTTCCTTCCTCGTTCTATGCAAGGAAATATTCCTTTTTTAGGTCTGTTTCATAAGGACTTCTGACTTCATAAAGAAAGTTGGTCTGAGAGCATCACAGGCTCTTGTCTCTGGAGGCAGAACACCTCCCGCTTCTGAGCCATTCTTCAAAAACAAACAAATAACCATTGTCTCCACTCACTACAATATCCTATTCCTACTTTACATGACTTTAACAGGAAAGAGTAGGTATTACCTTACCAGAAAAGACAAAGATGTGCATACTGATGTTGAAAGGGATGTGAAAATGCTCAGCCGAACCCCAGCCTTTGTGAAGGGCAAAAAAAGCACAGACTGCAAGCAAATTTTATGTGCTGGAGGGAAGCGATCAAACATTGTTTCCTAAATGTTATGCATTTCTACTAGATCTTACAGGTCTGTAATCTCTGAGGTCTTTCCCTAAATTGCAGAGGATGACTTACTTCACCTCCCCACCCCCAAGCCCTGCTTTGGGTCTTGGTACAAGGGTTACATTATCAGACACATGGTGAGCTTTCTATATCTGGCAAAGTTTTAGCGTTTCTGTTCCACTCTCACAGCTACAAAGCTGGTCGAATGTGAGGTAGAAACAATTAAGATAACAAGCATCTTAATTAGAAACACTTCAGCCCTGCCTGGATGATGCTAGGTGGCTGTAAAATTAACTCTCACCCACCTTTCACTTACTTACCAACAAAACATTTATTTCTCGCCAGATTTTCTGAGGTGAACAGAGCAAAGATAGATAAGAGCATCCTGCAGACTTAACAAAATCCCATCAAGATCCTCTGTGAACCACACACCACCCTGAGCAGGCAGTACTGCTCCCAGGAGTAGGAAGCAGAAGGCAACTTTTGCTTAAATGGCAAAGACTACAAATTATTTCTCATTACTGTTTTAGGAATTAAGTTACAGAACACACAGAAAAATACATATAAGATGTGGACAACATGAACAGTAATTACTAGCTACCAAGGCTGGGGTTTTTGCAACAACAACAACAACAAACAACAAAAAACCCACCCTACCACAAACCAAAACTAAACAGTTATAACCAAGACCTAATAAGCAGGTGGTATTTTCTTGAATTTGAGTCATGGCATGTCGATTAGTAGGGGTTAAAAAATAATAGTTTAAATTTTAACCATTAAAATTTAAATGATTAAATGTTTAAGCCGGATGCCCAAATTTTGCAGTCTTTCCATTTTTCCATTTTAGAACATCTTTAAGATATAGAACACTCCACAAATAATTTTGTGAATGAAATTTTTATTTACACACTGTATCCAGAAGCAGATACATAAATCCTTATACAATTATTTTTCAAAAATGTGCAAGAAATTACTATAATTTCATTTACAAACCAAAACACATTAAAATCAATGGACTTTGGATAATTCACTCTGTGGCGTGCTTAGTACAAATAGTGCACACCAGGTCTGAAACAGAGAAAAGTGTAAACTACAGCAATCTGGATTGCAAGTATTAACTTCATGGCACTCCATCATCACTATAAAAATTCTTTAACCCAACATGTATTCATACAAAATTCTTTAAGAATTTTTCATTATCTGTGTAGAATTTAGAACACTTTCCAGATACAACAATGCCATATTTCCCATATTATGAACTACCATCTAGCCCATATTTTATTTATAAACGATGCTTGTAATTGTTATTCTTTGCAGTCGTAAAAAAAAATTAAGAAATTAAATTGGCAACCATTAATTTATTCATATCTTAGCTCAGAATTTGGAAGGTAACAGAGAAATACTTCTCATCAGAGTCATAGCCCACATATTGCTGTTTAAAATTTATAATTCCAGTATTCATATAGGTGAAATGCCTCAAAACAAAACCTGCACAGATTTCACTTAGCCCTGCAATCAATATTCACAGAAAGAAATTAGCTTTAACAAGATGTAAAGTCAGGTCATCTGAGAACAAAGAGTTTAATTAATAATTGCATTTCTGATCCTTCTGACAAAAGCATTTTGATAAAAAGATGGTATTCACTATGTCAACAGCAGGATAAGTGCCATATCCTTCAAACAGATCTAAGAATACAAATCACTTTCAGTTTTTTGTAACACTGGCTTACAAAAGGAAAAAAACAGAGAAAACTGTGCAAATTAATTTTTCTATTTCCATATATATGGTGGTGTTTTACTCTTCTAATTGGTAAAACAGACAATGTTAAAGTCAGTCATTTCAGATGCTCATAAAGGACTTATTTCATAGTTTCATTTTCCAATTTTTTTTTCCACATTTCAATTACATAAAAAGCATACCTTGAACCCTTAAAACTGTTGTGCTGAATAAATAGCCGTATTTCTACTCTATAAAGATCATAGTCAGTTAGCTTTTATTCCTAGTGTATCTACTTCCAAAGGTCCCCAAAATATCATCAGTCATCTTCCTTTAATTTGTCAAGGACACTTTATTTCCCTAATTTTCATGAAGCAGAAGTCAACACAATTTTTGTGGTTACTCTGAGTACTTCTAAATTATCTCATAACTAAATGTTACTGTGTTTCTTTTATATTAATCTTTATTATAAAAAAACTGTAAGTATCTTTAATGTTTTCAAAGTCAATTTTCTGGGTTCCTTCTCCTGGTTTGCCAGTTATCTCAGCATGAAAAAATACTGCAAGGCTCTGATTAATGAAACCTGCAAAAGTAAGTATTTGTGTCTACCTACTACTGTTTTAAAGTATTTTGAGCTTAGTAGAAGTATCACAACCATTTTTTATTCAGAAACAAAGTGCTATATGGTTCTCACATCCTAGGTGTCAATCACTTTACAGTGTTCCTTTTGTGGAAGCTTCAGAGGGGGGAATAAATGACAAAGTTAATGACTAGATTAAGTTTGCAGATGAAGAACACAGCGAGGAAGGCAATTCAAAAAGTGGAAAGCTGAACTAAAGTGGTTTGTTTGTTGTTTGGTTTTGTTTGTTTTGTTGTTTTTTTTTTTTTTTTAAAAAAAGCATCAACACAGATGAGTGAACAAACTGAAATTTATAAAGGCATGGGCAAGAAATTTAGCAGGTGTGTTCTTGCACGTTTTTCAATTCAGTAACAAGACCAGGATATTACAGATTGAACTATTTAAGTTTCAACGCAATGACTGCTAAATTAATGCATGTGGCATAGTATAAACCTATGTTTAATGCGTTCAATAGTGGTATTAAATGGCAAAGAAAATATTTAATATAATATAATCTTTCAAAGATTCTGTAGAATGCATAGGCCTTCTAGCTTATACGGGGAAAGAATTTTTAAAGTGAAGAAAATGCCAGAGGTTTTCTTCCAAAAGTATGCATCTGAAATCCATAAAAATGATTTTCTTTTTCCTCCCCACAGACAGAATCAGAACACTGTACCATACCATAGGTTATTGTGCCTTTTTGAATAAAGTTAGTGATCCTGATTCAGGGGCGAGGGGGAAAGTCAGTAGAGGAAAAAAAGAAAGCAGAATTCACACTTGCACACGTATATCTCAATGGCAAAGCCAACAAATTACGCATATAGACTGCTCTAGATTTTTTTTATTTAAGTTTAAAACTTTATTAGACTAAAGAAGAAATCCTTATTCTCCCTCCCTTAAAAGCAAAGGCAGCTTTATCTGCCTTTGATTTTCATTTTTTTTCTTTTTTAGTTAAACATTATGGTCAAAAAATAAATTAAAAAAATATAAATTTAGTCTATCAATTCAGGCAACCCAAGATGTAGTGCTATGGCACCACCTTGCAGCAATACTGTATTCATTACTAAAGACTAATTTTAGGGGACAAAAGGCTAGATTAAACAAGGAGAAGAAAACAACCTAAACAAGGAAGCTGTATCAAAGATGAACAGCCTTTTCTAAGCTTGTTTACTGACTATCAACCGCAACCAGAGATGGGGAAGATGACATTCTAAAATACAAAACAGGGTGGCAGAGGCAGGCAAAGCAAGCCTCCCTCCCAAGCCAGCCATGAACCCTTTAACAAATAACTCATAACAAAAAAAAAAAAAAAAAATCTGAAACAAACCCGGAAAACGCCATGGATTAACCTTGCATGAAGAAAATATTACGGTGTAGAATCTGTACTCCCCACTGAAAGTCTTTTTTTTTTTTTTTCCCTACAGAAGGTTAGAATAACTGTAAGCTTTTCAAATGCCAGAATCTTTGACAGATATAAACATTTACTTAATTGATTCAATATTTCATATGTCAAAACATATTTCATGACAGTAAACTGAAACATTTTCTGTGGTCAATGTATATCCAAACCTCTTTTCCCCATAATTTGAAAGGCTATGAGAATAGAGCTTTAGAGACGCATTTAAGCATCTTCCACCCAAAATGTTATCAGTCCTGTTCCTTCCTCCTCAAAGGATATCCAAAAAAAGGGGAAAACAATCCAAAGGACATTAGTGTATTACTGCATTTCTGAAGTGAAAAAAATGCAGAAAATTATAAAATTTCAAGTAGTTTGAATATATATTGTACGAATCATCCTATCAGAAATTTTACCCCATCCCTAAAATGGCTTATCAATTTACGTTCACATAATAACAATTCCTATAGTCTTCCTACAAATTTAGGAAATTCTAGCCCTCCCCACCCCATCCCTCAGGAGGAGGTAGGAGGGAAAAGGACAGAAAGAGTGGACCTGGTAGGTGTTCATTTATTTAACGGATGACATGATTTTAAAAAGTAATAATTGACAAGACCCCAATACCGCAATTTCCTTATAGGTACTATATATCAACTTTCACAGACTTCTGTTTTTTTAAAGGCCATTTTTAAAAGGACAAAATACTGAGACAAGAAGGTGGCTGAACCAACCTTCTCAAACACAAATAGCGTACAGACAATACAGGCTTAGGAGAAAGGCAGGGTTTTTTCCCAAAGATATGCCGCATAACGATGTTCTTATCACATAGCTCTGTCTATAAGTTCTACATTAGGGCATATCTCTATAGAAATTTATAATTAGGATACTAGGAAATAATTTTTAACGTAGACATAAATTCTGTAATTTAGAATACCAGTATGGTTTTTATCCACGATCATTTTTTTCAAACAGGTTATTTTAAAGGAAAAAGAAAAAAAACCATTCAACAAGTTTCATTTGACTTTTACTTATGGTTGAATACACATGAAATGTGCTTTCAATGCATAAAAATCACAGTGGATAGCAGCAAAGGACTTGGGGGAAATTAAGGAGAATTTGATCATTCACATTGTGATTAATCTGCACATTGATGAAAGATAGCTATTTCACACTTCTAAAAATAAACTTGAGATCATTCTTTAAAAAAAAAAAAAAAGCCCCCCAAAAATACACAAAAAATCCCAAAACAAACAGAAAACCAAATGCATTACTTTTCTTTACACACAAAAATGAAATATTTTTATGGCAGCAAAAGATTTTGATAATAATGAAAGTCTGTAAACTGTAATTCAATCTCTTTTTGTTGTTGTTGTTCCCAAAGTGCAAGATGCAAGATTCCCATAAGCTTTCAGTAGTGCTTTTCCTGTAAATAATCCTTCATTTTGTTTGGCAAAGGCAGTTTCTGAATCAGGTCTATTCTGGTGTACTGACGTATTACAAAACGACATAGGTATTGTAAAGAACGCACCTGCATAAACCGAGATACTGGATTTGTCAGTCTCACTGGGTAAGTTGCTGATCCAGGCAATCGAGATCTTGAATAGCAGAAAGCTCCATTTTCAGAGTCCCTGATTGAATGTTCAATTAAGTCAACTATAGATGTATGTCCCTCCACATCTGGTTGTTCATAAAAGCTAAACCTACCATTTGAGTGTTCAATTCTAGTATGAAGAGTTTTTCCATGGGAACGAAAACTCAAACTTAAAAGATAACGATCATCAGAACTATCTCGAACAAGAAACGAGCCGTCAGGCACATTAGCTAATTTTCCCTCTGCCTCCCAACGTGTAATGGGACCCCAGTACCATCCTTGTTTTGCAAGTTTTTTCAGTTCTTCTGTGAGACTTGTCACAACCATAGGACCACTGTTCTGTACAGAATCATAAACTCTTCCAACTCCAGGGGCAGTGTTAGGATCAAAATTCAAATGGCAGCGCATACTTTCAGCCACGTGGGCATCTGTGCCATTCAATCCATTGAAGTTCCTTTGGATTTGATTATTCTGCATTGGAGGTAGCAAAGGTGAGAGCGGAGGGACATCACTGTGATTAACTCTTGGGCTTTGCAACATGACTCCTGTGGTACCAATTAACAAACCATTCACTGTCTGGTCCACAAAGATATCTGGTGCAACGACTACATCCTGATCCACTTGGCTCTCTTCTTCCTGGAAAGCACTTCCCCCCACTTGAGAAGAAACAGTTGAAACTTCCATGGGCGAGGAACTATCCAGACAGTAACTACGTGATCCTTCCAAAGGATACATTCCCTCATCTAAAGGCACAGTATACTGAATGTAGTCCTGAGGCATTAATCCAATAACTACAGGCACATGTTCATCAATATGAAGATGCAAGTCCCCGTTCTGAGATTCCGTATTTTTTAATGCATTGTGTTGTTCCTGGAACACGTTGTCTGACTGCAAGTCATGGAAGTCCTTTCGAACGCCATTCAGTGCTGGGCTTGGATTAGAGGAATGGACCAAGGCCTTGACTTTCACTTCCATTTTGATACAAGTCTCTTCTGAATTCGTAGGTCGAAGGGGCCATGGAGTTGGACTGTAATGGTGATTACGGAGGGAAGTAGATCTCAGAGGTCTTTGAGCTCGCACATCTTTGAAGGTTATTGGAGCAGATGAGGAAGAAAAGGTGTCATCATCTGCAGAGCTTACAGATGGTGTGCTGCCTTTGCCTTTCTGTTTTTGTTTTGCTGAAAGCCTCCTTTTTAACGTACCCATTAAGCTTTCGCTTTTTGATCTATTTTTGCCTCCTTTTTCATCTTCACTATTGACTTCACAGCTAGCCAAATCTTTACCATAGCAGCTGCCAAACAAGGAGTCATCTTTTCCAAATTCACTTAACGATGGCTGCTGAACCACTACAAAGTCGCTTTCATCTTTACTTTTATTTAAGTTAAAGGACTTGCGAATTGTTTTGAGACTAATTTTCTTCATTATGACAAGTTACCAAGTCTGGCTGATCAGCAGTGCTTGTGGTGATATAGCCCTAGCACATGCAGAGCAGCTTCTGCTTCATTTATGTGTTTTATCCAGCCTCATTTAACTTCAAGAGCCATTTCCTGGAAACAAATAAAAAACAATTAACTTCACAAAAGAAGTATTTTTAAAATTATCCATAAGGTTTTCCCCCTCTCCAAACAAAACAGAAATTGCAGTACTTAAGTAACAGGCATCAAATAAAAGTAAACAGGCAGCTGATTTGGAAACCAATCAGGCTCAAAAAAAAATTAGTCTACTACATCTGCCTTGGAGATTTCCACAACTTTTTTTCTGCTTTTAGCATGCTATTTTTAAAATATACACACACATTACACCACACTCATAGGCATATATATTTAATGCACATATATATAATTTTCAGGCACAGAAACACCCTTCTCTTTCAGAAGGCTCCTAAAAATAACCCCACAAAATTAATTGTAGAAGATAAAACTAGAAAATATTCTATCCAACAGGATTCCTACGTACAGGTTAACCTGTGATTAGTCCTCAAAACACAGTCTTACAAGGTCATATGTTCTTTACACAGGAAAGTTGAGCAATATTCAACTAGTTATATAATTACAGGAAAATTAACTCCAGTCAAAAAATAGAGAGAAATTAAATGCAAAGTACTATCTGTTTAGAGCAAACCATGAACTTCTATGAAAGAAAAGTGATTTCCAACCTCTCTTTTAGATATAGAGGAGGCTCTCCTTGCCTACTACTATTAGAGCTTTTGTTCCTCTAGTACTTCTGCCAAGACTAAGTGGACACATCTGCTCAAGTCATAGTCAACTCCTCCCACCTGGCATCTTCCAGAGTCAAGTACCCACCCCCTCCATAAGTTCAGCTTGGTTTTTGTGTTTGGGGTTTGGCTTTTTGGGTTGGATGTTTTGTGTTTTTTTAATTTTTATTGTCAGCGAGACCTTCCAAAGAAAGCAGCTCTGCAGAGATGGAAAGAACAAGAAGGGAAAGTGAACAAGGAAAAGTTGCTATTGCCACAGAAGTGGGTACTACAGTTACTAGTAGACATTTTAACATATAGCCATTTAACTCCAAATATGTGTTATGCTAACAACAAACTGCAGCAGCCTGGCTCCAGCCTAAGCATGGCAAGCTGAAGGAGTCTAAGAGTCTTTCAAGAAATCTTCCAGGAGTGGGGGACTAAGGGAAAAGTAAAACATCTCTTTTGTACACACTTCCCACTTTTCTCCCATGGTATCACAACAAAAGCAACTGAGAAAAATAGTACAATGATGTAAAATAAGTTTTATCAACAAAACAATATGATTTTCTTAAATAACCATTCAAAAATTGCATAAAAGCATGTAAGAATGATTACTGTAATCAAACACCAGTCCATTGACTATCACCCTTGTCCAGCCCAGCTTTTGTGGTCCTCAAGTACACAAAGGCTAAAGGATCTTACTCAAAGCAAACTAAAAGCAAACTTTACTGCTACTGTAAACGGATTTACTTGCCATCAGCAAACAACATGCCCAAAAACCCGGTTTCCTAAACAAATAAATGACTAAGAACCAGTTCTTCCTATAAATGAATATTAAAACCTTAAAAAACAGGACTGTTTGTTGTTTTGTTTGTTTTTTTTTTTTAAAGAAGTTCACTGCTTATTTTTGCACTTTTAACTTGACTCCTGTGGTGTCTGGAGTCTTAATACCTTAACAATGTATATCACTTACATATCAGCTTCACAATTTGAAGCTGATACTGAGATATTTTCATTTTCTTATGACTGATGCATGCTGAACCGTAAAATTTCGTGTTTTAAAATAATGATGCTTTATATGAGCTTAATATGAGCTTCAGACATTTGGAATCACTGGGTAATAGTAAAGTACTGAAACCCAAATATGAGTAGAATACATTTAGTGGGTTTTATATACAGAGATCTGGTGTATGAGAATAGCTGACAAAGTACACTAATTAAGAAAAAGCTAGATACAGATAAAGGGTGAGTTACATGTCAATTACAAGTAGACTCAAAATGCCTTGTTGGCCTTCTATCCTTAAAACCATTAGTATTTTGCCATCTCACCAATTTACAGTACTCTTCTTGTCATATGTGACAAAGTGAACCTACAAAATAAATGAAAAACATAACTTAAGGATTCTATGCTGCTCCTAAACTGAAAAATTCAGAGTGTTTATTCATTTGATAAATTTAAGTGTGTCTTTGTGTATGTAGTACCAGAATCCTGGGAATCCTCACATTAGCCCCACTTGTGAAATCCAGCTGCTTCTGACTGACATCCAGAAGCTGATACTATTTCCAATTCACCAGATAGCTTTCCCCATCCTTCTGGAAAGTACATCACACTGTTTGCAATTTCTAACCCTAAAAAAGCAAGCATGAAATAAAATCTGCCTTCTAAGCTATGGAGAAAAATAAAAGAACATTATCACATTGTCGACTGGGGAGAGAGTGTGTGTAGAGCTCTAAACTGTCTGGTTTGCCAATTATTTTCTTTATTAGTGTGCTTCGAAAGAATGTTACCTAACATCTGACTGAAGGAACTATGTTTCTTCAGATTCTCCATAACTAAAAGACTAAGCAAGTAGCTTGAAAGAATGGGGTTTTATCACATACTAGTTTTTCTGTATCAAATTGTGGGATTTTTTACAAATTTAAATCGAAAATCTAAAAATAATCTCAACAAGTCTTTATGGCAGCATATAGAGAAGCCAAAATTTTGTACTTTCAGCGTGACTACTGAGCCTACTTGAGTTAAAGTGTTTTATATCTGTCAGTCTACCTTAGTAGTCAATAGCTTTATCAAGCAAAACGTACGATTGTCCAAATGCACGACTCATTACTTCTAGCATTGTAACATTTCATATAAAGAAACAATAAAGGTTTGAAGTTCCAATATGAACCACATAAACAACATGCATATATCCAGAAGTCCAGCTCATTCATCCAGGAAAAGACAGTAAAATCTAGTGAATGACAGTTCAGGTCAAAGCTCTCTCAAGTAAACTGAACACACCTACAGCTGATAGCAAGCCTCTAAACAAATTGTCCATATGAAAACCACCCTACTTTATGACATCTCTTACACATATTTTATTTAAGACAGGAGAAAGCAAATATACCCTGAAGTCAAATATCATTATTGATCCAGATATTATTTCCTTGTACATACTTAAAAAACAGCAGTAATTTTGCATTAAAAGAGCTGTGTAATCAGTCCTCAACGTATGATACACTCATACACTTGCAAGTGTAGAATTTTTTCTGCTGTCTACATCTAGAAGAGCTGAAACAGAAGAGCCCAGTATGCACCTCTTCCTGGAATACATTAAAATGCACTACTCAACTTCTTCACAACCCTCAGCACTGCAACAGCTTCGCTAGTATTTTGTACTAACTACAGCATCACTGAGGTCTCCCACTGATGTGCTCTTCCAGTGCCATCTGCTGAACAGCTAATTTAGCCTAACTGGAGACATCTCTAGAAATTCTGCTGGCGGGTATTTGTGACTATAAACAGACTCTGAATGATGCCAACGTACTCCCAATGCCTGGTAGCTATGTACGCAGAAATACCTGGAACGTACAGATTGAAAATGGAGATTTATCAGACCCAGAAAGAGAACGAGATGTTAACACACAGAATACAGAGAATGAAATTCTGACTTATGATCTTTCATCACTATTTCCGCACCTTGGAATCTTTAAAATTACACAGGTTGACAAAACACAGGCCTCCTGACAAAACTTACTTGAACTACTAGAGTATTACCCAGCAAACACCATGGTTCCCTTGGTGTTTATGAAAAATAATCAAAACTAAATTTGCATGCCTCATTTTGAAGTAAAGAAAAACATCTATTAATCACATACACATGTGAAATTATTAGTGAAGAGATTTAAAGCTAAAACTTTACAGGCTGCTTCTCAGAAGTCTGAAGAGCAGGTCAAACAGTCATATATTAATTGTTATTACAGTGGCCAGCACCAATTTATGGAAAACTATGACAGCTAAAAAAAAAAAAGTCTGTAAAAATCTAGTTTGAATATTTAATACTTCAGAGTAGTTTCAGTTTGATGCTACAAAATGGTTTCAGCAGACTATAATCACATCGCTATCTCAATGCACTGCTTGCAAAAGTATACCAACAAAAAGTATACCAATTGTTTATATTTATATGGCCTTTATTCATTCCTTATCTTTTTTCACACTTTTAGGTTAGGTGCACTCATTTCCTGAGACAAATACTATAAACAATGTTGCCAGAATACACTATTACAGAGATGATAATAAGAATAATAAAAAACTGTATTAACTTTCAGGATTTGGGAGAGAAACCACCATACTGGAAAGAAGAGCAAAATACAACTCACAATTGAATTAAAAATTGGCTTTTAAAAATTTTTAATAAAAATATCATCACAAAAGTGGCTTTAAACTATTAATCAATGCTGCTTCAGATAACTTAGCCTTTCCTAAAATAAATGTTAGTCTGCTCATATATTTCCATAAAGTGAAACAGTCGAGCATTAAACTTGATTATTTTTTTGAACCCACAGCTGCATTATTCCCGAGAAGTCTGGCTATCCATTAGAAATATATAACCTTTATTCTTATATAGACTCATAGTAAGACTTAAATAATTTACAACTTCAAGTCAAGCAGAACTTGGTTCAGAACATACAGCATAAATGCGCATGGAGCTAAACTGAAGACAATAACATAGACAGTCAAGGAACAATCATGAAAAAGAGGTATCTGGAGATTTAGAAGTTCCAACTTGACAGAAACAAAAAGCTTTTTCACCAGTAGAATATGTTCCCCAGAAAAGCTTTGTAGTCTCCATCCTTGTAGGTTTCTGAAATCCAACCTCAGGGCTGAGGAGGTAGGACTCAAGACATTCTGAGGTCCTTTTCAAACTCAACTATTCTGCAATTCTAAAATTTTAAAAATTATGAGCTGTTTTAATATTTAAACTTAATATTTTAGATTTATTTTTAATAAAAATTCATGTCTGAGAATATCTAGGAACTTAATTTCCAACTTCAGTGCAATACTACAAATTTGTTAGCTATTTCTACTGTTGAGAAGCAGAACATTCAGTTTATAAAAAAAAAAGTAAAAGCTAGAATTAACTGCAAATGTTGTACTACAAAGTGTTTTTCTTCCATGCAATCAGAGCACATACATAGTTTATTGTATTTTTAACATAATTATTTTTATTAAGAAAATAACTAAAATTACCTTGAAACTGAAAAAAAGTTGCTGCATTCCTGGGACATGACAAGCACCAGGTTTTCATTAGAGTCAGTTAATGAAGCCTAGTCTAATTATCTGCAGAAGTATGAGGCGTTTTTCCCTTGCTGACATCAAAATTTCGCTGAAATATATTCATGCCTTGCTTGGAAGGGTGTTTCAACAACAGCATCTTAAGATAACACGGATTTCAAGTGCTATATTTTGGAAACTCCTAAATAGCTAAATTTATTCCAGAATTCCTAAATCTACTGACATAAAATACTAAGAAGTTGTTCCCTATGCCTGTTCCCATTAATTTTACTTTAATAATGAAGTCTGTATCACTAGAAGTTATTTCTTGAAATGAGTAACATAAAATATTGACTCAAGATATTTCCTTCAATGTATTTGTAGTTTCAGTCTATATAAGCAAAGAAACTACACATAAAATACTCATTAAGTAAAGAAAGATTAAATACCTATTTAAAACACCATCAGTTTCTGATAGAACATATACACTACATGGCAGCTTTCGGCTTTTGCACTATAAATGCCATTATCATAGTGAAGGTGATGAGGTTTTTCCCTTCCCCGAACTTCAAGATATTCCTGCATCATATTACTCTGTAATATGAAAAGTCTTTAAATGAAGTAAGCTAAATTCCATTACACACTCTTGTATCTTGAACACGACAAAACACGTAGATGGTTTTAGTAGTGGCTTGCTTGGTAACGGATAAACATTTTTTTAATGTAAGATTGCTAATTTTATAAAAGCCTGTCCTCTCCTGCATACCCGCTTTTCTAGAGAGCTTGGAAAAACTCAGATGCACACCTTCATATAAAATTGAAACAAGGTTAAAAAAAAAAAGAAAAAGAGAAGCTCATATAACAGTATTTTGTACTCTTAACAATTCAAGAGTAGTTAAAGCCTCCTATTTTTAAGGTAACTAGTCAAAGACCTGGACACCGAGTAGATATTATTCACCACAAATTTAAACTTCCACCCTCTTAAGATTCAAACAGCTGAGGAAAGTACTGTCTAGAGACCAATATAATTTATCAGGTATTACACAGATTACAATTTAAAATAAACAAAAACCCCAACAGTTAGTCATGTCATTCCTTCTACTTTTTTTTTTTCCTCCTTTTACAAAGCTTAAAGGGAAAACAGGCCACGGGCACTAATGTTCTAACATCATACAGATTAATCCTAATCACTATTAGTAATCTTTAGCAGAGAGCATAAACAAGGTGTGCCTTTGATAATAAGCAGAAAACTGGGGTAAAATAATAATGTAAAATTGACACAAAGGTATTTTTCTTCACCACCATTAGTGCAATTAATTGTATGCAAGGCCAGGAATAGAACCATTGAAGAAGTCCGAATACCTTGACTGCTTGACTCTGGCCTGCTGTTGAAAAAGGATGTCCCTTAACATCTGGATTTCCTTGATTTTTTTTTTTTAATTTTTTTTCTTTAAACACGACTTAATCCGTGGCTGCTTGCAGTAAGTCCTGTTCTTCTTTCCCATATTTGGTTGCAGGACAGAATATTTCTATCTGATTGGTAGTTTTCCTCTGGGGAATAACTGAAGAGTGTTAAATGGCATCTTTGTATTACAGTTCATCTGTGTATATACAGTCTTGTAACTACAATAATCTCATCACTGCAATAGCCAAACACAGTTACTAACACTAAGAGTCCTCACCCAAGCGTACATCTCCCTTACGCAAGGATGGCTGACTGGGATACATGTCTGCTCCCGAGCTGCCACAGACACACTAACTTGGTATATTAAACTGAAATCAGCACCAGTTGGTATCAACTGGTATCAGCTCAAGAACAGGCACAGCATCATGAGACCAGTGCTGCTGCTGGAGTAGAAAGCTCTGGGTGAGCTGGGTGGACGACAGCCAGAACAGTAACTGCTTCAGTCACTCCTGCTACATCTCTCACCAACTAGGAATCAACACCCAAACAAGGAACAACGCTGACTGTACTTTTTATAGATTTACTAAAATATTGGCACAAGTACCAGCTCTCATTGCTTTCTTTTAAGCAGACATTTGATAACAAAGTATACTGCTAACAAAATTTTTCAAACATGCTGAAAAACTACATGGAAAAAAGAAATCCACAATTTGGCTTTAAGATCCTGATGAAGTAACAGCGAGGGGAAAACAAGCAAAAAAAAAAAAAAAACCAACAAATCAATACATGCCAAGGAAGTGAAAAAAGTGAAAGTTTTGATGAATTAAATGAGAGAAGTCACTAAAGAAACCTGATGTGTGTAGCCCATGTCCATGTGTGTCATTGCAGGAAATCACATCCACCAAGTGCAATTAAACCTTTGTTTTTCTTTTTCACACAGCTGTGCAGAAGCAGGTGTAAAATGAGAATAATGCTCAGTCAGACTCAGTTTTCATTTCTTGCTATTTTACAAAAACTGCAGCAGCCAGCCTTGCAGCAGGCTGTCTGTCAGCAAAAATTAAGTTTAGCTTCATAAGCAAAGGTTAGATTTCCCGGGAGATGATGTATGAGAACTACTTTCCAAGTAAGGGTCCATCCATCCCACTTGTCCATCCTGACAGAAGGTGCATACACCAAAATGTTTCTCCTCAGTTGTAAGGTACGGTGGCACCCTCAGCATGGTAACAAGGAGAACTTTATGCTTATCTAAGATATTTATGCAATCCTCTTAAACCTTAGTACAGTTATGCTAGGAGTCTAAGAAAAGTTGCAAGATCCTAATTTAGCAATAAGGATCAGCATCATGTTCTGTAAAAAGGAGTAATTTTAAAAACAATTTTGCTATAAGATTTTCGTAAAGTTACCTGTAGAAACCAGTATACAATTTACAGTAAGAAACTGCCTTTGGCAAGGAACAAATTTTATGCCTACTTATTTGAGAACAACAAAAGAGTATTTCAAATGAATACAGTGAAAATGAAAGAATGGGAAAGACAATCAGTAAAACCAAAATTGGCAATTTGCATTTCTGTGCTTCTTTTTATACAAATGTACACAAAAATGCCTAAATCCTGGAAAATACGTTGAAAAGAACATAATCTAATCATATGGATGCAGGCACCAAAACTCAGTTCTAAATGCAGCTCATTTCTGAATCCCGATGCATTTCAAAATGTAATTTTAGAAATGCTGTCCCTCTCTCCATTTAAAGCATACACCAGAAAGACAGAAATAATAAACCAGACCATTCTCTCAAAGCAATCTCTGTGGTCAGCACTAATCTGACCGTTCTTTTAATATTAATGACTAAATAACATAATTGTGAGAAACAGTTTTCCAGCCCTTCCCAAAAAAGGAAAGAAAACACTTCAGAGACATTCAACAGCTGAATGTTCCCACTTCATACTGACTTGTATTGATGTTGGTTTCGCTTTCAAAGTTTATGTTGGGCTCCTTCAGGCTAGTGCTTTCTACTGCAAGCAGTGAAACACTGTCACTGTGTGCAACTTCCAAAACATGAACAAAGGCAGCTGAAAAGTGCTTGCTGCAGACAGATATTTTCACGAGGAGACATAAAAAAGGTACCATGAATGATCTTTCCTATAGTGCTATCAGAACAGATACACACAGGGCACGTACCCACTGGGCAATACAGAAACACCAGTTAACACACGTACATGCTTGTCTGCAGCCAGGAGAATAACAGTAGGAAAGAAAGGAAGAAAGTATGAGGCGAAGGAGAAAAATACAGGAAAAGTAACAGAAACAGACGCCTCGTAACTTATTTCTGCTGAAAATTACAAAGGTTTACACAGGATCACCACACACTTCATTATACTACTTGCTGGTATAAACACTTTTCTTTAATGTTGCCATTCTCCCAAAATTACAAGCTGTCAATTTGTTATAATCATCATACTTGCTTCTGCCTGTCCAATTCTTCTATGTGAAAACAAAAAGAGAGGAACTAGTATTTACACATTGTAGCACCAAGCAATAGGTATGACTGATAGTGTTAATTACACTTTCCTTAAGGTGCAACATGGGATACTCTCTTCTTGAGGAGCAGAAATGAAAAACCTAAGCAATACATCAGGAGACTTATATAATCACATTCATAGCAAAATGAAAGTTAGCTTTAAGGTCTGTTTTAAACATTT
Source organism: Tringa tobata (assembly GCA_033628505.1). NCBI lineage: Eukaryota > Metazoa > Chordata > Aves > Charadriiformes > Scolopacidae > Tringa > Tringa tobata. The sequence continues at coordinate 1,198,458 of JAHREE010000339.1, read as the reverse complement.
CGCTGGCCACACTATCTAGCCAACAGGTGGCTTCATAGCACATATTTGTAAAACTGGTATCTTGACCAGCATGTTGTAAACTGCTCACCTTCCCACTTCCATTTTTGCTTATCTGACAGACAACCGGAAACATACGTTAACTGGCCTTTGTTCCTACAAATAACATTCACCTGGAATCTAAGATTTGCAAAAACAGAGAAAAACAAATCTGCAAAAATTACTTCAAGGTAGTACAATTACTTAAAATATCCAGAGAAGAAAAAAAAACACCTTTGTAAAAATACCCCCAAAAATTATTAATTAAGCACATACTCTTATTCAAGCAATAATCCAAATGTAGTTATCTAATCTATTCCACTAGTAACAAAAGAAATGTTAAGATAGATAAATTTATTCCATGCATTCCATTTGTCTAACATGTATACAAACTGAAAAATAAAAAAAAAAACCACACTGAAAAAGGTTTTTAGAATAGAGACTGCTTTGAAAATTCACTACAGAAAAAAAGATTCAGCTTTTCCACCATATCCAGCATGTTCATGCTCTACAATTGGAGGGCCTGTGCTTGAAGTAAGATACATTTTCCTATTTTTCGGCTTCTCTAGAAGGCCTGCATGAATGGCAACACACTGCGGTCTTACACCACTCTTATACCTACCATTCTGCCTTGGATCTCACGACTGATGATGGCTGCACCTGCAGCTTCAAATTAACCTCAGCTAGACTGGTTTCTGACTGGGGCTGAATTATCCTTTAAACACATATAAGCAGGTAGGATCTCTGAGTTCTTTGCAGCTACCCCCCACCACCTCTACGATGGCATTTTCAATAACAATTAAAGCTTTCTTTCATTAGAAGATAACACTCTATCCTCTCAATTTAAGCTAAGATACAGCAATCCTTTACAATGCAGTTAACCCTCTACATAAATGGAAGGATTAAGAGGACCCATTTATGGTCTAAGGGGAAAGAAAGGACGGTGCCTTGATTAAAGGGAAATAAAAGTGGAAAGATCTTTCCCAGCATATGTACAGTGTTCACATGTGGAAAGAAGTGTCCAAGCATGCCAAGGAGGAAGAAGCAGTTAATAAGGACATTCCTCAGAATCACAGAGAAGAAGGGACTGGCCTCCTCCTCTGGTTTGGAACTTTCTTCACTAAATTATCAGAAAGAGAAATACAATGTAATTTCTACACAGACACCACAAAGATCCCACCATTCTCCTCAAGACCATACAATAGGGTTTAATGTCAATACTGCATAATACTTGCCTCGTATCAAGGCATTTAGTTGCTGTGCAATTCAAAGATTTAATAAGTTTTGAACCTGCAGAGAATCCTACTTCTGTGTCTTTGCTTTTTTATGCATGTTAAATCAGTTAGTACTTTCAATTTCTAATAGTGGAAAATTCCAACAGAATAGAAACATCGACAGCTGGTACTTATCCTCATTCCCCAGGTGTGCACCATGAAAGAAATCTCGTTTTCATGAAATTCACACAGATTTTGTTCATTCAATTTTTTATTAGACAGTGACTTTTTTTCCAAAGTAATAAACAACTGTTTTACCACAAATGCACAGCATTAACACAAATATAGCATATGTATAATATGAAAGTATATGCACCCATTCAGTATAAGATATTGAAAGAGAAATAGATGTTCAGTGAAATATTAAGTTCCTCAGATGAAAAGGCATTGGCTACATTTAAATAATACTTTTAGTCAATCAAGGAATTTCCAATCCTTGAAATAATAAAAACTAGATAAGATACTGTAATATCATATCTCACATAAAATACAGGTTAGTACTCAAGAAACTGAGTTCCCTAGTCACTTCTCAGGAGTTCAGACTTAAACTCACATTCAAAGACTACAGTTTGTTTTAGCATTACTTCCTATAGAAACAAAGCTTGACCAAGCAAAGCTCTTTCTGCCTGCATGCCCTGTAGCCCCTTCAGGGCTTCCCAGCAAAGTCCTGTCAAATAAACAGATCAGTAGTGTCTCAACTGAGGGAGCAGCCATAGCAAAAAATTCATGTATTCTTATAGGCATTTTATGCCTATATATGTCCAAGGCATGGACATAGCTTTTCCTGTATTTAGCATCCTCAGGAGCTCAAAAGTATCCCGAAAACCAAGGAGGACAGTGGAGTGAAACAAGTCTATTCCTCAGAGACAGGCTTCACAAACTGTTATAATGTAACAGAAAAAATGTTTACCTTCAACCATCAAGATACCACCTGTGTTCATTAGAAGCAAAAGTGGTTTCTTATTGTGATTTTGTTTTAATTTCTAATCAGCAGTTAAAAAGAGAAAGCCTTAGGTGATATTTTTTATACCACTGTGGTAAGAAATCACTAGCAAAAAAAATATAATTTAAAATTAAAAACATTTTCTATGTATCACATTAATTCAAAATGTGAGAATCCTTATTCCTGAAGTGGTAAGTTCCACTAGCCATTTTACTTTCTTGAAAAATTAAAATATAATCACTAAAATAATCATAGACAACTTCTATTGGTGAGTAAAATTCTTTGTGCTTTCCCTCTTGAACAAAGGCACATGAAGAAAAATTATTTTACATACTTTATCTGAACTATTTATATAGGAAACATAGTAGGTAATTTCATTAAGGTTCAAAGTTCAAGAACTCAAAATTGAGAAAAGCCAGAAGAGCTGCCTGGGCAATTCTCTCTCTCTCATCTCACATACAGGGTAAAAATGTTTACATTAATTCTACTCTCCACCACCCTTTGAAATATATGGTCCCATCATTTACTTTGAGTATACTAATTAAACTCCAAATTCCAGAGCTCACAGACAGAATTATTGGCTTCGTTAAGGAAATTTTTGCTGCCTCTGTACCTCACACTTAAATGTTAATGCACAGGCATTCAATGCTCTGTTCAACACTTCATGGGCCAGAACACAGGGAACTCAATTTCCACTTTTTTAGATAGATTCATAAACTGAATAATACGCATCATCAGGCCAAGTTAGGGTAATTTAATTCTGAATTTTCGTAATGTGGAATGATGGGGGGCAAGGGGGCAGGGGTGGTTGACTTGCTGGGATTTTTAAATATCTACTAAAATCTGAAATCTCCCCCATCTCTCCACGTAAGTTGGCAACAGAACCAAACAAGTGTGATTCCAGTAGTTGAATGAAACAGCAAATTGTCACCCACTGACGGAGATCAGTTAAAGCTTGTGGGCCCTTTCAGGAATTTGCTGACAATGGAGGAATAAGCCAAACACAAGACCTTAGGTTTCATCATCCTGTGGAGACATACCCAACCTTTCATGGTATCTTCTATCACTGTCCCTTATTTAGTCATGATTCAACTTCCTGACTTTCTTTAAAACTTCACAATTCAGCAGATATTTTACAAAGTCTTTTCAGCCCAACTGCTTCGTTTATCAAAGCAGTAAGTGAAAGAATCACCTGTCTTACTGTACAAAGTATCAGGTAGCCAGATAATGAGCAAAAGATCCATCAGTAGTATATTCCTACAGGAGTTAAAAAGATGCAGGGGGAGAGGGGAACAACAAACAAAAACAAACAAAAACAAACAAAAACAAACAAAAACAAACAAAAACAAACAAAAAACAAACAAAAAACAAACAAAAAACAAACAAAAAACAAACAAAAACGCAACACACAAACACCATTCAAGGTTAGTTCTAAACCGATAATGAAAGCGCAATCTGCAAAGAAAGTAAATTCAGACTAACAGATAGGCCAACAATATTTCTACCCTGAGTGTAAGCTTTATATGACACAAACTCCAAGTCTGCTAAACCAGTGTCTCCAATGAGGCACAGAGTATCTTCACAACCCCTACCACATTCAGCTTGCGACACACCAGATCTGAGACTGATGGCCTGCTTTCCAAAAATACAATTCAAAGCAAAGTGCTTTTTGACAAACTGCAAAGGTCAGAACTACAACCAATCTTACCTAAAATACAGATAAAACATCTGATTTTCATCCAAGTTCAGATTATTTTTCAGTACTTAAGCAAGTCCTCCAAAAATTAACAGGAGGTGCAAGTACTCAGAGCATACTAGGAGAGTCAGGTTCCTTAGGACCCCCCAGTCTTGAGGACCTCATAATCAAAATTGTGTTCACCAAAACTCTTCTCCCCTTCACATACAGAGAGCTGCTTAATCTAGGAAGTACCAAAATTTCAAAGGGATTTTTTTTTGTTTTAGTTAAAAACTTAGTAGCCCTTAGCCTTATTTTTGTATATAAAAAAAGTAGAAGTACTTGGTGTTAGCAGAACTGTATCAATGCCTACCTCATGGCTATACCTCCACCTTACCTCCTTAGGCATGTTCTAAAACTGTCCATTATCACCTCACAGAACCATGCTGAATAAAATACTGTGGCAACCACTTCTTTTTCAGAACACCATGAAAAGTGGGTAAAACAGTCACAGTATCCCTCTGCATCACATAAGGAGCTCGCATCAAGGGAAATCAAACTACAAATTCTTACTTCACTGGAACGAGCAAACACACCATCTCTAGCCCATTCTTTTTGAGCTCTGTTAATCTTCTGTAGAATGGGTTTAAATGAAGGAATAGAAGATCTTCTGTACTATAGCAGCCAGGTCAGTCCTCATACAGAAAGGGTGGAAGTGGAGAATTAACTTGGCTATCTTACATTCTGAATGAGGGCTCTAGGTACTGAGCTGTTACATCCTGCATTTTGCATCACTGGGAAATGCAGCCTGTACTGCTTGCAGTCTGTTAAACCTGTATCTGCAAACGACAAGGGAATTTTTAGCTGGATACTTTTATATTTAATTTCATATTGCATTGCAGATAAATTTTGTCCATCATGTGGATGCTAGGTGCAATGTCCACCTACTACATGGTCCCCAAGAAATAACAGTGACAACAATATACTTCACTCACATACACTTGGGGTTACATTTTAAAGGCAAAAAGCAATTAATACATGAAGTGTGAAAAACTTACTCTTACATAGTTATGTATGTATTTCATTTCTAATCTGGAACACCTATGCTATTTATCAAGATGTAATTCAACCAAGATTAATATTGGTTTAGTTTAGGCTCTGATTGTACTTAGTAGAAAACTTAATCCAAGGCAAAATGTTTGCATAAATAATATTATTGGAAAAATGTTATTAATAACGCCTTTCAAAGTGAATATACTTCTCTCTCTTTCTTCCTATTAGTGGGAAGGCTTTATCCATACATAATAGTCACCAAATAGATTTTTAAGTCCAACTTCATCCTCCCATTAAGTACCTATAGTTTAAGCTTCAAAGAACCACCTCACTCAGAAAAATCAGTGTGTTCCACACTGCTTAAACACCTCACACAATCTTGTTGGATATATGTAAACTATAACATTAGCAGTAAGTATTCTAAAAGAAGGTCTGAGTAACACTTTTTGTCTGTTTTAAACCAAAGTCCAATCTTTTCTTCTGAAATAAAATAAAAAAACCTTCAAGCGACTTAGTACCTCGTACTGAAAAAAACATATTTCCCATTACTACTACATAAAATAACATCATTTTTAAAGAGACAAAGTAATAAATACTGAAAGAGTCTTTCAAATAGCATCAGTCAAAAGTTAGTACAACTCAGAAGCAACTTAATCCGTAAAGTTAAAAAAATAATTTTAATCCAATTTTCTGAAAAACTAATGAAAAGTGCTTCAACAGGCTGGATTTATTTAGTATATTCTGAAGTGAGAAAAAAAAAATCACTTCCGAGGGATACAAGGCAGAATTCTAATTGCCCTTCAACAATCTGAAAAAAAAAAAAATTCCAAGTATTCCTTTTGTTTGAAAAGTTTATTCCCCCATTATTTGTACTTAACTAAGTGCTTATCAAAAAGCTTTGATAATACTTGGTAATATTTGACAAGTACACAAGCTCTCCATTGTCTGCATCTTCATTTGTAAGTACTCCATTATTTTAAACACCTTTAAATATGATCACATTTGGAGGGGCTGGCAGGGAGGGAGGCGCATGTGGGTAGAAGTCACACTCTTCCAAATTTCTAATCACTGAAAGACAGATTATTTTAACAGAGCTACTCACACATTCATGTTGATGAACTGATACCCAAGTAAAACGATAATACAATATTTAAAGTTTCACTACTGATTCCAAAATCATTTTCACCATCTTCAGAATCAGAAAGTTTTCATACAAGTCAGCTACAGAAGGGTCAGGTATCTTAGGTGCACAGCATGCAAAAACAAGATTGAAGGCGGCTCATAATTCTGTTCTCTTTTCCACTACTATGACTCCAAATTATTTTTACTGCAATCCTTATTTTTATACATTCTGTTTCCAGGATCTCCAGCATTTTATTTCCTCCCTTGGACTCCACATGATTCATAAGCTAGCCTGTCAACTGCTAAACAAAGTTGAGACAGTTTAGAGCTTTCTGAGGAGATAAATCCTTTAGAACGAGACATTTGAAAATCACCCTTCTAAACTGTCATGATTCTTTTAAGTGAGTATTTTTCACTTAAAGAAAGTTGGTACCTGTATCAAAGCACACACAGGAAGATTAGGTTAGGATCACTGTCAATCTCAAACTCAACCAATTTTATACATGGAATGTCAAACAGTATCAGCTACTGAAGATCAGCCTTTCATGGTTAGTAAAACAGATCCAATCAATGAAACAGAAAGCAGGGTTTATTTTACAGACAGCCAGCACAACAGGCAAGACAAGGAAAAAAAAAAAAAAAAAAAAAAAGGACTTCCTTCTTTCTGTTTAAAGGTTAGGGGATCTTCAGTCAGGTGGGGGCCCAAGAGGAAAGGTTCTTCCACGGAGTACCTCTCATAATTAAGTGGCTGCCCCTGGAGCACACTCTGGTAGCAGAACCTGGCTGGATCAGTTGAACAGAAATCACACCCGACATGTGGCCACTGGCCCCCCATGCCCTCAGCCTGGCTGCTCCTCCAAGGCCGTAGGACCCACTGCAGAGAGTAACCCACGCTCTGCGTTTGGGAAAGCGAGAATGTAAAACACAGCTTATTTAATGTATCTTCCTTCCCATTTTCACTGGCAGAAGGCCCAATAAGAACAAAGAGTAAACTAATTATCTTCTTTATGGTTTAGAGCCTATCCATATATGGGAAACAGGAGACATGGCTGTGCTCAAAGTACCATCAAATACACAGGGTAAACACACCTGTACAGAGAGTATTATCTCCGTCTAATCTCACAGAATTACTTTATCATTTTGTTTCCCTTAAAATAAGAGGTGAACCATTAAATAGGCTGAATTAACAGTCCTTTTAAGTTCAAGGAGTGCTTTTAAGAAGGCATGTCCATTAACACTGCACAACTAGCTCACTGACCAGAATGGGAACGGAATTTTGACTGCACAGGCAAAGCTATTTAGCCATCTTTTTAATAAAGTCTTGATTTGTCAGGATGAAACCTTTTTACAGGACTATACCAGTTCTGACAAAGCTTACTCTACATGCAAATTTTCTAATTTTGGGTCAAAACTAGAGAGACTCTTAATTATTCATGATTAAGATCAGGAACTTCTTTTTTCCTCCTACTCCTACACTTTAATCACCTGCAGACAGAAATGTCTCACTACCCCAACCAGCAAATCTGATGGAGAATACTTTAGTTTAAGTATTTAGACAGACACTGTTTTGTCCTGATGCATGCTGGAAGACTTTCAGGTTTGGGGTTTAAAAAAAAAAAAAGAACACCACCACAAAAAAAAAAAAAATGTTCCACAGAAGCAGAAAATAATTTTCCACACAGCCCTAAACAATCTGATTTTGCTAATATTCAGTCCCAGCTCAGCAAAGATTAATTGCGAGCAGTCATTTGAAACAATGGGACTGCTCATTGTACATTATATTTAGCTTGCACATGAAGAATTGGGGTCTTACACTGAGCAACTTCACGTTGGTGTATAAATTCTCACACGCAGGATCAAAAAATAAAGTTTTCACTGTCTAAATGAAGTAATATGGTCTATGAGATTTATACAAACTCAAAGCCCTTAAGATAGCTATCTCCAGAGCAAGGTCAAATTTCTGCAGAGCCAGGAGTATAGAAGCTCAGCTGCAAAAGCTAGCTAAGCTTGAAAGTTCAAGCATGAAAAAAAAGTCATGTACATGCACACAGACTGTTTTTTATCCTGTTCTCTCTGACATACATTTAAACTTACATACACTATAAATAAAATGAAAAAAAATGCATTAGCCAAATTTAAAAAAAAAAATAATGAGAATAGACACATACTTTTCAATGCTGACACACAGAATTTCTGTTCCTGTTTTCCATGTCAAACAGTATTTAAAACACTGGAGATTCCAACAAGCACTTATTTTTGTAATATACAGGACATCTGACTCAGTACTCATGTAACAACTTCCCTTCAGCATCTTCTTTTGACCATCACTGGATTAGACTGCAAATAAAACTAATGCATTGGTCAGTATAGTCTCTTCTATCCCTTCAGTAAGAAACTGCACAATATTTACATTTACGTGTAAGTATTTTCCCAAGTAACTAGACTTTTTGCACAAAATCATGCCAGAGGCCTACGGCTAATCCTTTATTACTTCTCAACATTATTTACTAATAACCAACAGTGCTCTTCCAGTAAAAAGCCAAGAAGAGGAGACAAGTCAGTGTCTCAGGGAACGCTGGATCAGCATTGGTTTTGCCTCTGTTTGCACTGAAGAGAGAACAAGGAGGAGAGGGGGAAAAAAAAAAAAAGCCACCAGGCACCTACCTTACACAGACCCAGACTTAAGATCTTACACATAATGTAGTGAGCCTCCTACCTCTGACTGCACAAACCAACTATTCTGGAGTCAGCCTCCTCGGGCTGACCAAAATTCCAGCCTGGAAAGCTTCCCCAGCACAAGTTTCACCCAAACCAGTATGCCTGCACAAACAGCTTCTGTTAAGTGAACCCGGCGTGAATTCCTCACTCACCCAGTTCCCACCAGCTCCTGAACGAAAAGTGTCAGCCTGAAAAGCTGCCTACCCTGTTTTTGGAGTGCAGCTTCCACAAATCTCATCCTAGAAGGCACACATTCTGTAATCAAAAGCCTTTGCCCTGATGCCACTCGTCTTCATTTCTCTATTTTAATTATTAAATATCCTAATCTGATACCCGATTACCAACTAAATGGGATTCCAAGGGTATTAAAATCCATTACCAATGCCAAAAAAACAGTCAAGATTACAGCTTGTAACTGCCCACTCTTGTAACACTTACTGAGGCAAAATCAGGGGAGACAGGACTCCGTAAATCAGGAGGAACAAAAAAGAGAGCAAGCTTGACCACTATATCAGAGACATCTTGGGATCCAATAAATATGCTTTGGAAACATTTGGAGTAGCCTACTAATTTGTTCTCAACCTATTTGAGGAATGCAGACTGCTTTAGAGAAGGAAAAACAATCACCTACTCAAGACTCCTACAAACTGCTGTTTTAGCACATTTACCAGAGAACGTCAAGATTAATTAAGACTAAAACTACTCAAGAAAACGGAGATCGCATGCTGTAAAACCAAGCCTGACTGGAACTTCATTTCCAACAATTTTGTCGTCAGGAGTAGCACTATGTATTATTTTAATGAATATCCTTGTGGAACAACACCAAAGGTATTTAGTCTGCCGTCTCAAATCCTAAAATAAATTAATCAGCTACCTGCATTTTCACTATATTAACTTGACATTAAACCTTATACGAGTCCTCTTACAGATCAGTATCACATACCATGCAAGTTAAATAATACAGATACAGTTGCTGATTATACACTGCAGTAGGAAGCAAAATACCATATATCCGTATGATTTATCTAACAATACGCATAGGTTCATTTTCATTGTTTAGTTTTTTTAACAAGAGACCACTTAAACTCTGAAAAAAAACACTACCATCTACTATTTATACCTTCACTGCCAGAAAAAATGGCTCTCATCCAAAACTATTTTACAGCAGTTTACAGCAAAATTATTTGGTGTTTATAACAAAAAACCCACATATTTTACAAACCTGAGATTTTTTTTAAAACTGCCAAACTACTGCAGTTGGCAGATTACAAGAGAAAAGAATGTTTCACAGAAGACAGGAAGCCTCTTGTGCTCTTTGTGCCCTATATACACACAAGAGGAAGCAATGTTAGGGAGAGCAGCACCTAGACAGAAATGCCTATATGCTGCATCCTTAAATTGGGGTTACCTGCAAGCTAGAAGATTTTTTTTTTATTATTCCTCCAAAGGAGCTTTAAAGTCAGAGGCAGAACAAGTCAGTCAATGTATTTGCATCCATGTTAAACAAATAAAGACTTATATTTAACTTGCATAGAGTTCTTGGTGAGGTAGCAACCAAGAAACAATTTTTTAGGTAACATGTGGCTTATATCCCTGTCATGATTGAAGCCAAATGAGTTCCTCAGAGCCCGAAGTATTATGTGAATGGTTAAGAACACAGAAAAGAGCTGATAATTTTCAAAGTATTTTATCTTAATATTTTCCAGAATAAAATTTCATGACAGATAATAGTTTAATTCATTTAAAAAAAAAAAATCTAAAGATGGGTCCTTAAATCCACGTTACAGTCTCTAATGAACAGCAGGCAGATTTGCAAAGCCATATACCTCAAAACTTACTGAAATTATCTGAAGTTGCTGATGCTTATTGTTTGTATGCCTGTACATGAGAAAAGCAAGAGTCAGAATACCATGAAAACTGGTAGGAAAAAAAAAAAAAGAATTGGAGTGACTTCTATTTATGTGAGGTTAAGAAATCAGAGACAAATTTCTAAAACTTCCTCAACCTCAAAAAACCTCAAGTTTTAATTCTCACAATAAGCAGACCAAGTCAGATTCTGCATCACGTTGCCTTTTCAAGTTCAGTCTGTGTAGACTCTAGCAAAGTTTGTGTAGCCATCTTTATATTTTTGATGCATTATACAACACTTCAAATACATTCAGCTTTCCATTTACATCCAGGGCAATGATTCAAGGCCAGTTTGTTTTGGTTTCAGTTTTAACAACCAGGAAAGGATGAAGTAGGTGACATGGTTTTATTTCAATAGCTTAAGATCATTCAGATACAGTGGGGGGGAAAAAAAAAAAAACAACCTACTGCAACAAAAAACCAAAGCTATAAGTTTTTAAATGTTTGTTTCAAAACTAGTGTAACTATTTTTAACACAGAAATTTATCCAACTTACACAGTACAAAGCTTTAATTCAGAAATCAATTATTTCTAGCGGAAAAAACAAAAACAACAATAAAAGGAGGAACCTACTGTGTGTCATGAATCTTTATCCTCTGCTGTATCTGAAGCATATTTGAGTGGAATGAAGCTGCTTTTTAAACATGGACAGTAAATATTCCTTTACAAGCACAATCTTCTTGTTTTATAAAAGTACGTACTGCTGTATGTAACCTGCCACCAGAAATTGTCAAGGAAAACTTTCAGGACAGTTTTGTTTTGTTTAGTTTGTGTTTGTTTTGTTTCATTTTTTTTTTTTTCAAAGGATGCTTCCTTGTCTACTACTATAAATTTATTGGGAGGCACTGGGACAGAGGCTGTAAGAACTTAGGAGTTTTTCATCAAGTACATCTACTGTCTTCTAAAGACTGATATGTATTTCCAGAAAAATAAGCATACATTAAAATGGAATGAAATTAAATTTTGGCACAAAGATGAGGAACATTACCAGATATCATTATTTTTCTTTAAAAAAAAAAAAAGTTAAAAGAGAGGAAACTCAAAGTTCTTTATTTCTTTTCAACTTATTACTTTACACTACAAAATATACAGTTAAGCTGCATAAGAAACCTCTATTCTGCTTTTCAATCCCAATCCTGTCCAACTTATGTTCAATATATGTTAGCCTTTGCATTCTTAAATTAGATTACATTTACTTTTATACTACTTGTATATTATTTTGCTCTTGGAGCATCACAACCACTCACATTACCCCCTCTAATAAAACGTTAAAACGCTATCAACAAAACACTGAGATGCACAGCAGAAGAGAACAGTCTCCTTTCTATCTACTTTATGTTATCACTCACCTCCCTACAACACCTCATAATACTCAAACACTACCAAAATAGCGCTGTGTAGGCCTAGAAGGGCAGTAAAGCAAATAAGCAAATAGCAAATAAGGTGCTTGAGTAAGGAATTACCCTGGACTGTGGCCTCGGTTTTGCCAGAAATAATGTAGCAAATACGTAGCGAACTCGGCAACACTACTAGATGAAGTCTTTCACATGTTTATGTTCAAGTTACTGTATAACTATAGATTTCATAGGAAAGAGTAGAAAGAAATAACTCGCTTCCTAAGAGGAACTCAAGAGTTCACTCTCTCACACTTAGAGTTAGGAGGTGTAATCTACTTGCAGAACCATGTGGGCCAAGTCATGGTTTTCTTGAAGACAGAAAAGTCTTCAAACTGTCCATCTCTAAGAGTCACCCACAGCGTTTGACTGACTTTCACAATCTAGGGTGAAAAAAATTAACACATAATATAAATTATATATATCTTTTTTCATATACATATTTTTTTAGATTCCAATATGTCAAGTTCTCAGAAAGTTTAGAATTATCCATCATGTCTCCTGAAGCCATGTGAACACTGATGCCACACATACACAGTGCAATGAAAAGACGCTCACAAAAGCTCTGGAAGCCCCACAGTGCTTCTTCCTTACTACTCCATAGCCTTGCAGCTTCTCAGGGAGTTAACAAATGCAGGTACCTCTATATAACGCTACTCTGAGACCAGTCATAGTTTTAAGCATTAAGGCTCAATTTCATTGAATTTTCACTTTAAAAAAAAAAAATATCTACTTAAATCTCAAAACTCAGGATATAAGGAATATGTGCTTGATGAAGCATATAACAGGTGTAGAAGCTCAGTTCCAAACACAGTACAATGACACAAAACCAAGAAATAAGCACTTTGAAAAAGCTGAAGTTTGCCTTTCGTAAGTTACGCAAAACTGTTACCTACGATTACTGTCTTACTGTGGAAGACTCCCAAAAATACCTACATATTCTCCCGTGGTTTAAAGTCTTCCAGCCAAACTAAGCAATTTATTTCATAACTACACTGAAACTTCCATATTTTCCACAATCCAAGAATGTGTTTATTAACATGAAAAAAAAAAACCAACCAGTGCTATTTTTTCCACCCAGAGCAGAAATGCAGATGCATTATTCCTCAAGCTGTTTGTAGGCAGCAGCTCTCTAAGACAGCAGGCCTGCAGCATTTGTTAACTACAGATGTATTAAGAGGCTGCTGGACACGGCATAAGCATTCCTGGCAGGTAGGAAAGAAGGGGTTGGAACCTGATACCGAAAGGGCACAAGAATTTATTAACTGGAAGAGAAGAGTTGCCCGACCTAAGCATATTCTGCAACCAACTCTTTAACAACTCTTTTTCTGCAGTGAAAAAAAAAAAAAAAAAAAGAAAGAAAAGCATTCCAAAATAACACGATTTTGAAAACATGGGGAGAAAAGATAAAAGAATAAAGAAGAGAGACACAGCCAAACCACCTCACATCACAGAAGTACCATCCTGTGCACCTTTTAAAACCTCCGTGTTTTGGAAGGGCTTTTTTTTCTTAGGCGAAAGGGTAGGCATGGGCCAGGACTAGTTGTGTTCTGAGCAAAGTGTCACCATTGAGGAAAGAGAACGTAAGAAGCAGCTTGAAGAACAATGAAAAGCAGTAAAGTTGAGGGTTTGGTGCTGTGGGTTTGTTGGGGTTTTTTTTGTTGTTTAAGTCAAGTTTTTAAGTGCTGCCTATCACAGAAATCAGCCTTTCTCTGCTCGCCCCTTCGGGATCCCTCGGCGCACCCTCACCTCACAACAACGCGGCGCCCCGGGGATCCTCCGCCGCACAAACCCCCCGCCACCTCCGGACACCCGCCCAGCTGG
>JAHREE010000339.1:1159057-1184462 GCA_033628505.1 Tringa tobata | reverse complement strand
GGCGGACGCGGGAGACCCGCGAGGGGCGGCCGGGAGCCGCGTTGGGAGGGAGGCGGTCGGGCTCTGTTGGCCCCCGGCCCCTTCCTTCCCCCGCCTCGCCCAACCCCGCTCCTGTGTTTGACGTCTCCCCTCAGCTGCGGGAGCTCATCGATAAAGTTCACAGTGAGCTACTCCTCCCGCCCCCATTTTGTTCCGGCGAGGGGCATCGCAGCGCCGGAGGGGCTGCCCTAAAGCACCCCCCTGCCGCTCCCCGCCCCGAGCAGCGCTGTGGGGCCGGGCCTGCTGCTGCCGCCCTGCCGGGAAGCCGCGGGGATGGGCGCTGCCCCGCGGGCCGGTGCGGTGCTGGACAGGGAGGGAGGTGGTCTCTTTTTCCCTCCCCCCAACTCCCCTTCCCTTCCTTCTTCTCCGCTTCATCTTCCCTCACACCTCCCTTGGCTTGAACCCGATGGGGGGAGAAAAGACATTCTTTTTGTGTTTAACTTCGCCTCGTGGATCGCCACGAGAAAAGCGCCGCTAAACTTCAGGCGCATCAGCTGTGCTACACAACAACTTCAGCTGTTTGCTTGCCTGCCTGTGGTTTGGTTTGGGTTTTGTTTGTTTTGTTTTTTGTTTTTTAAATAAGATGCTAAATCAAGAACACCAAAGCAATTCTTAATTTAGGATGTGCGAGACTGACGGAAGCGACTAGCAGGGGGGGAGAAGAATTAAAATCTGTGGACAATATGGGTCTTAAAAGTTGTCGCAAGTCATATTTGCTGACTGATGTGGAGCTAGTAAAATGCTATCTTTGTTTCTTGCTTGTGGTATATAACTGATGCAAATCAAGAACCTGATTTGCAAAGATATGCATAATTTGCTTACCTACCTAATTGCATGAGAGTCGGTGAGATTATTTGTATGACTTGTTATGCAACTACTTAACTGATTTTAAGGTTTTAAAAGAAATTGATAAAACTCACGAAGGTTGTGAGAATTTCCATTTACATTCTGCCTGAATTCTTCTACTGAGATCAAAGGTATTTGTGGGTTAAGGTCAGTGAATTGTTCAATTGCCAAATCTATTTGAGGTCAGAATATGTCCTGATTGTGTTTACATTTTTATATCTTGGGCATTTATTGAGAGTTACAGGCTTGAGTCTCATCCAAAAGTTGTATGCTTCTCTATGTGTCTTGTTGACCTCAGTTGCAGGCCAAGACCATTTTGGGATAAGATGACTAATAACAGTTGCAAAAATAAATTATATTTTTCAAATATAAAGTTCAGCTTTTTCAAATATAAGATATCTCGTATGATTTATATTTTTGTTAAGTGTTTTATATTAAAACTGTTTGTTTTACAATTATGATTACATGTTATCAGTGGTATAACAAACAAAGCTAAGAATAGCTCCAAGCGGATCATTTCGGAAACCTTATGGAGTGTAGCTCTTGCTTGTAAAACCAATACTGTTGGTATGAAAAATACTTGTGACATTCTAGGTTGGCAGTGGTGTTCAAAAAAAGGAAAAAAATGCAATAAGTAACAAAATACTGCCTTGTTATCCAACATAGTAGGTTCCTCCTTTCCTAGATAAACCTTTGAGAGTTTAGCAACCTAATCCAAAAGGGAACCAAAAGAGAGCCGTATAAGAAAAGAACGCCCTGGCTGGGAAAGTTTTGGTTTAATTCTCATACAATTCTGTCAGTTTCTCAAACAAGAGGGTTGTTTTGTGTTCTTACCTTATTCTTAGGCCTCCTTTTTCCTTGGATACAAGCATTTGAACAAGTAATTGTTTTCAGGATCCAGCTGGTATTCTTTCTTGATGCATGTACGTAGTGTTAACTTAAGCAGTGTCTTTGGCAGCAGCTGTGGGGCAATAGCAACCGTATGTGAAGAAGCCAAATGGGGTAAAAAAGTTTTCATCCTTCAGCCAGCTTTTACTGTAGGCAGCTTTTGCAGTAGACAATGCTGCATGTGAGACAAAACAAAAAATTGGTTTTAGGAATCTTATTCTACAGCCTCCTACACTATTGAAAAAACATTGTTTCTGGATGATGAAGTTTTCCAGCCCATGTGTCGACCAAAGGTTTTCATGTGTCTGAAACAGCCCCCTTGTCACTTTGTTATAACTCAAAAAGCTTAGCTTTTTGCAAAAATGGCACTGATTGACAACCCTGCAGAGCTGAAGGAAAATAATTCAAAAACCTTCGTAGGCTTTTCCCCCACTTTCTTACCCTTACGCTAACTCAGTATGACTTAAATTAGTATCACTACTAAAAGTAGCAACCTTCCTCATCTCGTCGTTGTGTCTCCTTCCCTCCTCCTGCCCATACGGTCCTTTCATGTTCTTTATAGTGCCTCCATGCTGTTTGGACCTCTCTAAGCCAGCTCAAATCGCTAAATCTGTTGAAGTTCATTTGTCTAACAATAAATCATGACATAAAGTAGAATAAGTGCCTTATTTTTCACTCCTGTCATTTAGAAACTGTCATCTGTTGCTGTAAGAGTTCACAAGAACATCATTTTCAGGTTGTGAGCACTAAGCAGTTTATGAGAAGTCAGGGTCTTTCAAGGCAGGCAAGAAAACTGAATAAGCAAAACCAAACAATACTTTCCAGCTGGATTAGTAGCTGGTGTAGTTCAACCTGTTATCAGGCAAGTGTCGCAGCCTACACAAATAGAAAAGGTAGTCTGCACATTTGGAGTGGTGGTAGAGAGGAAGGGGGAGGAGGATCAGGGATTGTGATCTCCTTTATAGGCCACCAGTGTGCTGTTGGCTTGTTTCAGCCTTAACACATAGCTTCATGTTCTGGATTGTTTGGGTTTTTTTTCTATCCAAATGTGTCAGCGAACAGCCGTATCTCAGTGAGAGCAACAGCTAATCACCAAGGGTGAACTCACCTGAGTGTGCTCCTGGCGTTGCAACTTGGATGGCAGACGAGGAGGATGTCAGCAGGATTGCTCAGATAAATTTGTTGTTGGCTTAAAAACATGTATGGAACTGAATTGGGCAGTTCATAAATTCAGACATCTTAATGCTCTCTGCATATGTCACCTATTGCCTCACAGTTGCTAGCTTTTGTTCAAAATGATGGGGACTAGAAATTTGTTTTTTGTAGTACAAAATTCAGATCTTTCATACCCAATGTCCTTGTATGCGTCAGCTTCTAAAATCATGAGCTCCAGATCCAGTTCTAATTACTTCAACTGAGGTTTGCACGTATATGAGTTCCGTATTTTGATAAGCTTATGTCTTTTATTCTCCTTTTTTATACTTAAAAGTGTGATAACAAATTATTTCATAACTTTTGAGTCTGATCTGTGTTTATACAAATCTGTAGTTCAGAGTGACAGGCCAGAAACCTAAATTATGAGTGTTCGTTGACAACAAAGCTGATGTTATACCCACCACCAATTTTGATCTTACTGCTGCCTGCTTGCCTGGCATAGGTTATTTATTAAACATATTTCTGGGTTAAGTGAATGTGGCCTGTCCACCGAGTCATGGCCAGTAATAGGTCATTATTTGTATGTGAGGGATCATGATATTTACAAGTAATCATTACGAGATCCTATGTCGCTGTTTCATGTTTAGTTTATTAACAGTCACAATCAAGTTATTACAGTATCAGTTACAACAGTAACACTCACTCACAATTCTAAGTACCAGACACAGAATTACTGCCTTTAGATGTTCTGGCCTCTCCAATACTAGCTCCCATAGGATAGACATCCAGTATCTTCACCAAGGCCATGACGGTTGGGGGAAACTCTTCTGGTTACCAGGACAGACATTGCTGGCCATCATGTTACTGCCCACAGATGACCCAGCCCCTCCAACAGTCCTTATCTCCGACTCCGTAGGATGTAAATCCAAGATCTTCTTCATAAATGCCCATCGGCTGGAGGATCTTTTCCAGTAATCAGGACAGGCATTGGTGGCGACTGTGGCTTTTGATGCAGGGCTGCCCCCTTACACCACCAAGTTGTTAATGTCACAGTCCATGTGAAGGTCGGGCACCTAAGTCAGGCAACCCATCCTCAAGAGCTAATCCAACTGTGTCCACCTTTCCACCCATGGGCTGATGCCCAAGGCAATGATACACTGATCAGATTTCCAAATTTTTTGTTTCACCTTTGGAAATACTATCAATAGGTTGATGAGGACTATTGATAAGGAGGAAGTAACCATAATTCCCCCTGGGGCAGAGGTCAGCTTGGTTACCCCAAAGGGTATCCAGTGGGACCACCTGGAGGTGTTACCTCTGCAGCCAAGCCTGGATAGTAACTATGATCCGGCTGTCTTTAAAAGAGTCATAGTCACTCCTGCTGATCTTGTAACAACTACTCTCCTCCTGGCTCTCTGGCCTGAGTTGCAGTAGGAGGTTAATGACTTTGTCGTTAACGCCAGCTCCTTGCAAGCATGTTAACTGTACGTGATAGTATTTTATGGACACAAATGCTGTCTTTTCCACTTCTGCTAAGTATAATTCAGAAAAGCCTTTTTTTTATTTTATGCAAATTTTTTCAAAGTTGGGGTTTTCTTTCCTTTTTTTTTTTTGGAGGGACTTCCCTCCACCCAGTTTAATAGCAGTGTTAAAAAAAAAACAAACAAAACAACAAAGAAACACCAAAACAATGTGAAGTATGCAGGAAGTTCGTTCAACCCTACTCTTTGTCTCAGATTGGAGTTAAATTTGCATTGTTTAGTGGCACTGCTGAAATCAGTTTAAAGTATAAATGGCGTTAAGACTTCACTATAGCTGCCAAGGATAAACTACCTATAACATACACACATAAATCGTGTGTCACAATTCAGAGTAGTGCTATTACTTCTACTTCATACTCTTCATACTGTAATTATGTTGTGATATTCTGTACTGTATCTGTTATGCTTATGCCTAAAAAAAGCAGTGCTTATTTACTTAAAATGTTTCAAATTTACACATATTTCTGAGTGCCACTCTTACCTGTTTAATTTAATTTCAAGAGGAAATGTACTTAAAAATGATTGATGAGCACTTAAATTAAGATTTTAAAATCCATTACTAAGTTTTCTGTTGATGATCGAAGTGTTCATTTTTTAGCAAGAGCACAGCTCAGTATTTTCTTAGATCAAAGTTCTCTAACAATTACATTATGGTAGGCAACAGACTATAGCACAATGACATTTTTAATAACAGCACGAGAAGACTAACTTCTAATCTGCTGAGTAATGGAGAAAGGGAGGAGTCATTTTAATTGTCTATGGACCAAAAGCTGAATAAAGTCAGGGTAAATTTGACCTCACACATGGATTTCTATTAAAGTCAGGGAAATAATGTATCACTTTTCTTGTCATCGAAGACACACATCATGACAATAGTTGCTGTGAATTGTTCTGTGCTGTTAGGTTAGCCTATGCATCTTATGGTCCATTATGCCTGTACATTTGCTTCTAAACTAACTCAAGGCTGCTATGACTTATGTCGATTTGGAGATGCAGAAAGATAGGCAAGGTGGAGAACTCATCCCAGCTCAGATCTCATTTCTACAAGCACTGTTGACACAACTAGTCTGAGTTTCTTGGCATAGTGGATTTTAACCTGGAGCAGGACATAGCTAACAAAGATAATATATATATAAAGTCTGTACTCTTAAAAGCCAACACACTGGAGTACATATAGGCTTGTTTCATTTGTTTCCTCATACTAGTTGATCAAAGTAATATATAGAAGGCTATGGTCATGTATTTTTCTGTAACAGAAGAGCAGAAACCTCACAGAGTCTTCCTTCATCAACTTGTAAAGTTTATGCCCTTAAAACATGAAAGTATATGTTCAATAAGAATTTTTATGGGTACTGGTGTCATACCCTTTTTAAAGAAATATGCGTATATTTTTATTTGGAACATTATATTCTCTTCTGTAGCCAAATTAATTCTATTTAAATTCTTTATTGTTCTTTTCGATACAGCTCATGGCTTGGCTTTGTAGCCCTTAAGTATTCCCAACTGGCTCAAGGAGTACAGAACTCACACAAGGCAATAATTTTGGAGAGCAAGTACCAAAGACAAACCAAAACAACTCCAAATGTCACTTTATAATACCTAAAACATTCTGAACTTTTGGTTATGGGTTTGCCATAGGTCTGGAGAATCAAATGAGACTTGTGTGATTTGACTGAGATTGTGGCAACGTCATGTGTTGCTCAGTGTCTGTTTCCTGATTTCCCTGATCAGAGGGTGAAACTGGTCAAGAAAATGTTGCACTTGAACTGGTTTTTTAGGGCAGAGCTCATGACAAAAATGTGCCCCAAATTTTTCAAATACTAACCCAGTCATTTAAAAATGAACAATTCTATTTGTCAGAAGTTTATTGTTCTTAAGCAGAACTTCTTAAAAAGAAAGGAGTTGTAGAATCATAGAATGGTTTGGATTGGAAGGGGCCTTAAAGATCATCTAAAAAGCAATAGTTTATTTTGTAATTTTTATGGGTGAATGGCAAATGGAATAAAATAGTGAAAAGAAGTTAGAAGATATCTTACTCTTTTTCACAGGGAAAAAATATTTTTGAAATCTCAAGAGGTAATATTATTTTTTTGTTTTTTCTTCAGCTAGCTCCTATCAGAGTTATATGAGAACTAAGCACGCAGCTAAAATTTTATTAAACCAACTAAAAATAAAAGTTGGTTAGACATCAAGAATCATACCTAGTTCATTAGACCACATAAAAGAGAGCAGAGTAAATATCGAGTCAGAATGTTCACTACAAAGAATTACGTTAAATTTAAAAATGTCTAAAACCAGTAGTAGCAGTTGTGCGTAGAAATTAATGTTTTCTACCTTCTGTGTAATAACTGTTCCTCTTGGCTTTAAGTGTTGCAGCCATTTCCTTAGTTACAAAAAAGAAGGTCAAATGGGTTCTTTCTAATCTTCTTCTTAAGAATATGCTTTTAAACACATACATAAAAGACATAAAAAATACTCAATTAATGGGAAGAAGCACATTAAAACCAAAAAAACCCTGCGCCCTAAAATGGATGTAGGGTTGCAAGAAGTCAGCAGATCTCACAATGCCAGCTGGGCAGTTCTTGTCCCTCTTTGTTCGTCCTTTCCTTCCAGTTCACAGAAAAGATCCACATTTGCTTCAACACTGTAAGGCTGAGCCTGTAATGCCATGAGCAATTTCTCTTGATTTCTGAACTCCCACTGACTTCAACTAGATCCAGGGCTGCTCCAGTATTCTAATTTCTCAGGGGCTTATAGTTACGCAATGTACTTTCAGCTAGATCAAGAGTTGCCCCAATACTCTTGTTTCTCAAGGGCTTCCCATTAGATGGTGTACCTGCAGCTGCTAGTTTTAATTGGACAGAGTCTGTAAATAATTTTAATGCATATTTATTATACTTATAAAGCTCAATTTAAAAAAAAAAATCAGACAAAACTTTGGGGTGGATCTGTCAAGCAATACAGTTCACAGCCTTCTGGAATAAAATTTCCTGTTGAAGAAACAGTATTTAAATCTGGATGGCTCACAGAAGTACATATGGAACTTTTCACATTTAGGTCACAAGTTCAAACATGGTCTTCATTACCTGCAAATTAAAACTATCAATAACTGGCATCTGTTACATAGCCACTATAAAATGAGCTGCTTTCTAAAGTGGATAGCACAGAAAACATAATCAGTGTACTTGTTTCTAAATGTACTGTAAACATGCACATTTAAATATGTTTCTTCTCAAAAATGAAAAGTCTTGTCTCTCAAAAAGAAATCAGCAGTACTGACTTCTACAATTTTCCAAAACACTGTTTTATTAGTGTTGTCGAAACAAGTAATAAAATACTGACATTAAAAACTCTGTTGTACCTGAAATCTACTTTCTCATTGAAATCTGAGCTTCCAACTACAGTTCGTCACACGTGCGCTGGTCTCTCAGTATAGGTGAAGCTGACTGATGAGACAGGGTAGAAAAGCCCCTGGTGCTCACAGTATGCTTTTCAATAGGTCTCGGCTCAAGTCAGATCACTGTAAGATCCTGAAAGGACATTGTATTCATTAGGGAATACTCCACTGTGCCTGTGCATATCATTTTCAAAAACATTCTGATAATATTTATTAAGACACCTATGCAAGCGCAGAGCCACACTGAAATATAGTCTATATTATAGCGCGAGGAAGCTTTATGATCAGTTCATGAAATTTGGGTTGTTCTTCAGAAATATGTTTGTCAAATTAATCACAAAAAGTATTTTGAACATTTAAAAAAAAATATGAGGACAACATGAAGTTTCACAGCTTCAGAAACAAAGAGAAAGAAAAATCTTCAGATTATGATTGGGTTTGTATGTTGTTTTTAGTATGCAAAACAGATAGGAAATACTCTGCCAGCTTCTCTAGCTGCTACTCGATGACTAAGAGTTGTAGTAGTAAGTTAATGATCTTTTCTATAAGTCTTCTTCAACAAAAGCCTTACAGATCCCTTCAGCATTTCTCTGCTTTTTATTTATGAAACAGTAAAATTTGTCACTGTGATTATAGTGTAGCAAACCTATTTTTAATCATTCTTCTTTGCTCTGGTAGAAGTGACTAAAGGCATCTTTTGGAAGAAAAATATAAGACTCAGTGACTACAACCTGGACACACAGTAGATCATGTCACAGCTGTCATTCATTTAGTCCAGAAACTTTATCAAAGAAAAGACCAGTGCTGAATATGTAATGTGTCATTCCAAAGCTGGAAATTATTAGTGATGTAAAATAACATTGAAGCATATTCTTCTCACCGCAAATGCAGTGGATTTGAATGTACTCCTCATTATACCACTAAAATCTACATCAATAGAGACAACACTAAGAATAGTATAATCTTAAACCCCAGAACTTTCAGCTGAAACTGATAAATAAGGCTATTCTTTTTGAAAAAGTAGGTTGGTATGTTTCAAAATGTGCTCACATACAACCACAGTCTCTTTTGTGGGTAAAATTCAGTCTTTAGCTGCATTTAAAATTTTCCTCCAGAAAAGAAAATGTTTCTTTTGATGGAAGCAATGTCATTCTACTAAGTAACATGCATTCAGGGCAGATTTTCAAAGATGTGAAGGGCACTTAGATACATCAGTTAGGTGCCTCGTGGATCTTTATGCCTTTGAAAAAATATCCTCCCTTGCTCTATTAGGATTTTCTTAACACAGAATTTCTTTTCTTTTGTGACTCATCTCTATCATGTCTTTGCTGTAAATAAAACATTCTCTTGGTTTTATAAATATGTTGATAGGCAGCACGGAAAACATTAATCGCTGTAAAGCTGAAGGATACTTAGCAAAAGTGAAGAGCATGAATTGAGGAACGTTGATTTAAATAGTATTCAACAGCTAAAAAATGCTATGCAATCTCACTGATCACATCAGAGAGGATATTTTATCATACATGAAAAATAATAAAATCTCTATTCCTCTAATCTGAAAAAAAAGAAAGTGAAACAGTTATTTAAAAACATGTTATGTAACACTAATATTAAGTAGTTGTAGAACACATTGACAAATATAGAATATTACTTTTTTCATAATGATAAAGAAGTTTGATAAGAAGAAGAAAATACTTTAAAAGCTTGTAATATTTAAGCTTACACCTAATGGGAGCAATTTTTATACATGACAACTAAACTTAGGTGCTTAGTTATCAATGAACATTTATTTTTGTATAGTGGAGAGCTTGAAACAAAGTCTTTATTCCATTTAAATCCTTAGCAAAATTGCTAGTCACTTTAGGAAGACTATGGTTTGCTCACTCTTGCTTAAATACTAACTAGAATGGCTGGTATTATGTATAGTACTGGGTAGTAAACTCTTCCTGTAATATTCTAAAGAAAAATTAATGGAATACAATTTTAAAACCTTCCTGCTTCAGATTCAGGGGAAGTCAAACTACGTTTTTTATTAAAAAATCAGAATTAGCTAAATGGAATAAAAAAAGCAAATTAATGTAAATAGAAGTGGCTATTTTTTGTTGTGTTAAAAGAGGCAATTTCTCTTGTAAAAATGCTCTAATTAATGCTCTAATATTTTTCTTGATAAATATCTTACTATTATTGATCACTACATCAAATTATTACTGGCTGTTGTCCATACTTAGTTGAATTGGTATCAATAAATACTGATTGTTGTACAGTTCAGCTTCTTTGTCCAGAGCATTCCAGTTCATAAGAAATCTTGCATTTCCCTGTGTTCTTGAAAAAAACATCAAAGCACTGACTCCATTGTAAATCAAAAACTGTCCTTAAATATATAATTTCAGTGAGATTTAGTTTACTCACATCACACTATTTTCCTTTATCTGTATTCAATCTTAATCAAAGACTTATTTAATAGTAAGTGCCAGCTTGTTACATTAATACTATTTTACTTAGCAGACAAACTTTAGTCCCACAAAAGCTGGTTTGACCAGACTCATTTCTTGTAAGCTTACGATATTTGGCAATTAATTATATTTCTCTCTTTTAAGTCTTCATTATCAAAAACTGTATCAGGCCAGTAATGTTCTAGACTTTTTTCCGGTCTTACTGAACATCAAGAGAAACTTTGTGGCTGATTACACTTAATATGTATGTGGGAGGGGTATGTGTGTGTGTGGTAGGAGGAAACTTTTCGGATTTACGTTAGTGATGAAGACAGCATTTTAGGATTATCTGTTTAAGTAAAACCAAACATAATTTTATATCTGTGGCAAAGATACTACTATAATTGTGCTTGCATGGTGTCTGTTAGGTGGGGTCTGCAGCTCCTCCCTGAGCCTGCCCATGTCAGGTTGGAAGAAGGGCACCCTTCAGGAGTTGTGCTTAATTTAACTTCCTGCCCCGTCTGTATTCTGTGAAACACAAAACCAACAACCATAATTTTGTGATTTTGAAACCAGTTACAGTGCTGTGT
This sequence comes from Tringa tobata, assembly GCA_033628505.1. Lineage (NCBI taxonomy): Eukaryota > Metazoa > Chordata > Aves > Charadriiformes > Scolopacidae > Tringa > Tringa tobata. The sequence continues at coordinate 1,173,574 of JAHREE010000339.1, read as the reverse complement.
GTGACGTGATGTGTCATATTGCATTTAAATTGGTCTAATCTGCAAACATTTCTTCATTTCCCACTCCCAGCAAGTGTCCTTGATGCTTTTGTGAACTGAGCCTGGAGATTGTGCTGCTGCAGGGGAGAATCAGCTCAATCTCTGACCACACACAGCGTCTGCCAAGGAAGGAGATGGGTTAGTTTTCTGAAAGATCAACATGCCGATCCAACTCACGTTGATGTGTGATTGCTAGATCTGCTACTAGGTTGGGTGGCAAAAGGGAAAAGCGGGATCACCCTTTTATCAGCAGCCCACAGTCACACCAGATGAGGTCTGAGCTAAATCCACATCCTTAGGCTGAGGTTTCTCAGTTGGCAACTCTGCTGCTGCCCTGCTGAGCAGCCCTGCCATATTCCAGTGGCAGAAGGAAGAAGAGCAGGACAGAGATGGGCTCAGTCAGAATAGACAGAGACTACTGCTGCTGTTACAGACACTGCTGGGAAGAAGAGGGAGAGGGAACAACACCTGCTGCTTGGGACAATAAAATTCAGGTCATGAGCTGCAAACTGCACCATATCTCCTAGGAACACCACAGTGGGATTTTTTTTGCCATCAAAGCTAGAGTTGGTCAAACATCAAACATCCCATGTCAACCTCATGAAGTTCAACCAGGCCAAGTGCAAGGTCCAGTACCTGGGTCATGGCAATCCCAGGCACAAATAAAGCTTGGGCAGAGAATGGATTGAGAGCAGTTCTGAAGGACTTGGGCGTGTTGGTGGATGAGAAGCTCAACATGAGCAATGTGTGCTGGCAGCCCAGAAAGCCAACTGTCCTGGGCTGCATCAAAAGAAGTGTGGTCAGCAGGTCAAGGGAGGTGATTCTTCTCCTCTACGCCACTCTGGTGAGACCCCACCTGTAGTACTACATCCAGCTCTGCAGTCCTCAGCACAGGAAGGACATGGACCTGTTGGAACACGTCCAGAGGAGGGCCACGAAAATGATCAGAGGGCTGGAGTACCTCTCCTATGAAGACAGGCTGAGAGAGTTGGGGCTGTTCAGCCTGGAGAAGAGAAGGCTCTGGGGAGACCTTATAGCAGCCTACCAGTAGCTGAAGGGGGCCTACAAGAAAGCTGGAGAGAGACTCCAGGGAGTGGAGTAATAGGACGAGGGGTAATGGTTTTAAACTGGAAGAGGGCAGATTTAGATTAGATACTAGAAAGAAATTCTTTACTGTGAAGGTGGTGAGACCCTGGAACAGGTTGCCCAGAGAAGCTGTGGCTGCCCCATCCCTGGAGGGGTTCAAGGCCAGGCTGGATGGGGCTTTGAGCAACCTGGTCTACTGGAAGGTGTCCCTGCCCATGGCAGGGGGTGTTGGAACTTGATGATCTTTAAAGTCCCTTCCAACCCAAACCATTCTATGATTCTATGAGCTTAAAATGGGTTTTCAACAGTAGTGTTTTTTTAAAGAATAATTTTAAAAACTTCTTTACTGAAGAATAAAAAGTGTTGGCACTTTTCAATCACTTTGTAAATCATTTAGTAAATTGCTTAATAATGTATCACTTTATACAGTGGGAAAAAATCCCCTACTTGTTCTGCAAGTCAATGAAGTAGGATTTCCTCTGCAAAAAGCACTCCCACAAACATAAATGGGAAAATATACTTTTAATGAAGCACACAGTTGGAAACTCAACAACAAAATTTTCTCTATATTTGCTGCAAAGCAGAATGCTATTTTCGACAAAACCAAAACTTCTAGAAGTTTCTGTAGAATTACAGTGTTATGGTATGGGCAGAATAAATGAGTCACAGGTAATTCACACCTGCATGGGATGACTCAAACTATGACGCCATCAGTTCTGAGCTTTTCTGTCCTCATACCTGTGCTCTGTCATTCCTAGTAAGGAGTTGACTCCCAGAAGCTCTAACTGAGTTGAAGATCTCACTCTCTTGGGCCTTGAAATCCCTGATTTACAGATATTACAATGTGAATAGGCAAGACAGCTAAAGCATGAGTGGAAGGCGCTGTACTTTGACCAAAGTTCAGCAGCACTTCAGCAGCAACAGACACACAGCTTTTCAGAGTATTTTTTCAGCTGACTACTGCTGTTCTGGTGCCTTAATTTATCTTCCCTACCAGGTAAGAGCTCTAAAGCATTTACAGGAAAAATCCTATAAAGTATTCTAGAAGGAACCTCATTCACAAACATCAAAATAATTTTCACTACTCCCTTTATGCCAGGGGAGGACTCTTCTGGGAATGCTCAGTGATTTCAGATTTTCCAGTCTGCTTGTGGAGGTATGCCAGGTGGCTGATCTTTGATGAAAATTGATTAATTTCAGTGAAATTACACAAATTGATACTAGGGGAGATACTGTTTCTAGCCAATGATTTACTAATCAGTCACTAGTGCAATAGAAAGTGAATGTAAGCCTTGCTGTGCAAACTTTCAGGTTACTGGCACGTAAGATAATCACTACAGTGACTTTATTTCTCCGTAGTAATTTGTATTGTTTTACCTATCATTACCCTGTAAGTCACCAGGTTCCTCCATACCATATTGTGACATTTATATACAGGTTCTTCTCACCAGCTCTCTAAGGACTCCCTCCATATCAAAGTTTAATTTGTATATAATAATTTACTATAACGTTTCTTAGCAAGATTGCCCTAAGCAAATAGGCAATGCATCTGAAAAGGGTCATTTTCTCTAAGAATAAAATCTAATAGAGCATTACTTAAACTTTACCATTCATCTAATAATCAAAACATATTTCATTCTTGTTATTTTTAGATAGCATTAATCCACAGGGGAAACTTAGATGTTTCTCCAGTCTGTGACTCTCTTATGTAGATTCGAAAGACAAAAGCTGCATTGTCTGCTTCAAAGTAAAAATTGCTGGAGGCACTTCTTTTGTTTTTCTAATGAACACCATATGAAAACAGGCATAGAAAAACTATTTAGTTACATGCAGTGGTCTGCTAGGGTCTCATATGTGAGCTGTATCCTCCTCCATGACACTGAACATATTACATTAGTCAGTCTATTTACAAGGCTTTTCTCCTTTCTTTTTCTTTCTTTTCTTTTTTTTTTTTTTCCATGCAATAATTTCTATAATACTTTGACTTGAATTTTTAATGATCATGCTCTATGTAAGGGTGAATGATACTGTAATGTACAGTTGACTAGACTTAAACACATCAAAGCGCAATAATATTTAATAGTTTTAAATGTTATGAAGTCAGTCTTGCTCATTTCCTTATTTCAAAGTTCAAATTTACTGTTCAATAATACCACAATTTTTATTGTTCCCAGTACTGGAAGTGTCTCATTTGCCTGGTTAAGTATGATTTGGAGAGCATGTTGGAAGAGGAATGGATATTTTTTTATAGACCTTCCTGGATTAAACATCTATGGTTAGATGTGGTTTTGATGATCGGGTGCAATGATTTACAGATTTGCTTTCCAGCCTAGCGTTCCCCGCTGCACCGGATCCATACCAGGCAGTATATAATCTCCTGAGTCCACTGGCATAACAGCACTAGCCACGTTGTCCAATGTGTCAGACCTTGGCCTCCACAATTCTGCTGCAAAACAAAGGGAAATAGTGACTACATGGCAGGATACTTCTAAATGGGTTTTTATCCCTTTAAATATCTAAGCAGGTGCATACAATGACCAAGTATGCATGCTATAAAGAACAGCATTTTTTGCAAACAGAATACAGGTATAGACATATATATTTTTTGCAAACAGAATACAAGTATGCGTATGTATATTGTCTTTGGACAAGTTACTTTCTACTTTCTGCATCACTAATTTTTTTTAAATAAGAATACCTTTTTTTTAAAAAAAAAAAAAAAGGTGTAACTTCTAGAAAACTTTCATCAGGTACAATAGTTCACTGTAGTAAACCTTATTTGAGTAATAAGAATACGTAGTCCTGGAGGGACAGGCTGAACAAAAGCAGGAGTGTAGAAAATTACTTGCAATTTTCCAGTTTCTCTCTGGAAGTTTCAGAACAACTAACCACCATCAGTTTGACATTACCAAGCTTGCTACTAAAGATATATAGCTTTCATTCAGTGAAGAATGACCTGTAGAAAACTTGCATCAAAAGCCAATGAAGTGAGGCAATGATTTATTTATGTGCATCCCAGTGTGAGAAAGTGACTTTCAAAGCTAAGAGAGGTGTTTTGAAAAAATATTGCCTCTGCTTGAAAAAAGACTATGCTTTCTATCAAACGCAATATATTAAAGTGAAATGGATAGCAAATATATCTGAAAGTGATTGCACAAATGTTCAGTTCAAAGAAATCATAGGTCACTGGTAGTATCTGATGTGTTCAAGGGCTTTTTTCCTATGAAAAGCTTGATAATTAAAAACACAGTTTGTAAAGGATAAATAGCTACAGTTATTTCCACTTAATTATAATTTGAGTTAAACATTAAGCTTCTGTTAAAATATTGAGATCCACCTAATACCATGAAATAAGAAATAGTTCTTACATTGTTAGAAGAGCATTGGCAGGAGAAACATTACATGAAGAGTTATTTTAAGTCTTGCTTCTCCCTTCTTACACCTATTCTGTCTAAGATTGTAACTAATGGTGTGACATCTGGCAACCATACTACCTCAGGCTGTGACCTTGTCAGTTCTTGTAAAACTGTGGGAAAAGTTTAACAGTGTAAGCATCAGGTTTGGATTTTTTTTAACTGTCTAGAAGCACAGAATCAAATATAGATACAAGCTATTCAGCTCTTTTGTCTCTAAACAGCTAAATCTGCTTTCCTCTCGACAGATTCTTTCAAGAGTTGCAGTTAGGTTTTATGCAGGCAAAGAAACTAAGTGGTTGGGGGCTTTTGGTGGGGAGCCGTTCTTAAAGCTTACAGGAAGCCTGCTTTATGTTCCCAGTTAATTTATATCATCCATTTTGAAGAAATGTGTAGTAAAAGAAAGCTAATTCTTGCAAAATTTTGTAGCCAGAAAACTTTTTGCAAAATTGTGCGGTTTTGCTATCTGTTTGAGAAGGATGCTGATTTCATTGCTGAAGTGTTAATATTAAGAATAAAGTGTGTTGTAATCTCACCAGGTTCAAGATCATATTTGTAGTTATAATCATAAATACCCTCTCTTCCGCCTACTGTCAAGATAGTAATAAAAAGAAGAGAAACCAACCTCCTCCACCTGCTTTCTGGCACAGATCACTTTCTGTTAGATGACACTGGGTTATAGAGCTAGTTGCTTTGTTCAGTCTCTGGGAAGCTTGTGGAAGTAATTTCTCATTGCATGGCAATGATCATCACAGAGCAGAGGTTTGCATTTCAGAGATGATAATTTTGCATGAAACATTGTGAGGAGCAGCATCTGGAGAAAGCACATCAGTGTAAAAAGGAAAGTGGGGAGGAACATCAGCAATAGGCATGAGTATGAAACCAGTGGTATCACAAAATGGGAAAGAAATCTTGGCTGAGTTGGTAATCTCCAGTTACTCACAGACCATCTGCATTCTCTTCTCATCAGCAGGCCATTTCATAGCTTTTTTTTTCTTAACAAAACTTCTCATGGCTTCTTCAAATTGCCAGAGAAAATTGTTCTACTGAAGAGACATACTGTCTGGCCATCCAGTATTACTAAACTGAACTAACAAAACCAAAGAACTTACTAAATTTCTCTGGATATCCAAAAGCTTTTGCTAGATTTAAGAAATAGCAGAAATGTTTGCTGTTCTTCCATACTTAAAATAAAAAAAAAGCATGAATTGCAGAGTTCTTCTGGTTGCCTTATCACCTAATGTCATATAGGATTGGTGATGCTGATCTTGCGAAATGAAACTACATCTCTTGGTTAAATTCCAGCGGTGAGTTAGCAGCTATCGCACCTTCTGCTGCCCTTAACTAGCTTAAAGTTAGCTTTGTAAAACTTTAAATTTTCCTTTTCCTCAGTATTGATGCGGTTTGGTAATTATAGTGACTTCACTGACCATAATATCCTGTGATATCCAAATCCACATGATCTGGGTTTCAGGGTTTCAATTAATATTGATTCAAAATAAAGAAATATTTTCACAAAGCCTGACTGTAGAAACTGGACAGTCCTATGCAGCTACACTGTTACTGCATTTGTTACTTCTTTTGAAGGGCAATCTTACCCTTACTCCAGTAATTCAGTCATACCAATAAAAGTATACTCATCCAGTGAAACAGTACTTAATAATATTTCTTGAAGAAAACAAGCAAAACATTAATACCTTTTGTAATGCTTTAATTTTAGTTTTATCTTGGATAAATGACATTTTGCATTCTTGACTACTTTCAGCTGCTGAAAAATAGTTGGAATTTCCTATAACAATTTGGTCTTTTTTTTTTTTTAATCTCAGCTGAGACAGAGCTTCTAAGTTAGAGCAGATCTTGGTTGCAATTTGCACCAATGTAACCAAGTTTTGAGAAAATGGCCTACAGAATAAACAAAGAAATAAAGGATCAAGTGTTCTCCATGTGACAGCGGTTTAACAATAGTTTCACTTCATGTGTAGAGCTTTTGTTTCTGGATCTGGGAACAGCATATGGGCAATTCCTCTTACCCTCGAAGGTCAGATTCCATTATATCTGACCGCCACTTTACAAATTAGCAAACAAAGCCATTTGTGAGCCTTCAGTGCTTGTCATTGTTATTCATGCAAATCTGCTGCAATGTGCCATTTAAGACAGTCATTGTTGTAACCCAACTACATGACAATGTATGCAAATAACCAAGAGACTGAGATAGAAAGAAAGAAAGAAAGAAAGAAAGAAAGAAAGAAAGAAAGAAAGAAAGAAAGAAAGAAAGAAAGAAGTTAGCATCGATTTTTCCCCCGTTGTCCACATCTGCTGGCATTAATAGCAGGAATATTTAAAAATAAATAAGCCAGTCCTCGGTGGGTGGATGAATGAGAGTCTTGCACCCAAGAAACAACAGAGAAAAACCCGCAGAAGAAAAGGTGCGAATCCAGTTTATCAGAGGGTTCAGAGTTGTTAAAACCTCGGGGTGGGGGGAGGAAAAAAAAGTTTACATTGAGAAGCAGGTTTATTTCAATCTGTAAATGGTCTTAGGTGTTTATTCATGTTTTGTTTTCTCACAAGAAATATTTAAGGGCATGAAATATGACTGAATTAACAGCATTGATTGATTTCAGTGTAGCAGATCCTGTAGGGTATTTTTGGTGCAGACAGTTGCTGTCAAATGTCAGGATCCTCAGAAAGGGTATGTGTTATCCCCTGAAGATGCCCCTTTAAGCTGCATTAAATTGGGAGAAGCAGGGAGGAAGACACTAGTCACTTTGGAGCTGACCTAAAATTGCAAAATATTTAGGCATGACAGTTAGATCCACTTAAATGCAAAATCTGTAGTAGGGGGAATTCAGACTACATTAGCTGTTCTTTTTGATGATAATGAAGTGGACTGTGCTGGGGAGTGCAAAGAACAATCCTGCAACAGCCAAGAGATGGGCTGTTTGATCTTTCAAATTTGTTCTGTATATAATTTACATAATTTTTTGTGACTCAGCAGTTGTTTATAAAATGGGTTTGCATTATATAAAACTTAATGAACTCTGAGCCAAACATCTTTGTAACATTTGTACCCTGGAGTTTGACTTTCAATTACAGACATTTCTATGTAAAAGAAAAATTAATCTATTTTATGTTGTTAATCATAAAGGGAAAAAGTCCAAAATTTTATGGTACATTGATGTATGTATGCGGGACATGCAGCACTTTGACATAACAAATGAATTACATAATCCAGAAGGTAACAAATGAAGATAACTTTCTCTGTATTCCCAGCTCTTCCTGTTCCTATGTTTTATTGTCTTTTCACTACATGTGTATGGGAATTATCACTTTAATACATAGTTAAGGACTGGTAATAAGTCTTCACTGAAAGGCATATAACCAGTTTCCTTACTACCACTTTTTCTATGTCCCCTTTTCTTTGGCTTGGAAAGTTTAATTTGAAAATCACCAGGAACATTTTCCTGTGTCAGTTATATAAATGTAGTTAAATATAATCATTAGGATTTTCTATGTAGGACCTTCCCATATGTTTAGGATTTCCCACAGAGATTTTACAAGCCATGAAATCACATGGAATGCCATAGAGTATTAATTTATATTAAAAAAATAGAAAAAGGAAGCAGAAATACAGGGATGTTATTTTTTTTTAATAATATACAACCAATAGTATAAGGAAGTGTATAATTCTGAGTATGATTGACCATATATTTATTTCATTTTCCTGTTTCTTAGGTTTAATGGCCAGGCCAGGACACGACAGCCTTTCCAATGTTTTGAGTCATAGTTACATTGATTTCAGTGATCCATGGGGATAAACCTCTCCACAAAATTATAAACCTACCTCAGTGCTTTGGTAAAATATAAATCTATGAAAGTGCTGTATTCAATGCCTTCATTGAAGGTGCTTACCCCAGCCAAGAGTCAGACCTTTAAAAATTTGACCTGCTCCTCTGTATGCAAATAAAGTAGCAATTAAGTGTAGGCATTTTCTATGTGATTTAGTTATCTGATTAGATAGCTCATAATTCCTTAAGAGGGTATTTTGGTTTTGCTTTCATTTTCATAATGCTATAGCCAAGCGAAAAGTTATAGTCCATAAAGATCATATATCTGTCAATCCAGAGTATCTTATTGTATCTTTCCACGTTTTTTCAAGAAATATTTCCATGCCAATTGCCAGGAATAAGCACTAAAGTGCACTTCAGTATCCTGAAATGCTTCACTGTTCTTTGCAGCTGTTCTGATACACTGCTGAGCTGAACTATCTCTAATATCAATACCTTTTCTTTCCAAAACTAGTCATATCCGGGCACTTAAGAGTGTTTACTTCAACTGGGCCAGTATCTCTTTTTGAAGTTATGAACAATTTTCTCAAACAAGGAAGTTATATTAATATAAGTTTACAGGCAATAAGCCCATGTCTATGTTCTTCTCTGACTCATCCGTTACCAAAAGAAGGAGCATCGTCTTTAGAAAACTCTATTTTACAATTGCAGCCTGAAACTTCGAAACTGTTTAGAATCTTTCAAAGTCAAAAATTTGCAATGTTAACATCTGAGATTAAACAAAAAGTAAAACAGAGAGAAAAAAACTAGCTTTATTTGTGTCATGGAAAGATACAAAGACAGGATTTCTCACACTTGATCAACATCTGAGTTAACATCCTATCTAAACCTGGTAATCTATTTAAAGCTTTGTCCAGTGTGGGATGCTTTGTCTAAAGAGGAAGTCTCGCTACTCCCTCCAATACCAAGATAATTGTGTAGTGCTGTTGAGAGTTTAGGAGATGCAGCTACTTCCTAAATTGTCCAAATATGAAGCTGAGCCCCTAGGCTTCCTTAACGTGCAGGTATCTGCCTGAGACCAGCACATGGTGACTGGCTCCCTGCATCCCTTCCTCTCCTTCCTCCCTGTTAAACACGTCTCAGCTGACAGCTGTATTTGACTTCTCTCAACCAACTTAAAGCAATGGGAACTATGAATGTAATTCCTTAAAAAACTGAAAACTAGAGATAGACAGTTTAATGAAAAGCCAGACTCAAGACTGGAGGATAAGCAGAGTGTTGCTACTAAAAAGTGCCTGTGACTACGTGTGAGTGCACCCTCACGCCTGCATGTTTTATTGAAATATCCTTCACACACAAGGACGGGGTCTTTTCTAGAAAAGGACATTTTAGTGCTGCTGGATGAGGTAGCTTGCTGTGCTAACTATGAAAACTGTCACATCAATAACAAATAACTTGTGATGAAATATTTAATAACAGGATCTTCTTGGATTTCTGGTGGCATTCTTTCACAGAGCACTCACGACTTCACAGCTTACGAAGTCAGTGGAATTTCTGTAGTAGTGAATTATGGCTCGTTTTCTCAGAAAGAATTTTAAATATAACTGTATATTGTACTGTAATACATCATTTTATCTTAGAAGCAGCAGAATAGTTGGGGTTATCTTAGTGTCACCCTATTAAGCTCCATTTTTTTGAAGCTGGTAATTGTCAAACAATTTCAGCATGAACGCTTATCATATAAGGCCTTAGATCTGAAAAACATTTTAAAAATTAGTTGTAAAATATTGCTTAAATAATCTCTGACTTGATCTGAATAAAATATAAACCAGAAACATTTGGGAACTGAGTAGCGTTGAGGTTTGTTAAGGGATATTTTTCTCCCTCTGTTCTGAGTCCTAATATTTGATATTAGGATTTGACAGTTCTTTTTTTCCAAATGCCCAGCAAAATGTTTAAGAGGAAAGCTAAGTTCTTAAAAGTAAAACAGTAGGTTCTTTTTGAAAAATAACAAATATATATACACCTTAGGCTGCTCATTTGTCAATAATTTAAAATAGCCTTTGACTTGACTACATTCTAAGTGAGTAAAAAACATCCATGACTTAACTGGACCAAGGTTTCAACTTTTGTGTGCAATTTGCAATGGTGATAGTGGGCTTGCATTTTGATGTACTACAGCTTGTAAATCACATCAATTAATCCTGCATTTCTTTAGAGAAGGAAAAGCTTGTAGAAACTGATGTGTTAAGAAAATGAATGAAAATGAATAAAAATGGGTATGTATAGAAATTGCATGGGGAAGAAGGTTTGAGACTAACAACATCCTACCCATTGATTAATATATATACGGTATTAGAATCAGAGGGGTATAAATAGTCTGTTTGTCAGGAATTAAAAACATAAGCATTCAAAATGGAATTCAGAAAAGCAAGATTAATCTTTAGTCAAAAATATATAAAATAAAAAAATTAGTTCAGAATAATTACAAAAGTCAAAAGTGAGAAAGCATTAGGAACAGTCAAAATAGGCTAAATAAAGCTTTCATAAATAATAGATAGGACATTCTTCCCTTCAATACAAAAATGAGCTGGAACACTTTCTAGACGTTCTTTCATTTGTAATTTCTAGATGTGGATGTTGCAAAACTGCCAAGCAACACTGAGTGCCCAGTTTCCTTATTGTTAACAGGAAGGGGGTATCTAGCTGTTTTAGCTGCTTATGAAAACTCTGAGCCCTAATCCATCATTTAATGGTCAAAAAGACATTTCATAAAAAATCTACAACCTTTGAGGAGCTAAAGGATGATTTTGTCCTCTTTTGTTAGTGTTACAGGTCATGCATTGCTTTCTTTATTACTTTGTCTTAAGACAGTTAATATACCAATGAAGTAAATTACTTCATTAAAATTTCCCTTAATATTCCTCAAGGGAACATGCAGGAAACCAGTTTTCCTTCTGACTGCCTACAGACCATGAGGAAATTCTACTCTGCTCCTTACCTGGCATTCCAGGCTTTGCTACTTGCATCAGTGATGGCTTGGTGTAGAAAGAAAAGCCAACAAGCTCCAGAGTATTTACCAGGTATTTTGAAATGCTGTTTTGAAAGGTTACAGGATGAATTAATGATAATTGCTGGCTTGATACATGAGATCTGGAAAATGTCGTTAAGTGATAATGACCATCTTTTGGGGTTTTTTTTTCCCTCCCCCCTAAGGGTGCTCAGTTGTGATAATATACCTCGTGGCCAAACAGAACTTGATGAAGATTCCCCTGCTTCTGAGTAACTTCTGGTGTCACTGTTAAATCATGCTTCTATCTACAGCATATCTCAGAGAGTTTCCTATTTTCCCAGGTTGTGTTTCTGCTGCACTTCAGTCTTCAGAGCAAAGAAAAGCAGTCTTGTCTGCATCGCCAGGCTCTTGCATAGTGGCTCTGGTTGCCCAGACGGGTGCCCTACATTGCTTCATTTTTAGAACATTTCCTTTAGAAACAGAACCAACAAAAAAAAAAAATTAAACCCTTTTTCATTAGTTGTAATGCTCTGTAAACACCATGTCAAGTCGTGGGTGTCCACAAACACACAGCAGTGAGGCTGCAGCTGGTCTTCAGACAGAAATATGCTGCAGCTGAAGAAGAGCAGGATCGTGTCATTTTAGAGTGTACAACCTATCGGGCAGTAATTTGGAGCTAGATTGCAGTTTTGACCCCAGGCTAGCAGTGAGGAGGAGATGAGCTGTAGACTAATAACAGTTCCCAGCGCTGGTCCCTGTTGTGCTGGGAGTGCACACACAGCAGCTGCTGCTGTCCTTACGGAGAGCTGCGCACACCCTCTCCTACCTCTGCTGACATCCGCGCACGAACAGCATCATCGCCTGAACAGTGTCAGGGCTACCGCCTACCACTAACGAGGTTTCTGTTATTGCTTTTGACAGGTCCTGATGAAATATATGAAGTCCTGAAAAGATCAAAATAAGGAAACAGAAGAACATGCTGTTCTTTATCCTCACTCCTCTGCACGCGCTTAGGGAGAAACGCTAGCCAACAGTTTGTCATTTCAGTGAGAGATGTCCGTGCAGCGATACAGCTTTCAGGAGGTTAAATGGGTGGCTTGGAGCTAAAGGAGAAATCTGGAAAGGCACAGTCTGGGACCAAATCTCTCATTTTGAAACATCACCAGCTAAATGCTGTTTAATCCATACACAGTGAGGCGACATGAACCCGCAGTCATCTCTCTACTGAACTGTGAGCCAGTAACAGACCTCTGACTTACAAGAATGACAAGACTGAAATCTAACAGCAATTTGTGCTTCATATTGGACAAAGGATTACCTAGCACTAGTAACAGAGAATCTACACGCTGCTTTCTGAAAGGGTCGCAGAGCTCAAACAGATTCTTAATGAAATTACTTATTTTCTAATTGTAGAGTTAATGAGATTGTAAAGAGAGACCTGCTGGCACTGGAAACAGTTTTCACATTCTTCAGCTACAGCCTTATTAAAAGAGCTGTTGGACTACTTTAGGCTGGCTGGACCTCTGCTATAGCGGTCTAATCCAAGTTTCTTTCAGTATCTGTAGAGAAAATTTGCTTAGTGCAAACAGAGAGACAATTTCATGGAATGCTTTTATAATAAAAGTCTTTCTTAGAGATTAGTATACGTGTGCTTCCTTCAGGCAATGAACAAAGCAATAGATAGACACTGGGTTACTATTTCATCTGGCCCTGACGTTAGCAATTGGAAGGTATATATGGCTAAGTGGCTCTTTTCCTATGGCCTATATTCAATATATAGAATTTAAATCACTAAAAAAAAATATTTAAAAAACCCTACAAAAAGATCATTATCTTAGGAAACACAGATTTCTGTCCTGTAAACTGAAGAATAGAAACACTGTCCAACAAAACAGCCCTAGCTCTCCAAATGGTCACCATTATATTATTTATTAAAAAGCAGTGTATTTTTCTTCACTAAATATAGTGTTTTGAACATCTAGATACTGCCTGTAAACAGAATTACTTTTCTATAAAAAAATTAAAATTAAAACACCTTATAATTTTATCACCGTTACATCCATATATGCATATTTTGGATGAAATTTGCTACTACATCAAGATGAATGTGTGAACCAAGATGGTAAAGAATTCAGTATGGAATAAAAATATTTTTAGCCAAGCATGTGTTATATATCTCATATCTTTAGGATGCTATTAATAAAGTTTTCCTATATGAAACCAGAATAAGCATTACCAGGGATTGCAAAAATATAATTTTTTGTCATTTACACTTTGAAAACCAATTAAAACTGACTCATTGATAATAGCAGAAAGCTTTCCATATTTTCATGCTTATGAATACATCAGATTATTAGCAACCCTTAAAAGTGCCTGCATTTGAAAATAAATCCTCAGATAATGCATGCCATTGGATAATTCAGTCCTGTAGGCAGCCCTGGCAAAATCAGGGGGAAAAGGTGGCGAAAATCACAGACAGGTGAAGAGAGACTATAGCAGAAGTGGAAATCTTCTCCTTGTGTCACTTACACATACATATATATAAAAAATATATATAGTATAGATAAATAGATAAATATATATAAACCTGTAGTGCTGGTGAAACATACGTGTTTGATTTGTTTTGCCTTTTTAAGTAGCGCTGATATCTAAGCTTCAGTGCTTTAACATATGACCTCTTCTTCACTGAGTGTGACTGAAGCTTCTGCGGTTATATTTAGCATGTTAACCAAATGAAATGATGATCAGAAAAATTTGAAAAAATGACAAGTTGGCAGCTCTGCTGGGTGCCTCTCTGTCGATGTCTTATTTATTCTTGCAGGCTACCTGTGCCAGTACACGAACAGAGTGCGTTCAGCTACCTGCAAATGAACCATGTCACTTTTCCCCTGCCTGTCCTTCATTGCCTACCATCACTGAAGACTGCAGAGACTCAATCTTGCTAATAATCAGCCCTGTAGTTAATTCTGGGGGCTGAATATGGTCCATCCAGCTCGCTGCTTGGCAGCTACTCTGACTTAGCAGGGTGACATTAGCGAAAACTTATTTTTGTCAGTTCACTAAGAAAATATGACTAGGTGAAGGCATGCATATGGTTACATTTTGAAACTGACTTCTGAAAAATGTTCTCAGGGTATTTGGAAAAATGCCTGTTTCTAAAGACAGAACTGAAGTTTTGTAC
>JAHREE010000339.1:1038174-1149683 GCA_033628505.1 Tringa tobata | reverse complement strand
TGACTGGCATTGGTGCAGTGGAATTCTTCTCTCAGCTTCGTCCCAATGTGAATCCAAACTTGCAGGCTATAATTGATGGGATTGTGGATGGGCTGTTCTTCCTTCCTTCTGGACTTCCTTCTAATTCTTTATCAGTACATTATCAGGCTCAGTCTCAGTCTTCAGTAGATCAGCCAGGTAAAGTATGTATTTTGAAGTATGAGTTATTGTAAATGAAAAGCTTCTAGAAAAGTTAAGGTTTTCAGGTGTAGTAGGCGAATGATTCCTGAGAGATCAGTGAAGTATATGGTTAGCAAATTCTGGCAGAGAAAGTGTGATCTTAGCTAAATCAGATAGTGACATCCCTGTAATGGAATTCTTAGCACAAGAACAATCCAGTTGTTTGTAACCAGACCTTCTCTGTCCATTTCTTCGGTATGTAACACCTCTTTGCTATAATGTAAAAAGGGCATAAGGGCATGACACAGGACATGAATTTCCAGTCTGCTTTATGGCAGCAAGTGTAGCAACTTTGAGCAAATCTGTAATGAAGACAGTATTCTTTGCTACTTTTCTTTGCATAGTAAACTTTAACTTTGAGACATATTAAAAAAAAAAATAGGGGAAAAAAAGGCAGTAAGTGAACCTAGTAGAATGATTTTTTTAAAACTACATTAGTGTTCTATGCACTATCTGCTTAGTTTTGGATAAGTATTTGTCATAGAAAACTATGTAAACTTTGTTTAAAATTTCATATTATGTGTGAAGTGCTTCACCAAGCTGTTACTTGGCTCTGTTATCTGTTATCTAGCTTATTATCTATCTGTTACATTGTTTTACAGTGCCTCTTAGATGCAGTAAAAAAGTAAACCCATGTGGTTCCCCTATTGTGCCTTAAAAATTTTAGCACAAAGTACAGAGGAGAAAATTACATACGATGGAGGTCCTTACTTCATCCTCCTGGTTACTGTGAGAAAGACACTGCTGATGTAGTAATGGCCACACCTCTGTCACCCACACTGTGCAGTCTCGGAGATAAAAGTAATTTTCCTTGGTTTCTGCAGCCTGTCTAATGTGTGGTTTCAGTTTGCTAGAACTATGTGGTGGTTGTTGATTCTATTTTTATTTATTTTTTATTTTTTCCTCCCTGTGCCCACGTAAGGGGTTAGCTACATTTTTACCTAAGGTTGCCACTGTATGGGGAATAAATTATTATTTTAAATATGCATTCTTAAACTACATATTTTTGAAAGTACCCAGTTGAAGTATCATACATAATTCCTGCTTATACTGTAAATTGTACACATGTGTGGATTAAATAATCTTAGTGCTTAGTAACAGGAGTGTTGTATTTTTCTTTCTATTTCAACTATGGTTACTGGGAAAAAATGTAAACTAAGAATCTGGGAATTATCTAGGTTGACTTTTTGAACCACTTATTATGTTCTGGAGAGGTTGCTTTTAATGTTACATACCTGGTATATATTTTGTTATATAATTTGTGTATTAATTACATGTATTTAATAATATACTTATTATATAGGGGGGGCAACTTTTCAGCTGAGCTGAAAATACTGCAGTTTTGGTAGAAAAAGATTTTAAATAGATAGATAGATTTAAATAAGAAGTTATTTTATCACCACATAGGTAAATTAGGGGAAAACGTTTTTTGGCTATCAGTTCTCCATCAGGCGATACATTCTGTGGAATTTGTTTTGCTGTTGCTTGTATGGTATGTGAGGTAGTGTAAGAAAATGAATAAAAAACTTCACAGTTGCAGAATATGATTGTAAAAAATAAACATCAACACTCTTTTTACTCCACTTTGCTGATTCCTTAATAGGTTAAAACCCAAGAGCAAAAGGGAGGCAGTTCAGGAAAGGCATGAAGATAAATTGAATTTACTTTTGTTTGGTTTTGTTGGTTTTGTTTTTGTTTTTATTTTTTTTTAGAGTACATTTTTTTAACTTGCCTTTATTTGTTTTAGTTCCACCTCAAGAGGAATTGTTCACTGGATATTTTTGTCAAGGTAGAAGTCACCTGCCGCAGCTAGAAATGCCTCCCAAAAGAACAGTTGGTATGTGTAATTATAAAATGAGAATATGTTAAATGCAGAAGATGCTTAGAGTTGTAACTTAGGTTGAATTTCATTACAAATTTTATTATTGGCTACACTTTTTATCTGTTGTTATTCTGTGATGTCTAGTTTCACAGGTGCTACCATTATAATGCTTATAAAAATGACATTCATCTTAATAGATCTTTCTCTTTTTCAGTAAATAGTGTAACTCTTTGGAATATGTAAAACGTGTTAAAACATGCTGTAATTGTAAAAAATATTTAAATTTCTAATACCTTTCAGAAGATCTGTGTTCTGTAGTCATAAATGGCTGTTTAAGTACCTTTTCAATTCAACAAACTTTATTTCAACAACAAAAAAAAAACATCTGAAGTGCCTTTCTAGTTTTCGGAAAACTAGATTAAGTGCTTTGGAAATCCTTACCTTGTATCCAAATGACAACCAGTGTTATGCTTTTATTTTTTTCAGTAAAATGATATGAAATGTTTCACTGACAAATACAGACCAATATTGTTTTGGCAAGTCTTTGCCTGTACTTTATGCTAGTAACAGCTCATAGGAGAGTGTCATAGTTAACCTGCAATATGGTGCTGAGAACTAGATTTTAAAATATGACTTTGGAGTTACTGTATGTAAATCACCAGATTACTTTTTTTAGCAGTATATTAGCTATCTTTAGAATTGCACAATAATTATTACAATCTTTAAGTTAAAAATAGCTTTAAAGTTATGTTAGTTAAAAACTTATTATGTGTCATAATTTTGTAACAACTATAATTTACTCTAAAGAGTAAAAGCATGAGGTCAGTTTACCATTTTTAGAGATGATCCTAATAGGTATTCTTTAGTAGCAAAACAAGATTATAATTTGATATAAAGCATGATGTGGGGATCAAGTACTCTTCCACTAATGCTGTATTTTCTATTTGCTAACACCTTCTTTAATAAACGTGTTTCATTTGGATTTGAGATGACTTTAATACTTTTTTTGTATTGCTGAAAACGCTCTTTAGAAGCACTTGAGTTAATGAGAGTCTATATTTAGTAAAAGGTATTTCTGTTTCAGATAGTAAATAGTTCATAAGTTTTTGACTTTGCCATGGAAATATACAGTGCAATACTTTTATAAAATGTACTCCAAAATATCCACTCTCTTTTTTGCAGTGAAATGCTTGAAATTTTCCACATTTCCTTGGCTAACTCTGACTTCAACAGATAGACATGTTCTTTCATCAAATGAAAGGTATAATAAGAGAAACATTACCATTTGCTTGTAGTTTTTATTTTTCTTGGGTAAGAGTGGTTCTAAATTTCTGTCCTCCTGCATCGTTAGACTGTTCCTGTAAATAACCTAATTAATTAATTTTTTATAATGGTCATAAAAGCTGCGCTGAAGTTGGATAAAGCAGATAAACCGTGAGTTGTAATATGACAGGTTTTCTGTTAATGTTGCTCTCCATTCTTTGTCTTTGATTCCGAGAACATTTTTTTGTTCATGAATCCTCAGTATTCTAAATTTCTCAAGTGGATCAAAGATTTTATTCAGTCAATTTTAGAACAAGCTGGAATAAAATCATTATTTATTTTAACCCCACAGCCACTTGGCAGAGAAATCCATATTTTCAGTAGCAGCTTAACTAGGTTTAGGCCAATAAGTGTAGGTACAATGCCTTATCCAGGCATTGTGTCATTCAGATCATCTTTCTGCAGTGACTTGTTTTGTTTTTAACTTTCATTTAGAAAACAGTGTTTGAAGTGGCCCAAGAAAAAGTTCTGTAGCTGGGATTCCTTATGAGTTGACACAGAGCTGTGATAGATTTCTAGCATAGCCAGCAATGCAGTATCATGGACTGGACTATTTAACAAGTCTCCTCTAACTGTAAGCTTTTTTGTAATAGATTTTTGAGTTTATTTTTCCTTCTGAAAGACCTCTGAAGCTGAAAAATCTGTTTAATATTTAATTTCCTTCATGCCAAGTCTAGAAAAGGAGCGCAGATCCTTAAAACTAGACATGTTTGACTTTTTTTTTTTTACAATGGTTTCAGAAACATTGATTTCAAACAAATAAAAATAGAAAAAAGTGAAGTAAAATACCAAAAAGGTTCTTATTATTTACTAATATACATGTTAGAGGATAGCAAATAAAATTCTTCCTTTATGCAATTCCGCACATATGTAATTCAAGTGTTTTTAAGTTATACATGAACCTTGGTAATGAAAAAACTTTCTTATTGGTAAGAATTAGGTTACTTGCTGTATACCACTGAGATAATCAGTAGCTTCACAGGGAATTTCCAGTCTTTCTTATATTGATTCCAAATTCAGAATCAATAAAATTATTTCTCTTCTGGCAAGTTAATTTTACATGGGGTTTGATATCAGCTGGAATTGAGTTTGTTCTTCATTGCGCACAGAATTAGCATAGCTAAGGAATAATTCAAGTTTAAAAATGGTATGACAGTAGAACTACAGCATTTTTTTCCTCTTTAGATTCTTCAGTGTTATTATAACAACTTTCTTGTAAAGACTTGTTCAAGCTAATTGTTACTGGTTGGATGATTTTTTTCTTGTAATACATATTTAAATATGAACTGCATTTTTAGCTCTTTGAGAAGTAACAACCAAAGTTTAATTTGGAGTACGTGTGAGCTTCTACAGGATGTAATTATGCAAGATTTTCCTGCTGAGATCTTCCTTCAAAGGCCGAAGATCGTACAGGCAAGAATTCACATAAAGTTTAAGGGTTTTATTGTCCTATAGTATAAATTGTGCCAAGTAAGAACTGATGTAAATGAAACAATTTGTTTCTAAACAAAATAGCTAAACAGAAGTTCCTTTATGTAAACTCTAGGTGCATAGAAAAGAGGAAGTTAGCTATATATTGTATTTATGAAGTTATTTGTTTGTAACATGGTATATTGCTAATCAGTAACAAAGTGTGCTGTGAAGTAATACTTTGTTTCTTTTTGGGTAAGATAAAATGGTGTCACTGTCATATGCACACCCTCTAATGGGCTCCCATAAAGAAAGTAGTGACTTTATTGGAGATATAATGTGGAACTCAGCTTTTTCCTTAGGGCTGATGGTCTCGCATTCAGTAAGAAAACAGTAGTTAAGCCTATTTAATTTTTGCTGTGATTTGTAAACACTTAGAAACATTTCTGAACTATATTTAGTACAAGACTCTTGCTGGCATGGTTGTTCATGAAGGTGCGTTAACGCTCACCTGCTGGTGTTGATGGTTATGTATTTACAGAGCCTTTTGTCTCTGCTGAACCTGGCTTTTGGAGGAGACGGGAGACATCGATTAGCTTTGCAGGCTGTGTCATGCCTGCAACAGTTGTGCATCTTCTTGAGAATCAGACTTAACTTTCACAGAGATCCAAGTTTTTCTTCCACAGAGCAAGGTAGGTATGTTTAAATATTTCAAATACTGTTGTGTTTCTGCTACAGGTAAAATTTTCTAAAATTATTAAAAAAAAAAAAAGCCAACCCACAGCTTTATAGCAAATGTAACATTGTTACATTGTTACATTGTAAACTGTTTTGCTGAATGATGATGTTTATTACTATTCATGTTAGAAAATATTTTTTTGAGTACTTGCATTGTTTTAAAATACTTACTCATTTTCACAATTTGCTGTGATTCTTCACTCATCAACTTTTCCCAGTATTCAACTGTCAGCAGGAGGGGGATTTTTAACTAAAACTAAATGAACACTATAAAATAAAAGTGGGCACGGTTTCAGAAAAGTTTTCAAGCTACTAGTGCGTAACAATTTAGTTATAAATTTCATGAGCTATGTTAATTTTCTTTTTTTATTCTGTTGGCTGAAAATAGTTTAATCATTGTTTTGGATTTACAGTTATTAGGGCTATTTCGCAATGTTCTCAATGCTTAAATTTTGTAGATAAGTTATCTTCCCGATTGCATTTTGTCAGCTGAATTTAATCAACATTGTTTCTGTAAATTGGCAGTCTGTTTCTCTTCATAAGATTGCCACTGTACTTGGTGTCTGAATAAATTATATTGGCTGTTTCTTTGCTAAATCAGTTATAACATCAACATATAGCCTTAGTCAGACACTATGTTTGTACTTTAAAACTCAATATTTACAATTCAGCTGTAATTTTCAGTGGTTTTGCCTTGGAATTGAGTTTCCAAACTCTGCTATTAGCCAGTGATAGGTTGTCGTAGTTCTCCAATGTTTACTTGGTGTTTTCCATATCCTACCTTAATTACTTTTACTTCACTATGTAGTATATTTCAGAATAATTGATTCTACTGATGGAAAATATATTATTTGTGTTACATAAAGGCACAGCTTCCCAGAATTCATCTATATCTTACTGTCAAGAAGCAAGAGGTCCTCCTCGTTCTCAGAATCCATCACCTGGAAGTAGCAGCCCTCGGCCATCTGTGATTGGACGGACAGTTCAGCGTCCTAGAGGAGATGGTCAAGATTGGGACGCAGGATCTTCCAGGTGAACAAAATAATTAGAAAACTAGTAATATAGGATTATATCATCAGCTCCTTGTCAGTGTGTGGGATGATGTGAGAGTTTTGTTAAACTGTGAAAATTCAAACTATGTTGAAGAATTAAACAGTTAGTTCATTAAGTGGTGTTCAGAATACCTAAGACTGTTTTTACATGCCACATTTTGTACCCAACCAATATTTTTAGTGAAGTCTCTTAGTATCAATTGTTATTGCTTGTGCATGTATTTATAAGATGCAGAAAAGCATTTATTCAGACTATTGCAGATGACCCCATAAGTTCTTATAAGTTGAATGGCCATCCCGTAGGTTTCAGTGTACAATATTGTCAGAAATGCTATGCTGTATGAATATTTCCATTAGAGTCTTTAAACTTTGTTCCTAAATCTGACAACAAATTTCAGTTGTATATCATCTTAAAATTGAACTTAAAATGAAGTTATGAATTGTCTGTATACCCTCAAAATTTTGAGATGGTTATTTGTGTGAGGTTTTTTTTTACTCATCTTGACACAACAGACTTTAAGCTGCTATTCAAGAACCAGTGCCTTTTAGTATGAAGGAATTCTAAAGTTCTCGTGAATCACAGAATCACAGAATGATGTGGGGTTGGAAGGGACCTCTGGAGATCATCTAGTCCAACCCCCCCTGTGAAAGCAGGTCCACCTAGAGCAGGTTGCACAGGTGGGTTTTGAACATCTCCAGAGACGGAGAAACTGTGTAAATCCTTACTGTGTGCTTGCTAGTAGTTCTTCTGAGCCTCTATGGTATATTAGCTTAATGATTGAGTAACTTCTAGGTATTCAAATAGATTGTGATATTACAGATGAGAATAGATCATGTAGTTAATTGTAAATGCATCTTAAGAGTAATTATATTAAGAGGTTATTTTTACTCATCTTAAGTCTAATACACTTATTTTTTATTTTGCAACTGATGTGGAAATGTAAACAAACTCAGAGCTTTATGCATTCTGGGACCTGACTATTTTCCTCAGTTGAACAGTTTACAGTTTAATAGTAGCTGGTGTCTACTGTGCAAGAGATAGGAATGGTCTGGCTGTCAGTGTAGTAGGGAAGTCTGCGTAAGAGTAAGCACTAGTTAAGGCCATGAAGAGACATCTACAAAGTAGGGAGTGGTAAATTATTAAAAATATAAGGCCATGTTATGAGCTACTCATGACTGTATACTTTTAACTTCTTGCATCCTGTGTGCTGCAGTAGAGCTGCTCACTGCCATGAATCCCATTTCTTACAAAGATATAATGTAGCTCAGAGACAGCATAAAGAAAAACATTTTGAATAGAAAATATGACAGAGGGAAATGACTGTAGTGTTGCTCTGACATTGCTGATTTTGATATGGAAGAGCTGCTTTTAGTGAATCTTGTCTTTTTCAACATAATTGTAATAAAAATTATTTGTTTATTGCCATTTTATATGTAACTCTTCTTTTTCCTTGTTCTTAAATCTTGAGACTCTTCAATCTATCTGTTTGTCTATTTCAAATTCTGCCTGGAAACTTAACCTTTCCTCCTCTGAATTGTTTTTATGATTGATACCTCTCCTTCCTTACTGTCTGGTAAGTGTAATTAACCACTGGTGAACTCTTCTATTTTGCTTCTAGTCTTCTATTGACCTCTTAAAATCGGTTGGCTTTTAAATTCTTAATTACTATTCTTTAGACATCTTTTAGGTTTATTTAGACAATATAATGTAATATAATATAATGGCACAGTTCGGATTGTTCAGCTTGTTTAATAATAAAAAAAGCAACGAAACAAAAAACAACTATAAATGTTGTACAAGTTTTAACATTGCTAAATATCGTTTAGGATAAGAGAAAACATCAGAAAACATTCATTCTGAATTGTATTAATGCTGCCAAAAGAATTAATTAATTTTGAAAGCAGTTGGAAAATAATAAAATTCTGAGCTATATCTACAGATCATAATTTTTTTAAAAATAGAAATCTAATAACTATATGTATATTTTATAAAATGTACTTGGTTGCACTTAAGGCCTTCTTGGACAAGGGGATATTTTCTGTTTTACAGTGGACAAAGAAGTCTTACAGGCTTAAACATAGGGCACACTTAATTTTCCTTCTAAGGATTCTTGTGGCTAGCCAGACAGAATGGTCTTAATGTAATAGGTTGCTTCAAGCAACTGATAGACTTTGTTAATAAAAAATAACATTTCAAATCAACCGATTTTTCTCTTGTAATATCGTATTCATTGCATGTGTATTTCTTCCAGTACACATTTCTAAGTGCATTTGAAGATGACTGCCAAAACAGTAGGCATTCACTTGTGATGCTACTGGTTCTGAAATCTGAAAAAAACCCAAACAACACCCTGCCCCCCCCTTCTGCAACACTGGTGGATAGCAGAGAATCTTGGGATGGAAGGAAGGAAGGAAGGAGGACATTAGAATACTTGATGCTATTTTTATGCGTATATGGGTTTTCTCTTTGGAGAACTATGGTTGGTTAACTGTGTCTCCTTTTTTGTTTATTTTTTGTTTTGTTTGTTTGTTGTTTTAAGTGGAAACAGTACTCAAGCAAATGCAAACTCCAGAATCCCTCTGCATTCCCCACTTGACGTAGGACATGTTGACCTGCCAGATATTGAAAGCGAGGACACTTTGGAATTACAGATGAAGCAGCTTAGTCTTCCTCAGTTTTGTGTTTCCATCTTGGAAAATGCAATACCTCTTCTAAGAACAGGTGAGAAAGTTTTGAATTAAGTATTTCATTAATGTGTCCTTATCATCTTTAGTACAAACCTTTTAAGAACTTGGTATTACGTATAGATAATTACTCATGTACTGTAGCTGTTTATAATAGTTCTTTTCTAAGGAGTTTGTTCAGGTCATAAAGTTTGAATCTTCTGGTTGATTTCCAGAATTGCTGCAGAGGTTTCAAGTGTTTTTTACTGGTGATGGGAAGTTATGGTAGGAAAAAGTGAGTTTGTAGTGGAAAAGAGGTGTAGCTGAATAAAATGCCATTCAGGAAAATGATCAAATAACCACGCTTAAACCATGTTCTGATCTCTTTGACCATTGAGTTTTCCTCCTGTTCAAGAAATAATAAACAAAAATTTTGGGAAAAGGTTTTACTATGTTTTATTCTTTTGCATCAAGTAACAGATCATGTTTTAAGAAACAGACCTAAAGATACTCTCATTTCAGCTAATGATATTCTAACTTACAAAGGTTCTAAAGTACAAAGCCTTTTTGAAGGACAATCTTTTTGCTCTTTGGTTGTGTAAGTAGTTTTTAGTTGTAAAACAGTGTTCTTGTAAAACAATGTAATTCAAAACAGGTATTGGTAAATGTGGCAAGGTTTTCAAATGTAAGAGCTGGAAATGTGTGCATATCTATGACTAGAATACTAAAAGATGTTCCTTTTATTATACCTGTCAACAATTCCTGAGCTGAGTAGAGGCTTTAACTTATAAAAATTGTATGAAATATGTATGAAACTTTCATTTACTGTTGCTTTCATGATTATTTATAACCTTTTATGACTTTCTGTTCTGTCACAAAATACTAATTTACTTGTGTATTTCATAGTAACATCAGCATTAATCTGTGTGCACAGGAAAATTATTCAATCCTCAATTTTTTAGTAATAAACTAAAGCAAATAAAAGTTTTGTTTTCCCCTTTCAGAATAGTGATATTTAAATATTAATTCTTCACAAGCACATTCATGACTTCTGGCATCTTGTCTTTTATTTATAATGTAAAACTGCAGAAAATGTATTTTCTATCTTTTCCATTTCTGGCACATGTCACTTCAAATCTGCAAAATTAAAATATCGTGAATTTTTCCATCTTTCAGGATTCTTTCTTTGCATCTTATCATAGAACTAAAATAGTTTCGTTTTCAGATGAAATTGATCTGTCTTTATTTTTCGTGCCCTCAGTTTTTTTTTACATTTTTTAAACTCTATTTGATCATATTTCTTTTTCCACTCTGCTTTAATGAGACATAGACTGTAAGCAAACTAATATTTTTATCCTATTCCCATTGATCTGAAATCCTGTGATCTGAAGGCACACTGTGATACTGTGAGACAGTGACAGACAGGAACACAATGTTTCTCATGTGCTTATGTTTTCTGAATTATTTGCTTCAGTAAAATCAACAGGCCCTTTTACTAACATTGTTAACAGTTTTTACAGCATAGTGCAGATTTTCTTTTTCTTCTTACTGTTTATATTACTGGGTAAAGAAAAAAGTAAGCTTACTGTAAAATTTGATTGCTTGTATTTTACAATGTAACGTATATTTCAGTTAAGCTCAAATTCTGTTCCTTGTGGACATGTTCATTGGAATTTTTCTTCCTTTGTGCCAGCCTGCCTTGTGTGTGAAGTCATTTCAGAAATCAATAGTAATGTGGGTTGTGTGGGGTTTTTTTCGTTTGTTTGTTTCTTTTTTTTTTTTTTTTTTTTGGTGATCAATTTTAAGCTACCATACTGGTCTGAAGTGCAGTGTTAATAGTGCATGTCTTAAAGACAGTTATTTAAATCTGAACAGCAAAAGATTGGTTTTACAGTCATTGATTATATCTGTCTTATTGTTCATTTAGTAATAATGAATTCTTAGCCCATACTAATTGCCACACATGTTGGGAAATGAGTCTTTCTCCTGATATATTCATATAAGGGTATGGTGGAATGAACTTAGAATCATAGAATAGTTTGGGTTGGAAGGGACCTTAAAGATGATCTAGTTTACCCACTTTGCCACGGGCAGGGACACTTCCATGCCTGTAGATCACGACAGCTACAGCAAATCACTGTTGCAGATGTTATGTTTAGTTATTAACTTAAAAATATTTCTGACACTATAACTTAAATGAAAACCAACGGTTTTTAATACTTGATTTATAATGGAAATTTATTAAGTCACCTTTCAAATCTTTTAAACACAGAAATTTGATTAAGAATTTGTGAAATAATTGTGAAAAGAGAAGTGCTTTTTTGAGTTTTCAGGCATATACTCTTGAAATTACAACATGTTGCCTAAAATAAATGGAAAACAGCACTTTCATGAGATGGAAAACAGCAAGATTTCAAAATGACCCTCTGCCATTCTCTGCCATATGCTCACTCAGAGCTGCAAATTGTATGAGCGGTGGTCATTTTCACTATATATATAGTCACATATATATATGTATATTTATATACACACACATATATATGTTTGTCCTCAAGTATATCAACAAGGCTTCTACAGTGTACAAAATCTACAAAAGTGACAAAAATAGAAAAAGAGACAAAGAAATTAATGTTCAGTCATAACCAGCAGTAAGGCTTGCCTTTTTTCTTTGAACAGGTTTTAAAGGAAGAAAAATTTTTACAGTTGTTAAGAAATAGATTGGAAATTCAGTAGTGTTGTATGAAATCCATCCATGGTTTTAAATAGAAACATACCACCAACAAGTAACTAAGCTAACAGTTGCACTAAATCGAGTATTTGGGGAAAACTGTCAGTGTATAGTTCCCTAGGATGCTAGACAATTTTTGGCATCCTCTGTTGCATGAGGCTGAAAATATTTGGTCTGGCTCCAGATATTCTGCCTTGTTCTTCACAAAACCTTTTAACCTTTGACTGCTTCTCTATTGTTTCAATATTTGGGGTTATTAGGGGAAGGTTTATATTTGCAGTAAATGTAGTCTGTAAACATTTAAGCTTGGGCCAGGTTTCTTTGTGGCCCTGTGTTGAAGTGTAAAACTGTATGAAAATCACTAACAGACCAGATTCGCCTTGGTGTTATGGGATACTGAGTTAGAAGGAGCAATGAAAATGAATAGAAGCCTAAAAAAAAGAGGAGAAAATTGTTATGGAGAAAAGTACAAGTGGATAAAGTGGATATTCGCCTCCTTACCTTTCAAAAAGAAGATCTCAAACAAAATAATGTGGGAAGCAAGTCACTCCTGCTACACTAAAAATGCAGATTAGCAGGAACAAGTAACATCTATGGAGGATCTGTAACCTCGCTGTCTGGGTGGTGGAAATAAGTCACTTTGTGTTGAACTTCAAAGAAGTCCAATGATTGGATTTACAGTTTTAATGAAATTTATGTAATACTATAGGATTTAAGGAAATGCAGTCTTTTTTCAAGTTTTCAAGCTTTAATATCTTCTGTTGTGATTTTGGCTAGTTGTCTCCCATGATTCAGAGATGTTTGTTGTTGAAGGCAGTTACCATTAGTTCAGTATAAGTGTATAGTAAAATTAAAATATCAGAATTTCAGATTTGGAATAATCCCTTGTTCAAAATAATATTTTCTGAATATCATAATATAATGTTTTATCTGTATTTGAATTTATCCTCTCATTTGTATTCCTAGGCAGTAGGAGAGTGACGATGGAAGTTCTTGAATTGCTAGTTGAAGACATGTTCCTTATTGGTGATGCTATTTCTGAAAATGTTTGGGAAGATGATAGCCTTTTTGCATTGGAATTGGTAAGATTCTTTAGGCTTTTCAACCATATTTAACAGTCAGCTTTTATAATCAGTTTCTGCAGTCATTCATATACGTATCTAATCTTCTGCTAAGTTACCCTTTTAAAAATCTTAAATAGTTTCTTATCACTGACACATACTTTTTATTTTAAATGTAAATGTTCTTTTACCAGGTGATACTTGAAGTTTCACCTCAAGAAAATAAGTACTGAATTTTGTCTTGTAGTGAAAGGCTGTTAAGCAATCATTGAGTGAAACGCGTGTAGGGAAGGGGATCTGAGGGAAAAAAAGCAGACTACAAATGTTGGAGACTAATTTGATATAAATGACAACATTCACTTTATTTACTCCTTATAAGCTCTCTGTTTAAAATTAGGGACATAATTGTTTAGGTCTGAGACTGGAATGGTAAGATACATAGTATCCATTTCCTACACAGAACCTATTGATCCCTGCACAGATTTCAGCTCTTCTTAACTGTTGCTTGTCTGGGAGAAAGCTTTTTGGCCCATGAGTGATTCAAAGCATTAAGGTGCTGTTGACTAAACAATTTAAATTGCTGGAAATACATACCTGAGCAGAGTTGAGAGTTGTTATATACATGAAATATCAAATTAGTGAATTTCTTTTGAAGACAACTGGAAGCTTCAACATAAGCCAGCATGGCTTATGTGTGTAACAGACATACCAAAGTTGCAGACTGAAACTTGTATAAAAACTTGTGGTAAACGTAGTCTTAAATGCACATGACTTAAGTTAGAATTCTTGAAAATACTGCTGAATATGAAACAATGATATTGCAATAATTATTAATTAAAATATTACTCTAGGCTTCCCTATTCTCTGTTTTACAAATTATAATATTTATATAATTTTTGGACCTAGCAGTGAATGAGAGCTTTTTTTTTTGCTGAATTTAGTGTACTGATCTGTCAAAATCTATTGTCATTGATCAACATCAAATGGGTACTGAAGATTCCTTGCAGAACATTTAATCTAAGAAGCTTAATATAATCTTTTGTCTAGTTGTTGTATAACCCGAATCAGTATATTCCATTGCATATAAATCAGTCAAACTATAGTAGAAACTGTAGGCATTATCACACATACATCATACTGATTGTTGTTAATAGGATAATGTTTGTTTCCAGGCTACTAATGAGCAAAACTCTGCAAATAAGCTGGGTAATTGTATGCAATTACTTTGATTTTTTTTTTTTTTTTTTAAAAAAAAAAAAAAAGCTTTGCTGGTATAACTTTATTCCATCGTTAGAACTTTGAGATTTATTAGTAAAATATTTTTCACCTCCCATTGAAAGTTATCATCCTACATCAATCTGTGACTCATAGCTGGACTGTGCAGTGCAATTCAGTAAAGCTAATTTTGACAAAGCAATTTTAAGGCAGAAGATAAAAAACCGACTCTTCATCTTTGTTAATGTTTGAGTAAATAAAATTAACTGAATGGACAATTTTCAGAAATAACCATTAAACTTACCTTTATATTATCTAGTACTGCATCAAATAAAATTTCTTTTATCAGAAGTAGGCTGGTTTTAGAGTTGTTAGGCTCCAGTTCTTAGAAAACGTGCCTCCTCTTTGTGTTTTGTATTGGCTCCAAGGGAAGGAGGTCACATGTCTTTCTAGGAAACTTGAAAGCATTTCTTGCATAATTTTATGGCTTTACATTTCTTTGTTTATCCAATTTTAAAACTCTCCATCAGAATATATTTGTGAAAAATAAGTATTTTGGAAATCCCATTCACAAATACTTGAGTTTGTAACTATATTTTAACCATGGGTTTATGCTTCCTTCCTCCCAAGTAAAGTTCTTACTGTTTTCCAGTTTTTTCATGTGTACCTAAGTGCAGTTTGATTCTGCCATGTCAAAAAGCAATTACAGATTGCCATAACCCCGCAGCTTTACTGGATCAGATGACTTTGAGGCAGTCATCCCTGCCTAAGGGACTTTTTGAATCCACTGCTGATTTGAGGCTCCATGGTCTTGAAGTAGAGGCTCTTCCTGACTCTGCAAACTGTAGCAGAGCAGAGAGAAACTTACTTTTTTGAACTCCTGAAGAGGAAAATTAGTTCTTTTCATTTTACTGTGTAATAATGTGTGCTGATAATTACTTTAAAAGACTGATTTGATTTAGTCAATTTCTTCTTGTTTTCTTCAACTCTTTTGATTCAGATAAATAGGGCTTAATTGCTTAACAGTGATTATCAACTTCTGTAATTAATAAGCAAAATCTCACATGTGCTATTCTTCTTAATCATTATTTGGCATTCCAAAACTGGAACCTTTATTCTACCTTTATTTCAGGTGACCAAATTTTTTAGAAACTAATTTTATTTTCTCCAGTGCCAATGGGATGGATTTATTCAGACAATAGTGATTCTTAAGTTGGATTTAACATAATCTGTGAAATATGCTGCTGTTTCCTTTGAGAATGAATAAGCATAAAAAACATTTTGATGTTCTCAAAGTTTGGACTGTGGGCTGGGGTTTTTTTATTGATTTTTTTTTTTTTTTTTTTGTGTGTGTGTGTGTTAAGTTTTAAGGTAAAGCTTTATTAGCAGGTTCAAATCAGCTCTTAATATTTCCATATTGAAAGTGAACTTCAAAATAGTTAAAATTCCAGAAGTTCAAAAGGAATTGAGAGGGGGAAAAAACCAAACAAAGCGGGGACAGAGAGAGTAACCGGTAAATGGGTAGTTACTGACCAAAGTATTCACAACTGCAAGCAAAAGTAGAGTGAGATCTAGAACTAATACACAGTTCTGTTTAAATGACAAAAAAATGCTGTGTATTTTGTACCATTTCCACATTTTTAAATTATTTTGTATAATTGGCATAATTAATGATGCAATGGGTGCCGTATAAACACTGTAAAGATACAGTAATGTCTCAATTATTTCTAATGATTGTATTTCTGATTTTGTTTTCAGAAAGATAAATTGCTTCTGGTCTTGGGTTTGCTTGGAGAAACTATATTATATCACAAAACCAATACAAGTACAGAGCAGCCTGAGATGATGTTGGTGCATCACAGAATGGCATTTATTAGTATTTCACTCTTCACTGTTAGATTGCTACAAATACTTCTTCCTGTAGAAAAGGTATGACATCACTACTTTAAAGTGATTGGGTTTTGATTTTACATTTTAAGGGGCAAAAAATGACATCTTCCTCAGTGATTTAATGCTGGGAGAATAGCCACTAGACAGAGAAATTAATCTGATTTACATTGGCTGATGTATGATCACAGAAGGCAACTGTGTGATGTAGAATAATCTAGGTTGGAAGGGACTTCAAGATCATCTAATCCAACCATTAACCTAACTCTGACAAAAAACGTCGCTAAACCACGTACCCCAGCACCATGTCAACACATCTTTTGAACACCTCCAGGGATGGTGCCTCAACCACTTCCCTGGGCAGCCCATTCCAATGTCTGATATCCCTTTCAGTGTAAAAATTTTTCCTGACATCCAACGTGAACCTCCCCTGGCACAACTTGTGGCCCTTTTCTCTAGTCCTGTCGCCTGTGACTTGGGAGAAGAGACTTACCCCTGCCTCTCTACAGCCTCCTTTCAGGTAGTTGTAGAGATCGATAAGGTCTCCCCTTAGCCTCCTTTTCTCTACGCTGAACAAACCCAGCTCCCTCAGCTGCTCTTCATAAGACTTGTGCTCCAGACCCCTCACCAGCTTCGTTGCGTTTCTCTGGACCTGTTCCAGCACCTCAATGTCTTTTCTTGTGGTAAGGGGCCCAAAACTGGACACAGTACTTGAGGTGGGGCCTTACCAGTGCCAAGTACAGGGGCACGATCACCTCTCGAGTCCTACTCACCACGCTGTTCCTGATTGAGGCCAGGATGCTGCTGGCCTTCTTGGCCACCTGGGCACACTGCTGGCTCATGTTCAGCTGAGAGTTGACCAACATTCCCAGGTCCTTTTCTGCCATAGTTTTCTTCTTCAGTTATCAGTGTATTCTGCAGACTCCTCTGCAGATTTCAAGTCTTCAAAAAATATTTTTAATACCGTTTTTTAATGAGTTTTTGGACTTCAACGTTCCTTTTCCTCCTATAGTGGTTTTTTTCTGGTATGAGGCATGTTTTGCAGAGCTGTGCTGCCCCCTGCTTGTTTATAGTATGCATGCAAGTGAGACTAGAACTACATACTGTTTAAATCATCACTCTTAATCTGATGGAACATAGTAAGCAATTATGTTTCATACATGGTAGTGATTTTAATTAGTCTTTGCTTCAAATGCTATTTAAAAGTTCTGGTTTAGCTCTTCTTTTTTTTTTTTTCCCAGTTTATTTCAGATGGAGAGGATCTTTTGTGGGACGGAAAGTGTTAAAAGATGTTTAAACCTATATTGGTTTGCATGTTTTTAGGACCGGTTTTTATTACAGTGTAGCTTTTTCTTTTTCAGACATCCTTCAATCTGAGTAGCATATCCATTTTCTGTTAGAGGCTTTGTATCACAAATATTAAGTCTTTAACTATTAATATAAGTAGTTTCTTGTACCTGAAAACAAATATAGACATACTAATCTAATGACTTCTTATATTTTTTGTGTTTGTGTTCTTATGTGCATAATACAAAATTTCAATTCTGTCTATGACAGGAGTTGGAAAAAAAAGTTACTGTATTTGAGGTCAAAATTTTAATTGAAGGAATACTGAACACTTCCAGTAAAAAAGCCAAACAAAGCAAAAAAAAAAATAGAAATCCCAGTTCTTAGTATATGATATTACTGTGTGGAATTGTAAACAGCTTTTTATTGAATACAGAAATAATTGTGTTCTATGTAATCTCTGCCATCTAGTGGTTAGAGAGTAAATTGACCCTGGCCAGTGGTGTGCGTGGTTGTCAGCGCAGTGACAACCATTGTATGACAACAGGTCATACACTTTTCTGACTGGTTGCAGGTCTGACATCTAATGAACTCTCACTTTTTAATTAAAAAAAAAATTCTTCATACAGAACTCACTTGATATGGATTTCTTTAATTTTTAAGTAGCAGCAATAGTGATTGTACTTGTTGAATGACTACAAGTGCTGTTGTTGGTTTTACTGTTTTTTTTAGGCTACTATTCTAACAGTTGTTTTCTTTTTCAAAGGCGAGTAAAGTTGTACAAAAGAGTTTGCTGAATGCTTTATTGCTTCTCTCTCTGGATTTGTCCTTCTCCTTGGAACACCCAAGCATTCATGAATCTATTGCAGCCTACCTGGAGCAGATGAGTACTGAGAACTACAGTATTTATAAACAAGCCTCAGAAGCTGCATATTCCATTGAATGCACTTGTAGCTTTATGACTGAAATTCATAAGAAGGTGTGAAATTTTATTATATAAGATATTTCCTATAGGCAAATTTCTTTCTTTCACTTCCCTTTCTCTGTGGTAAAAAATGTAGTCTAGCATAGCTGAAGAGAATCTGTGAGTATTCTGTACCATGCAAGGTGTAGTTCGTTTATATTTGTTTTCGCTAATATTGCTCATGATGTTTGTA
This sequence comes from Tringa tobata, assembly GCA_033628505.1. Lineage (NCBI taxonomy): Eukaryota > Metazoa > Chordata > Aves > Charadriiformes > Scolopacidae > Tringa > Tringa tobata. The sequence continues at coordinate 1,131,120 of JAHREE010000339.1, read as the reverse complement.
AAAAAACCAAAAAACCCCCAAAAAACCAAAAAAACTTATCCTAAGTAAAAAAAAACACATGGAGATTGACAGTGGACACAAGACCTTTTATGGGCAAAGAAGTAAGAAAGAAGTAAATACTCTATTTAAATATATAGTGTGAGTATATATGTGTTTGTGTATGTATGTTGCCCGGTGTTTAAATAGTTCAGAAAATTTTATTTCCCAACTACTTGGCAATTGTAGCTCTAATAAACAACTACTTCTAGACTGTGTGAGATTTGTCTGTTTCACTTTGTTATGAAGAGAACTAATATGCTTTGCTTTATTAGTTAAGAGATTCTAGCACAGTATGGAAATACTCTTTTCCATTATCCAAATGGAGAAATAATTGTGCAAAATACTTGTTCCATTGATACTAAAATAAATTAACAAAATACAGAAATATAAATGTAGTGCTATCTTAAATCTGAGTTAACCTATCCTTTATGTAAGCAGGTTCTGAACTTAATAGAAGCAATGCTTTATTCATAAAATACTGTTTGCAGTGAAGTTAACTGCATCGAATTTAAATGGCTCATATTTAATGTATTTGGTAACGAAAAGTATGAAGACATATGTTCTTAAATTTAGAAAACCCAAACTCGCTCTTTAATATTAATAGTAAATTGTTAAAAGTTTAATAGTTAAATCTTTCATTATGTTATTCTCACATAAAATGCATATTTATTTAAAAAATAATAATTTGATTAAAAACAAAGTGTTCAAGGATGTGAGTCTTTTCTCGGGCATTTTAGACAGTGTTTTGAATAGAGTTATGATATTCATGCTGTGAAATGTTAGACATACATTATTCCCGTTGACTTTAATAGAAGTTCATTTGGATTCAGCAGCTGAAGGTTTTTCAGCTCCTAGGAGTAGGTTCTAAAATTTATTTATTTGCAATCTATTGAATTTGGTAACCAGGTTACTTATAAACTTTTTGAGAGGTTGAACCAAACCCTAGTTAGTAGATGTATTAAATGATAATAAATTCAGAAAGATTATGCAATAATATTGTATACTTTTAGTATTACTTATTCTGATAGATTCTTTCTCTTCACTTTACTACTCAGGGGGACAAAAATCTTTCTGAATTAGTAGAATTGGCAGATCAGGCCTTGAGGAGTCTACCCTACCATCAACACTTTCCCTTGCTTCAGGAATGCATTCACTTATGCTCAAATATGTGAGTACATTACTATTTAAAAGTCTTGCTTGAGAAAATACAATTCTTTTTATGGATAAACTTTCTCAAATAGAAGCTCAACTTGTTTATTCCTTGTATTTGAAAAATTGTTTTCTTTTAGCCATTGAAAGGTCTCTTCTAAATAAATTGTGTCATTCTCTAGCGGATTTCTTGAAAATTGAATTTCAGGTGTTAAAAACCTGAAGTTTGATTCTTCTCTATGTATAATTTTTTAAGATTTTGTATATAAAGTTACTACGCGATTTATAAAAAAGCAGTCTTAAAGCAATTTAACCTGTCTTTTAAGCTTTTTTTGATTTCTTTGTTCAAAGTGTATTTATGTAAGTTACTTTTATTTTACTTTCAGAAATCCTAAAGGACTTTTATTTTATTGTAGATGCTGTATATCACGCTATGGCACCTCATTTATTAAACAGAATGTTATTGGTTTTTAGATTTTCCACGTCTCTAGTTAGAGAATTTAAGTAACCCTGTGGTGCCTGGAAAAGTTCTGTATTGAACACTTAATTAGAAATACAAAATCTTAATTTTGTACTGATTCAGAATTTGATTTTAGGGATTTTTTCAACTGAAGCTATGTTTAAGAGCTCTCTAATACTGTTTTTAAATTATGAAATTTCAAAACATTTTTCAGTGTTCTAATGCTTTTAGAATTAATTATTGTTTAATTACTGTTTCAGGTAACTGGAAATTCACTTCAATTTTTTAACTAACATAAATTCACTTTGTGATAGGGACATGGACTTTTATGTCTAGAAGGAAATATTTTGAAAGCACAGAATTTTTAATGTAATCATATACCATGATCTAAGGAGCCTATTAAAGCTCGACAGAATTTTATGTTTACAGAGAAACATAAATATTTGTCAAGCTCCTAATTTTGATGAAAGAATTAAAAAAAACTATGGTCCTTTATTACCTACATGTATAAAAAAAAATAAATAAGTGTACAAATGCGAAGATTGATACTGCTATTTTATTTTTGGCAAATATATTGTCATATCTGAACTTCTTTCTGTCCAGTCATTTTTTAGGATGTATTCCTCTTCAGGAAGTATCTTTTTGGATATTATGCTGAAATTTAACAGGAAAATTTTTGAAGACACTTTTGGGTACTGTAAAGTAAATAAATAAAATAAATAAATAATTAGTTAAATGAATTATTTTTCATTTTTCAGTTGGAATTCTGCTGAGGCTAACTCATTGCTTCAGGCTGAGGGTCAGAAGGTGCTTCTCCGTCTATTGTCTCATCCTGTGATGAATATAAAAACTGAAGCTTATCGCTGCTGTTTGGAAGTGGTTAAGGTTAGAACTAATGCTTAATGCTCTTTGTGTTGCACTAAATAATGCATATTATAAGATTTCCTCATCAGAAGCATTTTTAATGCAAATACTGTTTACTGTGTTATATACTGTGAAATCTCCAAGTCCTTTTATGTGCTCGTTATTTTGAAACGTTAATTTGTTGTTGTTGGTTTTGGGAGGGTTGTTTTGGTTTTGATGTAGTTTTATATGGATATTTTGTCACTGCCTTAGGTTTTTATAAAGAAAACCCAAGGGATAAAAAGCATGAATTTCCTAAAAATATGACTGTACTCTGTTTTAAGAATGACAACATCATATTAATCAGGTCTTTTTAGGTATTCAGTAGTATTGGCTCTCAAAAATCACTTTTCTATTTTGATATAATACTTAATCGTAATTCTTGTTTTCTGTAATGGACACCAGCTAAATTTATTGTGCTTATAGTGCAATTCACTAATGTAGAAAGATTCTGGAGCTAGTCTTTTGCAAAAAAAAAAAAAAAAAAGGCAAAAAAATAGCAACACACCCACCCACCCCACAAACCCTACTGAATGATATTTGTATATTTTTGCAACATTTTTCCCTATCTGTTTCATGTTTGCTTATTTTAATGTAATACCAATGAGTGTATAAAATTTGCCAAATTTATTTCACTATTATTTAAAATAAAACCAAAATTACTTTGTGTTTTGTAGTGCTGTGTAGGAATAGGATTTTTCAATCACTGATTTATAAAGATGGTCTTTTTTTCCTGGGCTTTCAGAACTGTAGTTTTCCAAACTGCATGGAGAAAGCCTTTCACTGGATGACAATTTCAGACAGTCTATAAAATAAGATGTAGTGGAGACTTGAATTTTAAAACTAACCAACTTCATTTTTACTGAAGGACTGTTTAGGTATTCATAACATTGCAAAGCCTGTGTCTTCAATCTGCCACGGAGTACATTTTCTTCTTCATCCAAAAGTTTTATATGAAATCTGTGCGTTTGGCCTTCAGGAAGATAAGAATGAGGTACTGTGTTTAGTAGATATATTTATAAGTTGATATGCATGCAAAGTAGGTGTTGATATTCCCTATGGTCGTCTGAGGATTACTTGAAGTTTTGACTCCATACGGTTTCTTGTCTATAGAAAAGCTATGCAAATAGTGAAATTGTAGTAAATGGTAAGATTTTTTTTAATGATGAGCCAAAATAACGTTCTATGCGTAGGATGCTATTAGATGTAATAAAGACCAATGAAAAATAAAATAAGCCATGGGTTTTTTTTTAATCTTTTCCTGTAATATATTCATCCCTAATAAAATGTGCTTGTGATGAGACAGTATGTATAATGAAAAACATGAAGTGTCAAGTCTTTGTAAAGGTGGGATGACCTCTGAGGTGTGTGTACTGGTTGAGAAAAAAGACACTTTAAATCTGAAATATCTTTGCTGTAAAAATGTATTGCATCACTACAAACATATCTTTGTTTAAGTTTAGTTACCTGACTATTACAGGAGTGTTTTATAGTCTAAGGTTCATTTATATGCATGAATGCTTAACATATATCCACTATTTCCTTGCTAATTAGGGAGTTCTGAGAGGGGAAAAAATTACTTGGGTAATTTGTAACTACTTTATAGCTAATCTATAAGTTCCCTATAGTCAGAGGGGAAAGAACTTTGACTAAAAATTTTTTTAAACTTTTTTCTTCAGTTTGTCCCCTGAGGAGATTTTTTTTTTGTTAACACAGTACTGCGCACAATTCCATTTAGCAGCTATTTTTAAGATGTTAGCATTTTAAAAGGAAAAGTAAAATATCTTTGACAATGTGCTATGCATTTGTACTTTGTACATAATTTATCTTGTCCAAGAAAAGCATTTATTTTCTTTGACTACTCCCTTCGATGCCTTATTAGAAAGACTGACAATTTTCTCTCTTAGTGATTGGTCAAGCATAACAAATAGACTTCAATTGATATTGAATTTTAAAAGATTGTTGAAAAAGAGAATGCACGTTTACAAAATTATCTTATTTTGTTCTCTTTACATTATAGTGCATTCTCATTATTCTAATGTAGTAGTAATGTAGATCTTCTAGTAATCTAAAGTAGATCTTCTAGTAATGAAGATCATATCCAAGAATCTGTTTTTATTTCTTGGATGTATATCTGCTACTTAACTTTTCATAAAGCATCAGTTTAATCTTTCAGGCATGTGACAATTCCAAGGTTGAGCTTAAGATATGTCATGTGATTTTACAAATCCAGTCCATTAAACATAGGCTAGAGTGATATTATTAAAGGCTGTTTTTGTTGGCTGGGGTGAGAGGATTTTTAGCTCTGGTGTAAAATGCAGGTTTTTAGCTGCTAAAGGTCAGTGTTTTTACACTATTGAAGGAAGAGTTTCTGAGAAACTGTTTTTTTTCCCTTTGTTCCCATTGTAGTAATAAATTAAAAGTAAATACTTCAATATTCCATATAGTATACATTACATACTATATACAGGATACATTCATACAGTATAAGTGCTGTATCATATGCCTCTTTTTTCTTTTTGATAAAGAGCTTCAGATGAATTCATGTACAATTTGAAATATTTGGTAACCTTCCTAATTTGACTGCCTCAAGGAAGTTAAATGATCACATAACAGGCTTTAAATCTCTTTTCTTCCTATATCTTCAGAAGCATATCATACAGGCTGAGAAATGACCCAGAAATGTAGAGTCAGGAAAGAAAAGAAACAGAATTTGTTTAACCTGCAGGATAGAGGGACCAATAGGTGTAGAAGTTGAAGTAATAATTTATTTTATTTCAGAAAAGACAAACTGGAGTTCTAAGGGAAAATGATTGGGTGCTATTTAGGAAGAACTAATTGTGTGTTTTCACTAAGAAACTTTTCTAACAACTTAATATGTAGTGTGACTGACAATTTAAAAGTAGCATTCTGCAGTGACAATATTTTGTTTGTAGATCCTTTCTCTTTGAGATGTTTTTGTATAACATTTCCAATTACAGCATTCACAAACTGACCTGGACACATCGGTGGTTGCATCCATTTCTTTTTTTTTGTAATTGAGCAGGTGAACTCTACAGCCAAGGCAATTCTGATGCATCTATTGCAGGGACGATTAGTAATGGCACTACTGACTTGGAACAAGTTTATTGAGGCCCTCTGTCCTGTCATTCCTGTTTTACAGGTACTTCTAAGTGCTTTAATCTCAATTTAATATATGAAATCATGTAAACAGCAATACTGTCATGTTAAACAACAAACAGAATATTCACCTAAGTAGCAGGCTGAAAACAGATTAATAGTAATATACCTACACACTTGTTTTGTCCCATGTCAAATGGAGAAAAGTTTTATAGAGGTCATAATGCCAGCCAAACTTACTACTTCGAATTTGTAGACAAATTTTAGCCTGGTATTACTAGAATGTGAAACTTTGAAATGTTGTAGTGAAATCAGCAATTATTGACTGACTCCTTAAATGAGGACCCTGTTCCTCAGTATTATCATAAATTGAAAAAACTGCTCATGTAACTTAAGCCCTTATGTAAACTGCACAAAATCAGGGCAAAAATAGGGAGAAACTGCAAATACAATGGACCATGAAATAGGAAGCTCAGACGGAAAAATATGCAGAGGAAATACACCAAGAACTTGAAAGTGGTAGGAGAAAGGTTACTTCATAGCTTTCTTATGCAGTAATATCAGCTTTTCTGTGTTACCAACAAACATGTCTTCCATTGATATTCAAGATTAAATAGGTAGGTGTTTAATATAAGCTATCGGCTAAACATGTGAGAAAGAACTTATGCGTGCTCATATTTTTGTCAGTAGAATTTTTCTCTATAGGCTGTAGTGGCTATGTATAATAGATGCCCGAACACGCCATACCTGAGGCCTATATTTACCTGATGCATATAAAATATCTTGTATTTTACTCTACTATTTAAATATTTGCAGTATCATTACTTGATGTAACTGAAATTAATCTGCAGAAATTGAATGCTTTCTTAAAAGTTATTTCTTTTTTTTGAGGCGGCAGGGGGTGAGGAGGGCGGGGAGGCAAATGTTGCTCCTTTCCCACCCTCCCATGGCCCCTAAAAGGGGAATTACCTTGTCTAATTTGCTAAGTTAGTAAGCCAACTTTTTTAATTTTGGAAATTCTAGTTTGTTATTTGTTTGTTTTAGGGTTATGCTGACACAAAAGATGCACTAGGTAACTGTATCCTAAACCTGAGTGAAACATCCTCTGACAAAGGAGAGGGTATTCTCCCTAGAATTACTAGAGTACGGGCCGCTCTGCGTCTTCTCTTCTCAAAAAAGCAGTTGTAAGTAATGTCCTGTAGCTTTTCAGCACATTTTCTACTGTTCATGATAAAACTATCTGCTCTAAAAAACCCAATTGATTATTATGCAGTGGTTTAATTTGAAAGGTAGATTAAGCAATATTGAGTTGACTAGGTGCTTCCCCCATCTTAATTTTATAAGCTAATTAATTTTTAACTATACAGCTAAAATTTTCCAGTATGAGAATTTTATATACTTATTTTAATCTTTTACTCCTGTAGGGTTCGCTCTATAGCACTTAAACATTTAACATTCCATCTTTTGAATGAAGAAGGGGCAAACCTGAAACGCCCGGATCTGCATGGTAGCGTGCTTTCCAACATTTCCAACTTATTTATTCTAGAAAGAGCTGTTGAGCTAAAATTGGATGATAAAAAGGGGTCAATATTTAAGGTGAGTAGCAGTCCAAATATTGTGTTGTTGAACAGCTCTTCTACCTGCCCAGCCACTAACATTATCCATTTTTGAAGGCTGCAGTATTTCATACAAATTGGCTTGCTTCATAGAAAGAAATTTGTTGATATATTCCTTCCATGTGAATTTAAAGAGTAGTTTTTATGCTACCGTATGCAACAATGAGAAAAGAATTAAGAATTCATTTTTTCTTTTTTTTCTTTTTTCCTCTCTGCAGGTAAGTTAACAGCAAGACTTAACTCGAGTAGAAAAATCGCAGGCCTGCTGTGTTTACAATTTCATTGTGCTTGGGGAGAATCTGATTTTTCTCACATAGAGCTTTTTTTTCCCTCGCAAAATTAATTTTTATTGAAATAGGCACAAATAATTTTTAGCATGAAATATTCTAAAACAGATTACAAATTTATGCCTGTGTTTTCTTAACACTGCTGCTTTTCCAAAATGAAAAACAAATCACAAGTATTTCATCTATGGGAAAACTTGTATCTCTCTTGTTTTTCTTTTTTTAACATCTCTCCTCCATTTTTCTTCCTTCTTTACCCTTAATGCTTTCAGATTAACAACAATATATTAAACAAATGCTAACATGCTTGCCCTCTGAAAAGAGATTGTTCTGACCACGTATTGTATACTTCATTTATATTCTTCCCCTACATCCTTCAAAAAGTTAGGACCTGAAATTTTTATAGATATGTAGGATTATTTTTTTTTTTTTAACCCTATGGCCGTTAACTGTCAGTCCCCTTCACAGACTTAGAAGCATCTTCTAACATTTCTGTGTAGGGTTGAGCTTTCTATAGTCCTGCATAAACTTAGCATTATTTGTTAGAAATCTGTTTCTGTTATGCACTAGTAACTATTGCCTTGTTATATTCCGCGGGTGGGAATTCAGATATGTTTTTTTTTTTTTTTTACTTTCTGTTAGGAAATTTCTCTGGTTACCTTGTTTCATAATAGAGTACTGAATGCAAATCTAATATAGTTTTACTTTTAGGCAGAAACGGTTGAAAAGCTGTATGACATCTTTACTTCTGATGCTGTTGACCTAGTTTTACGAAAGTCTGCAGCTGAGCAGCTAGCTATCATTTTAGAAGGTAAAATTCTTCAGAAAATTTATGTTCATGTGCTGATCATTGCGTAAGCTTGCAGTTTTGCTAGGTTTTCTGTATGTTTCTACTAAGGGCACTCTTTGTAATTTTGATCTATATTGTTGGACCAGAATTTTAACACTATTGTGGATAACCTACCAATTTATATAAAAAACAGTTATTTTTTTGTTGTTGCCCTCAAGAATAAGAAATGGTGGTCTTATTATTCTAAAAAACAGCTCCCTTGGGTAATAGAGGAGTAAGGCGTGTAAGAGCTTTTTTCCTGCTTTTCTTTGTTAATGTTTGCCAATTTGTTGATCTGTCTCAGAACTAATGGTACTTCAAATTTGTTGCTATTGCTAACTCAAATCTTCAGTCTTGCATGAGGGAGGCAACGGTCAATATCAAATATATATATATATTTGGTGATGTTATATTTTAATTCAGAAAGTTAATTCTTAGATTATACAGGCTAGCCAAAGGGATTTTATACTTAGTGAATAACTTCTGTCATTCTGAATTTCTTCCTCCATTTTGAGTTAGCTTAAGTAGTAACAGCAGCTAAAATGGATTGAAATGTCACTTGTGTGAATGAGGGTTCAGTAAACTCAAGCTAATCTTTCACGATTATACTCTCTTTCAATATCAAGAGGCAGACTCCCTGTGGCATTTCATCTAATATGTTTGCAGGGAAAATGTTCTTCCTTTTATTCTTTATGATCAGTCACTTACATCATAACTTTGCATCACAGGTGCAATCAATCCTTGTTTGACTGAAATTGGGTTGCACTGGGGATCGCTGTAATTGTGGAACATAAAGTTCTTATGGGAAGTTATTTAATAGTCTAGTGTTCAAGAGGTTACTGTAGTCAGATAACAAGGCTTGTGGATGGAGGCTTGCCTTGGTAGTGCTAGAGCTGTACTTGCTCGGTTGATTGGCAATTTTGGAAACTTGTTCTTAACAGCAAGAGTTTATGATCTTGCGGAAAGAAGCTTAATGTTAAATTGGTGCAGAACCAGTGATTTTTATATTTTTTTTTTCCTACAGATATCAAAATGCATGGCACTGTCAAAAAGTTGGGTGTGATAGAAAAGATTTTGTCTTACCTTAATGAATGTATACATCTAGATGGCAAGGTAAAACTATTGCTAAAAGTTCTTCTGCAAGCATTGCACAGCATGATGGTAGTAGAATTTACCTTTTTCTACACTTATAACACTGAATAATTCATTAATGCATTAATTCTGCACAGAATACAAATATTTGATTACAATTGTAACTGCAGTATGTGTTTTGTTTATTGTGTTTTTGATAATGCTAAGATTCAACAACAAGAATTAGCAAAAGAAGACTGGTTTGCCTACCTATGAAAATAGTCAGCCAGAGAACTAACTATGTTTAGTGTGGTTCAGAAATATAACAGAACTTCCTTGAAGCTTTCTCAATAGGGACTAAAAAAAATTTTTAGTGACCTTAAAAAAAAAAGTGTTACATTGTATTTCATAGTCTCTAAACATAATGAGATGTTATTGTGAATGGGAATCTACATGTCAGATTGAGTTTCAGGTATAAATAATTCCATATACAGCTGTGTATGAAATTCTACTTCTTCAAGTGTTAGCATTCAGAAATATGTTTGGTTTTGTGTTGGTAGAAATTTTTGATCCCAGATGATCTGCTCTGTGTAATAACGGTAAAATGTTTCCTCTGCAAAACAACTAAGCAGTCTCACTCCTGTCTCTTTAACACAACCAGTAGAGATTCCATCCTTAGTGCTTTCAAGTTCTGGCAGTTCAAACTACTTCCTAAGAAAATGTACATTCACCATTTACCAGAATAGAAAAACTATTCACCAGAGCTATTCACCAGAACAGAAAATAATTGAAGTAGGAGCACTGCTCACCTCTTGTTTGATAAAGCTTAGTCTAAACACAAAGTAGTGCTAGTTTCATTAGGTCAAAGAAAGACCATGTAGGTTTGATTAAATAAGTCATTAGGACACTATCCAGAGAGAATATAGCCCAGATTCTGGTTCTCCCCTCAGATGATTTTTGATTTCATCCTAAAATCAATAGAAAACAAAAACAAACAAAAAAGAAACAAAAGACCTTGCCTGTTCTTAGAAAAGTGACTACCAAGAAAAAGGCAACAGATATAGTAGACAGAAAAAGCGCCAGTTAAATGAGGCTTTATATACAGCTATGCAAAAGGCTCTTTTCATAATAAATAAGCATGGCTTTTGTTTATTCAATATTAAACTAAACTATATTTGGTGATGTAGTTTACAAAATAACACTTAAAGGCAGAACAAGCAAAGTAATGGTGCTGTGAAAGACATATTGTCTTCCCATTCTTAGGAGCAGTGACTTTGGTCATATTTTTGGCCATTCACTGATACTGTAACTTTTAGCAAGCTGCTTTCCCTTCTTAGGTTTCTTGATCTGAAAGACTGGAACCCAGAAAATGAATGTGATACAATGAGTTATTTGCATTTAAAAAAAAAAAGAATAAGCTTATATGGTTGTAAATATTTGGGGTTTTTTGGAATCCTTCAGCTCACGTATATGCTTCTTAAAAATACATATTTGTGAAGCAAACATTATAATTTTGATGTGATGCCAGAGACCAATAAAATGATCATCATTTACTAATAAAATAACACCAGAAGTGAATAAATATTTTCTAATGAACATGCAGCTTTTGTCTGGGTGAAATGTGCTTGTCTAAGAAAGCTCTAGGTTCCTCTACCATAAATGATGGAATGTATTGCTTCATAGCATCACAGTTTGTATTAAGCATCTCATAATACATTATCCTAATTGTTATCTGTATTAAATGTTTTTTTTCCTCTGTTCCTGCAGCTTATGGAATCCATAGTGTTACCATGTCTAACAATGTTACGCAAACTTGTATATGCTGATCCAGTTGTTCGTCTGTCCCTAGCGCAGCAATCATCTTTACTGCTTTTGCTATTCAGAGGTAAAGATTCTGTTTTGACCTTAATACATATGTGGAAAGAAAATGTGTCAAATACAGTTAGATGCTTAACCAAAAGCCTTCTTAAGAACTTTGGATTGCTTCGTAGTCTCAAATATTTAAAAGGTATACCATTATGTGCTAATGTTACCCATGTTGTGGTATCTGTTGAAGATGTTGGCAAAATGACTGTGGAAATCAGTTGGTTTTAGCCAATGTTCTTCTATGTGTTATTAAATGTCAATGTTTTCCTAACTTTTATTTTTTTAAATCTTTATCGCATTTAGTTTCCCTGATATTCCAAAATGACCGTGCTGTTGTAACTGAAACTACAGTATTGCTTTGTCTTCTCTTGTTTGATGAAGTAGCAAGAACAGAAACGTGGTATGGAAAAAGTTATTTCATGCTCTAGTCAAAATTTTAAGGTTTTTATGAAAATACATTTTTATATGTATCCAAAGATATTATGCTTCAAACTTTCATATATCCAAAATTGCGTATTTATAGGCCAAACAAATTGCTTCAATATTTGGGTTGCATGCTGTATAGTTCTATATGGCATAATTTTGCCGTTTAAATACTTTGTACATCAGTGTTAATTTTAAGCTTACTTTAATTTTCGAAAAACCCTGATTGGTCTGTAATCTATCTTTTCTATAAATGCAAACTGCACAAATAAAATAACCTAGCTCTAGGCATGTTTTTTTCATACTTAATTAGAATTCTCCTATTTGGCTTTTTAGCAGTTGTCCTTAAAACAACAGACCTCAGCTTATGATATTTTATTATTTGGAATTTGCATGTAATTCAAAAAAATATATTTTTAGAATTCACACACATGAAATATAATGAAGAGAATTATAATGCCTGTATTTTCCTTAATAGAAAAAGGGAATCAAGTATTTCCTGTGGTATGTTAACGTTAATTTTGTTTTTATGTGCAGCATGTCCACAACAAGTATTCTGTATGTGTGTTTTAAGAACTATCTTAATATTGCATAATCATGAATAAATGTTTATTAATACAAATTATTCATCAGTGAGTTACTAAAGAGCTAGCTAGAGGAGAAAATACAGATATATCTGAATAATAAAGAAATAATAAGTGTAGCATTGGTAGAAAATGGAAGCTTAAAATAGGGAATAATAACTATAACTTAATCTCTTGCAGGGGTGATGGCATAACCATTAATGATACTGGCCTACCTGCCTTTAGTTTACCTGTTGCTGTTGTTAGAAGGTATGTGTGGATGGTTTATTTTTGGTGGAGGTGTTTTTGGAGGGTTGTTGTTGTGTTTTGTTTTTTTACAGTTAACTTTGTTTCTTTCCATTTGCTGCCTTCCCTGAAGTACGGAGGTAGGACAATTAAGGGAAACGTCTGGTATTAAATCCAAAGTTGTCTGCATTTTTAAACATGGAGCTTTTTCTTCAAATATTTGTTCTCTGAAAAAGAGTTTCAAAAACTTTATTTGCAAATTTAAAAGCTTGCTCTTATAGAACACTTAATTTAAAAAACAAAACAAACCCCACTTTTCAATATTTTTTTTTTTTTTTTAAGGTATCATCTCCCAGTCATGATCACTGCTCATCATGTAGTTAGCCCTAATACTGTTGTGGTGCCATTGTCTTCCGAGTGCTTGACTATGAAACCTCTGTCAGATATGCTTAAAATGGCTTGGAATCTGTCATGGTACCATGGGATTGAAAATTTATTGCAACTGGCAAATTATGAGAAGGAAGCAGAAACGTGAGTCATTTTATCTTGATTTTAAATTCCAATGTATTTCAATTAAGTTAGCACATTCTATCAAGTTTAAATAGGTTTTCAACTTCAAACAGCAGTTCAAGCTTTTTTTACTGGATTGAGAATGCTATCTTTTTAAATGTAAAGGATCACATCCCAAGAGGTTGTAGATATGTTGTCACAGCTAATGTTTCACCTAAATTGCATTTATACATGAATTCAAGAGCTTGATACAACTTACATTGATGGCCAAACTAATTTCAAACAATTTTCAATGGGCTCAGTGGCTGTTTTTCTTATAGTCATTGTGGCTTTTTTTAGGGACCTGTCTTTTTTTTCCCCTTTATAGTTACATGACTTTTCTCTTTCTTTCCTTGGGGATTTAAATTTCAAATAATCATTCTTTTTAATGGTAATTCTAAGAATTATGTAGATAATGAAAAAATGCCCTTTATGTCCTTTGGTTAGCTCTTTATTAAGGATCATTTCTATGTCCATCTCACAATATTTCAGTTTTTGCTTGTGTCCTTTAAGGTGTCCTACACGTTTTATTAGTAAACATTGTGGTTCTGAGCCATTGGAAACTTTGCAGTTGTTGATTTGATAAATCGTTTTCATTTGAAGTTCCCTCATGCAAAAACAAAGCAATCCCTTAAAAAGAAAATAGAAAATATTATAGTCCAAGTGGTCAACTTTTCCAATAGGGTGGAGGAAAAACTTATTACAAACAATAGCACCTTTCAAGTAACTTTTGGGAGGTGCCATTTTTCCAAAGAACTTAAGCAGCTCAGGATTTAAATGGGATGGTGTTGTTTGTTATTGTTGTTGGTTTTTGGTTTTTTGGAGGAGGCAGGGGAGGGGGAAGGAGGAGAAAGGATTAATTAACAAAAATAAATTTTTAGGGAAATTTATGTTTTGTCTTCTCATTTTAACCGGGAAGTGAAGGAGTCAACACTCGCTGAAATAGCTTGTAAACATATTGGCTGTTAATTGCTTTTCTTGTATACCTTTTCAGATTTTTAGACTCACTAAAACTATCCTCAGAAGACATTCTTATACTCCAAATAACTCACACAAACTATGGACTGCAGGATTGCCTTAATTCAATCGTTCAGGCAGTATCCCACAGGGATGTTAGGACTGCTCTTACTAGGCTTAGTTTTTATGTCCTGAATGACAGGCTTGCATTGAGATGCAGTTCTGAGTCCTGTGGAACCACTTTGAAGCGCTTTGTTTGGCAAAAAGCGATAAACAGGTAAGCATACTGACTACAGAAATCCATTAAAGATTATGATGCTTAAATTGTAAATTTCCTAGTTTTCATATTTTCAAATTTATGGAATTGATTGTACATGCACCTCTGATTCTGATGTATATAAGTTGTTCCCTCTATCTGTTGGAGGGACAACACAGCAGGGCATAAGCAATCCAGGAGGTTCCTGGAGAGCATAAGTGACGACTTCCTGGTATAGGTGACAGGAGCCGACATGGGGAGGTGCACTACTGGGCCTCATGCTCACAAACAAGTGAGGACGCCTTGGGGATGTGAAGGTCTAAGGCAGCTTTGGCTGCAGTGACCATGAGGTGGTAGAGCTCAGGATCCTGAGAGGAGGGCGAAAAATAAGATCACAGCACTGGATTTCAAGAAAGCAAACTTTGACCTTTTCAAAGATTTCATTGTTAGTGTCTGATGGGATCAGGCCCTGAAGGGTAGAGCGGCCCAAGAAAGCTCGTTAGTATTCGATGATCTCTGCCTCCAATCTTAAGAGTGGTCTGTGCCATTGAGCAAGAAGTCAGGCAAAAATGCCAGGAGGCCTGCATGAATGAACAAGGTGCTCCTGGCAAAACTCGAAGAAAAAATGTCTACAGAGGGTGGAAATAGGAACAGGTAACTTGGGAAGAATACAGAAATATTGCCTGACCATGCAGAGGCGCAGTTAAGAAAGCTGAAAGCCCACCTGGAATTGAATCTAGTGAAGGGAGGTCAAAGCCAACAAGAAGGGCTTCTACAGGTACACAGATGACAGAAGGAAGGCTTAGGGAAAAAATGAGCTTGCTGCTGAACGGGACAGGTGTCCCGGGCACAAAGGACATGGAAAAGGCTGAGGTCTTGCATGCCTTCTTCACCTCAGTCTTTACTAGCAAGACAAGCCAGTCTTCAGGAATTCCAGGTCCCAGAGACCAGGGAAAACTCTGGAGCAAGGAAGACAGCAAGGATCAGTTCAGGGAATACATAGGCAAACTGGACATGCATAAATCTATGGGCCATGATGGGATGCACCCATAAATATATCCTGGCTGATGTAATTTTATTTCAACTTTGATTAATCAAGGTGATTGGAAGAGGTGCCTGAGAGTGGGAGGAAACCAAATATTGCGCCTATCTTCAGGAAAGGCAGGAAGGAGGACTCAGGGAACTACAGGCCAGTCAGCTTCACCTTGATCCCTTGGAAGGGGATGGAGCAGCCAATCCTGGAAAACGTTTTCATGCACATGAATGACAAGAAGGTCATCAGAAGCAGTCTGTATGGATTCGCCAGGGGGATGTTGTGGTTGACCAGCCTACTGATACACTTCTACAATGAAATGACTGGCTTGGTAGATGAGAGTAGAGCAGTGGATATTGTGTACTTTGACTTCCTGGAGGCTTTTTGACACCATCTCTCATAAGATCCTTGTAGACAAGCTGATGAGGCAAGCACTGTATGACTAGACAATGAAATGGATGGTAAACTGGCTGAATGGCTGGGCTCAGAGGGTGGTGATCAGTTGTATGAAGTCCAGTTGGAAGGCAGTAACTAGCAATATGCCCCAGGGATCAACACTGAGTCTAATCCTGTTCAACATATTCATTAATAATTGGGATCATGGGGTGGAATGGACCCTCAGCAATTTTGGTTCTGTTACAAAACTGGGAGGAGTGGCTGATACACCAGAAGGTTGTGCTGCCATCCAGAGGGACCCCAACAGGCTGTAGAAATGGGCTGACAGAAACCTCATGAAGTTCAACGAGGGGAAGTGCAAAGTCTTGCATGTGGGGACAAACAACCCCAGGCACCAATATATGCTGGACCTGGGGATCCTGGTGGTCACCAAGCTGAACATGAACCAGCAATGTGCCTTTGCAGCAAAGAAGTCTAACACTGTATTAGGACAAATCCTGCCAGCAGGATGAGGCAGGTGATCCTTACTGTGCACTCTGTACCAGCGAAGCCACACCTGGAGTGCTGTGTCCAGTTCTGGACTCCCCACTACAAGAGGAATATGGACATACTGGAGAGAGTCCAGCAAAGCACCGCTAAAATGATGAAAGACTGGAGCATCTTTCCTATAAGGAAAGGCTGAGACAGCTGGGACTAGATGGAGAAGAGAAAGCTCAGAGAGGAGATCTTATCAATGTGTACAAATACCTGGAGAGACAGTATAAAGAAGATGGAGCCAGGCCCTTCCTATGGGTTCCCAGGACCAATAGGACAGGACCAGAGACAATGGGCATAAACTGAAACATAGGATGTTCCCTCTGAACACCAGGAAACACTTCTGTATTGTGAAGGTGACCAAGCAGCGACAACAGGTTGCCTCAAGAGACTGATAGTCAAAAGCCACCTGGACATTGACCTGAGCAACTGGCTTGAGGCATCCCTGCATGAGCAGGGAGGTTGGACTAGGTGACTTCCAGAGGTCACTTCCAACCTCAATGATTATGCGATTCTCTAATTTACATGCACAAAACCAGCAAGAAATAATAATCCTGTATTTAAAATAATATTTACTTAAAATGCATAGGTAGGCTTTGCTATTATTATTAATTGCTAGTATTTAATTGCTAATTAATTTTTTTCTTTCCTGTCTGTGGCCCTGTTCAGATTTTTCTACCTTTTACTATATGCAGTTCCATGTTTACTAATAGTAAATACAGTTTTTCATGTACTTAACAATTTTATATTGTAATAATACACAATAAATGTATAATAGTATATAAGTATAATTTAATATAGTAAATATTTTATTTTAAAGGATTTAAATATACGTAATACACATACTTACTCTATAATTCCACATTTGCAGGTGACTTCAGTACTATTAGGCTGAGATCTTAAACTCTCTTTTAATATGCTACAAATATGAAAGTAAATATTTTTGTTCACATTGCAGGTTTCTGCAAGTGCTTCCAGCTTCTGTGGAGGATGAGAAGCTTTTGGTAGATGTCTTAAGATTTTTAAACAAATTGCTTAGA
The DNA here is from genome assembly GCA_033628505.1 of Tringa tobata. NCBI lineage: Eukaryota > Metazoa > Chordata > Aves > Charadriiformes > Scolopacidae > Tringa > Tringa tobata. The sequence goes on along the minus strand of JAHREE010000339.1, from coordinate 1,113,786 downwards.
GAGCAGAGATCAAGTTTGGAGTCAGACCATCTAAAGTGGATCCTGAAATCATTGCTTAAAAATGTAAGAATATACCTAACAATTTATCTGTAGACTGTAAGAAATTATATATCTGAACTGGTTGGCTGGTTTGTTTCTGTTGAGTTCCTCAAAGAAAACAACTTATTTAAACAAAAGCAAGAAATAGCAATCTTGCAGTATTAGTGTCTGCTACTTTGTGGTCAGTCCTATTTTGTTTTATTGTTTGGGGAAGTTTGAAGAAGAGTAAATTTCCCTCTCTCCTTTACTTCTTATACAAATTGTTTCTCTAAATTCAAATATTTTACCAAAAGCAAACATCTACCTATGTGTGCCTTGCTCTGGTGTAGTTAACTGTGGTAATATGCTTATATAAAGCCATATAACTGTAGTTAGCTATGCGTAGCTTTTTGCAGAGCTAATAAATACATTTATATGTATGTATAAACGTATATACAACTATGACATGGTTAACTATGGAACTATACATACACATATATTTGCATACATATGCAGCTATATATATAATGTGTGCTTAGCTACATAACTACATATGTATTATTTATGTAACTAAAAGGATGAGGTTCCATACCAGGTGTGTGCATCTTCTATTTAGCAAAGAGACACAAATGAACATTATCTGTCTTGCATTACGAACAAGAATTGAAAGTTAGGACAGAATTTTTTTTGCTTTGAGTGTGTCTGTCGCTTCAATTTCGATTTAAAATGGTTATAATATGTCTAGGTAAAATATTTTTATAAGCACGAGGATTATATGAGTGTACAGTTCAGTTGCTGTCATTAAAAAGCATATATAATATTGAAAGTATGTAATATTTTTTATTTCAATTTTTTTGAAAAGTACTGTGCTTCACAAAGCAAGGATGTACTGCGCACATGCAAGATCATTTATGGTCTTACAAGAGATATCATATGTTAAGTACGGTCTGCATGCCCTTGCATTTTTGTGTTTTAAAATGCAATCTAAACATTTAGAAATGGAAACATTTGGAAAAAAATGCTAGTAGACTTCATTTCAATTGCTTATAGAATACAGGTACTTAATTTTATACAGCTAACTGGGAATCATATTTTGTAAGTATGGCCCATTCAATATGTTAGTATAAAATCTTTATATCGCATGATTTTAAGTCTTTTAAGCAACTGTGACATACAAGATACATCTTGAACTAATATTTCTACTAGTATTTTCTTGTAATTTTTTTGTGCTCTATTTTTTTATTGTAGGTTATTGCTGTATATAGCTTTGATTCTTCTTTCATGCTTCAAAATACACCATATCATGGCTTAATGCCATGAGATTTAAAAGGCCTTTACAGTAGATTCTTTAATGATGTTTAGTAGATTCAAATAATTGGTAATTGTAGGAATTTTTTTACTGTGCTTTTTACAGAAATGCTTCTTAGTAAAATAATAATGGAATTTGTGTTTTATAATGTGTGTGATTTGCAAGCTCTCAACAGAAAAATGGCTTTAGTGTAAGTATTAAAATTGGATTTAAACAATGCATTATGTGACTGTATTTTTATTCTTTTCTTTTAGAAACCCAAATCTCTTTTGGACCTCCTGGTGCGATCAGAATCCCAAGTGCGGGATGAAATAGATGAAATACAGACGACTGTCAGGCAGCAACTGGATAAAGAACTCATTCGTCTTTTTAACACGTTGTTGTTTTGTTCCGTGTCAGTGACTGACAGGTACAGTGTAAATGGGCCTGCCTGTGTAATTCTGATGGGGGATCATAATACCTGCTGTTACTGTGTCTCAGCCAGAATTTGAATAGAACTGCATCATGACTCAATCATTTTAAACTGTAAAAATGGAGTATAGTCCTCTTGAAGTGAAGATCAACATTATATACGCCGTTTCACAGTAAAATTAGGAAATGAACTGGGAAACTTGGAAAAGTATGTACTAGGTGCCACTTTTTCAGCAAATAATAATTAAACTGATGGAAGGAAGAAGATAAGTTATTTCTTTTTCACTGCTGAAAATTTGCACAAGCAAATGATAACTTGGTTGACTCTGTAGCATTTATTTATAACAAAGTAAAACATTGAAATATTTGAAATATCAACAAATGTTTATTTGCATTGAATTTCCTTTTTGGCTTAATGCAGTATATCAGAGCACATTAGTGATTATTTAGGACAGCTACTTCCAGCAAGAAGTCCCAACCTTTTTCTATCAGGCAAACACAGAAACCAATTTCTATTAGATTTTTTCCTTCAAGTTTGCAATGTAACATCTTCCCACACTGAATCTCTCTGTCCAATTGTATTCTAAGAGATACTAAAATTGCAGCTTAACATAACATTTGTTTATTTAAGTGCCACAGCATAACAGTTTGTAAAGATGCTTTCAAAATGTTACCACCTTTGTTCTTCCCACACAGTTATTAATTTTCTAAAAATTTTGACAGCTGGAAAAGGGACAATTATAGGAATCCCTGCTAGTTATATCTCACACTCTAGTATTTTCTATCTACCTGAATTCTCGATTGATGATATTTTGCAGGAGATATTTTTAAACTTGTCTCTTGAACCAGACTAAACAGAAGTGTAGGTAGTAAGTTTCGCAACTCTTCTTGATAAGTTAACCATCATCTTTAATCTCTCTCTTTATTCAACACGCTTCTTAATAATTAGAGTTATCTCCAATTTGTTCCATTTTGGTTAAGCAGCCCTATTATAATCGGATGCAATACCATGCTTTCAGAACCTGGGTGAAGCTAGAAATGTCAAATTTAATTCCATGTTATTCTATGCATAAGGCAACAGTAACTAATTGAGATGCTGAGACTCATAGACTAACAGTAAGAAGAATGAGGCATTGGCCTCTTGTAAAATGATTCATTATAATAGCTTCATGTTGGGAGTTAATTTTTTTTTTGTTGTTGTTTTGTTTTTGTTTTTAACAATTAAACCAGAGAGGGCTTGGAACTTGCTGGCTCTTTCAGAACCGAGCTGGCTTTGAAGCTTCTACAATGCTTAAGGCTAACAGATGCACCACATTTTTATGGACTTCCTTCACTGGAGAGAACATTACGAGGAATGGTTCATGTTACTGCCGTCCCAGACTGGAGTACCTACTCTGCTGCAGTTGAACCTGTTACAATTTGTAAGAAATATTTAACAGGTCTTCTTGAAGTAAGTAGCTTATGTTATCACTTAGCTTTTGGTTTGAATGCTTGTAAAGGACTGTGTAACTAATGACATTGTAGTTTTTAGGATGCACTTTTAGTGAATATCATCACTAGGAACAGGTATGGAAAAGATGCTTTTTTCTGCAAAGTAAATAGGGAAAACATGGAGTCTAGATTGAGCAATGTGTATCTGTACTTAATATGATAGGTTGTAGTGCATGTGCCTTCATCTCCTGTTTAAGATGTATTATAAAGTGGCTATAGTTTAAGCAAGATGAAAAATAGATGTATGGGGGTTTGGTGTGCTTTTTTTTTTCCTCCATTTTTCTTTTTTTTTTTTTTTTTAAAAAAAAAAAAGCTAAGAGGAAAAATCCAAGATCTCCTCCCACAGGCAAAATACCTGCGTGAAAGGGGATTTTGGGGAACAGGAACTCTTTAGACATGGTACTAATACCAAGAAAGCAGAAAAGAGGTAATTCAAGTTGCTGTAGTCGTTGGGAAGCCAAAACTTCATTCTTGTTCTGAGTGTTCTAATTTGTTTGCTACATCCATAGATATGATAGGTAATTAGTTTTTGCTCCTAAAATTACATCTTTTGAATACTCTAGTCATCTTAAAACTGTAAGAAAAGCATAGATCTGGCTTTCTGACTGTTTCACAAGTATTCAGTCATATAGGTACGTTTAGAAGTTTTCTTTTTAGTTTTAAATCTATTTGTTACGTTGGAAGAGGCTTGAAAACATCTTAAAGTAGTTTTAATTAATTTCTGGTTCTTAATGAGAAGAATAGTAACCAGGTAAGTATTAGGACAGTTTGCATACAGATGATAACCATATTTCTGATGGAAAACAGTCTTTAAGCTCCTCTGCATTCTTCATTTGAAGAGGCAGATAAAAAACATTGAACTTCAGAGGTGTCACATGACTGAATGACTCATAAATAAGTAAATTCTTAAAATTCAGCTAAAAATCTACCATATTTTCATGGGTTTAAATTATGATTTAGTAACTTGTAGGACATTTTGTACTCTGTCTATATACTGCTTACGCTAAAGCTACCATGAACTTGTATCCACATCCCTAGGTCATCTCATCGTTTTATGTTGAATGGGGAGGAAATGCTATGTCCTTCATGGGAAAAGGTGTTACAAAAAGTACAGTTCTTTGCCTGCTTCACTTATCTCATGAAATGATGGCCCAAGCCAAGGATCCAGTGAGTGCATTACAAATGTCCTTATCTTGTCATTTGTTGAGGGCTATGCGCAGATATATTTTAATGCTAAAGTTCAATGATGAATTTTCTCTGCTGGGGGGGAAGATGTCTTATATTGCAGCAGATAGTAAAAATGAAAAAAAAAATCAGGTAATCTAATTTGGTGTATAATGTTAGATAAATGAATAGAATAGAGTATAGTATACAAGAAAGCTAAAGATTCTAACCTTACTGAAATCATTCTGCACCTAATTTTGTGGTTTTAGAAAGACCTTCTATCAGAATAAGTTATAATTTTTTTTTATAAAATATGAGAAATCAGGATTTTATGTAGAATGAATAAATTTAAGGATTTATAACAGTATTTCTTCGCACTTGTATAGGTAACAGGCCCTTTAACATACGTTACACATGCATTAGTGTATTCTTTTACGTGCAAGTATATAGGTATACATGAAAGAATTACTATCTCACTCATAAAAGGAGCTGTCATTACTTAGCAAATTTTACATCTGTCCTTTGCGTCCATGGGTGTATTTTGACACCTAAATTTTTGAGAGTTTAGAAAAAAATGGCCTTCATCCTGAAGCAGTTAAAACAAATTCAACAATTTAATGTAATCATTTTGGAGAATTAATATCTGTTCTTGTTAATATCTGTGATAGCCACAAGTGAATATTTTTCTATATGATCAAGTACATATATAACTAGAAATAACAGTATACCTGCTTCTCCAAATTCCAGATGTCTGTTTCTTCATGTCTGTACTCCTTCTTCAAGATACAAAGTGCTGACAAAGTTTATTAAAATTGCAGGGGGACAGAGTATGAAATGCACTGCAGGAAGATTGTAGCCTCCAAAGAATAAGCTCATAAATACATGGATAAAGGAGTGGGCTTTTTTTTTTTTTCATATCAGTCTCATAGAATAATATATATAATAGCATAATGATTGGTGGCATTTTTTTGTGGCTATAAATCATGATCTGTGAGTACAACAGCATTACTGTCTAGACTGTACTAATAATTTATAATCTCAAAGAAATTTTAAATCTTGGCTGTTCTTTACTATCATGTGTTTTAGTGTCGAATCTTATGGAAAGAGAAATACAAAATTAGTCTTCTTCCTCTGTGCAAGTAGTCTTATACAAGAGGTACACTGGATAACTATGATATTTTATAGAAGTTAATATAATTAATACTAAGTTAAAATGCTCAATCTAATTACTTGAATTTAAAACTAGTTAAAACAAGTTATTTTTTGCTCATTAGCAGTATTATGAACCACTATCATTCTACATTATTAGAAGAATCACCTGGTTAAGTCAGATACAAGAACCTTTAACTCATACTGATGTACAGAAGGTACTTACAGAGTAGGAGTACTACATGAGAGCTCTTACTCTCATGTAGGAGTACATGAGAAATAGAGCATATACTTAGGGCATGCTAGAATTGCTGCAAAGTTTTGTTTGTTTGCTATGGTATCATTTCATTGGTCCTGCTTTTCTGACCTGTTTTGTATTTCACTTTGTATGTTAATGCTCTCCCTCCCCAAATTCAAAGATTGTAAAATACTGTGTTTTTTGTAAGTAATATTGTGTGTATTGAAAAGATCCATGCAAAATTCTCTGCTCCAAATGAACCATCAGTCATCTATTGTGTGAAAATATACAGGACTGAGATGGTCAGAAGATACAAACATAAAATTTTAGGTATCATTCATTATGACCTTAATGCATTTTTCTTGCATGGTTAAACAGAGCACTTTATAGGTATGTTTTGGTTTTTTTTTTTTTAAACCTGAACTAAAGAAATTAATTTGCAAAGTCAAGTATGATTTCATGGAATTTACAGCTAAGTAGTATGTGGTAGTCTGTATGACTTTATTTAATCACATGGCAGGTGCATGAAGAAAAAGAATTAATTACGAAGAAGTAAATTTTTAATGGAAATTATTATCCTGGTATTTAAAGTAAAATATTTAATCTGTCTTTAGCATGGCTGTCCTAATTCTATGAAGAAGACGATACAAACTTTATTTTGTTCAGTAGGTGAAGTCAGCAGATTAAAGATGTATTTAGAGACAGAATCTACATATTTTTCTTGGAATATCAGCATTGTGTGCATTTAAAGTGCTCTAGCATGTAATTGGTAGCTCAGACTCTTGGTAGAATGACATGGCATTGAAAGAGTTGTAAAATAATGTATTAATTTATTTTCTATTTTCTAATCAGGACTGGATATCTCTCTGGTCTTTGCCTTATGATACCAGTGAAGAACAAGTTGCTTCTCAGCTGGGGCTGGCATGGCTGGTTCCTTTATGGGTAGATAGAGACCCTGAGGTTAGTTAATGCAATGTTTAGTTGATATATTATTTTGACCTTGAAGTATTTGCAAAATTTTTGTTTCATTAATTTATTTAATATTGAAACTACTGTTTTGCATTATTTAAAATGTTACTGACTATATCCTAAATAACAGTAAAGTTAGGGAGAATGTTTCCATGTAAACATCTCTGAGAAATCCTTGCTTACATCTTCTGCCTTCTGTGCTTGCATTAGTCACTCATGATCATTATTCATGGGCAATTTTCATTGCCATTGCTGTTATTTAGCTGCAAAACAGAAACATTTACATGAACTACAAATTTAGAGTAAATGTATTTGATGCAAAACTGTTAAATTATATGAGTTTGCAAAATGGAACTACTTTTAAGTGGTAAAATGTGAAGCCTATTGAAGATTATCTTAGTATTTTTAAGTATTCAAAAGAATCTATTTTATTAATTCTGTAATTTTTTGTGATTATGAATATAGGGCTGGAGAAATATAGGAAAAGAGGTTGCTTTTTAAGTGAATTCCCTTAAACTCCAGATTCAGTTGATACAACTTAATTATTAAAAAAATGTGTTGCTAATTACTGTAAAAAATATCACTTTCTGTTGTGCTTCTATGTACTAGGTCAGATTTACAGCACTTGGAATAGGATCAGCTCTTACATCTCTTGAAATGGGATGTATTGCTTTAGCAGAAAGTTGCCAGAACATTTCAGGAGGACTGTGGGGAACGGTGATAAACATCCTTCTGGACCAATCTGAATGTAGCATGGTACGCAGGGAGGTATGTTTCTTGTGTCCTTCTGCTGTTTTATATTGTCAAGGCTTTTTCATTAAGGAGAAAAGATTAATTTTTTCAGAATTTGTATTCTATATATCTGTTCTCTGATGCTGCACAACGTCTACTGCTTTGAAAAGTAAATGCTACCGAATTAAAATAAATGTTCAGCTTCTTATTTAGAATTACTCAAGGGGCAACAAATACAGATGTTAGTATAAAAGCAGAAATGATCTGAAAATATAAGTGAGCTAATAAAAACTCCTAAGGCTTACTCAGGAGACAAATAGGTTGCTAAAGCATAGAAACTTAGCCTAATTTTTAGTGGTGGTTTTGTTCAATTTATGAATGCTTTGGTGTTCATAAACCCATCACCTGATCTGTAGTAAATACCTCTTCATTGCAGACATGAGATAATCTAATGTGTCAAGGCACTAAACTGAAAGTGTGTACTCTGGTATAACAGCATATAGAACTTCATAATACTATATTTAAGCTGTGTATGCATTTTTTTGCAACTTTCTATTAGCTCCAGTTGTAAGGTTTTCTTGTTTTCCAATGAGTAAGAAAGAACAACAGTGACAAATAGTGGGTTAGTTTCTTCCCATCTCTGTTGCTCAACTAATTACATGTTCTAAAGTAATATTTTTAATTTATTTGTGCAAAATGCTTTTGAGAATGTGTGCTTCATTGTTTTATTTAATTTCCAAATAATTTTAGTAGTCTCCTAAGGGTCAAATACTGAGAAAATATTGACAAAATATAAAAGTATTAAAAAGCCATTTCAGTCCACCCATATATACATGTGAAACATGTAATAGAAATTAGAAAAATTCACATACCATGTGTTGAGAAAGGAAACTGTTTGGGACATATGTGTCTCCACATTGACCCAATTAGTTTTTAATGAATAAAAAAAAAAAAAGAGGACAATAGAGTGAAGAGTCATAAACTGTTCTTAGGTCTTCCTGTTCAGGGATTTTTTTCAAATACTTCTTGCTATGTAATGCTTATTCAACAGGATTGACTGTACTGGAACAATGATGAAAGTATTTTATAAAAAAACCACAATTGTTTCCTAGTGATTTCTATTCCATGGCTTCCTTGTCTCTTTTTTCTTACCAGCCTTTTCTTTTGCCATGCCCTGATGACATCTCTCATAATTGAAGTCTGAGGGGTTTTAAGTTATGTCTATGTAATTATATTTTTTCTCCAACATGAGCATTAATTTTTTTTGGTTTTCAACATATATCTAAAGCAATGGAGTAATATGTAGAATGTGCTGTTTGATCTGATGTGGGGTTTTTTTAACTCTGATGGCTAGATGGCAATATTGATGCTTTTGTTCCTTTCAGGCTGCTTTTATTCTACAAAATCTCCTTGTGATTCCAATTCCTACAGAAGACGTGAAAGATTGTATTTGGCAAGTGAGTGACTATTACATTTAATGAGAAAGGTCATATTGTCATAGGGAGATGTTATTTGATATAAAAGCTTATGTTAGAATACCTATAAAATATAAACTTAAAAAATGATGTGTCTAAAGTGACATTTTGGAAAGAGAAATATATGACAAACTTCTTTCAAATTTCCAGCAAGCTCGAGTAAAGAACTAAAGTTAGTTTGTATGTTTGTTGTTTTTCATGAATGTAACATCTTTGGGGTCATAGGAAACTTCCTTACTTATATAGCATCATTAACACTTTAGGATAGAAATTGGTCATTTATTATACTCACACTTGGAATGCAACATGATTTGAGGGGTATAAGGAAAGAGAAATTCTAAGAATATGATGTTTATAAAGTGTTTTGAAAGAAATAACTAAGTTATGAGAAACAACCCTTTCCAAAGAAAGATGAAGTAGCTTGTTGCTTAAGTCAACTGAAATGCTTCTTAAAAGCATAACCCCTCCAAGGATGGCAACTCCACAACCTCTCTGGGCAATTTGTTCTAATGTTTCACTACCTTCACAAGGAAAAAAAAAATTAAGTTTAAGTACATTTTCCTGTACTTCAATCTTTTGCTTATTGCCTTTTGTCCTGTCACTGGATAGCAATGAAAAGCATGTCTCTCCCTTTCTCTCGTCAGGTATTTATGCAAACTGATAAGATCCCCTGGAGATTTTCCAGTTCTGATCTTGAGTCAGTCATCTCATGTTACTTTCAGCAAATCTGGTTCATTATACTTAAGGATCTTTGATCCTTAGTTCCCCATTTTTCAAGATTTTGTGGTCTTGATACCTGTTCTTTTTGTCCATCTTGCTCCTTCCAGTATGTGAGATTGCACCTGTATGAGAACTGTGTGTGTTCTTTTTTGAAGAAATCTGCAGATGTGACTATATCCTATTTATCTATTCCTTTCTGCAAAAGATCAAGTTAGTGCTGAAAGACATTCCTCTTATTTTACTAGAATAAGTTATCGATGATTCAGCACCCAACAATCACTTATGCTCTTTCTTGTAGAGCTGCATTTTACAGTATGTCTTATCTTTTCTTTAAATCTGATCATAAAAGAAGAAGTTCAAGTAATCTTAACAATCTAGCCCTTATTTCAGTCTTATTTCTTATTACTTATATTTTATCAATCTGAATGTAAAGAATTTCTACTTATAGTAGCAGAGGTTTTACAAGGGGCAGCCATTGTAACTCTCAATATAAACTATATTTAAAGTTGCTTTTTATTCTTTTTTTTAAACATTTCAACAACTGTGGTGAGGTGACAAAAGTTGAATCCAGTTGCAGAATTCGGGATGAATTCCAGTGCAATTAATAGAAGCTTTGAGTCAATGTGATTCTTATTAAGAAGTGCAATTTAATGGAAATTGTTCATCAATTAATAAGTGATGAGCAGTTCATGCTGAAAGATATTATCAAACAACAGTTTATGGTTAACTGGTAAATTAAACCTGTTGAAAATACAAACAACAATTAAAATTATAAGATACTACCAGCATCAGATTCTATATTTCAGAGTGACTTTTTTTCCTTTTCCCTGAATAAGATGTTTGTCTGTTGACTTTAATGTGAGAAGTTCAAAGGAAAGGTATTAAGAGTATCTGGGTGAATAGTAGGAATAACATATTGTAGCCAACATAGAAGATTATCATTTTATCCCTTAGACAAATAGGGCCAGAAAGGGAAAGGCTGTTAATAGAGTTTGTAGGTCAGTATTTTCATGACAATGTCTATAGTGTTGCTGTTATGTAGTTGATCTGCTTAGGAAATGTTTTGTCATGAGTAAAGTCAACCTGTGTAAAGTATTCTAAGACTGCAACATGCTGTGTTGTATGAAGATTGCTGAAGTCAGAACACTTTATGAATGTAATTGATGAATAACTCTTTCAGGGCCCTTCTTGTACAATAAAGGGTCTGGCATAGCTTTTTTTAACTGTCAAAGACAATTCTGGACAGTAAAAGTTTTACTAAATTTAACAAAATTTTGAAATTATGCATTTTTCGTAGTTGGTACAGTCTAAGTATATTGCTGACAGTGTACAAGTACAGTTTTATAATTCATCATAAACAGTTTATATGACATGCTACATTCTTCTTCAAACTGTTTGTTGTATCTGATTCTCCATTAATTGACATAAAAGGCAAATAGTTTGTTAATATATTTCAGAAACTAAAAAAAGTGAGCAGTAGCCATCCAAAACTCTGGTTATAACTTACCCTATAGCACTAAATAGTTTTACTGCTTCTACTTGATCTGGTTTTTGTTTTGTTTTGTTTTTTTTTGGAACATAAGCTTGTATTTAGTGTAAATGGAGGGGTTGGATGAGATCTCAAGCCTCTTGGTGACAAATAGTGTTTTTCAAATTACTTACTTGAGTTCATCTACCTCTGCTCTTTCCTGACTGCCAAAGAAAGTTTCTAATTAGCACTGCCAAATTTTCTTTCCATAATTTTAACTAGTTTCCTTCTGCAGTACTGCAAGATGCCTGCTAAAACTGTCTTGCAGAATGTAATTGGTTTGATTTTTTTTTTTTTTTTCTCAGTCTGGGTTCTTTTGCCAATTAACACTTCTAATTTTATTGGTCATTCTAAAACAGGTTATGTTGTAGTTCAATAAAACTTCTTGTTTTCTCCTGTTACCATAGAACACACTGGAGAAATACTGTAACGAAGGCAGTCAAATCAAACTGTTTATTTGAAAGAAGACTATGAAGTCTTTCTTTTCAGGTGTAAATCCACTTCTTTAGAAAGTTTTCCCTGAAGTCAGTATTTAAAAAGAAATCACTGAAAACCATTCTTCAAAGAGAATTTCTTTCTTTTTATGTCTTGTTTTCTAAATAAATCTTTTATCATAGTAGATTGACTTGGATAGATGTAGTAAAATGGCAGTATACTTTAGAACAGGATGACCTTTTCAGGATATTTGCTCTTATCTTAGTATACGTGTGCTCTTTTTCCAAAGAAAACTTTTGCATTAGTTGATATCTTTAATAGAATTAAATGAGAAATGAAAATTGTTAAGTCTCCTGATAGATACACTGGATTAAAACCATCCAGTTTTAGCTTTCTGTGACTTTCTACTTAGCTGTTAACAAATTTCTCAGGAGCTAAACAGCTACTTCTATTTTGCTAAATCATTGCAGTTTTTGTAAAATATTGTGATTTAGCTCAGCCTTAATAAAATATACATTTGATTTGCAGAATCTGTTTGTTACAGTCTGTAAGCCAGCTATGTGTATACACACATACACAGTATTAGGCTTAAGTTGGGGTTTTTTAACAGTTTATTTTATGTAAAAGACTCCTTTAAAGAAGTGATCTTTATGAATTTCACATCTTCAGGGTCCCTGTGTACATGATGAAGAATCTGGCCTCTCTCAGACAGGAAAACCTGCACTTAAGGCCCTTTTGTATCATTGCCAGTTCTATGAACATGTGAATCAGATGGTGAAACACTGTTACTTAGGATGTTATATGTTTGATTTGAATTCTTCCAAGGAAGACCACCTCATCATGGAAAAAGGTGGTATAACTGGTAAGTGATGTTAATGTAATCTTGTAGTATTTTAAAACTGCTTAAATAACTTCTAGTTTTGAGTAGCTTATCTCAAGTAATTCTTACTAAAAATGGAACTGAACTTGAACATGTAAACCATGACCTTAAATATGCTGTTAAGTCAAAATGTTGCTCTAAGGACCTAAGAATAGGTAAGTCACTAGTTTAATACATCTCAGGAAAAGCTCTGAGCTACTATTTACATCTTCAAAAAGTTAGAAATGGAAAAGATGGAATTGGTTCTTCAATACATTTTCTTGCAAAGTATTGGGGGTAAAATATTTTTTACAGTTAAAATCATAGAATCAACGAATGGTTAGATTTAGAAGGGACCTCAAAGATCACCTACTTCCAACCCCTCTGCCCTGAACAGGGATACCTTCCAGTAGACCAGGTTGCTCAAAGCCCCATCTAACCTGGCTTTGAATGCTTCCAGGAATGGGAAATCCACAACTTCTTTGGACACTTCTCTCCAGTGTCTCACCACCCTCAGGCTTGTGACTTAATGACAGAACAGTACAATGAAAGTTTAAGAAAAAAAATATATGGACTGTTTCTAGGACTCCTACTGTTCCTTGATGTGTTCACCTTCAAAGATACATGAATAGGAGTGTACTCTAATATGCTGAAGTTAGCTGCATTCTTAGACAGATACAGTTTAATACTCAGATGGGATCGATTTCTTTTTTTTAACCTGTATATATACCCTTATAGTATCTCATATCTAACTCTTATGTTGATGTTGTTTTCTGAACAGTATTCTAAGTCTTAGTATGACGCATTGTGGGAACTCATATTCTTGTCCAAATACGTATTATGAACTTAGGTATAGAAAGCTAGGAAATTCTTCAGAGAGCTCAATTAGCAAAAACTGCTCAAGGGAGGGAAAATCACTTAATTCTTTAGGTTTCTTTCCTTTTCTGTGTGCCTACATTTCCGTATTTCCATCTTCTAAGGCTGCATATTTAAACAGTTCTCGTAGGTCTGCTTCTCTTAAACTTACATTGCAGCAGCATGAACGGAAGAGGAATGCTATTTCCCCTGCTAAGTTATGACTTTGACAGACCCAAGGAAACGAAATATTCTTTGTTAACTCACTGAATTATCAGAGAATTACATCAGCAGTATACAAAATTCCAGCTGTAAAAATCCTCGATTTCTTTTGTGGTTTCCTTTATTTATCTATAAGTGTATTTTTTGCAGTCCAACACATTTCATTCCTCCCATGGTCCTCTTTTTGTGCCTCTTGGTAGTTCTGTTAGCTGATGCAATATCATATTTAAGAGTAGCTCCAACTCTAGGATTGCAGAACTTTTCAATGAACAGCTTATATACGTTTTATCAGGTCATTGAAAAGCAAACAAAAAAAAAATCCAGCATTTTTTAAATATGGGGAAGAATCATCTACAATATTTCAGCAACAAGAAACCAAATTTTTGTTTATTTAAAAATGGAGGACGGGACAATATTTGCTCCATCTCTAAAACTATAGTGCTTGAAAGGCCTAAGTCCTTTGTTCAGAGGTTCAGAATTGTGTTGTTTATCTATAATGACCTGATTCTGCTTTTTAATAGGTCCTTTGTCATCTCTTAATAGAAGATCTCTCTTTGGTTTATCTTCCTGAAAATATTTTTGTCATTTTTTCCTCACATTTCTCAGGAATATAAAAAGAACTCATCTGCAAAGTTATGTGAAATATAAAATTAGTTATCTCGGTTTAGTAATTAGCTAAAGGAGTTCTACTTTTGTGGGTTTTGCACTCAGAAGCTGTGTAATCTTTATTCTTTGTTGTTTTATACATATATACGAAAGCCTCAAAACCCATTATTAACAGGTTTGCGCTATAAATTTTTTAGCAGTTTTTATTGTGAAACAGATTTACAAAGTAATTCTGCCTTCATTATATCTATGAATATAGGTTCTCTTAAAACTCCTTCTGTTAAAATGTCAGCTTGAAGTTTTTGAAGACGAGGACACTTGTTCATTATGTTTGTGCTGTGAGACCCCACTATCTTCAGTGCTTTGGTCCTATTACATTAAAAAAATAAATAAATCTGAACTATTTCAAATTACTAAAAGCTATGCTACTGCAGTGTGAGCTAAGTGTAGCTTTTTCCAGACCATTTTATGTTGCAGCTGAAAATTGTATTTTATTTACTTTCTGTTTATACAAGGAATTTGCTACTTAAGAATTCATCGGTATAATGTTCGAAAACTTGTATTCTGAGCTCTTCAGAAGGATAACTGTGGTTAACTACTTTTCTGTTTCACTGAAACAATCCTTTGAAAAGCTTGTTAGGCTTTCTCCAGTTTTTGTGGTAATGAAAAAAAAACCAACAACTTCGTTCAAATTTAATTTTTTTTTTTGTTTTTCCTACAGATTTTGATGATTCTCTTAATCTTTGGAAGGCTCCATGCAGTCAAAGCCGAACTTCACATTCTCAGTCAACATCTGAAACTATGGTAACTTGCAGAGTAATCTATTTATTTTAAATATGAAGTTGTTCATTAAATGCTTTGAAGAAAATTAGCACTCTTACAAATGCTAAAAAAAACCAAACCAAACCACAAAACAAAACTGAAATTAAACAGCTGAAACTAAATTGAAATTTACTTTAAAGTAGCTTTAATATGCTAAATAAAACTTTATGGTTATTTACCTAAGCAAAAATAAAAAAAATTGCTTACCTTGACTAGTTAAATGCATAAGGCAGTGCTGAATTAGCTTCTCACAGCAAGATGTATTCCCTAAAGAGTACTTTGTAATTGGCTTTATTGACAAAATGCAGTCATCTCCATCTCTAGTTGTCACTTCTGCTGCTTTTATCCAAACTGTCCTTTCAGAGTGAACCTGAATTTACACTACATGGCTACAGAACTTGATCAATCAAAACTGCAGGAGTACAGTGGGTTGAAATTATGTTCTGTGTCATAATAAACTCTGGATTCTGAAACTGCTTCTATAAAATATAAAAGTGGCATAAGTGTTTGCAAGACCCAAAATAGACATGAAAAATATAAGAAAGCAGGTGGCTACTTGAAAAATTTTTCTGGCTAGGATGATTACTGCAATAAAAGGCTGTAAACATATCCTGTCTTTCAAGATGGCAAATGCAAAGGAAGAGAAATCTAAGTACATTCTTCCAGTTCCAGAGTAGATTTGCAATATCAGATCATGCTGTGGAGGAAGCTTTTATAACATTCATTAATTACCTGATAAAGGTCATATATTTTCAAAAACTGCAGTGTAACTCCAAGAAAACTCTGACAGGTTGCACTGAAAACTATTTTGATAATTTTATATTTTCTTAAAAATTTTTTTATTTATGAATAACCATCTAATGTAATATGGAAGCCCTAATACCATAGCTCAGAAGTTTCTCTTCTGTTAAATAGATGTGCTGACGTGACAAAGACTGGTAAAGCACAACAAGATACTGTCATATCTTATTGGCTAAAATTGTGATGCCCAGTTTTCCTGTGGATTGTGATAAAAATAAAAATGTAGAAAAGGCAGTATGGAAATTTTGTCTCAAAATATTTCACAATTCTAATTTTTCCTTACATTTTTTACTCTGTATTATAAATATGCTGCTGTCTAGTACTGTTACTGTTATCTGGCATGTTTTTAATAATTGAGGTAAAAGCATATTCCAGTTTTAAGCTAAAATTTCTCTTTTTTTTAGAAATTTTATTAATTAATTTAATTTTCATTTTTCTAAAAAAACCAAAACAAACCCCCTTAGGGTTATTTCAAACACAAATATTCAAATTTGAATATTTGAAAGTGCATGTAAATCAGGAAGTAGATATGAATACCTCTTAATAAACTGTTTACATCTTGTGTTGATTAAAAGCAGTTTATTCCATAAAAAGTAATTTGGAAACAATTGAGTGCCAATTTATTATAGGAATAAAAGTTGAACAAATTTCATCATCTTGTGTTCATGTTACTTGAGGGAAAAGTTAAATTTCAGCAATTCTTATGAGAGTTGAGTGTCTAATCTACTTGAAGTTGTTATGAGCTCTTATGAAGAGTTGAAGAGTTCATTACAGGAAATATCTTCAGTAGTTTAAAAAAAGAAAAAAAGGAAAAAAAAATGGAATCTACCGGATCAAATTAATGTATTTTTATTTATATGTGTAAAGTAGTATCGTGGTTTAACATAAAGGCATAGCTCTACAATTCCATTTTACAAATAGACAACTAATTATTTAAAGTGAAAAGTACAATGTAATATTAAGATACGCTCATTTTTATCAGTCTTCAAGACAATATAGACTTCATATTTGCTAACATTATGCTCTTACAATTAATGTAAGACACTTTTATTCAAGTTTGGGTTTGGTTTGTTTTCCTTCTTCCCCTGATGCATATGAAGATTTCACAGAAAACTTTGATTGTCATTTATAGTTTTTAATTTCCATTTGTCCTTCATGGATCTTTTTAGCATCTGTAAACTATCTAGTAAAGTTTGGAAATACTTTTAAAAATTCAAACTTTTCCCGAAATCAGGCATTTGCAATTCATTCCTATATAACTTCACATTTCATGTTCCTACAGTTTGGCCTAAGGCTCTCCATTTAGATGTATGAGAAAAAGAAATACAGTTATGAAGCCATTACCAAAGTTTGTAGGAGTTTGTCTCTATATACTGATGGTAGGAAGATGTAGTTATTCCAAGCCCACTAGATGGCATGCTATCCCCATCACAGATTAAAGGGAGTCTGCAGGTCTTATTGATGGGAAATTTTGCGTGTGTGTATGGTACAGTTTTGATGACAAAAGCCACAAATAATTGAGAGTTATCAGCTATCAGACCAAGTAGAGTTGTTATTTCTATTGGAAGCTCTTCTCTGATATTCTAATAACACTGAAAAAAAAAAAAATGTTCTTCTAAATATGTCCGTATCTATTAATTTAATGAATGTCAGTCTAGGAAGCTGAAACTGCTTTTTGCTTCAGTAAGCTATATCCTGAAGATCTTTGCAGAAGCAAAAGTAATGTATTTTACTGGATTATATGAATTTCTTTTCTGTGAAGAGTAAAGGTCTGCTGGATTCTTTCTTTTTGATATTTGAAAACAGTTTTGACAAGAAGAAAAAGACACTATTAGTTTTCTCTGTTTTTTCAGATTTCATGTAATCAATACTTTAATTGAGCTATCTGCTATCAAAGGTTCATAAAACCTTAAGTGAAAAAAGTATCTAAATTATCTTTTGGCTTCATCTTTTTTCCCATCCACAAATTTTTGTCCTAATTTGCAGAACGTAAAATTGAGAAAATGAAAAAGTGAGTACATTAATAACCAAAATTATTCTTTTTTTACTTCAAAATATAAAACAGTCTGTCAGAGGTACTGACAATTTTGCCTATTTTATAGAGTAACGAATGGCAATGTCGGAATGAAATCAGTGATTCAAGGTCATGTAAAAGACAGCTGGATTGTCTGTACTCTGTTAACTCATATGCAGTACTCATGTATTTAGTGTCTTAAAGATCTCAGTGGTTATTCTCAACAAAGTTATCTTTGTTTTTCTGTAAACTGGAATGTGGACACTGCAAAAGTCCAATTCTGAGAAGATTAAGAATCTTGTCTTTCATAGAATTCGTAGTTTAAGCATTAACTCAGGTTATCCTTACAGAGAACAAATCCTTATTTTAGCCACCATGTTTGTGTTTAGTATGTATGATTGAGATCACCAATCAACATGGAGATACTGACTGACTTTACACTCAATAAATACACTAGGGCTGTTCTGTGCCCAGGACACCTTAGCAAAATGAGCAGTTATTTAAAAACTTGAGCTAAAAATGGCGCAGGTTGAAGTTCTACAGACATTTCCCACATAGCTTTAAGTCATGGCCATCTTTTCTATGAAATCTTCTTGCTATTTTATAAAAATGTGTTCTTTATTTTCTGGAGCCATGGTTACCAGAGTGCTATACAGTTAAGTGATTTAAACCTTTGAAAAGAGAACTGAATAGAATTAATCACTGCAAGCCTATTAAAGCAATGCCAGAGGGATTTTTATACTAGAGGTTAAGAAAAGACCTTTTATTCATATCTATTGGATAAGCAGCAAAACCCTTGCATTTCTGCTGTACTTCCAGTCAGACAATTTTTGTATTCTTTTGTGTTAGTTCTTATCTGCAGTTGCCATCTCTCCCCTTTACAACCCTTTCTTTTCCTTAATTAAACCCAAAGCCTCTTGTTTCAGTAACAGCAACAGAATGCTTCATTGCTCCCAGAAAGAATACGGTGACAGTAGTAAATATCCTTTACTAGATGTAATGTCTCAGACCCCCAGTTCATCCTTATCAAAGATGATTTATAAAAGCAGTAATATCTTTTCTTTCCTGGAAGGTAGAGCGTTGTGGAAACAACTCCATTGTGTTACTGTATGTTTTCTGTTAAGATAGCAGAGAATTTCTGGTTTTAACCCATTTCCCACTGTGAAGCAATTACCAATAAATGTTTCATCAGTAGAGGAAGCTGATATTTTTCTAACCAGACAAAGCTTTTATTGATTTTTTTTTTTTTTTTAAACATATCTAAGACCGTATTTTTGTTCCTTTGCCTAAAATGTTTAGACAGTTTTAGAAGATGGAGAAAGAATCGCTGTGGAATGTAGAAGATATTATTTACTAATATGTGAAAGCTTGTATAAATTCATAATAATATCTTTAAGATTACTCTTAGCATAGCAATAATTAGTTTTAGGGCTTTACTTGTTGCAGAAGAGCCGTATGGACTGTTAGAAGTTGAATTTTGTGTTGGTACTTTTAAAGAAAATAAGTGATAGTTTTTGTCATTTTTTAGAATGCTTGGAACTGAAGAATAGTGCTGAATAAATGCAGAATTTACCATGTGTCGAGATGGATTGATTTCCTCTAATATAAATAATGAATTTTAATAATTATTTAAATCAGCAAGCATGAAACATTAAATAATTTATTTCAGTTGGCAAATAAGGGTTTTATTTGTATAATCTAAACAGAATTTGAATTTCAATTGGTTGGTACAATTTGTTACTAAATTTTGCTAACAAGAAAATTTTTTAGCCAAGCATGTCCTAGTGTTTGTGACTCAAGCTATTATGTGAATCCTGAGTTTGAGACGTGCCCCAAATCTTACTGTAGCTTGTCTTCTGTGTTACAGTAACCTTCCGGCATTTTTGAGGAACAGCTGAGCATGCTTGAGGAGTAAGATTCAAGATTTTAGGATGGACAGTGGTGGGAGACCAGATGAAAACAGGGGAGAGAAGGGAGTTAGACCATGGAAGTGGCAACTTTTAGGTCATGCGGGGACTCTGGTCTCAGCTGAAGATGTGCTGGTAGAAGCCTAAGTGATGGGGATTGCGAGGTGGGGCTAAACCTTCTAGGGGATGAGAAAAGACTCAGTAGAGAATTTCCATAGCTCAAAATGCTGCTGAGTAAATCAAAACCAAGCCTGGAAAGCAGTGACCTAACTGCAAGGGTAAAATAGCTAGGAAGACAGTAATCTACGGTTTCCTCCCTTCACCCTTTTTTATTTTTCCTTAGGTAAAAAAAATTCCAACTGATGTTCTAATAAAACTTTAAAAAGAAAACCTTTGAAATATTTCAGTATTCCTTAGAAAGCTTACTGTGAGGAAGTCTAATAGCATTCTTCTTCAAGCTGTGACTGTTTCAGGATTTCATTGGATAACCCAACGTTCTGTATTCTTTACACAGTATAGTGACACTCTTGAAGAAAATTTATCTGATGTGAATTGTCCAGGTAGAAAACAAAAAACGGAAGTGAAAATGTGACCTTACCCCATACGCTGAAACAGCTCACGGGTCATGTCGTGTCACAAAAGCATGTTATTATGCTGATCTTCTGATCTCCAGCTTGTGTATGTAAACACAGTAGCAAGAGCATTAAGAACTTTTGAAAGCATGCAAAATTAATAATATGATAGATAATGTAAAATTGGTAGAAGGAGCATGGTAGTATGACAGTAAAATTTTCTACTGTCATGTAAATATCTCATATCTTCACTGTGAAATGCATGCATGTAAGGATCACAGGACTAAGGTTAAGATAAGTACCCAGAGTTGGAAAGACTCTGGAACTTCAACTTTGGTTGATGACTAATGTGCTTGTTACATTTTTATCTGAGCGTGTCCTGGTATAAATGGACAAGTGCTGATGTTCTCAGTAGAGCAAATAGTCCATGAAAAATTTGAGTTTAAATGCTTCAGTAATGCCTTTCTATCTTAGTCCAAATGTAGATTGAGTCAATTATATGGATGAAAAAGAAGGATGAAGAGGAGGAATTTCCAGTAAGATGGGCATTGATCAGTTTTTAACTGAAATGTTTCAGGCTGTTCATATTGCACATCTTTCAATAGTTTCAATTATTGGATGTTTATATTTTTATATATATATATAGTGAGCAAAATTTAATCAAATTAATTTTGAACAGTAATTTTTATATCGTTTTTGGTTTTGTGGGTTTGTTGATTTTGGTGGGTTAGTGGTTTGTTTCCCTCCTACCCTGACATTGTTCAAGCAAAATAAAGTAGAAGTCTGCTTTATAAAATCTGGAGTCAACTAGTTTCCTTTATGTCTTTCTAGATTCAGTCTGTATCACCATCACTGGACGGTGCTACTGAACTTCAGGCAACAGTCCCAACGAATTCAACCGGTTTTATTCCTGAAACTGTAGTTGATCGGCTTATTGCACAAGGTAAGTCAAACTTTGTGATCATAATAACGAATACGATGTGTTAGCCTGCCCATATTCCAGTATTTAAACATGCATATGAAGCTTGCATATTGCTGGAACAAGCACTATTGATGTTTCTAATGATTGTTTTGGAAGACAAACATGAAACATTTCCTTTAAAATAAATAGGGTGAAATACATTTGAGAGAAACACGTGAAAATGGCTGATATGGCTTGAAATGTAACTCAAGACTAAGGTTCTATTCGTGTCATCCAGTCACCCTTTCAAAATATTCCATTTTGGTAAAGCTATCATATACATACATGCATGCACATGTGCGCACACACACAGATGTATATATGCTTCTCTTTATATGTAGAAAGATTAAAAATACATATAATGAACAGAAAAAAAGAAAGATGTATGTAGAGAGAGATATCTACAAATATAAACATTTTTCTGTTCAGAAGTGAAGGTTTAGATTTTTCCAAATTTACCTTTTATCCTTTACCTTTTTATCCTTAATGATTATTAATGCCTTGTAGAAAGAAAACTTTATTTCAGAACTATTTTAAATAACACTTTTCCTGTATCTGATTCCTTGGTTATTTTTTCTCATTCCAGAAAACTGTTTTATATACTGTTTTAAATGTAGAGGCAACTTGGATATTTTATGAAAAAGGAACAACAATTTGTTTTATGCAACTGCTCTAATCTATTGTATTTTTTCTTTTCTGTTTTTTTTGTTTGGTTGGTTTTGGTTTTATTAAACATGGTCTAGGTCAAAGTGATACAACCACAACAGAATCTCCAAGTCAGCATGGTTCTCCCACGTCTGCTACTCTGTCTAAACAGCATGCTGTAGTCACACCTGCCCTTTTGTCAGCTGTTTGCAGCCTTCTGCACAATCTGCTGGTTGTCACACCAGAAGATACTGGAATTGCTCTTCAACAATTAAATTTGCTAACAGCTCTCAGCAGGTATGAGATCGATAACTGCTGACCTGCAAACAAGGTGTAGCAATAGAGACGATAAGTTTGAAATGAGATCTATCAGTGTTTCTTACCAAAAATGTTAAATATGTTGATGACTTCTTTCTTCTGAAGGGTTCAAAAATGCCTTTTTTTAATAATATAGTCAACAAAAGAAAAAAATTTGGAATTTTTTTTTTTTCACTGAAAAGGTAGTTATATTGGTGATTCCATTTGTGGTGTCTGTCTTCTACAGGACTACTATGTTTCTCTGATAATGTTTTAGGGTTCTGTCTAGATGGCCATTTAGTCATCCTTTTTGGATGCAGATCATTTGGAGTTGCAGATCAGTTCATTTTATGATTTTCTTCTTTGAATTGTATGCAATACTTTGAGGATGAGCCAAGGGCTGTCACACTAAAAGAGAGTAAATAATGCTTGTGAGCTTTGGGAAAGTACTGGATGATAGACCCTAGTGTTTTGTTTCTTTTTTAACGACCCTCTTCAAAATAGTCTTTGGATTGTATTTAATGTTTCCACTTGCATAGTAACAAATTCTTTCATCTGTAGAAATTGTTTGGAAGTCCTGAATTGAAGCATGAAAATTAGTTCAGTTCTTTTTAAGATTTTCAAGAGCTTTTGTAGTTGCTTTTCATACTGCAATTAATGAAAAAAAACCCCACCTTGTTTGAATACAGCTTATACTGTTACACAGCTGTTTATTGTTCTACAGGAAAGAAAATAAGCAATCAAATATAAACAAACAATTTCTACCAGTGCAGCTGTTGGAATTTATATTAGTCTAACTATTTGGAAACAACTTACTGCTACTATAGTTACCATTACACTAAACTTACTGCTAAACCCCACTATTTTAAGAAAGTGCATCATAATTGATTTTTACTCTGTTTATTTAAAATGTTCTCTTCTATGGAATGTATAGTTGATAGAATGTTTAATTACTGAAATATATTTCTAACCAATTTACTTTATTTTGTTTTAGTCTTGTAAGTGCTAATCTGGTTGAGAGATGTATCTTGGAACTGAAAGCTCCATTGGGTCGTCCATGTCATATAGAACATGTAAAAGTTCAGGTTAGAGAAGCATTTGTTACTTTCTAATTTTTTTTAAATTAGGAAATTGATTATGTTTGCATAATCTAAGTTCATTGACATAGTCCAGACACTCTGCTATAGGGTACGTTTGTGTGAATCTCTGTGCTTTTCACAAGGTTTAAGAGAAAATAAACCTTGTTATATTCAACACAGGACAATTAATTTCTGTGTTAGAACTATACCTAGAACCATCAAACTGAAACTGAGAACATTTGTGTTTTAAAAATATAAATTACATTTAGCAGTTACAGAGGTAAGGTAATAGAATTTATTTGTATGGTAGTGAAGTGCAAGCCAGATACAGTTACTGACATATTTAATATTTATTTTCCACAAGCCTGGCTGCTTTGCTTTATCTCCAATCCTCCAGACACTTATATAACTCTCAACTAATTTTGATTTATGGAAACCCTATAGGGTTACTGTCAATGGAAGTGCTCTTGTATCAAATTTAACTCTGTATATATAACATATAGAACATCCTATGTTCCTGGCATAGCACCATTTTAAACCTTTTGCATTCAGATTTAAGTTGAAGAAAGATATCCAGGTTATTAAGAAGATGTTCCTGTAGAAATCTTGTGTGAATAAATAAATCAATAATTCAGGAATATTTTTTTTCCTAAAGCTTCAAATTGAGCTTCTGTTTTCAGGAAATACACATATATTTGTCAATGACCATTTTTAAGTTTTTCTTTGTGAGCTTCCAGAGAATGTGATGCTGTACATATAATGAGACTCCTGACTTTCTCACAAGGAACTTTATTCTTTGTCTCTGGAAAATTGATTTCACACATGTGTTTCCAGACCAGGAATTGTGTTTCCTCTTCTACGGTAAAAATCAAGGAGAACAAATTTTAATTTATATCCTATTATTGTTTTAAGTGATGCATATTAATTCAAAATGTTATGAATCAGTTGAGGTAATGTGAGTATTTAAATTAAAAAAAATGTGTAAAATGCAAATATGTGGATTTATTTCATATCTTTTAAAAAATATTTAACAGGTGTTATTGCAACTTCAATTCTTGTCATCTGTGTCCAAGCTTCTGAAATCATGTTTATTGGTGGACTCTCAGCTTGTAATCCAGGATGAACTGTTGAAACCACTCTTGGGAAATACCTTCTCCATTCTTGCCATTCGCTCCAAAGATGGGTTAGGTAATGAAGTACTTTGTTTCTAGTACAGCCAGATAGAGGCAGTTCTTCATTTGCATACCACCTTCATTTAAATTGATAGTTGTTTCAGGCTTAGCTATCCAGGTTTGAGTGTGTGTGTAATTGCTTTGATTTTTTTTTTTTCTATATTATCTTTGCAGATACTGAGTTAACATCTGTACTTCATGAAACATGGATAGACTTTTTCGACTTCTTAGCTACATTATTGTGGAAGAGTGGCCAAATATCTTTTCCAGCTGTGACAGAAGCCCTTGCAAATCATTGTACAGCAATCATTGGTAATAATTATTCCTAGATGGATTTTAACCAAGCAATGAGTAAAATAAGCAAACAAGTAGAAAAGGGGCATTCCTGTGTAGATGCTATTAAGTAATTATCAGTGGCATATCCAGAATGAAAACCGAATTTGTCCAGAACTTCACTGACTTTTTCCCTTAATTGGATTTTTACAACTCTTGCTTATATCATCAGACTAACTTTTGAGCTGCCAGATAATATCACAAGTTTTGTTTGCATATATGGCTAGTGATTCTAGTTGTAAACCTTAACCAAATACGGCACCTGTGAGTAGAGCCTGAAATGATCCATTAGCACTGCCTTGTTTTCCTTACATGCTTTTTTATATCTTGCATGAAAGGAAAGCAAAGTTTGAGGGGAGATAAGAGCTATAGGAATTCAAGATTATTATACGGGGTTTTGTTTGTTTGTTTTTTAATTATTCCTTCCTTAGTTACTTGCCTAGTCAGGGCTCTAAGTCACCAATATTCTCTGACATGTTTCAATACTGAAGTATAAGCATGGTCCTTTCAAGGTCGTGATTTCAGCCAGATGCATGTTAAATGATCTGGTGAATCCAAATCCAATTGCATTAAAGCAGCTGATGGATACTGTTGGTATTATAATGTAAGCTGTTGCATAAGGTGAGGAGAGTTCGGAAAATTTTTGAACAAACAAGTGATTTAGTAAATGGAAATTGCTTTTTTGTTTTATAGTCAAATTAATGCAGAGCAATTAGTTCGTTCAAACCTATAAAAATCTAATTTTTCTTCCTTAGATTTTTAAAGACTTATCAGATGCATAGCATTTGTGGAATTCCTTGTGCAGTGCACAGGTATAACTCCTTGCCTCACACACTTTCTTTGATACATCTTTCTGAGTTCTGAAGCACTTAAGTTTTATTCAGAACTAAATATAAAAAAATTAATATTTCTATTTAACCTTTCAGATACCATTTGTGATTGTATTCATCTGTCAGCCGCATATCCTGCTTTATACATGGCTAGCTTACGGTTCCTCTCTGTCCTTTTGAATGAGGAAGGAAGACGACAGCTCCAAGATAAACAGAGTATATCTGAGAATCCAACTATTAGCTTTCTTCTGGATTGCATTGAAGGATGCCAGGTGTCAGTAACGCAACTTACTGCATTAATTATTCAGGTATTTAAAATTTCACAATGTAATTGCGGGATATATTTTTGCATTTTCGTATTTTGTTAAAAAGGAATGTAGTTAGCTAATGAAAAATCAATTTTTTCCAGCTATGAACCAAGACTTCTTTAATTTGAGACATCTATTACACTAAATTTTGAAACTTATGTAATAAGCTGGAACAATTACAAAGAAGCAACTTCTAGGAGATGCCTTGTGAGGCAATTAAGGTGAAACAGCATGTAAAAAGGTGATACTTAGAATATGTTTGGCCAAACACTGATATGTTTTTATTTTTCTTTTCTGTTTTTCCAAACATGTAGTGAGATTTTTAAGGTTTGAGATGTAGTTATCCCTGTTGTAAATGACAGCACTGTTGTTCTTAACAGCTGCCTTTGTAAAAATTGTGAACCAAAATGAATTCTTAAGCCTTCTAGCTTATTCCCTGATAGATTAAGATCAGTGTTGTTGCACTTAAGGAGCATATATTAATGGTTTCCTATGAGGACATGATTTTCAGACTGACAGCAAAACAAGGGTGCTTCATTAAAATTCCATAATTTGCTCAATATCCTCTTAGGTTTTTGTATGTAATGCTTATGTATGTGCCTAAAACTGAACTCATTGACTCTGGCACAAAAAATGCAATTGCATGAAAGTATGTCAGACAAAGATGTGTTGCGTTGTAAGTCACATTCCTCTATTTTTTTACAAGTATACATAGCTGATTACCAGCCTTTGCCAGCAAAAAGTGATGATTCTTACAGTGATAGCAGAAAAAGTCTATACAATGAGGAATTAACTAACTGTAGCCAGGGCAATGAAAGTACATGAGACACTATGACATGGTGTCTGTATCGTAAGAGACACCAGCTGTCAACTTGCTCTTTAGCTGTTCAGAACTGTAGATGGACGTTACAGTTTGTTCATAAAGGATCTCAAAAGATAACCGATGCCTTCTGGGGCTTTCTAATACATGAAAGGGCTATAGCTGCTATGATCCCCCAGAAAGGATAACAGAATTAGGAAAGAAACAACTTTAATTGTACACTTATTTATTTACTTCCCCCCGACCCTTCCCTGCCTTGGTGGTCATTGAGAGGCAGTTGAAAGAGGAGCCCGTAGGATGTAAAGTAAGCTATTAAAAAAAAATTAAAAATCAAAACCAACACAAAAACAATCCAAAAGATTTAAATATACTCCTTCTTCAAAAGGCACACTCAAGCAAATAATTGACTAACATAGAAAAAACTGAGAGAGAATTTTCAAACAATCTGTCATCTCCATTAATCATCCATATTACATAAAAACTACAGAATAGGTGATATGCAATGGCAAAAGCTAACTTGGGACCCAGTCTGCAGGTGTGAATATTAGCAGACCAGGTACTAAATTAGTATGCATTATTGCATCCAACCAATCTGGTAAACACACATGCTGACTTTGAAAAGTTTTGGTGCTTTTGTGTATGTAAACTTTAACCCTTGTAGATATTTTTTTTAAGATCAGAAGGAAAAGTAATAAGGAAACCATAATCCATACAAAAAAACTCTCAAATTTAGGCCCTACCTTTGTTTTCTAGATATAAAATTTATAGTATTTTAGAAAGGTTGTGATCCCGCCTTCGTCTAACTTACATTAGGTGCAGACTAATATAGCTAGATCTGCTGTAGATTTATGGGATATCTTAAATTTATTACACATCATAATTTCAAAGAGAATTAAAAATGTCCATTCTTATTTTAATACTTTAATTCTAGTAGTTTAAAACTATAGAATCTGCTGGCAGAAGGCATTATAAATTTACATAGAGTTGATTTTTTCCATTCAACTACTAGTTAATCATCAATTGATAATTAGTTATTTAAGTGTTCCCTACGATTGACATAAATTTCTTTTTATTATAAACTGCAGTTCTTTTTAGAAGTTGCTAGCTGTTTTTAATAGGGCAAAAGCCTTTGAGTGGATAAATCGATATCTACGTTTTAAGTTATGCAGGATTGAAGGAACTCAACATTTTGGTTTTTTTCTGGCATATTTTAATTAGCATCAAGTTGAAACTTTAAGCTTTTTGTATTTTTAATTACTCAAACATCTAAATTATTTAATTTGAAAAGAAATCACCAGTACAGAAGAATAATTTACTTAGAACATTCTTGTGTTGCTGATAGCTTTGAGATTTCACTTGGTATCTAATAAAACCAGTTATACTCTAAATTTGAAATTTTTTTTGTTAGCTATAAATGCAGAACCTAATCCATGCTTTAGTGCTTTAACTTTGTTTAGTTGTCCTTATCAATGAGGTTTGGGGTTGTTTTTTTCAAGTTATTAGTTTACTAGTCTTCATCCCTTGACATTTTCAGTCCTGGTTACACTGAACACTTCGGTAAATGATAACACTAGAGCATACATTGATATTTTATTGCATATTAAAATTTGAAAAATTAATTAGGACAATTACTAGCTGGAGGACTAAAGGCAATAAAAGGATTGAGGAAAAGGATCTGGGAGTCCTGGTGGATGGCAGGCTCTCCATGAGCCAGCAGTGTGCCCTTGTCGCCAAGAGGGCCAATGGAGTCCTGGGCTGCATAGGGAGAAGTGTTGCCAGCAGGTTGAGGGAGGTCATTCTCCCCCTCTACTCTGCACTGGTGAGGCCACAACGGGAATACTGCATCCAGTTCTCAGCTCCCCAGTTCAAGAGAGACAGGGAACTACTGGAGAGAGTCCAACATAGGGCAACCAAGATGATTAAGGGATTAGAGCACCTCCCTTACGAGGAAAGGCTCAAAGAGCTGGGGCTCTTTAGCCTCAAGAAGAGAAGACTGAGGGGAGACCTCATCTATGTTTACGAGTTCCTAAAGGGTGGGTTGAAGGATGATGGAGCCGGACTCTTTTCAGTGGTTTCCAGCGATAGGACGAGGGGCAACAGGCATAAGCTGGAACAGAGGAAGTTCCACTCAAATATGAGGAAGAACTTCTTTATGGTGAGGGTGACAGAGCACTGGAACAGGCTGCTGAGAGAGGTTGTGGAGTCCCCTTCTCTGGAGATTTTTCAAGACCCGCCTTGATGCAGTCCTGAGTGATGTGCTCTAGGCAATCCTGCTTTAGCAGGAGAGTTGGACTAGATGATCTCTAGAGGTCCCTTCCAACTCTGTCAAATCCGTGAATCCGTAAAAGGTGATATATGTGATGTATGTAGAGGTGTATAATCTGTGAGGTCCTATGGCTAGGTAGTGATTAGATTTCTGTCTGAAGTATTAAGCTTTTCTTAAGATGCTGTATCTCTGGCTAATCCTAAAATATGTTTTTCTTTCTACTGTGATCCAGCAACAGTTCTTATTTTACTATATTATTCTGCTTACAGTGCATACCTCTTTCCTTTATATTGGATGTCAGTATTGGAATGATATTTTAGGGAAAATTGCTAGATGGACAGAATTCCCTAGTGGATAATATATAAAGCACAGAGAGCTCCTCGTCTTTCAGCTATCTTGTTATATGACTCCAAATAAATACTCCTTTGAAAGCACAGAGATTATATTTATGTTATTAGAAATATGATGATGCTCACAAATGCCTCGCAAAAATAGGCCAAACTACCATTTTTCTCTGGTTAGAAGAGTAGCTAAAAAAACCCTCCGTATGTCAATTATATTTTTATTCTAAAGAATTTCACTGATATTTAATATCTTTTCTTCATCATTGTGTCTAAGGAAAGTGGGATTGCACTTAAAGGCATGTCAGTGAATTGTCTGCAATAGTAAGCCTGAATATTAGGAAAGATCTGGAACACCAGGGCTGGGAATATAGACTTTAGGAAGGTAGAATGTTATGAAAAGAGTAAGAGGAGTGGGCTTAGGAGCAAAAAAAAATATTTTTTTTTTTAATTTTAATGAGAAAAAGTAATGAAACAGTTCTATGCATACATACTATAAACAGCAATATAGAGAGGCAGAACTCTGTATAGGAATATAGTGATGAACATACACAAACAGACTATAAACACCTATGAAGATATAGATTATGAAAACATATTTATAGATCTGAATACTATTCCTAATATGGTCACTTTTTCATTTTGATAATGAAATTGCACTACTTGTAGGCCTGTGAAACAAAATCTTCAAAGGATGTGCTGAAAGAAGTTGCTACAAATGCATTGCTGTCTCTGTTAGCTGTCAGTAAAAGTGCCCAGAAATGTGCTTTGGAAGGTGAGCATTTCAAAATGTATGTTAAATGATTTATGAATTAAATGCTTGCAGGTGTTGTACATATTTTTTAAATCACGTTTTTTGTTAAAACAAAAGTCATAGTTTTCAGTGGCATTTTTTGCAGATTTTTACAGAGAAAGCTTATTAATAATTAAAGTTTTTTGCTACAGATAAAATATGTTGTAGCCAGTCTAAAAATTTGTGGTTAAATCATAGGTCTGTGTTAGAGTGAGAAGAGATCTGTGAGCTTTTACTGCCAGTGACATATTCATCCATTCAAAACTGGAGATTTTGTACTGGCAATATCTTCCATTTCTTGTTTCACGCTATGCCAATACAAGTTTGTAGGTGAAATTATGCCCTGTCTTCTCAGTTCTGGCTGTACCTGGACAAGAAGAGACTTTTTCTTAGCTTTGTTTTTTCCTGCCTCTTTGTTTCTTTCTTCCCATTTTACAGTTTAAGTAGGACCTTCTTCCCTTGCAACGCAACATCTTTCATGCCTAGGGTTTTTACTTTACAGTAGTAAAGTAAAAATACCTCTAATCAAAGGCTTTTTATGACCACTAGAACACAGGAGAGACTGGTTAACTTCCATTTCTTAGGTATCATGCATTTAATACCTGATCAGCCCAAGTGGACTTTGTCTTGGGTGGTTTCTCGTTACTTATGTCTCTGTTGGTTTGTTTGGTCCTTTAAACCTACACTACACTGAAATAGTTAGCCTAGACATATCTACTCCATGTCTGATCCCAACAATGGCAGAAAACTCTGAACTTCAAATCATAGAATCATAGAATCATCTAGGTTGGAAGAGACCCTTGGGATCATCAAGTCCAACCGTTTACCCTACTCTACAAAGTCCTCCCCTACACCATATCCCTCAGCACCACATCTAATCGTCTTTTAAACACATCCAGGGATGGTGACTCAACCACCTCCCTGGGCAGCCTATTCCAATGCCCGACCACCCTTTCTGTGAAGAATTCTTTCCTAATATTCAGTCTAAACCTTCCCTGTTGGAGCTTGAATCATATGCTAGATACCTACTTTATGCTCTTTCCCTGTGTATTGGTGGTCTAGTCAGCCCTTGCTTCAATTGGGGTTCTTCTTCTAATGATGATCCACTAGATCATCTAAGACCTGGCTTCTTGTGAAGGCACTACCGGTGCATGAAGTGCATCAAGTTCTGTGCACAAGTCTTAAAAAAGAGGAAGAGGAGTTCTGGGGTTCAAATCAATGTCCTGAAGGTATCTGTAGATCTAACATCACCTGTTCAGCTCTTAAGGACTACTTTTTAAGATATAAATGTGAAGTCCTGCACCTGGAAAGAAACAACCTTATAACAGTACAGGTTGATGGGGCTCTGAAAAGGACCTTGAGGTCTTGGTAGGCAGTAATCTGAATGTTAGAAGATTAACAGCATCCTGGGCTGTATTAAAATGAACACAGCCAGTAGATCAAGAGGAAAGGATTATCTTTCCTCTATTTAGCACTTGTTAGACCAAATCTAGAATAATACATCCAGTTTGGGCCCGGTAAGTAAGATATCAACAAACTGGAGAAAGTTCAATAGAGGGCCACCAAGGTTATTGTGTCCACCTGTCCTTAGAGCAGAGGCTGAGGAAACTGGCCATGTTCAACCTGGCAAAAAGAAAGCTTTAGGAGGACCTAATAGCAGCCCTCCTGCACTTATGAGATTTTGAAGAAGACAGACCCAGGTTTTTCGCAGCAGTACATTGTGTAGGAGGATGAGAGAGAATGGGCATAAATCTAAACACGAGAGTCAGACTGACTGTAAAGAAATGTTTCCCCCTTGAAGGCAGTCAAGCAGTGGCTACACATAGTGTGCAATCTCTATCTTTAGATGTTTTCAAGACTCAACTGGGTAAGGCCTCAGGTAAACCTTGTAATCTTACAGCTGATTCTGGTTTGAGCAGGAGGTTGGACTGTATGGCCTCTGGAAGCCATCTCTTCCAACTTGAATTATTCCATGAGCCTATGATCATAGAATCATAGAATATTTTGGGTTGAAAGGGACCTTTAAAGCTCATCTAGTCCAACCTCCCTGCAATGAGGACATCTTCAACTAGATCAGGTTGCTCAAAGCTCATCCAACCTGCACTTGAATGTATCTGGGCATGGGACATCTACTACCTCTTTGCAAAACTTCTTCCTGTGTTTCACCACCCTCATTGTAAAAATTTTTTTCTTTTCATCTAGTCTAAATCTACCCTCTTTTAGTTTAAAAACATTACACCTTGTCCTATCACAAGAGGCCCTACTAAAAAGTTTGTCCCCATCTTTCTTGTAAGTCCCCTTTAAGTATTGAAAGGCTGCAATAAGGTCTTCCCAGAGCCTTTTCTTCTCCAGGCTGAACAACACCAACTCTCTCAGCCTTTCCTCACAGGAGAGGTGTTCCATCCCTCTGGCCATTTTAGTGGCCCTCCTTGGGACTCGCTCCAACAGACCCATGTCTTTCCTGTGCTGAGGGCTCCACAGCTGGACACAGTATTCCACGTGGGGTCTCACTAGAGCAGGGTAGAGGGGCAGAATCAACTCCCTCCACCTACTGGCCACTCTCCTTTTGATGCAGCCTAGGATACGGTTGGCTTTCTGGGATGCGAGCATACATTGCCAGCTCATGTCCAGCTTTTCATCCACCAGTACCCCCAAGTGCTTCTTGGCACGGCTGCTTTCAATCCCTTCATCCCCCAGTCTGTATTAATACTGGGGACTGCCCTGACCAGATGGAAGACCTTGCCACGTGGTCTTCTTGAACCTTATAAGGTTAACACAGGCCAACTTCTTGAGCTTGTCCATGTCCCTCTGGATGGCATCCCATCCCTCAGGCGTGTCAACCACAGAACTCAGCTTGGTGTTACCTGCAAATTTGCTGAGTGGGATGCACTTCATCCCACTGTTTATGTCTGTCATTGATTAAGATATTGAACAGTACTGGTCTGGATAAGAGAAATGCATGCCCTAAACTCTTGAAGTTTCAGTCTTCTAGGCAGTGTCATTGAAGATATCCTGTAGAGTTATGTGTTCCTGTCCTCTTCCTCCCAAATCATCTTCCTCTCTTCATCTTATCAGTCCTTCCTTTGGGCATTCCACTCACTGGACTCTTTTGCAAGAGGACTTAAATGTATTCTTGCTTCTTGAGATTATTCAACTAGACACACTCTATCTTGGAGACTGTTAGTTACTTCCTGATATTAAGAAAATAACAATATAGTATGAACTAGCAGAATTTTGACATCTGACTCCTTAAATCTTAGTTCCAGAGGGTAATATTAATCAAGATAACTGCAAGAAAGATATTTTATGTTTCATAAAATATTTTTGATTGTGAATGAACTTCTAAATATTTTTTTGTCTTCCAGTTGATCTGATAGACAGCTGTATAGAAAACATGAAGCATATTCATGCACAGCTGAATTTGGATGCCCTAAAGCCTGGGAAAGCACAGAAGAAAAAGGTAACTGTAGAAACCAGAAGACTGATATGATAAGGCACTTCCCAGCTCTTGTTTATTTGTTTTGGGTTGTTCTTCTGGAGGTGGATACTGTTGGTATCTGTCACAGGAAAATGACACCTCGTAGTGGATCTGGATACTGGGACTTCTTTAAGATTCATTGATTTTAGAGCTTTTGCCAAATTGATTATCTTGCACATTCACTCTCCCACCCAGCCTTATGTTCACTAGGTCTCAACTTCCTTTTCCAGGATGGAGATGGCTGCTGGTTCGGGAAAGTCAGGCAGCAAACCATATCAGTTTGTGCTTTGCAGTTGCTCAGTTACCAGTCTTGGGTGTTACTGGCCAAAGCCCCTGGGTTTTGCGCTGGTGTTTGTCTCTGTGCATCTCTCCAGTCTCCAGGTTCTTCTCCCACTTGCAGGATTGTTCCTCCAGCCAGGATCTTCTCATTCTTCTATTTGAGCCCATTTCTCTCTTTCAGAGACCATTTCTTTTCAGGAATACTTTTTATAGCCACCAGCTTTTCTTTCCAGAACTCTAAGCTCCTGTTTACCTAGTCTAAATAATCTACATGCAAAGTACAATACATGATCATCCTTTGAGTTAGTGGTTCTATCTCATATCTTTTCATTAATTGGAAGATTCAGGGCTTCCCACTTTTAGTCCAGGTTATCAGAATTAGCAACTAGCCCATTCTGGATGAAGCCAGCAACTAGGAGTCTTCTGACTGGGAGTTCAAAAATTTAGTTTCAGACATTCACACATATACATGTTCATCCATTTGTCACTGGTCAGTGTTCACAATGTATTTTGTTTGGCCTATAACAATATCTAAGAGTTTCATAGTTGGACTCAGCCTTGACTTCATGGTCCTATCCAATCCAGCTAATTTCTCTCGTCTTGTTTCCACAGTAATTTTTCTGTTTCTCAAGTTTTCTTTCTTGGTGTCTTTCAAGCAGTAGTAGCCATTTTTTTTTTTTTTTTTTTTTTCTTGTACCAGTCATTCTTCCCCCCCTCAAACTAGTTCCAGTCTGCTTGCACATGTAAGTCATAGTTTTTTATTCTCTACCTTTTCATATTATCTGGCTTCCAATTCTAATTCTTTTTCTGTTCTCCTGCATACTTGGTCTGGACATTTTGTCATCAGATTCAATTGTCTCTGGCTTTAACTTCTTGTCAGAGGGGTTTCTTTTTACCTCATAGTTGCACTTCTACCACTGCCAATACTCCCAGTATCTTCACTTCATTCACAATTTTTTTGTTTAGCTTTTTTCTTTTCAACCTTCTTCCCAGTTGTTCCAGACTCAACAGTTTCGTAAGATTTCGGTTGCAATCTGCTTGTTTTCTAACACTTCCATTTAAGAGAATTATTAAAATAGAGACAATAACCTCTACTGTCAAGTTTGATATCTTGTCCACTCCCACACAGAGCGGAAATTGAAGAAAACATCTTCCTGCAGGATATTTCAGCATTGTTTGGGCTCAATAGTATTTTTCTCTAAGGCATTGGCACAAATAATTAACATTGATTTGTGAGAGTGTGGAACTGTGTTTTATAACAGTGAGCTCTTAAAAGAATTTGAGTTTGACCCTGATATTTGAAGGCTACAATATTTTTCCCTTGAGATCCCCTAAACACATTTATTATCCCTTCTTTAAGGGGTGGAGGCTGAAAGGTGTCCTGCTCTGGATGTGTCCAGTAAGGTTGAAGCCAGCTCGTCCTTGGGTTGAGAAGGGGGAAGCTGGGGACATTTGCTCCTCTGCTAAATGTAGAAGGAATTTAAAACTTGAAAGAAATTGAAGGAAAGGAGCCTCTGACATAGGTCAGAAAGATTGTTAATATTTAATTAAGAATTTTTTGAAAGAGATTTGCAAAAGACTTTGTGGCAGATCTTCCTGCTGAGCTGGGACTGTAGGTTGCTACATCATATGTAAGCGTACTGCTCATCATATGTGGTGTATAACAGCAAGCAATCTAGTTTCACATGAGGGAAGCTGGGATGTTGCTTTCATACACAGATTTAGCTGATCATTCACAAAACTGCCTCTCAGCCCACTTTGAGGCTGTCAAATGGACGTTTTTACAGCTTCTTTTCTTCTTCTCATTCTTTTCCTGTAACTGTTGGGAAAAATATGTTTGACCTAGCTTTATTCTCAGGACAACTGTATTGTCCCAGTAAAATCCCAAGTATTTTACCTGATATTCCTTTACTTTCACAATAATTACTGTGATGCTAACCAAGGGCATGAAAAGTATTTACAAATAGCCAATCTTTCAAAAAAAATCCCTCAAAATTGGTTGTTGCTTTTTACAGCAAGATATCCTAAAATAAATACATAAAAACAGTGCCATCAACACAATCAATAACTTTTTCAACCTCCTAGAAGTTTACACATTAAGCATAACTCCTAGCTTGTGGCATTTTGCAGGATTTAGTGCTATTTGTATTTATTAAATAAATTGATAAATATCAAAGTTCTTGAAGGAATGTCTTAGAGTTAGCATTTTATTTAGCTAAAAATGAGACTAACCAATCATAAAATACATTTGTAGTGATGACTTTGTCATCCACTACACCTGACTTCTATTAACTTTTTTGAGATACTTTTATTTCATATGTTATCAAGTGTTCATGATACGATTTATAAACAAGCATTGTTGCTTCACCTTGTTTGAGATTAAGCTTGAATCCTATTTTACATTTTCATTCCTTTATGCTTGATAAAACAGAAATAGTCTCATGTGAACAAGCTTATTGGAATTTGATCATCTTTCAGAATTGGTTTAGTGTGTCAACCTTATAGAAGTTAGGTCAGCTATCACTAGCCTTTTAGTGTCACAGCACTATCATGAAGACAGATTTGTTTGGTTTTGTGTTTACTCATATGCATGAATCTCAGTATAGTACCTCACCGTTCAAAGGTCCGTATTTATCTTTGTAATATTCTTATCAGGTTGGAAACTATTTCCGTTATTAAGGATAAGGAATTAAGACACTGGGAATATAAGGATGGATTGGTCTGACCAAATACAGAGATGTGCAAGACAGAGCTAGTTTATCCTTGTTTTTATCCAAGGAAGAAAAATAGGTACTTCTAGGGAGTGATTCATTTGACTTGTTTTAGATGTCTGCTTTAGAATGGAACAAATACTTGGAAAATGTTCCCATCCATTCTTCATTAGTTGTAAGAGAAATGGAACTATATGTTACAAGTCTGCATTTGGCCAGATCAGCGCCCCTAGAAATAATATCTGTGGGTTATAAAGAGAGATGAGGATGACTCCAAGTAACTTGTTAAAAATGTCTTTAATATACGTGTTTAAAAGTAGCTGAGGTGAATCCTACCTGAGATGAGAAGGAAACTCTGCTGAAGAGATATGACCCAAATGTTGATGCCTTAGATTTGCACCTCTCATTTGAAATCTCTTTCCTCTTTGTATAAAATTCATTCTGGTCTTATGTTGATGATCTTCAAATATTTCTCTCTGGATAGGAGGATAACCTCATCAAGCAGTTAAGGTGTTCTATGCAGCTCCTCAGAAACTGCCTCTTTCAAAATGATGAATGCAAAGTAAGTATTCTTATACTGAACTAATGTGAGCACATTCAGTTAGTGAATGAATATCGTATTTTTTTTTTTCTACTTTGAAATTATTTTCAAGATGGCTAAATTTAAGCTTGAAATTAATGGCAAGAAATGCTTCAAATTTCATCATTATTCCCACCTCCTAAGAATATTTCATGCATGCATTAGGAATTTGATGTTCATATTGAAACATCATCTCTCACAGGTTTCAGATGGCTATCATCCTTTATACCCACTTCTGCTTTGCTTAAATCCATACCTCCAATTTTCGAAGCATATAATGTGAAAAATGGAAGTGGAGAAAAGTGTGCGGTCACAAGAAAGGCGCATAGGAGATACACTTTGCGTCTTGGAAAACAGTTTTGTCTCGTTCTGCCTCTCTCCTTTTTTCCTTCTCCTTTATGAAAGACAAAAAAAAAATCTCAAGCAGAAAACAAATCTTAAATAATAATTTGCCATTTATTTTTCTTTGTTAAGATTAAATTAGGTTAA
This sequence comes from Tringa tobata, assembly GCA_033628505.1. Classification (NCBI taxonomy): domain Eukaryota; kingdom Metazoa; phylum Chordata; class Aves; order Charadriiformes; family Scolopacidae; genus Tringa; species Tringa tobata. The sequence continues at coordinate 1,076,107 of JAHREE010000339.1, read as the reverse complement.
GGTTAAATTACACTAATCCTGCAAGGTACAATTTTGTTTTCATCTTGATTTTTTAAAATAATTTTCTTGCTCAGAATCTTGTTTTGAATTTCTTCTTTTCATTTCACATTCTTTGTTTTTTTTCTCTGTGCTTTTAAGTTTCTTTTCTCCTTCAGTTCTTCTGCCTACCTGTTTTTTTCCATGAAAATACTACATTACTTCTCATTCTTTCCTGTATTCTTTCTGATCATTACTATTCAGCTTTCTTATTGCTGATACCATTTCTCTTTGCTGATTCCATTTTCTCTTTCACAGTTTAATGTGTCTTGGCATTGTGATACAACTTGTGCTACTTTTAGTATATGCATTGGTGGAACCACTAGATTTCCAGGCCTTCCTGTTGAGGGCATGTGTTAGCATCCTTTTTGTACATAGAACACCATGTAAATTACGGGCCTGGTTAAGCCATCTGGTTATTCCTAACGTCCCCATAACTTGGTTGTGCTATAATCTCAGATAAGATTTTTATGAAATATTTTTCTTGTTTTGATCAGGGGTCTGCAGACACAATTGCTTGGAGGAGGGAAGGAAGTTGCTGTTGATAACTGAAGTTTTCTATCATTTGCTCTGTAGACCTGTACTCTTTTGTTTCCATGCTTTTTGAGTTCCAAGAATTAGTTTAGTTGGAGTAGTGTAAAACTTTAGAATAGGGAGTTCTTGAACAATCACAGTTGGAATGAATAAATCTTTACTTTTGTTTGCATGTGTCTCAGTAATTAAAACATGCTGGTTTTGACTGGGATAAGACTTTATTTCTTTAATCTTGAAATGAGGGTGTCAGTTCTTGCTGTACAATCTTTTAAAGCAAGCTAGCACGACACAATAAGATAAAAAATATGCTTTTCTCACTTTATTTATACTCCATTTTCAAAGTATATAATAATGTAGTAGTTTTAATTCTTCCTCTTGTAGATGGCAGCACTCAAAGCTCATCTTGTTCCTGTTCTTCATTCACTATGGCCATGGTTTGTAATAGATGACTCCTCAATGCACATAGCTCTGCATTTGCTTTGTGTCTACACTACAGACTATCCTGCAGGTATGAGAGTCACTCTATGATGTAATTCATCAAAATATTTAACTGAAATAATTAAGACAGAAAAGCATAATAAAGGGAAAAGAATGTTTATTACTACCATAAGAGGAAAGTATAAAAGCACTGGTCCATCAAAGTCTGTCAAGTGTTTTGATTTTAATGCATTCAAGACTTTTGTTCAGATCCTGTTTCAGTCTGTTGGATTTAGCAAGAGTACAATTGTGTTAAAGGATTAAATAGCATTTAATTCAAACCATTATGTTTGAAGGTTACACTGGAAGTCCTGCCAAAACTGAATAGTATACTGTAGAAATACTAGTCTAGGAATTCTCTCACAGAGAATATTGTATCAGTACTTTATACAGTTTGTATTTCAGCCCTTATTGAAAACATTCTGGTTTTGAAATATTCAATAATCTAATTTAATTCTGTATTAAATTCCTTCCATTTATTTATACATTGGGCTCAGTAGCTGGTACTTGACTAAAGTATATTTTTTATAAGGATTCTCTTTTTCATTTGAGGAAACGCTGTATTTCCACTGACAAGTAATTATGCCCAGTACTAGAAGCCTGTTCCATTTTGTACTATGAATTTGTCTCATTCCACATCTTGGTTATTGACTAAGATAATGATTTGCCAGTGGCTTGAAGACACATATAAGTATCTGTTGATTTCTCCCTGTCAAGATACCATAAAAAAGTTAGCATGGTTAAAATACACTAACAACAGTTTCTGGGCTTTTTTACCCTCTTTTTAAGTTAATGTCTCTAGATCTTAAATGAGCTTAAAATGCTTTTTTTCATAAAGACATTATTTTAATGTGAACTAATGAAAGGTCAAATATATAATAGTCAGCCACAGGATATAAAATTAAAATGTAATGTCCTGTGATGTACTGGAAGTCAAGCTGAAGTTCTGACACGTCTTTCTTTTTTCTTAACTCTAAGTGACTCTAGGCTGCATTTTTATTTTCCTTTCTAATAAGTGTAAGTGGTTTTAGATTAATTGTGTTTTCAATTTCTGTTCAGAATACTTATCTTACAAGGTGACCCAAACTTACCTGATCTGAACTGGTTAACCACTTTCCCTTGGTGTGGTCACACAAAAAAATGTGTGTAGATGTTTGTAACAGTTAAAAACTGTCTCATTTTAATTTACTTTTGTCCAGTAAGAAGTAAAATGTTATTGCAGATGGCAAATGCCACTAAATAAAAAGGTATATATGTATATTTTCACACAAACATCATGTTGGTAACTTAGTTGTTGCCTGCCACTGGGGTCAATTTGAGCTTGTAGCTCTGTATCACAGGGGTTTGCATGCTGCTGTGGCACAAGGTAATGACAGATGCAGACAGTGCTTTTATTTCTCAAAAATATTTTCAGAAAATTATTAAACCTTTCAGATGTATGGAGAACCTCCTTTCCTGAACCAGTTTCAGAAGGTCCTTTCTCATGCCAAATAATTGTATAATGCCTTAGATACAATGTTCTGTTTTTTAAGGAGACTTTCTAAGATGGAGCAATGGCTTCTCTTTAACAGCAGAATTGCCTCTCAGATTCTATAACAAAAGAACAGTAGATCCCTATTCCAGTAAACTGTCACATTCAGCATGTCTCTATTCAAAGCATGTCCCATTAAATTCACTGTGGTTCACAGGGAAAAAATAAAACAAACAGTCCTTTGAAAAGTCCCATCTCAGTCTTTTAGCTGTTAGACTGCTCTTTCTGTAGATTTTTTTTTTTAAATGTATATGTGCGTTTCTCATATGATTTCTTTAAGGTTGTGCTTCACTTTGTTGGGCCAGTGGTGGACAATCATCACTTCCGTCTGCCCGAAGTGCAGCTGGCAATTCATTAATGCATAACATCTTGAAATTGGCTTCCCAAGTGTCAAACGATAGCAGCCCAATTCAGCAGGTGGTCTTCTGTCTTCTTTCTAACCTTGCTCTGTCTCATGACTGTAAAGGCATTATTCAGAAGGTAAGGAAATAATATTCTTGATTTTTCGTAAAGTGAAGGATGCATTTTTCTTTTTAATAAACCCTCATATTTCAATATGGAGTACCCTAGTATCCTGTGGTCACACAGAGATGCTTCTGTGGGAATCAAAACCATTGTGTCTTCTAAGTTAACTATGTTATATTCGTAGTCTGGACAGAAATAGCATATGAAACTACACAGTTTTTGCTAGAGTTTTTTATTACCTCTCAGTTTCAGCAGGGTGTAAAATTTTTAGTACCCATATATATTGATAGAAATCACTAGTGGATCGTGAAAGTGAGCATATAGTAGAAAAACCTGCATGTGAGTAAACAAGAAATAAAAAATTCTTTAAATCATTAGGTATACCATGTGAAACATAAAGTTTATTAAACCTCTAGTTTTAGAGAAGGTGTCTCACATGTCAGTAATTGGCTGTTAGGTGGAAACCTATTCATACTATATAAATGTAAGTACTGTCTTTTCCCCTTTTAATTTTTATATTGAATGATCCCTACTCTATTTTATCAAATGTTCTTTGAAAAATCTGTTTCTTTCAAATTCAACTTTGATCATTTAAATAAATTCACAACCTTGGGACAAGTCCAACCATGCAGAAAATCAACTAACACAACAGAAATTATAAACAATGTGGGGTTTTTTAGCATCTTTTATAGTAGTTAAATAACTATGACAATCTCTTTCAATTTACATTAACGATGTTCTGTGCTTGGACCTAATTACCTGGTAAAAAAAAAGGGGAATATGATCTTTTTTTGGTGATAATTATGTAAAATATGGTCATACAGTTACAAAATTACTAATACTCAAACTTTTTCATAGAAACAAAGAGTTTGAGATCTTTTTTATGGTAGCAGTTCTGTTCTGTGAATTGTTTTGACTTTTGCTGTCTTCAGAGTTTTACTCTAGTGTGACAGTACTTAGTCTTCGTTCTCTCTCCATGAGCTCTGGTTTCATAAGTGTAAGCAATGCTGAATTATTAATTTCGTCTTTTAAAATTAGATTACCAATATTGCATTCACATGAAGAAAACCACAATGAGTTTGTATCCTGGATTGTTTGGTTTTGACCAGATGCCTGTATGTGTTGGCAAGAGTCAGTGAGGTTGGGAATATTTAGTCAAGGACTTTTTTCATCATAGGAATCTTATGTTAGAACATCTCCCTCTTGGAGCAGGGCAATAGATTTATACCTGCTCAGAATCTCCTAAACCCTGAGATTGGGAAGCAGTAACGTATGCCATGTCGACATACAGATCTTTTTCTTCAAAGCTTAGAAAAATAGAGGACGCTACTATGGCTGTCAGTGAACGGGGCAGGAGGGTACTATAGATCCTTATGGGTCCCTTCCAACTTAAGATATCCTGTGATTCTATGAAAACTGTAACATTTGCAAGCAGTAATAAATAGGGAATTGAAAATACATTAGGTCAGTGGTGCATTGATTCGGTTAAATTGCTTCTAGCTTTTTTTTTGGACAGAAATAATAAGTGCAAAGCAAAAAGCGTATGTAATGGTGGTAATAAGCCTTTAAAGAAATATATTGTGTTGGATCAACTTTTATGTATCTACATTGCAAAAATTATTACAGAAGAAGATGCATTACCATATCTTTTTAACCAAGATGTGGACTCTTTTTCATATGTAGTTCTTTCAAAAACCCTTGATTAATAGTGGGTACCCTGAAATATGTAAATGAAACATTAGTACTATTTTCTTCAAGTATGCAGATTGGAAGGTCAAACAGCAGTGAACAAAGCATAGAATACTATAAATTCTAACATCATTTTTTTTCCTTCTGATAGAGTAACTTCCTGCAGAATTTTTTGTCTCTTTCATTACCAAAAGGAAGTCATAAAAATCCTGGTAATACGTCTACTCTTTGGCTAAAGCTGCTACTGAATATATCTTTTGGAGAAGATGGACAGCAGATGATCATGAAGATAAATGGTTTTTTAGACCAGATCGTGGAAATGTGTAACTACAAACACAAGAGTAGCCAACATCTAGCACTTCTAATTCTACATAACATATGTTTTAGTACAACTAATAAACCAAAGATATTAGCTAATGGTAAGTATCTAAAGGGTATACAAGCTATTGTACACTGAGAATATTTTGTGTTCCAGAATACCAAATTTTCATTGCAATTTGGGTTACTGACCAAGAACTCAATATTGCTGTTTAGAAAAGCTTTTTCATTAAAATTATTAAAGTAACTATAAAACATATATTTTGGCAGAAAAGCAATTTAAATAGGAATATATAGCAAAAAAAAAGCAAGTAGTTTTTTAAAAAATCGAGATTTATCATGAGACTGATCATTTGAATATAGTAGCACATGAATGAAAGGATTTTTGCAGTTTTCTTAAACAGGGGCAGGGAGTGTTGAAGGATTCTTTGTCAGTCAGTTTGAAATAACTTACTGTAGAAATATTTAAAAAAATATTTCTACCATGGAAGTTCCTATCTTTCAGTTGGAGAAAACCTTATTAGCTCCTGCAAGTCATGAATGCTGAGACAAACTATTTTGTATTTTTTTCATGTGCAGAAAACATTTATGGTAATGATAAAGTTATGATCATGGGACATATATTTCACGTAACAACATGCACAGAACTTTTTTCTGAGTTGTTAGTAAAAGGCATGTTTCTTTCCCCCATTTAATTGCACAGAGAATGCTCCTAACTGTTATAAGTCTTCAGCAGGTTTTCCATAGTGTCCATGTTTTCATTTTTTTTTCCCCAAGATGCTGATTTGCTGCCTTAATTAAACATGCATTATTCAGTTACATAATCTCTGAATTTTTATTATGAAGTGAACAAGCAAACTTGAAGAGTCTCACTTCAGAGCAAGACTAGGAAATTCAGCCACCTACACCATTTGGGGTGGCAAATATTTCTCATTTGTTACAAATCATCTGCATAATAAGTACTAAGGAAAATAGAAACATCTTAATTTTCATCCTGATGTGGCTCAAAATGTGGCTACTGGGAGTTATCAAACAGTTTCATGGCTTACTCCTTATGCATAGCTGATGGCTGGCTGTACATAACATGCATGTTTTATACTGACGGCTTAATTTTTTAACAGTGCTTGATTTTGTTTTGCTATATTCTTTTTAACACTTCTTACAACGTAGTCTGCCAATTTCATGAGCATATTTAAATGTAATTAATCTGATTAGAAAGTTTCTGTAATTCGTCTGCCATGCCAATACTTTTCATAGAAATGAGTGTACTACAAGGATCAAAATACTGAGAATTGTAAATATATTTGTGTGCTTTTGTTGATATTTTCTAGATGAGTGGTTTTTTTCCATTTTTTTCATTAGATAAAGCGATTGCGGTACTTTCTGGCTGTCTGGAAAGTGATAGTTGTGCTGTTCAGAGAATAGGAGCAGCTGCACTTTGGGCTTTGCTTCACAACTATCAGAAGGTTAGTACTTGAGAAATACTTGAAAAAAGGTATTGTTAATTTTATTACGCTATGAACAATACAGTAACCTTTAAGTAAATAAAGTTTACAGTAGCTGTTCCACTTTATTATTTTAATCACATAGTTGATCAGGCTAGGAGGTTAAACAACATGGTGAGGGAGCAGCTTGCCCTCTGGTTTGTGACTGCTTATATAAATGCAATCTGTATGATGATACAGTCAGGTGCTAATTTAAAAATTCCTGCATCTCATGTTCTGCTGAATTATTGTCATTTTCTAAACTTTGCTGTTAAAGTGTGAACGTGTGGGGAAGAAAGTAAAGTCATTGTACTTTGTTTGTGTGTGCTGCAGGCAAAAGTGACTTTGAAGAATCCATCAATAAGGAGAAGAATAGATGAGGCTTATTCTTCAGTGAAGAAAGGTAAATCTTAGTGCCAACTAATGCCAATTCTGTATTTTTCCATCAGATAGATCATTAACACATTTCAATTTACATCATCACAAGAATTTTTGTTGTGCTGCAAGTTTTTGAAAGGATACTTTTGTCTCTAAAATCATGAGTAGTAATATACTTTATGGTTATGCATCTTATAAATACAGATATAGATTAACAAATTATAAATAAGACCTCAGGTAATTGCTAATTGTAAGAATAGGTCTGATGGTGCTTGCGGCAAACTGCTTTCTTTGCACAGTACGCTTTTGTGTTAATTCTTAAATTAAGTGATAAGAAAAATTGTTCATTTAGCATTGACTTTGCTTAACAGTGCTCAGCCTTACTGTGTTCAGTCACACAGAGAAGGGATCAGAACAGATCACAGCGCTGGTCTTAAAATACTGTACCGTGAATTAGCTGGCTTTCTGAAAGCTTGGGTTTTTTGTTCAAGTAGCTGAATATAACTATCGTTTGAATAGCTTTTATATGATAGGTTGCTATCTTCAGCTCAAGAACGTTAATTTTGAAAGATGCTCAAACACTGGTCTGTAGCTGGAGTTTCAGTAGCTAATAATGGGTTTATTGGTTGTTAGTCACATCAAGACTCCAGTCTTGCAAAAACATGCAAATATTTCATTTTAAGCCAGTGAATTGTCCTACTGATTTTAATTGCTGTATAGATGTATTCAAATAGGTTTATCAGTTGAGAGGCTTATAAAGTTCCAGTAGTGATTTTGCACAGCAGAATTGCCACAAAATTTCTGCCTACATTGAACATTGTTCATCAGGATCCTAATAAGGAGATGTATTTTTGCTAGAATTCTTCCTGTACTGTCACCCAAATCCATTGATTTTGTCAACATACTGTTACTGTTCTTTACTAAGTCAACCATTAAAAATAACATAATGCAACATTTCATAAACTGATAGTGTGTTAATAAATAGTTTGTATTGTTTACAGACTAGCATGGTGTAGCTTTGATCCCTATTTATTTATGTACTACTTTAGAACATAAAGTCCTAGACTGAAAGATTGACTTTTAATTCAATAAACATTTAGGTATCAAAATACTGAGTATGAAAGACTATGCAACTGTAATTTTTACAGTTTACATTCATGTGAATTTTTCATCTATGTTTTCCTGCATTAAGACTCTCAAGTAGCCTACTCTATTAAAGCTTTTATCACTTTACAGTGATAATTGTGCTAAAATGATAGATTGTTCTTCTGAGTTCAAGTAAGGGAATTTTTCAACATGTATATTGTATTTTTCACTTCCTACTGTCCTCCTCCTACCCAAGGAGAAGTTTTGGCAGGAACAAGGCATGACCTCATTGTAACACAGTATAATCAAAAGGCACTTTTCACTTTATTCATTACAACTAAGTAGGGGCTTGGAATGCTGTTAAAAAACCTAGCCTTTAAAAACAACAAAAACAAAAAACACCCAACAACAACAAAAAATCCACCCAAACAAAAAAAAACAGACTTTACAACATTAGTACTTGATTTACTACCTGTAATGTAGAGGTTAAGATCATAAAATAGCACGAATTCTAGCAAGGCATTTGATGTGATCTTTAAAAAATAATTTTGTATTAATAATCAACTAGAAGTTCAAGTCTTGTTTTTTCTTCCTTTTAGCTACTCCACAGCCAGAAGAAAATGAGCTACATGCCTACTATTTAAAATGCTTAGATAATATAGTGCAGCTTCTTGATTCTTAATGATCGTCAGATGACTTCTCAAGTTGAAATTGGACAGCTTATTCAATGGCAGCCTGAAATTGAAAGAAACACTTCTAATTGACAGATTCGTGGCAGCAGCAAACGTGCTGTGGAAGAAATTTATGAAGCCTTTGAGGAAGGAGTTCATCACTTTGAACCAAAGAAATTGCACTATATGGTTCAAACTATTTGTACTGTAATCCCAATGGGAAATTATAACGATGCTACTATGTAAAGTATGCACACAGAAGAAGGAATGTACAGAAGAAAAGGATGTGAAAAATCAGTAATTTTCTTAAATTATACATTGAAATTGTTACTGTAAAGTATTAGAATTGCTGGTTTGGATTGGTCTTAATAAAGGTATTTTAAATTGAGATCAGCATTTGTTATCAGTGGATTGTAATTTTAATGTTGTGGGTGTGCACAGTGCATACTGAAAATACTGGCAGGCATGGTGTGTTATATCTATTAAGTGTAGAACAACAAAAACATGTTTTATTTTTAAGGGGTTTTCAGTTCAAACTGCTGCATTTTTTTTAAGATGCTAGCAATTGAAAAGAGCTCTCAATTACTGATATTACAGGTAGCAGTTATGTTAATATAGCAGTTTATTCAGGATGTGGGCATCAGTTTTAGTTACAACATCATAGAAAATATTTGAGCCACAATCTGTTTGTTTCCAATTTATAAACATTTCAAATCTTTTCCTTGAAGTAGAAGCTAGTCTGTTATACAGGCCTGTTTTCTTTGAACTGCTCCCATGTAACTATTGTTGTAAGCTTTTCCAAGCTAAATGAGTTTGAGAGAGAAATATTTAAACATTGATGACTAAACACACGACAGTCTTATTGAATGTGTTTCTGAAATATCCAGCAGGGTGTTTAAATTTCCCTCAACACATACAGTTTTATGTTATGGCAGGGACAGATGAAAGTGAGCAAATCGCATCATAGCCTCATTATGGTTGGAAGAGACCTGTAAGATCATCAAGTCCAACTGTTAACCTAGCACTGCCAAGTTACTACTGAACCGTGTCCCTCAGCACCACATCTACACATCTTTTAAATACCTCCAGAGATGGTGACTCAAGCACTTCACTGGGTAGTATATTCCAGTGCTTGACAACTCTTTCAGTAAAGAATTTTTTCCTAATATCCGATCTAAAAAAAGAAAATAGAAAGCAAAACTTGGGTAGCACCTCTAAAAGAGTTGTAGCAAGGCCATGTTTACCTGTAATTAGCCTTTCCTTGCTAACCAGGTAGTGAAAGCATTTTCCAGTGACAGAGGGGATTTTGTTTGTTTGTTTGTTTGTCTAACGATGCTTGTACATAATGTGTGACTTGATATTAGTCAGTTGACCTAAGTGTAATGCTTATAGAGGCTGGATAAATCTTTACTAGAAATGTACTAATCAGCTAACCTCCCACTCCTCCACCAAACAAAAAGCAAGGAATAGACCACCACAGCCTGATTCTGTTCCTCTTGATAAGTTGCATAATTATTGTAACTTGCGAAGTGGTTGTTAAATGCTGTCATGCTTGTCCCACAGTGTTACAGAAGAGCAAGCTGCAGGGCAGAACACTCCACAGCAAACAGCTCTGCAAGTCAGCGATTGCTGCCTGGGCTCGGTGCAGGGTTTCTTCCCCTCAGACTAGCAAGTGCCAGTTCTCTGCAGGGATTTATCTTTCAGCATACTCAGCCCTGATGATTTCTCTCATAAATCAGGTTGTAAGTCAAAATGCAGATTGTTTACCCGTTTGCTTTCTTTTTCAGAGACACAAAAAAATGAGAGCACTCAATGCCAAAGTAATTCCGATGGAAGTAACCGCTCCGCAAGGACAGCAAGAGCTCTTTCAAAGTGTAGAAATACACAGGGATCTAGCGAGGTGAAATAAGGCTGCATAGTTGAAGGACTTCATTAAATGTAAGTACAATATAATAAGAACATAGGAGAACTGGATGCTTGATTTCTATTAGACATTTCTATTTTGCTGAGCTGTACAAATTCTTGAAGAAATTATTCATATTGAAAAATCCAGGTAAATTACTAATACTTTTGTTATTACAATAAGCCTTAGAGCAAGTGCTGTGTTTATCCCAAAATGAGCATAGATCTAACCACTATGTTTTCAGTATTTTGTAACATTTTACAATTGTGGGAAGCAACTGTAGTGATAGCATAAGTAAATACTTCTGTTTGGTGTTGCTCCTCAGGAAAACAAACAAACAAAAAAATTAGCCTCTAAGGGCATGTAGATCAAATCTCTATATTGACTTCGTGTACAAAGTTAAAACTTTTCTCCTTCAAGATTAAGGGAAGAGAAAATTATTTATTTATTTACAGAACAGCACTCTCTTGGTCACCTTTTCCCTCAAAAATTGAGGACGCAAAGCAGCTGCATCCTGTCTCCCTGCATGTTAATAAAGAGGTGGGTTATAAAATGTAAATGACCTTATAATTTCTGTTTGCTGGCACTTAAACTGGCACAATTAGCCTCACAATAGCCTTTAGTCTTAATAGTTTTCATGGAAGAAAATTAAAATATTGAGACCTCATTCACAGTTAAACTTAATTTCAGAATTTTGAAGATAAATATATTTTCAAGGGTGTGGTATTTATTATGTTTGGATTTTCAAAGAGAATTAAATGCTAAAATACCTTCAAATTTTAAGAGCTGTAAAATAATTTCTTATCCTACAGAGGAAAGTACAATTAAGGTGGAGATGGATTACCTGAACAGACTATGGAATTTAAAAGGTAATATTCAGCATGCATCTAGTTTCTCTAATAAAAAGCATGGCCATTCAAGCTAGGAGTTTCTTGAAACACAATTACCGTTAGTACTATCTGCAGATATATTATGCTCTTACTTCATTGCTTTATCTTTTATGAGAAGTTTGCAATCAAGAAAGAAGCTATTTTAAATTCAAAAGAGTTAGATACATAAAATCCACTACAAAAGAGGCTTTCAAATTTTTCAAGATTGATGTGTCATCTCTTGCATCTTCAAAACTTTCAAAGAAATAATTTTCGCTTGAGTGGTAAAAAATTGTGGAATTGTGGATTAAACTTAAATCATTTAGTTTTGATTGTGTGTGTGTGTTTATGCAAATAGAGACCTTAAGTCATGACTTGCTGATGAATTTTTCAAACCTTTGAGTAATAGGTTTTCAAGCCTACTTGAACGTTCTCAGGAAAAGAATTAATGTATGAGAAAGGTGCTATTTTTTTTTGCGTTTCCAGCAATTTAGGACTATGGATTCTCCTCACTCAGTCATAGCAACTACACAGCCCCTGGTGGAGTTTTTCATTGGTTCCTCTCCATATCAAACTTGCAAATTACAGGCTTCTGGCTTCAGTGGAATGATGGAGTAGTACTGGCCAGACTGAGGAGGCAAATTTTTTATACTGAGATTTTAGCACAGCTTTATATAAGGATTTCCTGTCACAGTAAAATAGAATCTACGTGACAGCTTCTCAAGTCTGGCTGTCCTTCACAAAAGTGTTTTACTGTCTTCTAGGGGGAAAAAAATAAAAATTGGTTAGCAGACACCTGAAAATTGCTCTCCTCTGGGGAGTTTAGGGACACTCCACAGTTTACTTGAGGTTTTTTCTGGTTGTAAAAGAAAATGTCATCCCTTAAAATTTTTCACCCAGATGGCCTCTTGGAGTCGTCATTTACAGCTGCACCGCTGTGAGAGCAGCCATACTACTATTACTGTGGAAGAAATAGTTGTGGGAAATATAATTTCACCTCAGTCCTTTTTAGCTCATCTTTTGGCTCCTTGGCCATGCTTTAGATAATGTGTGTTCTTCACCTATTGCCTCCTCTTCCTCTTTTGGTTATTACCTGACATCATTCAGCCACTCTGTGTGGCCCCTGGGCACTCCCAAGAGCTGCTTAGTCACCTTGTTGTGTAGCTCAGAAGGGTTTGGCCCCATGGATGAGGGTCAGTCTGTGCCCTATGACCTCAGTGCCAGCTACCCTTGGGCACGTTTTCTTTTTATAACTGGTGGTTAAGATGTTGAAGATTAACAGTAGGAGTTTTACAATTTGGCATTCAGCTGCATGTTTTCCCCGCCGACCCTATCTCAACCACCACAAAATTTTCAAGAAAAAAAAAAAGTACAGTGTGAACGCTGGCCTCATTTTCACTGGTAGAGGAGATTCTCACAGCACCTGCTTTCCTACATCCAAAATGGGAGTGTTGGTCTATTGGATGTACAGCAAAGCAGCGTGCTCAGGTTCACAAACACTCATTCTTCATGAACACATGGACCAATTCTGGATGCTCAATCGTGATGTTATGTTGTCATTCTGGGCAGCCTGTTCCAGTGCTCTGTCACCCTCACCATAAAGTTTTTCTTCATATTTGAATGGAACTTCCTATGTTCCAGCTTATGCCTGTTGCCCCTCGTCCTATTGCTGGAAACCACTGAAGAGAGTCCAGCTTCATCATCCTTCAACCCACCCTTTAGGTACTTGTAAACATAGATAAGGTTGCTCCTCAGCCTTCTCTTCTCGAGGCTAAAGAGCCCCAGCTCTTTGAGCCTTTCAAAGATCCTGGTCTTTAGTGTTCAGTTGATGTGTGCAGGTGTTTGCTGAGCAGAAATGTAATTTTAATAGAAATCAGTACTGCATATGATTATATAATTTCATTCAAAATTGAAATGTTGGGAGGCAGTTGGGAGTTAAAAGAGTTTTTAATAAGTACATGATTAAGCTGTTTGGAAATAAGCTCATTTTTTGTTCCACAAAATATTTACATTCCTTTCCAATTCAGCTGAAAATAATCTACTTTATAAAGAAATTTCATGAGATTCCTAAATAGATTTTTGATTAATATTAATTATCAGTATTTTTATGGGGTTTATTTTTATATATTTGTAAGATGTTTATACTTTTTCAGAGGTTTCTAATCCATTTTGAGTAACTTCAGTGCCAGGGTTTTCTGCATCTATTCTGCCTCTATTTCTTTGCTTTGGATTACTGACATACCATTGTCTACATTTTAGATCCACCAATGCATTATTTAGGGTGTAAAAATGTAAATTTTTCTGGACAGCAATTTAATCAGATACATGAATCTTGATTTTCATATGCCATTTCTAATTCTTTTCAATATGAACAATTATGCCATTTAAATTGTCAGCCATTATTATCAAACTATTTTGAAATATAACGTTGATTTTTAAAATTAAATCATAGCACATTTCAATATTTCTTGTTTTATTGAAAAGTACATGCATTATTACATTTTTTTATGGCTTTATTTTTTCTAAGCAACATCTGTTGTTTCTTCACTTTCCTAAAGTTAAGGCCAACATTCATGTGATTTTCTTGAAATCTCTGAGGTTAACAGTATTTCTTGCTACCAAATGCAACTGATGATTTTCAGGAAGCTAGCAGGTATCTGTGTGTTGGTTTGTGGTTTTACAAAGGATGGGTGATGCACACAAGCACCTTTTGGTATTTTCAACCTGTCAGAAATATGCCTCTGCAAAAAAGTAGAAAACTTTTCTAACCTTGCTCCCCTCCATTTGCAAATCCAGTGCAAGAAATTATCATATTAAATACTTGTGACAAATATTTGTCATAAGTTAAAATGTTTTATTAGTACTAAATTATGCATATTAACAATGGTGCAATGTTCAAAGTACTTTACCCAAAAGTATGTTTTATCCTGTAAGCACAATTTCTTTGCTTATGTTGGAGTACTTGTTTAATAAGCATTTTGTGCCAAGAACAGCACAAAAAGAAGTAAAGACCAAAAAAAATTAATTTCTAAAAGTGAAAAGGCTCACAGAAAACTTAGGAGGAAATGCGGGTTTTTTTTGTGTGTGCATGTGAAATAAATTTCTCAATCAGCCAGGCAGGACTGATTAAGTCACATCAGGTTCTTACTGCCAATAAAGAGTACATCTGAACCCAAAGCAATATTTATCCGTATGTAATTTCTGTAAGAGCTTTTGCTTCTTACTGGCAGGTAAAACTTATGTTTTGTTTTCCTTCCTTTTCCATAGGAAAAGTGCTTCTAAAACCAACATGAAGTGTAGGATGATGTAGAAACACCACTAGTGAGTTGAATGTTTGAAGCGTTTGAAGGCATCAGAATACAGGCTGCTAATTCCTAGTGCTTCACGTAGAGAATAAGATTCTGTTCACTAGAATAAGTAATATACATGACTTGTAATTTTTCAGTGGTGTTCCCTATCTTTCTTTAAAGAGGCAGTTTTACAAATGCTTTCCAGTTGAGAATATTTCCAGAAAACTGACCTGGAGTTGAAATACATATGAGACCATCAGCAGCAAGTAATGCCTTTTAAAACTAAGTATTTTCTATTCTCACTCTTGCAGTAACCCTATGTAGCAATGCAGGGCTTTGCAGAGACAGAGGAAAATGGGGGAGAGAGGGGATATCCACACTGCCTGTGGCCCAGTACCTTACACATACCTGGAGTCAGAGGATCACTTGTGTCCTTGGTTTAGATCCAGGAGTAATAAACATGTGTTTTTAAAAACTGGCTAGCCAATTTAGATGGGGTCTGCTCACTCAGTTTAACAAGAAGATAATGTCTCCTCGGTTTAATTTCACAGGCTACCAGTTAGTATGGCTTTCATTAAACCAAATGTTAAACCAAAACCTGAACAATATTGAGAGGAAAAAAAAAAACACAACAAAATACTAAAAAATCAAAACAAAAAAACCTCTTCAAAAGCTCTTTAGCGAGAATACATATGTCAGCATCTAGGTGAGCTGAGAAAGATGCACTCTCAACTGAAGCAACGGCAACCAACATGCTTGCATCACATTAGCAGTGCTCATCACATAAACCTAAATTTAGGCTGTTGTAGAAAAGTTCAAAGTGCTTCCACTTCAAAAGTGGATTTCACCAAATCAGGAAGGGGAAAATTGTCTTTCCTCTTGGTTGTCATTCCAGGACTCTGTTTAATTGAGGATTTGCAGAGGACCGTTTTCCCATCACCGTGGCAGCTGAAGTATGACTCACTCTTCCTTCTCAGCTGGAGTTTTTCTTGCCCAACAGGAGATTTTTCCAGAAAGGTGTCTTCCAGAGCTGAATAACAGAACCCGCATAAAAACTGTGAGTTGCTTCCAATTAAAGCTACTTTATCTGAATTACTGAACCTGGAATTTGGTGAATCCTAAGGCTACACGCAGGCTTTGCTGCCTTTATGATTATATTCTCTGCAGTTTGAAAGTTTTTTAACACAAGCTTCTTCTGCAAGTAGAAGCAGTGCCACTGGAATTCACAATTTTTCTGAAGCTTTTGGTGTGATTTTTACTCCGTTTATGTAAATTAAGACATCAGCTGCTCATTAATCTCCAGCTCAGGAGGCTGTTCCTTAGGCCCTTTGGTGTGGTTGCTTCATGCCTGCGAGATGTACAGTTTCCAGCATTAAAAATACGCTTTAAAAAGGAATATTAAATGCACCTGCATGCTGGCTTTTGACCTAATAAAAATGCTACACTTCAGTGAAAAATCTTGCGTTGTCTGAATTTACTGTGCAATAACTAAAGGTTTGTAAAGCACTTCTACAAAAATGCGTAATAATACATGAGAAGGAGTGGAGCCATTTGGTAGGAGGTCGCCAGAAGCTGGGGCAGCCCGCGGGGGAAGGCTCTGAGGTTTTGGGGGCACTGCAAGGCCTATGCCTGCCTCTGCATCTCAGGGCCCACCCTCCCGCCATGTCTGCTCCCTGTGCTGGAGGGACACACGACGAAGTCAACAACCAAACGGCAGCCAAAATAACAAGAATTATTTGAAAGTGAGCAGTGATGTTCAGTGTAAAACTAATGATGGTTTCTGAAAAATCTTTCCTTAATGTTTTTTTTTTAAAATTTAATAGTTATAGGGAAAAAAAACTGTTTCTGCTCACTTTGGGTATTTGTTGACAGTAATTTCCTGTTGCATTGTTTCCATTTATTGCATTTTTCACACATCAACAGGCAAAAAAACCACCCCTGATTTGAATAAAGTAACTATTTTTATGCAGTTTTAAGTGGCCAAATGACTGAGACCAGAAAAATGCCTTTGAATATTATTTTTAAAGCTGACTTTCTTAGTGATTGGAAGTTTGTTTCCTATAAGAATAAAATCAAGAAAAAAAATGTAGCACAGCAATAGATTGTAAGGGTTTGTATTCTTCCATTGGTGGTATTCAGAGTCTGTATGTTGTTAAACATGCAGTTTAATGTTGTGGGTTTTGTCTGGTGCGCATTTAAAAACATTTCATGACAGAACAATGAACATGGATAACAATTGTTATGGGTGTAACAGCAACTGATTTTAAGAAGCCAAAGACCCATAAAAATCAATAGAAAAATCTATCTGTAGGTGTTGTTGGACTCGGTCCCAGCAGGCGAAATGTTATTGTATTCACTAGGGAATATAGCAGGAATTGAGGTCAAAATGTAATCACCCAGAATGTAGCTCTTCAGGGTGGATTATTTTATTCTCCCTCTGAACTGAAACATCTCTTAATGGGAATAAATCTCCTTATCCTGTGCTGGGACTGTAGTTGCAATAATATACCAGAATAAAGATCCTTAACAGCCTACACACTTTTTCATATGACTGTTTAAAATATTCTGTATTTTCTTCACAACATGCTGGCATAAATTTATTTTCAGTTAGAGGTAAAATGACGAACTGGAAACAGTGGTAGGTGACAAGTGCTAAACCAAGGGTTTGAAACCCAACTGAAACTGTACATTTAACAAAAAGGAAAAAAAAAAACCAAAGAAAGAAAGAGAAATAGCATAACACATAAAATAGCCTGATATTGTAGTAAATACGTTCAAATGACCACATCTATAAAAACACTTGTGAAAGCAGCAGCTATTTGTGCCATTGAAGATTGTTTGAATTTCATTTGTTTGATCTTTATTTTATTTTTTTTCCTTTTTTTTTTTTTTTTGGTGGTTAGCAAGGACCTATTTAAGGTGTTTTCCATTGCTGCAGTTCTAGAAACTTTTGTTGAATCTTACCTATGAATTGCAATTGAAGCACTTAACAATCAGTCAACAGATTTTATGCCAGCCATTTTAATATTGGATCTTTTTATACTAACATTATTACACTACCACAAGGTCAGCTTTTTTTATACCAGTGTATATTATTAGTTACTGTCTTACAAACATCTTACATAAAGTTGATTTCCATGTGTGTATTCACCTTTTTATATGTGAATGAAACCACAAGTAATGAATAAACAAGATTTTGTGTTGGTACAAATGCACCAGTCCAAGGGTGATGGCATTACTCTAACCATGGGAGCATAAAGGTACAAGTTTCATGCACAGCAATGCCCTTGATCTTTTCCATGGAAAATACAGTGAATATACGATGATCTACTTTGGCAGTTCTATATTTCTCATCCTTAAAACATCCCCATTCTGCCATCTCCTACAGTCTGATAATAGTTCTTTTGGGGTTTAGTTAGAGTTCTTCTGTCTTTTCCTCTGGTTTTACAGGGACTAGCATGGTCTATTTTAGAATTGCAGATAATTGGATGCTGACCAGCAGAGGATGAAATGGTGCACAAGCCCACCACCAACTTCTGTCTCAGACAAACTCTGACTAGCTCACCCATCTGTGAAGCCAGGCTGGATACCTCATGGGGCAGTGAATAGAGTTTTGTGCTTCTGTCCTATCTTGTGATCGGTCCATCTTATTGCTGCATTCAAAAGGAGTTAATTTCTTTGTACAGGTGTCCCCCCACAGAAGAAGCAAAATCTGTGTTTTGGTGAAGTCACTGGAAATGCCTTACTTGGTAACTAACAACGTTAATGATAAGTTTTGTTTTGTTTCGTTTTGTTTCATTTCATTTCTTGGGTTTTTCGTGGGATATATCAGTGCACCAAACATGACAGCCTTTTTCAAATGCAGCATAAGGTCATATTAGTGTCAGAAATGTCTGTTAGCAGATGTAATTAACACTGTCAAAATCTTTTTAGAAAAGCAGGCTGAGAACTGTTTAAGATGCTTTTGATGCTACCCATCCTATACAAAGAATAGCTAATATCAGAATGACAGGAAATCTGTATCTTTGTTCTCAGAATTTATTCACTATTTGATGAATTGTCAGCTGCCACATTCTGTATATTTATATATATATATGTATGGTTTTTAAAGCAATAGAATTTCTACTTAAATGAAAGGGGGACACATATGTATTCATCTCAGGCTTAGTAGAAAACACAGTTGATCTTTTTGTGAAAAAAAAAAAAAAAGCCCATTGAGACTGAAACATAACTCAGGAAATATCATTTGCCATCATCTATAACAGAAACAACAAAAAAACAGCACACAAAGCTCTCAATCCCAGGAATCCAAGGATAAAAAAAAACAGCTTTCATATTATTCTTTGAAAAATAATCAAACAAAAAATACTAATGCTGTGTATCCAGGTTTCACATCACAAAATATAGTTTGTAATGTATACAAATGCTACTGCAAGGAAGGTGATAAATGCAATTTTGACCTTGGAGACCTTGATCCAGGCTATTAGCTTGAAGCACTCGAAACCTGAAGTTGTATGGATGACAGTCCAGTGTGTGCATGAGCAGCCCTCTCCTTTAGCTCTTTAAGAGCAAACTCCCTGCAAAACCAAGGTCACTGGTTTTTTCCGATCAACCTAAATTCAGTCATCCAGCAGTTTAAAATTATCCTAGCAAGGTTTGCTTCAGATTATCTGTTTAAATTCTTGCCTGTCTGATGCATCAGATTATTCTGGTAAGCCTTGGAGCACTTGTGCACATCATACATTCAGATCACTACTTTTTTTAAAAATCTCTTTCATGTTATCAAAAAAGAAACAGAAATTGAGTTAAATATAGAAAGACATAATTGTAAATAAAGAAATACCACAATTTTTAACTTTAGATTGTTGAAAATGGGTTATATTTCAAAAAGGCAGGGTCTTCACACATGATTTCAAGTAAGAGGAATTGAATCCAACCAGAAAAATAAAAGCATAATATTTTTAATTGATAGCAGAATCAATATGTTAGGATAGCTGTGTTAGAACAGCTGATAAGCCTTTTTTGAGCGGCTAAGTTACTTTATCAGCATTTTATGATTTCTGTAGATCACACACATAATTAAAAAAAATCTGTCAGAGACCAGTGCCTCTTGTTATGAACACATAATGAAACAAAAGACTCATGCAGTCACAATAACTAAATTAAAAAAATAAATCCTCATAAAATAACTTGTGATGATACTGTAATGGGTGCTCTGAAGCCCATAGATGTAATTAAACTTTCAGGTTCTTAGAAAACCATGGACATGGTTGCAGGCTAAATTTTGGAAAATGAAGAAAAATCTCTGATGTTCCTTCTCAAACTGAAGAGACTAATTGAGAATATGACTCACTACTGCTTTATGTCAGTATAAATATAATTGATTTTCTTGGAACTACATTAGCATAAAACAGATGTAGTATGTTATAGTGAATCAGGCAGGAGTTTATGGTACAATTATGCTATTTCTACTAAAACAAATGATTGCAGCAGATATTCCTTCTTTCCATTAATTTACAATTGGCTGATACCTTTATTGAAAAAGCTTTACTGTTCTTTTTGCCTTTGCCTAAACAAATGAACTTCTGTAAAGCAATGGTGTGCTCAAGAAACATCTGTTCTAGACTTTAGTACAAAAAGAATTTTTACCTGAGAAATTGCTATGTATCAGTATATGGGAGTGTAGAGTTAAAAAAAAAACAAAAACAAAAACAAAACCTCCAAAACCAACAGATTACCTTAATTCATTACAATAGAAAAGAATCTTATTTTTTCTCTAGGTTTTGGCGATTCTTTCATTTCATTACATATGTAAAGATTTTGTAGGAGATAACTGTTTTTACATAGTTTCTTTGTGCTTAATCTCCCTTTCCAAGGTCATACAGTGGGGACAGCTTAATCCATTATTGATTCAAAACTTTACTAGGAAATATTTTTTTGTTTTCCATTTTGAAAATGTACTTCATGAAAGTGTACTTCAGTTTGTTCTGAAGTATGCTCCTTCTGAGGGGCAGTTTGAATGGTTGGGTTGGTACCTCTGAGAACATTTTAAAAAGTCAAAGATCAAAAAGAGGAAAATAAAAGAAGTGACCATGTTTTTGTGCCTAGGTAGTTATCTGGAAATCTGAATACGAACCTTCCTGTGTAAAGGACCACTAAGTCAGCAGGATCTTTGAGTAGGAACTACTGCTGCTTTCCCAGATGCCACCATACCAAAGTATGACCTCGGTGTCCTTGGCTGCATTTCTTCAGAACACAGGTAATTAACCGGAGCAAGGTAACTCTTTAAAAAGATCTCAAATCTGATAGGTGTAGCAGACCAAATAAGAGAGTTTGAAACTAAGCTTTCCCCCAAACCCTACAGCCCCATGGGAGCAGGCCTATCTCCCAGTTCTGCTGCTAATCCTCTCCACACCATCTGGGTGAGCAGCCCCCTGCAGCAACCTCTGTGCCTGTAAAGGCAGCCTGACACTGAGGTTGTGAGTCTTGTCTGCTTTGGGATCACATCTCATCTTCTCCAGACTACTCCAACCAGTGCCTGCATGGCGAGCACATGGCTTCCTGCCCCATCTCCATCTCAGTGCTTGACTGTACCCAGCTCATCTCAGCAGTGGGCAGGGGAGAGGCTGGTCTCTGCTGGGGCAGACAGCCCAGCACCACCAGCAGTTTCCATCTCTGTTGCCCAATGGCATGTTCCCCCACTGCCTTTTTTTTTTTTTTTTTTTTTAAATAATAGAAAAACCAATATGCAGAGCTCATCAAACCACAAATATCTAACAAAGCAGTAATGCAATTTTCTGCTTATGTGCATCATCACTACTAACTTTAAGATATTTGAGTTTGGCATTTGGTGTTTGGGGTGGCTTCCTTTGGTTTTGGTTTTCTCTGGGTTTTTTGTGTGTAGGAGGAAGATTTTTAGATAGTATTGAGTACTTGAGTGGATCTTGTAGGAAAGAGATGTGCATTATCAGAAAATGATTAACTGTCACTTTGCTGTTTACCAAGCTTTTTCCCAATAAAGGGGCAGAAAAAAGTGCTAAAGAAAAAGAAGATGCATGAGATAACTTTCTTTGCTAAAAAGGTAGACTGTGTCAGGTCCTGGATGCATCAACAAAAAAGGTTAAAGAAGCCATACACGCAAGATGCATTGTTTGCTCTCTTTGGCTTTCTCCCTGGATTTTTAAGGTCATTTTAAAACTCATAAGCTTCTTTGTCATATAAAAGTTACAGATCTTTCTTGGAGACACATCTGAGCTGACAACATCTTATAATTAAGGATAACCTCAACCTTAAGTGAACCGCCTCTGCAGGAAGTTTTCACATCCATGCTGTATTTTAGGGTATTGTTTAGGAAACAGCTCGGTAAGCCTCTGACAGCAAAAGAAAAAGTCCAGCAACATTCAGTTCCTTAAACTGACTTTTAACACCTTTTTTTTTTTTAGCAACATGATGGACATAAAAAGTAGAGTTGAACCAAGAAAAGGATAATTCAGAGAAGATGATAGGTGTATGAGAATGGCTGTTCTTGAAAACAGAAAGGTCCATTTCCCATCCCAATAATGGATTTGTGTAAGAACCTTGAAGCCTTCCTGCTTTCATTTTTCTTTCATTCAAATGAAACTTTCAGGATTCTGCAAATAATATTACTTTTTGAAAGCTAATAAAATCAGAGACTTCAACAGGAAGACAAGAACTAAACTAAAAGAAATAAGCACAGTCAACTGAATAGTATTAGTACATTAAATTCTTTGAGACTCAAATGTAACTTGCTACTTTCCTTTGTGAATTAGTTTCTTTCAGATTCTTTCAAATGCTGTCCTCCATGTTATTACTGGATAAAAATGCATAGTGTAATTATCAACAAAATGTGAGCAGAAATCCAGTACTATGTTCCTGTTATAAAAATAGAATAATTTATAGTATGTTTTTAAGGACATTTTTGGTACCTTATTGACCTAATCAGTGACAGATATTTACAATCAAGATCACAGAACAGAATAGGTTGAGATACAAGAAAAAGGCAAGGTGATAGCTTTTATCATTAAGCAATCACATAAATAAAAACAAAAATCCAATAAAAAAAAATTAACTGGATATTTTCTTGGGATTATTTGTTGAGGTTTTATCTCTTTTTAAGTAGATTAACTTGGCTTTTTTCATTGTCTTCATAATTATCTTCAGTTCACTTCTTTATCATATTTTCCACTTTTGTTTTATTCAAATGGACAGAGTATTTTGATTGGCTGCTTTAAGTGTTTCCCCCTCACATGCAGGCACACAAACTTCACATGCTATGAATATGTCAAAGGAATGTTACTTACACAGTGAACTTAAAAGATACCACAAACCTTATCTCTTACCAACACACCTTTTGTCTGAGAGTTGGTAGCAGTAGTGCTTTATGGCGTTCAAAGTTTGTTCAGCAGTCCACTTTCTTAATCAGATCTTTATACCATTAGTACATCTCAGCATATTCTGTCACTAAATGTAGCTTGTCCATGTTCAGATGGTATCCATTACTCATGAGTAATCTTGCTGAGAAAAGCTGTGAAAATACCCTTCCTGAATCTTAAACATTTAGTGTTACCTCACCTTCATCTTACAGCTGAGGTTTTTATCAACAGTTCTTTAGCTTCCTGACCCATTTAAGTGTTCAGTGTTATGTTTGGATGAATATGCAGTTAGTGGTCCAGTTCCAAAATGAAAGTAATTTTCCAGTTCCAGAAATGTAGGAACATATTCCTTTACCTGAAGATTCCTGAATGCATATCCTCTTGCAAAGACTGATTTAATTTTGGGTCAAGCATTTCATTATAGAACCATAATTTATGTAACGTAACCTCTTAGAGGCAAGTATGTTTAACAATTAAAAATTATCAAGGACTTGAGTATGTAGATTATATTTTCTTTACTTTTCTACATTTGGGAAAGCCTTTTAGAATAACTTTTTTTTTCTTCTCTGAATCATCTTTACCGCTATATCCCTAAAATATGATTGTATTTAATTCACAACTTCTTTCTTTCTCCTTGAAGGAATATCTGGCTTTAACTTAACTTTTCCTCTGAAATTTATGAATACATACTGAAGAGTCCTGTCCATTATGTTACTTAATCAGGTATGCCTGTATTAATCCAATTTGGGGGAGGGTTATTTGTTCAATTAGATTAGATGCAGAATAGGAAAAAGCAAACAATTATTGTGCCTTTGTCTGACTGTACCACGCAGCCATCCTGCTTAAAGAAACACAGAATGGTGAATGGAAAAAGGAGGTATTTTCCCTGAGAGTAGCGTACTGGCAGTGGGGAGGGGACCCTCATCCATATAGAAATAAGGAGTTACATCACTTGTAACTGAACTATTTTAGGTTGGTTAACTTGGCTTCTACAGGGTTAGAGCTAATCTTCACGGAAGCTCACACCAAGTGCAAAATAGCTAAATCTTCCCTCCTTCCAGCCCAATTGCTTCATTATCTTCACTGGAGTTTCACCGAAACTAAACAACCTTTTTACCCTGATCATTTTCCAATTGGTCCTGTTTGTAGGTAAAGAAGTGGTACCTGGAATGGTCTTTTTATCTGTCTTCTGCTTCATTGCACTGCTACAGTCAAGACCTTTTCTTTCTGGTGGTAGCAGCAGCCTGCACATATATTTTTCTCTCTTTCTGCACTATTGCTACAGGCCTATCTGTTAAATCTTAAATACTAATGAATCATTAAAAAGGGTATTAACATACGTTGCTGGCCCTATATGTATGTCTTACTCTTCACAGTTTTATAGCAAATTCCATTAAAAAACCTCATTAGAGAGATTATTGCAACATGCTTTGAAACAGCAGCATTCATTACATATTATCTATATATTGAAGTTTGGGAAATTAATGCACCAGGAAATGAAATGACTCACCCGGGGTCACTGAAGATGTATGTTCAAGCCGTGATTAAAATCCAAGCTGTAGATCTTCATTATGTTTACTGCACAATCCTTTTTGCTCTTTCTCTTTCTTTCTAGTTTTTTTTCTTTTAAACCACATCCTACAGTTGTACTTTCAGCTGGAAAACTCCATTGTGCTGCTTTTGTTGCCAAACTGTAATTGTCATTTAGCCAACAAATAGTTAAATACAGCTTGTTTGTCTTTGTGAGCCTTCCCTTCCTTTGCTTTGGGGGTTCAGAGGCTGGAGAGAAAGTGCTATTACTGCCAAAAAAGAGCCAGACTGTGGGGAGCTGTGGGCAGAGAACCAGAGAGGCAGAACTACTCTAGTGATGGAGTGACCATGAAATGTGCTTCTGCTGTGAGTCTCCTATCCACAGATGACCAGAGATATGTAGATTTTCCAGCCTTTCAGTACTGGGGAGGCAGGGAGAAACAGAGGTTAGAGGTCAGGGAGGTATGAGGAGAGGCTGGAAGGGAGAGGGGTGCACGAAGGACACATTCTCTACACTGCCTGCTCTGATGAGTCCACTGCCCAGGAGGGCAGGGTGGAGATGGTGTGTATTTCTCTTTTTATAGGTTACATCTTCTGTAAAAATACAATACTTTAAGTGTGTACCTGCTCCCAAATTATACCAGTAGAGTCAACTTGCACAGTGCCTACAGCTTTCTGATTTGTGACTTCCAGGTGTGTTGCCTGGATGCCTAGAGGGCACTTATACTGGTGTCTGGAGGGTACTTGTATTGCAGACTTTAGAGGGAGACCTCATAATGCTCTGGTTACAGGCTCCTTTTTTAGCAGGTATGACAAGAGACCCTATTCTTGTGACTAGCTGACCAAGAATCCCTGACGTTTGTATTAACTATATAATATATCATCGATACTTAGTCATCATGTGAGGTTGGACATTAATTTCTTAACTTGTGTTTTTCTTTCAATGCCAGATGAAGAAAAATGAGCATCAAATTCAGAGCAATAAAACTGAAATTTATATTTACAAATGGAGAGTAAAGAATAATTTTAATTTAATGGAATTTGTCTTCCATTTGGAGACTTCCTGAGTACTTTATCTTAGCTTTAAATAAAGAAAACAGATGTGTAAAAAAAAAAAATAATTTGTAATAGTAATAGCAAAAAAAAGAGCTTATGTTTATCTTTTTCATTCCACTTTACTTTTTGTGGAACACCACTCATCTGTAAGCTACTATATACATATGTAGTATGACCAAAAAAATAGTATTTCAGGCTAGAGAGATACTTTGTCTTTTTGCCTCATTTGTAACTGAAATTTGGGAACAGCTAACCACTGAGGCTCAAGATTTAAATGCAAGACCATATAGATCCTGTGTAGCTGGTTTAAAGGACCCTATGCTGCGCAGCATGCAGGAACTGGACCTCTTCAACTCCCAAGATCCCTTTTTTTCCCAAAACAAAATCTGCAGTTTAGATTCTGAAGCTTCCCCTTTTGCTGCTTTTCTTATCAGCAATACTTCAGTTTCCTGAGACAAGCTTAATGCAAGTTAATCTTTTGATCTGTTTGAAAAGATAACTTTGTAATGCATATAAAACAAGACTCAATCTTCAACTCAATTCTCTTCTATTTAGATTTTTACACTCAGCATCAGGTGGACTACTATCTAGGTGTACTTTGTGAATCCAGACAAGGTAGAGTAGAAATAAGTGCAACTGTAACAATGGAGAATTACAGATATAACTAGGAAGTGGCAAAATGGAATCACTGAAAACATTCAAAATGTTGTACAGTCCTAAAACATGCCTAGTACAATACAGATAAATATATACAGATTTCAGTTTATGCACAAGTTGTTGCACTGTGGGAGAAGTCTTAAACAGATTTAATGCTAAATTCTGCTCAAGCTTGTGCAGGCTATTACTCACCTAAAATATAATCTCTGTTGTCAGTTTTAGTTTGAATTACATTTGTTTACTCATTTGAGAATTTTAGCCAGTTGATTCAAGCTTAGTTTTGACTTCAAGTCAAACATGTTGTTCCAATTCTAAGCAGCTCTATAGAACTATGGCCTGCTGAGGTGCAAAAATGCTTGCAGTTGTCCTGAGAAAAATCCATAAAAAATGTAAGAGTGTGTCTTGTTTTGACAAATTTCAACATAAGCCACGAATACTCAAGATTCTTACACCTTTGAAGAAGAATTTTTGAGCTGCATAATTGTGATCCCAAAATACTAGCTCATGACATTATCACAAATAAATTCTCAGACCTTAAGACATTGCTTTCTATAACTAGTCACAGAATTCTGACTTCTAATATGTAGGAACTGTCTTACCTTCTCTTTACATTTTATACTCCCTGAATAATAGGTAAATGTTGAACTGTAGTGTCAGAAAAATGGAAAAATTCTGTTGATTTTGGATACATGACATGGAAGACTTCTCTTTGCTTCTGCTGATGAAACCTAAAGATCCCTGCTTCATCAGTTATCATAGTATTTGTGCGTACTGCTAGATTCGTTAGTAATGCAAACTACTCTAAGGTGGATTTTGATAGGAATTAAGTTCCTCTCTGATGCAAGTGCACCAAGACCTCAAACGTTGTGTTTCTTAGAATGTCAAAGTAAAAAGCTTGTTATGTTTTTCATATTTCAAAAGTAAAAGCATCCTGTGAGAAGGGCACATGGTGCACAGAGAATGAATAAAATGACGTCGCGCTGCTGTCACCGATTCCAGTGTTCTTCGAGATGGACCACACAGCTCTCTTCATTGCTGTTCTCCAGTTCTGTACAAGTAAGGTTGCTTTCTTATTCCTAGCTGACATCTTTCTTTTTTTTTTTTATTGCATCATTACAGATATAATCACAATTCACAAGTGTGTTACTGTGTGGTTCAGATAAATTTTAATTGTTCGATGATATCATCAAGTTAAAAGTAATAATCATGTCTAGGGTTTGGGGTTTTTTTAGTGAACTTTTTCTTCAGTGCTTTTCTTGCAGTGCTGCCAAAGTTGTTTCTGAGATTTTCTAGAATTTCAGTTTTCAGTTATATTAATTCTGAAACTGAACTTCTGTGTGTGTTTTAGTCAACGTGGAAGGAAAGTTTGTGGATTCAACTGTCAAACTTGCTGAGAAGGTGAAACTGGAATGCATATAACCAAAACATGCCTGTGATAATCCAGACATCCTGGCTGAAATTTAATGTAACTCAAAGAAAATCTAGCTGTCTTGCATCCAATCTATGGCATACATATTGAAGACAAATACAATGGAAGAATTTATTTTGAAAATGCTTCCAGGGAAGACAAGTCCTTATCCTTCATCAAGAGCACTTTGGAGGATGTTGTTCTTTACTTTTGCTCTATTGTAACTTACCCAGATGGAGTTTGGGAAAACGTAATAGAAATTATTCAGCCAGGTAAGTAAATCTCTCATTGTTTTTAAAATTTCTGATATGCTAAACAGAAATCCATGCCAATTAAGGAAGTATCTGGCATTGTAATTTTTCTTTTCAATTATATAGCATGCAGAAATGGTGTAATTTGGGGGAAAGAACTAGCACAACAGAAAAGAAATATATTATCTTGACAAAAGGTTGTTTTGAGAGAAGCGGGAAGTAAGGAGGAGAACTGGAGGTGACGGACAGATATCACAGCAGCAATATATGACATGGCAGACTTCAGGTACTTATGGTCATTGCAATAGTGATATTTCCATTGGGACAAGGTTTTCATAGCATTTCAACAAGCTATAGGATATCTGCAGAGCATGAAATCACAGCTACACATGAAATTACATGGATGAACCTTGTGACTATCTATGGAGGATACTATATTTTTATTACTATGTTCTATGGTGAGAGTATTCCTTGTCTGAAACTATGATTTTATTGTTGTTGTTTTGTTTTGTTTTTGTTTTTGTTTTTATTTTCTAGAATCTTTTCTGTGCTTGCTTTTCAGGAACAAAATAACCATTTAGGAATTCTGTGGCAACAAAAAGGAGGGAGGTAGGAACGTTTAAATGAAGAAAAAGACCTTTTCTTTAAAAGGAGACTTTTTTAAAGATGGGAAGAAAGAAAGAGAAAGATCACGTTATGCCCATGTACTTTCCGTCTAGCTCATGTACTTTTCAAAGGTTCTCTAATTACCTGACCACTCATCCAATTGGATTTCTTTCCAGCTGTATGACTAAGAGGAGAAAAACCTTTTCTAGTATGTTTCCATGCATGGTCAACTGGCAACTCTGATGCAAATTACCAAACTCCTCTGATAGAATTCCTTAGAAGATCATAATGTACATATAGAAGAATAGCCTTCAAAAGATAGTTTTCGTTATTGGTTTCTTGGTTTGATACTGTGCATGTAGAAGTAATCTGTTCTTCTTTCCAATCCTCCAAAGTGAAAACAGACTTTATTCAATATTTTATTGTATTTTGCAGCTAGGAAAGAATGGGTTGAAAAGGAAATTTAGTTCCTAGCATTTGAAAGACCAGAAGATAAAAATGACTGTTCTTTTCCTAGACTGAGTCTCCAGAGTCTTACTTTCAGTCTTATTTTATCTATAATTCGGTAATTTCAATGTTACAGTGAAACAGTGCACCTGACTCTTGTAGGAGATATCTAACTTTGAAAAATTCAAGCTATATTGTTCCTGCCTTCATCACTGCAGGTTTTTGAAACTTGATTTTAGCCAGCAAGTTTGTTGATGGAACTGAAGAAATAGGAATCCCAATTTGTCTTCCTATCTCTGCTAGCTTTTTATTAGCAAACTTTGCTGCTCATAAATGCAGAAATTAAGCCACACACAAGTTATTGCCCTGACTTTGAAAAAAGTTGTCTCCCACAGATTGTTTAGTTAGATGAGATAGTTTGAACCTGAAATGATTTTCCCTATTGTGGCACATTGGCATAACTGTACATTTCACAGTCATTCATTTGAAGAGGGATCCCTTAGGGTGGGCTTGTGGTTCAGGTCAGAGTTCCTCAACTGTGGTACTTCAATGGTATCTCTGAATGCTTGCTTTGCTCTGGTGTCTTTTTTATTATGTAAGGAATAATGTTACTGAATTACTAGCTCCCTAGTTTCTTTTTTTCTGGCAGTCCTTTCAGTGCACATTATTAATGCAACTGTAGGCATTAGAAACATACTTTTTGCTTGCATTCAAATAAGCTAAAATCTGGAAATGCAGGTTGCTGTTTACAAAAAGGGACAGGCAAACTAGATCTCTTATGTGGTTTGGTTCAACCTGAGTTCTGACAGTGCTGAGCCATTGGGTTTGTTTTCTATAAAATCATAAAAGTTAGAAGCAGTAGAGGTCTGCAAGCTCATTTAGTCCTTTTCCTGGATGAAGCAGTACTATCTCAGCTTTTTATTCCTGAATGTACTGGCTAGGGTTAATCTGAAATGGCGCAAGAAACAAGGCAATCACTTTCTTGTGGGATGTTACCCTTCAGTCCAATACCTTTATTAGGTAATCCACTGACAGAGTTCAGCATACTGTAAACCACACAAAACGTGGATCAGTTGTCAGAGGTATGTTGTTTTAAATAATACTGTCGGATTCAGTATTCTCAGTATGTAAGATTTCCCTTTTGGTTTAAACATGCTAAAACACAAACCTAACAAACAAACCAACAAACCCCCCATTTTTCAAGTATATCAATTTAATCCTACTACAGAGGGACATAAAAGTGTTGAATAGAAATTAATCATTTTCCATTTAAAGAATTGAGGTTTCTGAGAACGGCAGCCATCAGTCCTGCTCAGCTCCCAATAAATGTGTATAAACATGATCCTTATATACACTGATCTGAAGAAATATACAGTATCACCAGGGAAGATAAAATGTTGCTACTTCAATCTGCACTGAAAATTAAACTTTATTAAAACCTAAGTTTAGAGAAGGTAATTATTTATGTAGCAGTTATAGAAGAGCTGTTATTAATCAGGTTTTATCTTACTTTGCTAACACTTTCATAAGTACTAACTATTTTAAAGTCCCTGGATGACATCATACTTTGATTAAATCAGTAAACTTCAAATTCCTTTCAATGCAGCCAGTACTTTCTCTTGCTGATGATACTAGAAATACCATATTTCTTCTTTGTTGTCCAACTGGTAAAATTAGGACACTGATGTTAATCTTTAAAGTTTTTTTTTTTTTTATTCTGCACAAGGGAAAAAGCTTTGAGAAAGCTGAATGTTAGTCTTACTGTTTCACTGGATATGGATCTTGTTCTATGGGATTAATACACACAAATAGTTGACAAATAGTTGAGGTCCTGGAAAATGAAGTGGTTTTTAAGGGATCTAATATTCTCTGCTATAAAGAAATCTGGCCAACCTACTAGAAAGATCATTTTATAGTCAATTAAAACTTTTTTTTCAATTAAATTGTTTTCTTTGGTTGAGATTTAAGATTTATTGATTCCCAATAGACATTACTTTTCTAAAAACATTAATTTACCTACACTATCCCAGACAAATAAACAACTTGCTGCAAAACCCATTTCTTCTGTTTATGACAGTTAATCAACAAACTTTTAATAGACTGATGTGTGGCTTATTTTTTTCTGAGTTTGTTTTTTTTTTTAAGGACTTGTGTTGCAATTTGTTGCTTTAGTTTTAAAGATTAGTTGGCTAAACTAAAGTTTTATCTGCCTTTAAATCGATGCAACTTTGTTGTCACATAATATTCAACATGAAACTTAAGCTTGCTCTGGTAAATTGGCACAGATGAAGCTAAATTGATGTTATTAAGGTTTTTCTGTCAATCCAAACTGAAGCCTGGTTTATAATTTAATTTGTGCTATCAGGGCATTGAAAATTGTCAGGATTTATCTATGCTGACCTATTGCTATGGGACCAAGAGACATTTATACACCAAGTTAAGTAGGTAAGCATGCTACTGAGGATTTTGCAGCACATACTTCCATGAAGGCTGGTGACAGAATATAGATATAGGATATATGATTGGCTTTCAGAATTTCCATTGAATAGAAGTAGTGGAAATAAATGGAAATAATGCCATATAGCATTATACTCATGATGGAGATTCAATTAAAGTATAAGGTGAAATGTTTTTCACATGGCAATCACATCTGCTGGCAGTTACATATATTTGGACAAAGTATCTTGGATTAACTTTTGTTGGCTTGCAAAAAAATGAATGTTTTTGCACTCAAACAGTTCAAAGTTGCTCTAGTCAACTTCGAGGTCATAAGTTTGATTCTGCTTTGCCATGTGCTCTATATAATTTTTTAAAATTACAAACACAAAGTGAGTAAAATTTGTATGATTTTAAATTTTCAGCATTTTTCATTTGCATAGTTTGAAGCCTGAGGTGCTGACGCTTAATGAGAATATATTTGAAGTAGTGTCTAACAGTTACAGTAGTGTCACTAGATCCAGCAACTTAAGTGTTAACAAGACCCATAACACTACAAGATCAAGCAGTTAAAAAAGTTTAGGGACCATGGCTTGCTTTTTTAAACAAAAACACAGAAAGAGAAGAAAAAAGTCAAGTATTTGAAAAACATTAAGCATATTTCTTTTTATTAATATTTTGACAACATCCTAATTTATTTCCCTTTAGAGCAAAGGCAGCTTTATAAATAAAAAGTCCACTGTGGTTACATTCTTTAATATGTGATTAAAGATACTGTTGAGTGACTAAAAGATCACAACAGATATGCAGTGTATGGGGTGGCAAAATAATACTGGAGAAACTCTGTTCAGAACTCTGCTCCTTCTTTAGTCCCTGGTTGCAGAAGAGCAGTTCACCCCACGCCATGGTCTGGGTAGGGTGAACCTGATTATTTTCTATCATGGACAAAAGTTTAAAAAAAACAAAAGAAAACAAAACAGAAACCCCAAAAGATTAATCTTGGATAAGAAATGGCTGAGCTGTCATAAGGATCTGAGATCCCAGGAGACAGAGGAGCTTATAGCTCTCATTACAGTGGTCTTGGTGTACTATCCTCTTTGCATTAGTGGCAGGTGAAAGACCCTAGAAGTGGTGGTAAATCACCACTTATATCAAATTTTTGATGTAATTGTTGTAGTAATTGATTATTTTTTTTTTACTACATCTCAACTTAGCCATGGAGCTGTATCAGGATATATAATAAAATATATAATAAAAATGTTAGGACATATTTTGTTCTTTTTACCTTACATTTTGGCTGAAGATTTCCTATGACATCTATGAAATAGGTGAGGAAGAACTCTTGCAGACTGTAAAATGTTATCCGTGCTTTCTTTATTGGGCAGTTACTGAAACATACTGACAGAAAAGCAATAATACTCAGGATATTATATTGGAAACTTCACAAGTTATGTAGTTACAGGACATTTTAAAAGTGGATGCAGTGCTGAAATTCTGTACCGTAATTGTGAATAATTTGAGAGTATGTTCTGCCATTGTTACATACTAATATATTGTCAAAGAATAGTGTAGTTATCCCACAAGAAGATAATTGCCAGCCAGGTGAAACTGTTGCTTCTGTGTTCCTGTAGTGTGAAAATATATCCAACAGTTTTCAGAACTGGCATTTTTTTTCCCTTATTGTTACCACATGAATCACAAGTACTCCTGCACTAAGCAAACAAAACTCATAGTTTCAGAGAAAAATCCTTGCACATTTTTTGATAAGATGTAATGATTTTTTAGAAATAGTCAGTAGTTTTATTTCACCTTTCTTCATGAACAGTTTAAGGATGATCTGTAGCTTCTTATATACAGTGCTTAGACATGTATGTCTGAAGACTGATTTTGAGTGCAGTCTAAAATGTGAGGAGCACTACTAATAGAAGAAGGATTGGTGTTGGAAACGTCACACAGGAACTGTTTATCATCAAAAAGATGTTATTTCATATGTTTGCTGCCTAAAAGAGAAAGCATTTAAAGCTGCAGGTGTTGTGATTTTACTTCCAAATGAAAGTGCAACTGAGAGAGCAGTGTACTCGGTCACCCTATTGGGCAGGTGTGTATGGAGGCGCATGCTTAACCATCATCCCAGGTCACCACTCAAAGCACAGTACTTTGCTGTGTCATTTTGCTAGTTGCCAACCATGGACCTAACAATAGCAAAAAAACATCAAGAATTCTGCAAGCGTACTTTCTTTCATTCTTTTTTTTTTTTTTTTTTAAATGATAAACTTTTGCTAAGAAATGTGTACAGAGAAAGGATACATTCCCAGTCTCTAGCACTTTGGAAATGATATTTGAATGACTTTAATTTACAAAGGAATGGGAAGAAGTATTGGTAAAATTCCTTTTTTCTTCATATTATACCCTCTGTCTTTTTCTGGTTTGTCTGGATCTTTGCTTACCTTACCAAATGGGTACTTGATCCATTTGTTTACTTGATCCTTTTCCAAACCTGTTGGCAGGTTCTTCTCCCTTAATTCACCAGAATCCATCTGAACAAGCTGCTCATCTTTGAAGGGATTTTTTGTGAGTTTGAGTAAAGTCACAGAAAAAGAGTTGAAGGAATTATTCTGGCCTCTTCATCATTTTTTTCAACAGAAATTAAGGTCTGGTTCTGTTAGCCTGTCATGCATATCTACCTTTAAGTTCTTAGTTTTGTCTGTCCTTTTTCAGCCATTCTTGACTCCATGGAGCATTGCAAAGAGGATATATATATCTCAACAGAAAATGTTAATAAAAGATCAATTGTTTGGTTCAAAATATAATTTCCATTAATATCTGTACATCAAGATCTTCAGACTTCTACAAATCTGAAGTGTATTTCTGTCTTGTTCTGTCTTGTCTGGTGATGATACATGATGTACTATTACTACCTGGTTATAGCTTTGTGTTGTCATTGCCCATAATGATAATCTTGCCCTTATGAAAGTATGAGGCATTTCTTTGTCAGCTGCAGTTCAGTGCAATGCTTTTCACATTACCAGACCACTGGATTGATGCCTCCTACGCAATTACAAGCTATTTTATGATTCATTCTGTCTTGAGAAGTACTGATAAGTACATCTGGCTTCACACATCCTCCCAAAACACTTGGTCTTATTAATAGTTAGTTCTCTAGGTTGCATTGCATCAAAATGTAACAATTCCCAAATTAAGGGTTTCTAAGTTTCCATTAAAGTGTGTAATCAGAATATTGATTATTTTAAAATTAACAGAATCAGACATGATTGACTGTAGACAAAAACTGTTTTAGAGGCAAAGTAAATCAACTTGTGAAGAACTTTTTGATGCAGAACTCAGTTAAAGTTGCATGAGCAATCTTAAAATACACAATGGACAATTTTACAATGCAAATTTAACTTAAAATATACAATACAATAACAATCATTAGAGAGATCACAGACTGGTATTTTTCTACTCCTACACATTATGACATTGCTATGCATCTAGATAGAAAGTCAAAATTCTTCAGCAGTGAAGAATTATGTGATATATAAACTGTTTAAATGAAAACTGACCTTTATGGCAGAGCAGTGTTGTATATTTATTTACATAAAGAGTGAATGTAGTTAAAATTACCAGGAATATTTTTGTCCTCTGCTTATTTGTTTTTCAAAACTGTTGAATTCTAACGTGAATTTCTGTATATTATGAAACTTAGGTTTATATTCTCAGGAGTTTATTTCAGTTAGGCATTTAAATAGTACTAGTTTGACTTAAAAATTCCCATCCTATGCTCTGAATAGAATGGGAAATATTCTTTTGATGTTCATAGTGACTTTTACATCCATAATGTGAATTATGCAGAGTTTCATAATTGGGTGGTCTGGTGTGGGGATTTTTGGGTTGGTTTTGATTTTGATTTTTTCTGTTGTGAGATTGGAAATTGTTGGGGGTTTTTTTGTTTTTGTTTTTTTTTTTTCTAACTCATGGGTAATTGTGTTCTTCTGTCAATCAGTGACAATGGACTGTTTGCTCAGGGGGTATGTTTTGCTAGCAACTCTGTATAAGAATGGAAGTTCATTAATAGAGTATTTAAATGCCAGATGTACCATGAAGTACTCCCGTATTTTAAATAGAGTGATCAACCTCTTCTGTGATAACAGAGACAGAGCTTTTCTATTCTTAGCTAGTGTGATGATATCCGTGCCACTCAGCACTTACTTCTATATTAATGTTCTTCTGCCTGCCAAAAGCAGCACGTTGCATAGATTTTTTTCAAGTCCCTATCCACCTGAAATAGCTTGCTTTCTATTTATCTCTGTCTCAATTTAGAATGTGATTCATGGGTCTACAGTGAAAAATTATCAGCCCTTTAAAGCACATGGAAGCAAGAACTAATCCTGAGGGATCTTCATTCTTCGGCTCTTAGACGCTGAGCTCCCCGGAGCAAGAACTATCTCTGTATCTTACAGTGTCAACCACACTGTCAGCACCTAATTAGAAAGCAAGAGGATGGAGGCAAGTGAAACTGCTTTTTTCACACCTCTGCTGTGATTATTGACCTGTTAAATGCTGCTTTTCTTACTTTGTGTCTTATGTGATGAACTAAGGATTGGATGCCCCTTCAGTAGCAAAGGCCAGGGGAAAAAGCCCAAACCAGCCCTGTTGAGAGTAGAGCAGGTATCTCCTCTTCCATTCTGAAGGAAAAGCTTACATCAGAAGGAATTAGAGAATTGTGCAAAACTGAGGCTGGAAGAGACATTCCAAATTCATCTCATCCATATCTGTGTTCTGGGGCAGGATAAACATGTCTGTATCATCTCTGACCAATTCCCATATCAGAAATGCATGCATAATATTCTTGTGTAGTCATTCTAGAAGGCTTATAAGGAGATTTTTTTTCCCATTATAGCTAACCTAGATATCTCTTGCTTAATACTGAGTTTATTCACTATAGCTTCCCTTTGAAAAAAAAGGAAGGCTCTCATTTTGCCAGTCTTCAGTCATCCCTCTGTACTAAACAAACATAGTTCTTTTAACTTTTCTTCTTAATTCATGATTCTAAATTACACCATTCTTGTTCTCATCAGAATTTTCTCCAGTTTCTATATAACCTTATTAAAATAAAATACATGGAATGGAACACCATGTTCCATCTGAGGTCTTACTATTGCTAAATGAAACAGAATAATGCCTCCTTTGTCTTGTATATGATTCTCTGTTGGCATACCTGAGAAACTTTGTCTTTTGGAAACAGTCAATGTGATAACATTTTTGATTTTATTTGGCTAGTGATCAGAGCATCCGGATCCTTTTATTTGGCACTGGGGATTTTTTGACATTTTTTCCCTCTTTTTATCTTTTTATTCCTTACCATTTTGAATGTTCAGTTAGTTACTAAGAGTAATGATGCTGTTATGTACTCTTAGTTACTTTGTTTGCATCAGAATATGCTGTTTTAAGGAAAAAAAAAATTGTAACATTCAGTACCCATGAGGACTGCTGTGTTTTTACCAAAGTAAGATAAAATTAGAAAGGTTGTTTTATGTGTTTCTTATGAGCATTGTTTTGATGAACATGCATTGCATATCAACTGGATGCTATTGTTATTAACTGACTTGCTGTTATGTGATAATTTGGGGATGACTCGCACTTCTCATGTGTTCCAACTACTGACGTAAAGTATGGTATTATCTCTAGTATCAACCATAACTGTTGTGGCACCCAGTAGTTAAACCCAGATCAAAAATGTTTATGACTTTTTTTTTGTTTCTGAAAGTGTAAATGTGAGAGACTAAATTTTGATTTAATGGAATTTGAAAATCATTACAGGATGCAATTGCAGGGGAAAATAAGAAGTGCACAGTGACAGCTTTAAAATATTCAAAATTAAGGAGATAGTACTGACTAGCATGGACTGAATAATATTTTATTTAGGGAAATACATGTTAAGTTATGGAATGAACAGAGATAAGTGAAAAGCAGAGGGGAAAAAGGAATTACAAATTCGGATAGTTCAACTTCCAAGTGCTCTAAAGGAAATCACTAAGAGGTGATTAATATTTTAAGTTTTGAAATTTTCCTGTCTGCAGAACTTCTGCTGCTGCTTATATTTCTAATGATGAGCCTTTCTTTCAACTAGCCTGTCAGACAGAGAAATGGTTTATAACTTAATAAGGACAAAAAGAAATGGAAAAGAAACATTCAGTAAAAAATACTGATGTTATATTGATTTCTTTCATTTTCTTACTGGTATCAAGCTGCATAACAAACTTATTAAGAAATAAACTGCATATTTCCTTCTTCTTCAATATATTTTCAGTCAATAAAACGATCCATTAAAAATAATAACTAGGATCTGAGATGCAGGACAGCAATACCCCATAGAGTCTCCTCATGCGGCATTCCTGGGTGTTGTAACGCTTCTGTG
>JAHREE010000339.1:526019-1038046 GCA_033628505.1 Tringa tobata | reverse complement strand
CTCTAAAGGAAATCACTAAGAGGTGATTAATATTTTAAGTTTTGAAATTTTCCTGTCTGCAGAACTTCTGCTGCTGCTTATATTTCTAATGATGAGCCTTTCTTTCAACTAGCCTGTCAGACAGAGAAATGGTTTATAACTTAATAAGGACAAAAAGAAATGGAAAAGAAACATTCAGTAAAAAATACTGATGTTATATTGATTTCTTTCATTTTCTTACTGGTATCAAGCTGCATAACAAACTTATTAAGAAATAAACTGCATATTTCCTTCTTCTTCAATATATTTTCAGTCAATAAAACGATCCATTAAAAATAATAACTAGGATCTGAGATGCAGGACAGCAATACCCCATAGAGTCTCCTCATGCGGCATTCCTGGGTGTTGTAACGCTTCTGTGGCTGGGCAGCACTGGTATGTACACTGTTCATTGCCTTGGGACCCTTGGCTTTTCCTCCTGAGAAACATTGAGTGAAATAGTTGTCCTTAGGAGGCAGTTTCATTTTTCACACCCTTTGCCTTCCCCTCGTCCCTCCCTTTTTTCTTCTCTGTGGCTTAAAACATGATATCCTCTGCTCTGCCTGAAGTCTGACCCTCGGGAGCCTCATGAAAGATATGAGCAGGTAGGCAAAAATGCACGCATGTGCATGTGTGCTGTGACATGTCCTTTCTCAGTATAGCATTTCTCTTCATCCACTGTCAAATCATTGACAATAACTGATGTCTGAGCACAGTGTCCTGTGTCACTCCACCTCTCTGCTCATTGAACTCCTATTGCTGGTTAATTCCCTTCATCCTGAAGTAATAAAGTTCCTAGAGAGAATGAAAATTTGAGATTTTGAACTCTTATATCTTCAAGAGTCTCCTGCAGATGAATCCTGTTTTTATGCTTTTATCCGATGACTTCTTCCCCAACAACCAAATTCTCCGTGCTGGGATTTTATAAATGTTTCTACCTGTAGAGAGGATGATTTTCTCACTCTTACTAGCACCATACTCTTTCTTCTCCCTCTCTTTGAATTCTCCTTTTTTTGCACTCTAGATAATTAAAGTTCAGTTTAAAAGAGTAAAATAACAGCAAAGAGGAGTGGAATATGGGTAAAGAAACAGAAAGTGGTGAGGGGTCTTTAGAGTAAGTCTTATGAGGAGAGGCTGAGGGAGCTGGGGTTGTTCAGTCTGAAGAGGAGGCTGAGGGGAGACCTTATCGCGCTCTATAACTACCTGAAGGGGGGGTGTAGAGAGGTGGGGGTCGGTCTCGTCTATCAGGTCACAGGAGATAGGACAAGGGGAAATGGCCTCAAGTTGTGCCAGGGGAAGTTTAGATTGGATATTAGGAAAAATTTCTTCACCGAAAGTGTTATCGGGCATTGGAATAGGCTGCTCAGGGAAGTGGTTGAGGCACCATCCCTGGAGGTGTTCAAAAGACGGGTTGACATGGTCCTTAGGAATATGGTGATTTTTATTGCTTTTTTTTTTTTTTTTTTTTTTTTTGGTCAGAATTAGGTTGATGGTTGGACTAGATGATCTTTAAGGTCCCTTCCAACCTAGACGATTCTATGATTCTAAGGTGGTAGGTGAATTAAAATTGCATGCAGTATTTATAACATCATGCAAAATTAAGAATTGGTACAGAAAGATTCACCATATTGTCACAATATAACTTAATATCTATTAAAAAGATGTTTTAAGTGTAAAGGAGAATAAATACTTCCATTTTAACTTTTATGACCCAAATAGTTGCAATTAGAAAAATACATCCCTTTCAAACACCACACTACTGTTGGTTTCTGAGTCTGATTATAAAACTGGTGTCAGAAGCTCATTAGAAATTAAGATGTTTATTGTTCCATGTTTTTAATAGCTATACATCCATATTTTCCTGCCTCATCAAAAAATGGGCAAAAACGTTTTTTTTTAGAAACTCAACAAAATTGCATGGTATTTGTTAATACACTTGGAAGACATCAGTTTTGGAGCTAAATATAATCCATATTTAGCATATTCAAGAAGGGTGAAAGGGTCAGTCTTGAAGTATTTTCTCATCTGAAAGTTGGTTTTTTTGGTGCAAAGAAAAGCCCTGGAGAACGCTCATCTTCATAAAAATTTAAGCCTCCTTTTCATTTGCAATTTATTTTCTCACTTCTTATTATAAGCAGAGGAAGAAGATTGTGTTTTTAGGCAGAGCTTCAGCAAATCAAGTGGGAGTAGGGAACTTGTCTCTGCTGTAGAGCTAAGTTAGCTTTGCAGTTTTGAAAAATATCCTAAGGTCATTAGTTATTTCTTATGGAGAGCATTACTTCCTAAGGGTAGCTACATTGAAGGTAACTATGTTACTGTCAGTCTGAGCTTGTCCTGACCTTTTGGTACCTGGGAGCACATGGAAAATATCTGTGTGTTGGGATGCCAGAGTAATTAAAAAGTCACATATACTGACTTTAAAAATGAATATACTGGCTGAAAACAAGTCCAGCTATTTAAGTACCTTTCCTTTGAAGAAACAAAACCAGCTAATCCTATTGAGACTGAAAGAATGACAGGAGACAAAATGTATAAAGTCTCTACCCAGAAAAATGGGGACCAAACTTTTACATGATGTTGATTTTGACTTTTACTTACTTGTAGCAAAAGGACTAGGGTATGGGGGGAAGATTACAGCATTATTTTATTTTCCTTCCAAAAGGAATTTCTTAATTTTAACAATTTCCTTGCTGCAGAATTTCATTTTAGTTGCTTGGTCCTTTAAATCCTGGGAAGTTGGTTTACCCTCTTTTATAGCTCTATATTTCTGAGATTTGCTTTACAAGAAAGATTATGTTTTTTAAAACAGGAAAGCTTAAATTTTTTTGATCCTTTATATGTCTCGTGGTCCTAAAGTTGATGGAAAGAAAGTGTAATTGCAAAATATGATGAGATAACTTTATGCCAAAAGAGATGTGGGGAGGGTATCAAATCCAGAGCACTTATTTTCCAAGCAGAGCCAAGTGCACCTATTGTGAGTGCTGTCACCTCCCACTTTCTGTCCAGGAGGCAAGATGACATGGCCATGACAGGGGGCAGAGCAGGCAGGAGTGGCAGTGGCCAGAATGAGCAGAGGCAGGGGAAGTCTGTTTTTATCAAATGCAATGATACATTTTTTTGTAGCGTTTCTGAAATGTTCACACATGGTGTGTCACCTTGGGCTGTGCGTGTGTGGGGTGAACATATGTAGGTGTGCTGTGTGCCTTTTCCCATAGAAGTATTTCTCAAGGCGGGAGGTTCTCATCCTACGCGTACCAGGCTGAAAGCAAAGAAACTGTGTTCAGAAAGGTGCTAAATAAAGAAAGTGGTTGAACAGAGGAGAGAGGAGGAAAGAACTATGCTGATGCTGGTGTCAAAATAAAATGGGACAATTTCTTAAAACAAAGGCCTGGAACACTTCAGTGTACTTGGAAGATTTAATTAGAACTACGTAGGCCTGATTCTCCACTGTATGTGCCTTACATAATCATTTAATTTCTGCAAGGTGTCATACTGCAAGAAGGGGAGCGATTTACATCTTTCATCAAGAGTGAAAATACCTGAATGTTGTTGCATTCTGTCAAGTAAAATATACATGCAATACAAAAAAGTAAAATGTGTCATGATGTCTGTGTTTGAAAATGTTTCTGATAGAATGAACAGCAGCCAAGAATCTCAAACCTTTTTTCTTTTAATTTGGCCCTTTTGCATAATTCTCACTAGTACCATATTATTTATTATTTGTATACCAGAAAATTACACAAATATATCAAGATTTATGCCTGGAAATTCTTCACTGAAGTTGCAAAGTAATCTTTGCTTTGTAATGTACCTGTTACATTATACTATAGTATGTTGTAATATTATATATTATTGGGAAATTGTGATACATTGTTTGTAAAATACAACATACAAACTTAACTAATAAATTTTTGGATAGGAGAAACACCTGGGCTTCACGGCAACATTGGTTTGAAATGAATAGGACAGCAAGGATGGACCCAGGAGCAGATGGGGAGACTGAAGGCTCCTAAGGAGAGCACAGGTAGCAGTAGGGTTTGCTTATAGCTGAAGACAGTAAAGACTGCACAGTGAAGACAAGATTTCTCAGGGAAGGATATTTGCTGGAAGTTAGTGGTCTGGAAAGGGAGGCAGGAGGTAAAGATCTGACCTGTTAGAATATGATGGACAAGAGAGAGAATTAGTTTCAATTACCTTTTCATTTACCCCGCTTCCCTAGCTGATATGAAAAAAATTACCTTTTCTATTTAGGGACTGCACTTCAAGGAACATATTTTGCAAGTGTAGAGTCCCATCATAGTAATCTGATTTGAATAATGCTTGGACTTCCATGAGTATATTCTTGCTGGAACTAGCATGATATCTTAAATGATTATCCAGCCTTGGCAGCTGTCTTCGGTAATAGAAATTCAACTGTCTTTGTCAAGCTGTCCAAGGAGTTAATTAGCTTCACTGTGTTGTACCTTCTGTTTGGGTTAGTGAATTTATCTCTCTTCTGTCCTTGTCTATCATTAACTTTCTGTCTTCTTGATTGTAGTCTACATGGATCTTCAAGTTCTTCATTAATTTTTTTAGGTAAACTCATTAGACACAGTTCCTTTTGTCTTTCAGCATTTCAATGTTTTAATCATACTTCTGGTCTCTAAAGGCAGAGGGAATCTAATTTTTCTGTGCTGTGTTCCATCGATAAAAAATTGCAGCCTAGACTTTTTTATTCACTGTTTCACAGAGACTGTGCAAGTCTCAGAAGTCACAGACTTCCACAATGAAGTCTCCATCCTGACAACGTGAAACGAATCACTTATTCCTAGATTCAGAGTAGTATGCTTATCCGCGTGAAAACCTACTATTTGTGCCGAGCTTAGGAGGTGAGCTAGGCCAATCTCTATTGATTTCTCCAGTACCTACAATTTTGACAATGTGGCACTACCAGCATCCAAAGCAATACAACTTACCAGGAATTTTTGCCATAGATTTTTGATAAAAATGTTATATGAAGGAGGATCTAAATATATCTTTTTCCTACAGTGTACTCAGCCCCACCCAGAGTGCTACTGTAACCACCCCATCCCACAAATCTGGCTACATCTTCATTTTAAAACTTTTTTTTTTTTATAAACATATTTTGTTGCATTTAATGACATTTGCATTAAATTGCATTTAATAATTTTTCCAACGTAATTTGTCCCTGCTTCCCATTTTCACCGTAGATAACGGCAAATACGTAAAGAATATATAGTGGTGACATCTTTGACTTAAAGACATCTAATAAAAAAAAGAAACTCATTGAGGAGCTTGAAAGATCAGTCCTTTTACAGTACAGGAAAAGCAGTGTGATCATTCATCTTTTTCAACATTAAAGTCTTCAAAAAGATGACAGTGCTAACCCTAACTTATGGCATATAGGCATTACAAAGCTGACCTTAGAAACCAAGTGGTTATTGAACGCTCTGAATATCAGAAACATTGACAGTCCTTCTACTGAAGATTTAAATTATTTTTTTTATTATTTGTAAACAGTAAATTCTATTACTAAAAACAACTCAGAGCACAGGGATTTCAGTTAAAAAATATTTTAGATGTATTATATCTATGGTTTATATGCGGTGGAAGTCTTGAATTTTTCAGGAAGTCTCCTTTGCCACCACAGCCTGACCATCACAGAGTTTTTTCCCAAGGACAGTGGATGAAGGGAAAAATTTTTTTATTTAAGTGGTGAAGTTTGTGAATG
The DNA here is from genome assembly GCA_033628505.1 of Tringa tobata. NCBI lineage: Eukaryota > Metazoa > Chordata > Aves > Charadriiformes > Scolopacidae > Tringa > Tringa tobata. The sequence goes on along the minus strand of JAHREE010000339.1, from coordinate 1,032,297 downwards.
GGAGAAATGTAGTTCATAGGCTCGAATGTCTTTTAACATAATTTACTTATGCATGTCCTGAGGGTCACACCAAACCATTTTCTTACTATAATTAGTGTGAAAGTAGAACAGGACTATAATGAATTTAATAATATATGCTGTTGAATATATGCGTTTATGCACTCAAAATGTATAGAAATAGCCTTGCAATGTCATCACAGCCTCCCAGTTCCATAGAGACAGTTTTGTGTAAATGTGCACAAAAATATAGTCATAGATAGGTATAAATGGTGGTTTTCAATAGTTCAAATGATGTATCTTTCTGCTGTAAGTCAATTTAATGAATATCTACCATACAGGAATTGTTGATATTAAAATTCACTTGAATTAATTATAAGCAGGTTTTTGTTGTTTCTTTGTGTTTTTTCTACAGATGCTTTTGAAGTATATGAGAAACAAAATAATCACATTTACCAAGCCAGGAGGAACTGTCGCTTTTACTTGCCCTTATAAAATTGGAGATTCAGTGCAGCAAGTGTTGTGGGAAAGGATTAAAGCAGATCAGGTGGATACTGTTGTTCTGTGCCACTCATCAGGAAAGCAAAGTTTTGGTTCAGATTTCAAAGAGCATACACTGGTGGATTGTTCTGATCAGGTGAACTCCATAATCATCATTCAAAACATTACTGACTCTGACTTTGGAACATTCCGCTGCGTAGCTACTGGAAGAAACAAAACCTATGTGATGAGTTTCACTGTGGCTGGTAAGTAGAAGGCGAATCGGTAGATGTTTTTACAATGGGACCATCTGAGCTATTAACACTTTTACCCATGTAAAATAACTCTTCAATAACAAGTGAGGATTTATTTAAAATACCACATTTCAATTAGCAGCATGCAAAACATAGCAAATTCAACAATTTATCTTGTTTCCAGAGAAAGAAGCCATTTTAAAGGTTGTCTGATTTCATTCTAGGACTTTAGACCTGTTTGTGAGAAACTGGTTTGATGTTAGGAAGGAGATAATTTGGAAGAAGAAAGATTGCTTGAGTTTGCAGGGAGAGGTGGGCATTCTCCCAAAGAAGTCATGGAGGGAATTCCCCATTAGCAGAGTGCACTGCAGTGTCCCGGGCTAGAGACCTATCTTCCAACAAAGACAAAGAGCACACTCTCATATGAAAATGTAAAAATTCATAAAAAGGCCTCTACCTTACTCATGGAAGGAGTGTCTTTAGGGTGAGCTGAGAAGCTCTCTATGTTTAGCTGTTTGATGATAATGGGAACTCAGGTCTCTATATGTAGACACTTAAAACAACATTTTTCAAACTGTGAGCTGAATCCCACCTTTACTTCTATTTTCTGTTACGACAGAAAAAGACCCTCAGTTTTGGTTCTTCACATAGCATACATTTTGAAGATGTGGTTCTTGTACAACCCCAGTCCCTCTTCTCCTATTGCAGCACTCAGTCCAGCTCTCTGGTATCTTTTGAGGGCACTGCTTTTCTTTCTGGTAATAAATCATAGAATCATAGAATGGTCCAGGCCGGAAGGGACATCCAAAGGTCATCTTGTCTGACCTCCCCGCAGTCAGCAGGGACACCCCCAACTAGACCAGGTTGCCCAGGGCCTCGTCGAGCCTCAACTTGAACATCTGCAGGGAAGGGGCCTCAACCACCCGCCTGGGAAAACTGTTCCAATGTTAGTAGACCCCTCTTTGGCAGCACTAAGAGCTGTAGCATGGAGTATGAAACTTCAGAATATGCATGATCTATGATATTGTTATTGAGTAGTGGAGAATGTGCTTGGGAAAAAAAATGCTGACCTTCTTTACTCTGAATAATTGACCACAGAAGTCCATGAAATTGAGTAGAATGTGATGAAAAGGGTTATCAGGAGAAAAAATCCTCTCACCTCTGATAATTTTAAACTTCCAGATTTCAAAATGTTGTCTGTGTTCATGTAATCAAGAATATCCAAATTGTAGAGCAATAGAAATATTTTCTGTTTAATTCCAAGCACAGTGCTTCTCATACCAAAATGAAAGCATATAATGAGTTCAAAAAACCCCCCAACTTTATCAGTTCTACCTACACAAACTATTTCTTCTGGAAAAAAAAGAAGTTTAGTTTCCATGCTTCTTTTGCTCCTGGAACAAATCCTATTTATCATTTTTAGTGCTAACAAAACCAGCATAGTTATGCATGTTTCTTGGAGAAAAAAAAGGCCTGAAACCATTGAAGAAGCTGAAATACAGTATGATTCCAAAACCACCCCATTTTCTCCCTTTTAAACCCTCACTTATGAAGTGCATTTTGGTGAATTTTCATTAATTCCAAAGGAAGTGAAGTGTCAAGGATTTCCAGTTATTTCTCTTTAATGTTTGGAACAGTTTCATAATACACAATTAATATTTCCAGTGAGATATGGAGAAACACGAAGGGGAAAAGAGTGACAGGCCAGGCATCAGCTCCCACTTCACACTGTGGTATAGCCAGTTAAGTCTCTCATAATCTCATGAGTGACTTACTCTGCTTGATGCAACGGCTGTGGCTGGGATAAAACAAGTGGTGACAGAAACTTGCTATGCTAATTTTTTGTGTATGTTCTATCAGTTCAGTCCCTTTATTTTCTTCGGCTCAGCATTGCAGCTAAGCCACATTCTAGCTTGGATATTCTACCAAGCTCTTCCAATGTTTTTACTCTGTTGGTGTGACTCTGCATGGTTACTGCAAATCTTCTCACCTTGCCCAGTTCCAGAGATGTTTTGAAATATTGAGTCTAGGAGCTGGGAGAATAGCTGCACTGTAAACAGTAAGAGGGAAAACTCTGTTTATGTTGAATGAGAGTAAGAGGAATGATAAGAAACTTTTGTTATGCTTTGTTTTGTTTTGAGAAGTTGTCATTGAGAAGATGCCAAGGATTTTTAAAGTGGAGGAATCCTAGGTGAAAGGAGGTGGAAATAAGAGCACAGGATTATTTGTAGAACTGATAGTAGTTCCAAAACTACTGACTCGAAGAGGTGCTACAGTAGAAAGAAGCAACTTGCTTCTTGTCTAAAGGTGAATGTATTTTTGCCAGGAGATTCAGTATAGCATTGCTATGAAATAAAAATGAAGAGAAGGGGAAATAGGTATTCAAGTGTTGGAAAAGCCTGTGATATTCTTGAATTTGTATCAGTAGAATTTGGCATGGTGTATTGAACATTTTCGAACATCAGTGCAAACAAAACCATGAGATCCATTCAATATCATTAAGTTTGTCTATTCTATCCCACTAAATATTGTGACTGTGTTTTTTCAGTAATCTGAAATGAGTCTTCTGCAAATGTTTTTTGACCTCAAAACCTGGAACGCACAAAGCAAGATGTGTATGTAAAATGCAGCTTTTGTTGGACAAGACTTATAGAAACAGGAACCTGAATATTGCATAATGTGTTCAAGAGACTTTGGATGAATTTCTGATGTGTTCTCCACCATATTTCTCCTTCTAAAAGTTTCATTAGTACAGAGATTGGTCATGTACCCAGACTCCACATCTAAACCCATTACTGACTTTTACTTGCCGTGCTTTTTCTTTTGGTCAGATTTCATTTTTAACATGTTTTTGAAGGAAGAAAGCAGTCTTAAAATCCATGCATTATTTTGGTAGGTGATTGGGAAAGAACGGAAGATGTCATATGAAAGAACTGAAAAATTAGAACGGTTGGAAAAGAAATGCTTAGTCCTAGCCATTTTTAGAAAGATTTACTAAGTTATTTTTTTGCTGTAGCAAAAAGCGGGATAGCAAGCCCGCTTAGACAAGGAAAAATATAAACATTTTGTGTTGCCGTGTGTTCCCATTAGATCTGAGAAACTGGTTGGTGGTTGTATTTAAAGTAAGTTTAGGGGTCAGAATTACATTATGGTTTGTACTAGCCATTTCACCAGCTTTGTTGCCCTCCTTTGGATGCATTGAAGTACCTTAATATAATTCTTAAGTTGTGGGGCCCAGAACTGCACACAGTACTCAAGGTGAGACTGCACCAGCTCGTTATGCTGTATTTAACGCACCCCAGGATGTGGTTTGCCCTCACAGCTGCCAGAGCACACTGTGACTCATGATGAGCCTGTGCTGACCAGCACCCCCAGATCCCCTCCTGCAGGGCTGCGCTCCAGCCACTCCGCTCCCAATTTACACTTGTGCCCCACATTACTCCATCCCAGCTACAGAATCTGGCATTTGTTCCCTTCATCTACTATGCAGATGACCTTATCATAAAAGGATATCAAATTAGAGAGGACTTTCCCTTTGTGAAACCATGCTGACTGTGCCTTTAATTGTCCTTTTAATATCTTTCAATAGCATTCAGTATGATCTTCATAGAGAAGCAATGACTTTTCCAGTCATTGAGGGTTATCATAAAGTCCTTCTGACCTGGGATGAGACAGCAGTATTTCCGTGTCATACAAAACAGACAGAAGATAAGGCTGCAGTCAGGGGTGAGGAGAATCAGGGTAGGAGTGAAATTAGCTTCGGGAATTCATCCAATATGAACACAAGATATCGGTCCATGTCTGTTGGTCTCTACTCAAGAAACCACCTTTCTCTGGGCATGAATGCATTGATGTTGGATTTCTGCCTTTCTGTTTTGGGAAAAACTATTTCAGTGATGTCTAATTAGCATACCAAACGTGCCAGTCCAGCAAGGCATGTGACAAGTTACATGAAGATCTTTCCAGTGCAGTTCAAATCTCTTGTTAAAAGAAATAACTGTCTGGCCCATCAGTGCTTCCTCCTCAAAACCAAAGTCAGAGCACTGAGGGTCAAAACCTTCCCTTCCCATGAAAAAATTTCACAATCTTGCAGAGAAAATGCCGAGGGTATGACAAGGGAAGAGAGAGGGACACATTGTCTAATACTTAACAGAAATTGTACTAATGCTAAAAATACATTTAATAGCCTCCCGTCAGCATATCACCTTTGATGAGAACACAAGAACTAAAGAGACACATGACAAGCCTCTGACATGTTTCTGCAAAATCTTGAATGTTATGTTGAAGTTAGTAATTACTAACTTTTGTATAATTAAAGAAAACAAATGTCTCAGGAAGGCTTTGCTCACTTCAAATGAGAAAAGGCAAAAGGGCTTTGAGTTGTTGTCGGTTCTAAAAAAAATCTAATGATTTTTCTCATCCAAATTTAACTGACAGCTGATAATCTCAGATCTCAAACTCATTAACTCAGAGATTATTATCTTGACCTGATAAAATTGAAGGTGAAATTTCAGGAAAAGAAAAATGAGGTCTGGAGTGCTCAGACTGAAGGGTGGGGATGCTGCTGAAGTCTGGAACCCTATCCAGATTCAGCCATCGTTGATGATAATTAAATGAAAGATTTTAATATTTTTTCTTTGTTGCTTACAGGGTGTTTTCCCCTTATTTCCACAATTATTCACTAACAGAGATAATGATTTTCTGTGGCGGGTAGCTAAACACTTTGAAAAAAAGACATTCTAATTTTTCCTGAATGTGGATATAGCTATATGCACCATACTGTCATCTTAAGTACATAGCAGTTGAAGACATGCTGGAAGTAGAGTGATTTCATATGCGGTTATTATACAAAAGACATCAGCTTTTGTTATCAGGCAGCTGTCTCTATTGTGTCACATACCTTCAGCAGCACAACTTCTGAGAGAATTTTCTTTCTTTTTTCTTTCCAGTAAAATAACATTAGAATACAAGGATAAGACTCTTCTGTAATCAGTATTTTTTTTTTTTATCCTTTCAAATGAGCAAATTAATACTAAAGAGGTGTACCTGAGCAAGTCTCAACCAGTATTCAGGATAGCCAGATTAGAAGCTGGAAACCTTTTTGATCCAGGAGAGAAAAGCCACCTGGTGATGGCTCAGCAGCTGGTTAGCTGTGATTACTGTCACTAGTGATACTGATAATTTTCCTTCATCTATGAATTGAGCATGTAACTTTCTTGTCTACCAAGAATGAATGATTTTTGGGGCAGCTGTGGTTTCATCTTCAGATGCTATCTTCCTCTGTACAGTGAGCGGAACATTAAAGAGAGACTAACTAAAAGACAGTTTTTTAGTCCCTGTTCACCAATAAATTTCTAGTGTTTCTCTGAAACACAAGAAACAAGTTTGTTGCCATAAGATATGACCACCATCTCTTGTAGTAAGTAATGCAAGAGGCATTACTCCTTTTTTGTCCCAGAGCATCTTCACTTTTTTTGGAGTTCTTGTTTCGTTTTACTCCTATATGTTTAGAAACTGAAGAACATGCAGGAAATACGCATGAAATATGCCTGCTCATGCAAAGAACATACCTTCCTTGGTAGGTAACTGGGCAGAGTCACACCCAGTGCTTGCCTTCCCAAGACATTGCTGACATATAGGGTCATTTGAGACTGATAGAAGATCATCTGGATAAGATGTTTCCCGTAGTAGCTGATACTGTTAGCCGCAAATACACCACGTACAGAAATGTTCATTGCATACTATTTGTGTTTGCTTGCTTTTTGTGCTCTTAGTCTGAAGTCTGCAGAGCACTAGTGTAAAGATGCAACAGAGAAACAGGAAGCAGGGCACTGTGGTGGGCTGCAAAAACCTGACTTGAAGTTCTGTGGTTTAACACACTTTTTTTTTTTTTTGGTAATGCTACCACTAACCAAGTTCAGAATTGTGACATCCTTGTCTCAAAATTGGAAAGTCATGGATTTGATGGATGGACCATTTAGTGGATAAGGAACTAGCTGGATGGCTGCACTTAAGGGGTTGTGGTCAATGGCTCAATGTCCAAGTGGAAGCCAGTGATGAGTGGTGTTGCTCAGGGGTCAGAACTGGAACCAGTGCTGTTTAACATCTTTGTGTGGCACAGTTGACGCACTGGAGGTAAAGGATGCCATCTAGAGGGACTGGACAGGCTTGAAAGGTGGACCCGTGCAAGCCTCATGTTGTTCAACCAGACCAAGTGCAGGGTCCTGCACCTGGGACATGGTAATCCCAGGAGAAGGGCTTGGGAGTCCTTATGGATGAGAAGCTGGCAATGCATACTGGCAGCCCAGAAAGCCAACCGCATCTGGGGCCGCATCAAAAGAAGCATGGCCAGCGGATCGAGGGAGGTGTTTCTGTGCCTCTGCTCTTGTGAGAACCCACCCGGAGTACTGTGTCCAGCTTTGGAGTCCTCAACACAGAAAGGACATGGACCTGTTGGAGTGGGTTCAGCAGACAGCCACGAAAATGATCAGAGAGCTGGAGCACCTCTCCTATGAAGACAGGCTGAGAGAGTTGGGGTTGTTCAGCCTGGAGAAGGCTCTGAGCAGACCTTATAGCAGTCTTCCAGTACCTGAAGGGGGTGTACAGCAGAAATGGGGAGGGACTCTTTGTCAGGGAATGCAGTGATAGGACGAGGGGGGTTTTAAATTGAAAGAGGGGGGATTTAGATTAGATACTGGAAAGAAATTTTTTACTGTGAGAGTGGTGAAGCACTGGAACAGGTTGCCCAGAGAAGTTGTGGATGCCCCACCCCTGGAAGTGTTCAAGGCCAGGCTGGATGGGGCTTTGAGCAACCTGCTCTAGTGGGAGGTGTCCCTGCCCATGGCAGGGAGGTTGGAACTTGAAGACTTTTAAGGTGCCTTCCAGCTCTAACCATTCTATGATTCTATGATTTTGGAGCTCTGAGCCTTTTTTCCCACCCTTAATCCTATTCAAGGCCTGAAGTTTAGAAGTGGAAAGATAGGCACCAACTTCACTGCTTCTGCCTTGTCTCTTCACACCTTAAGTCAAAGTATGCTGTTCTGTTGTGCTTAGGGAAATTAGCTAATTCTCACATTGGATGCGAGACTCTAACTTTCCACCTATCTCCTCTCAGATACCACTTCTGTATGATCTAACAGTGAGCTTCTAACATATAAGATATGTCTTTATAAAGCATTTTGACTGCCTGCTATTTCCATTTCTCTCATTCTGACTCTTGGGTCAGTTTGTACCAGAATGAAGCTCTTCCTAGGGTGACCATAAGCTAGGTACCAGCAATTTGCTTCAGAAACCATCCTTCCTCCCATGCCTGTTAAGAAAGGCACCATCCCATTAAGTTGTCGTAATGATATGACTAATTCATAAGGGTCAATACCTTTGGTTTTAAGATTGACATAGGAGACTATTTCAGAATCTAAAGCGTGTGTGCAAGGGAAAGGGGACACGCCACTGGTGCTTTACCAGGCACCTGTTGTAGCACAGCTGTGAAAGATATTCAAAGTGCAACTTCTTTCTTCATATGACTTGAACCTGAAATGTACTCATAGAAAACAAGAAGACAAAAAATATTTTGTTTGATGGTTGAATATTTCCCAATAATTAGTCAGCATACGAGGAAAATTTGTCATTTTTATCCTTTGTCAAAGTTGCAGCTGTTTTGAGAAAAGTCCTTCAATTTTTCTTTTCTGTTTTTTAATGTTTTTCCAGCCTGCTAACAGTTATGAAAGATCCAATTTTCATGGCATACGGAACATAGAAAGAAGAGAAGAATTGTCACCCTGGCAGACAGAGGAGATTTATGTCAACTGGAAAAATGTGTCACACAAATCTAAGAAAAGACCATTAAATTCCTTCTTAAGAATGAAGTAACCAAAGTGCAAGCCTTATATTTGCAGCTTAGACTTCATTTCCTTTGCACCAGAAAGACGTGGAAGCAAACTGGCTGTGCTAGGCACTGCCTGGCCGGCTTTGGCTGGACAGCCAGGTGTATCTGCGTTGTATAACAGCCTGTGGCATTAAAGTATCCTTTGATTCATATGTAGAATTAAAGATTATCTGTACTTCTGCGATTTAAGCATTTTTACCCAGTAGGTGTACCCTCAAGTGAGAATTTTAGAACAGCTCTCATATGCAGAATGGAGCTGCATATGTTTACATAAAGTTAATTTGGTCTGAGAAATCTATGTATCTCTGAAGCCTATGTGACAGGGTGAGAAAGAAAATGTGCTTGATGTTGTCTACGTGCATGATTTTTGCATCTCAAATTGAGAACTCTATAGAATAATAAATATCCATGATTTTACACACAGGAGGTGTTATTTTGCTGCTGGGCAAACAGCACTATTCAGCTGACAAAAGCAAATATATCAGGGATCCTTGAACCCAGATTTAAAAGTATGAGCAGAAACTTGCTATCTGACAGCTGTGTGGTTTTACACTCACCGCGGTTATTTCAGCACTTTCTACTTGGGAATGGAACAGAAGTATAACCCCTGCTCTCCTCCCTCCCCCCCCCAACCCCTCCCCTCATGCCCAGGAGAAAACAAAACATGAAGACTGCCACCGTCAGGTCATATTTAATAATAATTTATTATAAGGTTTAGTTGCACAAAAAATAAATGAGAACATGGAAGATAAGTGAATAAATGATGCAAAGCAGAAAAAAGCATGATTGAGAACATTTACAAAACAATACACATACATCTGTAGTTGTATGTGTGCATATGTATATTTTCTGCTGAAACCTACAGAAGAAATCACACAGAAATTGAACAAACAGACAGAAAAAATCCTTAAACAAACAGAACTAGAAGGCAGACCTGAGAATTAGGATCTACGCATCTTTTGGCCTTTTACAAATCTGCTGTATTACTGAGACGGAAGTCCCAGTAGATGAAGGTGTTACCATGACAGCTGATAATCATATATGTCTGCAAACTACAAACTGTGTGCCTGGCCCACCTATGCTTGATTCCCCTTTTCTCGTGAAGCATTAGTAAAGGTGTTGCTGAATATGTTTTGGGGTTTTTTTTGAAAGGGGTTGGTGGGGAGACATCATGAATCTGTCTACTGATCACTTACTGGTTCCACTTGACTGGCTAGGAAGGAGCATCAACAGCCTGACAGTGAAAAGCACATTTTGCGTTGCCTTCTCCAATGGAGAGCTTTCTTCACGTGCACAGAAAAAAAGGGAGTCTGGGTTCTTCCAAGAATAATGAAGACACAAGGCTTCTCTGAACTATTTGAGCAATAATAGCATTCTGTGGCTATAGTAACTTCAGCTAAAAATCTAAAATCCTAAGCCAAAATGTTCTTCAATTTAGCACTGAAGTCTTAAACTGTTCACAATATCATATACCATTAGAAAACATCTCATTTTGGTTTTGTGTACTCCTGGACAGGGACACATATACATTGCAAGGGATTTTTTTTTCCTGTGACTGAATATTTCCAGATTATATAAATGCTTGCATGTGAAGTTGATGAGGATACACAAAACTGTACTATTAATAAGTTGGTTTATTTCCTGAGTTATCAAATGTTATAGCAGATAATTCTAAGTTGTGCACAGCATTACAAATAAGACCCTGTAGCATCGGGTTGTTTCTTTGATGATAACATTTATATTAAAATGCCAAAATGGTAACGTAATGAATTTGATTACATTGAATTTCTTAGTTGGAACCCTATTACAGAAATACCCATAAGCTGAGAAGTTGGTATTGTTTCACTGTTTGTAGAGACAGTCAAAATACGTTCCTACTTTACTGAGGGTAAAAAAGGGGAAGAGGTTGAGGTTAAGTACCTGGAATACCAGATTGTTTTGATTATTTCTGGTAATGCCCTTATTTCTTGCCTCCCTTGGTGCTTTTAACTTGTCTTTTCAAAATAACTGCTTATTTTTGAGATTTGAGGAAGAAAAAAAATATCTGTAGTGCACATCTTTGCAGGTGTTTAATCTGTTTTAATTTAAATTCCAGACATATTACTTCTACCAGCATAGTCCACAGGGAAAATCACATCACACATAGCATAATAAGAACGATTTTTTTTTTTTCAAAAAACCAAACTCAAAACAACAGCTTCATTTTTGTACCATGGTAGTATCAGTGAACAGCAGCTGAACATGAGACTGATATAAATGAAAACCAAAAGAAAACTACCTGAAACTTATCAATATTCCCATTTGCTTAAAAACTAGTAAGTTACACACAAGAGAAATGTCAAAACTTGTAGTTTGAAATCTAATATTAAAACTCTTTAAATGTTTTATGAATCTGGCAAGATGAAACCCAGAAAGAGCCTGTTTATTGTGACAGTTTGGATTATGTAAATAGACTTTCCTGTGTAAAATAATACAAACTATTGTTTATTGCTGTTTGTTTTCAATATTTTCCATAGATTTGCCTTTTTCTTCTGGTAACCTTTAGTTCCTTATGAGTAAACTTCATCAGCTGTAATTTGGAAACTTTTATGTTGAACAATTGCTGTGCTATTTCATGCTGTACCACTTGCCCAAATAGTTAAGAGGGAGGAAAAAAAATCAAGGAAGTAACATGAGACAGGACTATAGGACAATGGGACAAGAGGAGAGGACTGAGGAGTAATGCAACAAAGCAGGCAGAATAGTTAAAGTAGAAGTGCTACCAGCATTTGATATTTTGATGACAGCTGGATGCTACCTTACTCCTGAGAGATCCAAATAAGAAGCCTTACTTCAGAAAAAGAAAAGATTTTAGAGGACTGACCTCATTATCCAATGCATTTCTAGTTTGGTGTTGTTTTTCTTTTTTTTTTTTTTTTTTTTTTTTTTAAGGGGCAGTGGTGATTTATTTGTAATCATGAAGACATCTAGGAAGCAGGGCTCTGATTTTTTAAAATTTATTTTTAAATCTTATCTGCATCATGCTCCTCTAAACCTTTTGTTATTGAGCTGTGTGAAAGTTCAAATCAATGACATTTATTTACAGTAGCTGAAACTCTGCCTCAGCGAGTACTCCCCAGTGGGAGCGAAAAACTTATTTTCTTTAAAGCCTAGATGCTCAATAGGACTTAATACCCTAAATGGCTTTGTAAGTCTGACACTAAGGGCTAGTTTCAAAACTGCCCTTGTTTGTCTACAGGATAGGTGAAAAAATGCTTTTTTAGGCTGTGGACCCCAGGAGTAGAAACTATACGTCAAGTTCTCAGAAAGTATTATTTAAGGTGTTGTAAAGTAATTCAAAGATATTTGCAACACTCACACGTTCCTGGGGAACTGTTTTGGGCTAGAGCACAAGTTGTGCCTCCATTTCCATGCCTTGCTGGGATGTGGTGTCAAGGTATGTGTGGGCTCAGGGTGGCCACTGTCCCTTTGACATCCAGTGCGAAGGATTCCAACCTGTGGCTGAAGACCCACAGTGGTCTTCAAAACACTAAGCCGGACTAGGCTTCTCACTGTCACATGAAATGCTGGCCATTTCTGCTACCACAGTCAGTTCACCCAGCATCCCACCTGCCAAACCAGCCAGGAAATGGAAGACCCTGACCCACTTCTCCTCCAGGTCTGCATCAGCCACACACTTGCCCTTCCCAGCCTTCTCCATGAAGCTGGGGTCCTGTACAGAAACAACTCACATTTTAAGGAGTAAAAAGAGTCTGCAGGGCTCAGCAGAGCAGTCCTCCAGTGACTGTGTCCTTGTTTCTGCTTTTGCCCATAACTCTTTTTTTCAGTTCATTTCTAAAAGTAACATGCATTTAGAGTGATGAGAAGGGGCTGAGCCTCTGGATAACTAAGGGCCAAACAGATGATGAGCTTGCTGACACTTCCTTTAACATAAGAGAGCCTCAGGGTCATCAAGAAAGCCTCACCTGTGGGAGCTCAGAGACTACTGGAGCAGGCTGCCACCATGCCACAGGACTGTGCCACTGCTCTGATGTGTTTCTTGACCCCGATTAGGCTTGAGATATAAAGCTGTAGTACTACCTTATTATAGTTATAGTCTTGCAGTTATATAACCCTACATATAACTTAGGACATAATATTCAAGCTAGAAATACCAAAGGAAATGCACAAAGTTATCTAAGGCAAGTTTCAAAATAATAATATGTTTATTACTTGCACACTACCCACATTTTTAGCCAGTCTAATTAGATAACTAATATGAATTACTAGCAGTGGCTGACATACTTCTTCTAATTTTATGCTTACTTAAAGAGACAATTTTGTAGTTTTAGAAAAAAAGTATCTCAGTGATTCTAAAGGATATTTAACACCTTTCTTAAAAGTTTGTTTAATTTTTGTTACACTAAATAATTAATTTGTAGTATTAACCAGTAAGTTTTATAACATGAGTTAAGTGATCAATAGCTTATCATACTAAGATATAGTCAAAGAAATAAACAGTATCTTTCCTTTTTTCCCTCCCCATGCCTTTCTCCATTTGCATTGATGTCTCTATGTGTATTGAAGAGAGAAATGTATGTTAGGAATATTTATATGTATTAAAATGACTCTCTTTCAATACTATTTTTTTTCTCTGAAATAAAACTATCTGAAGCAGACATTTATTATTTTCTTTTAAATTTCCATAATTTACCCAACAAAGGTAGGATGGAAGAAACTTTCCCACAGGACTCTGTCAGACCATTTTGTAATTAGAAGCATAAAGGCTGAGCGCCTACTTATGTATTTCTATGCATCATAAATGCAGGTGTTGTTTTTATTACACAGAATTTGATCACCTCTGAAATATTCTAAATTGTATTTTTAGTAACATCTGGCTACAGTAAGTTCCAAAAGTTGCGTGATAACAATTGTGATGCATTGTGCAAAATACTACTTTTTAAGCATCTATATTGCAAAATGCGTGTTAGTTGGAGTGGTACTTGGTTCTTCCAGACAGCTTATGGGAAAATGAGCCCAGCACTCCTGAGTCCATTGTTACAGAACTATTTAGAGCAACTTGTTCCCAGCTCCTGATAAAGTCAGAAGAAGTTGAATGCTCCAGGAGACTGTTTTGCACTCAGTATGACCCATTGCTATGTGCTTAAATGTCTGCTAAATTCTCCTAATCTTTTGAAAGATTACAGAATCTATTTTTTAATTTTTGTTGGCTTCTTACCATACTTTTCATTTCCTGTTTATTAGGTTTCAAAAACTTCTCTCTCTTTCTATAATGATGATCTTCAAAGAAGGAAAAAGAAATAAAAGGTAAGCATGTGTCATAGTTTGGTAAGAAGTCATAATACTTTTTTTCTGAATTGTCTATTTTTCCCTGTAATCACCTTAAATCAGTATAACTTACAAAAAGCAGAACACAAAAACATCTCCTGTCACAGCCTGTCATCTATGGAAACTCAGGAAATGCAACAATTAACATCAACAAGGATAGCTTTATTTTACATCATTTATTCTGTTTCAGCTATAGGAGCAGCAATGAGAATAAGTGTTTAACTGCAATCTATTTTTTTGTTAAGGGTATGGAATTGCTAAGACAGCTGATTATTTTTGTGCTATTTTCTATGCCTGCTACAGTCCTGCTATCATAGAATTAAAAAAAAAAGATTGAAAACAATGTGTAGCCTATATTAAAAATGAGGGTTAACTTAATTCATGTCAAATATTGTTACAAGAAAAAGTCTGCTGTAAAATTCACTTGAAAATCCCAGGATTGTAAGCGAACATGGTAAACCTATTTAACCTCATGAGGATTTCTGTACTGAAGGAAAAAATACCCAATGAAATCTGTTCTTTGGGACTTTCAGTGTGAGATTTAAAAAGATTAACTCCTTCATCTTTGAGAGCATATTAGATTCTGAGCTTGCATTCAGTTAAAAAGGAAATATTTTCTCCATTACAACTTGCAATATTCATAACAATATTGGTATTTTAAAATGCTTTAATTATAATCAGTCATACTTAAACATCAGTTACTTTCATATCTTTTAACCACATCCATAAACATCTGTCATGCTGCATACACATGCAAAGATGAGAAAAGAATCTTTGCAATTGAAATTTCATCTTATTCAATGGAACCAGTTCACCTATGAATTCTCATATTTAGGTTTCTAAGCATAATGGCATTTAAATAATTGCTGAACACACAGCACCTTCACCTATCACCTTTTCCTGTCTTGTAAGGGCACAGAGACAAACTTCTTGTTACAACAGGTTAGTAAATATTCTTTGACATTTCTTTCATTCCACTGTATGCCTATACTTGTTTCCAATATAGCACACCTTTTTATCTAAAAAAAAAAAAAAGAAGAGCATTTATTTATAATATCAAGAACAAACATACCACCCTTTATGGAGTGCAAGACTTTATATCTACAGATTTAATATATCCAACCTTATGCCCTTTGATTTTCAAGTTATGCCACTATAATGGTGTTGCGCAATCATTATCTTCTACTTACAAAACATAGGCAGGCACCCTAACCATTTGTGGTGAAAAATGTAAGATTCTAGTATATACAAGTTGCATAACAAGTTGGTTTGGAAAGAGTCACAAGTATTTGGACAATGTATGGAAAAATGAAACTTTCCAGTGCTGTTTGATCTGTTCTTGTAATCAAACAGCAGCTTTTCACACTTTCTCCGCAGTCCACACTATTCTGTATGTGGATAAAAGCCACATTTATTCCTTTGCAGCAGGTATAAAAAGGAGCTAAGATACACTCATATTAAACACTAAAAAAGAGACTAATTGAAACACCTTCCTCCTTCCTTTTTGGGAAGAAACAGTTGTAAATAATGCTGTATTTCATACTAAAAAGCACAGACATTCAGGAGGCTTGTATTTTCCCATGGAATACCACCCTGCAGTTTCTAGGTTACCAGATGAAAACTCCAAAATATGACTGATGAGCTAAGTCTAAGCAGAGTTTTATACCCTACAGGCTGATGGTTTGTTCAGTTCCTAGAGATCAAATATCTCAAAAATCACTGCTTCTCATAGTATGGCCTACTAGACTGGAGAGCTGAACAAGCATGAAGTTCATTCCTTTTCTGATAAATGCAATAGAGAGATCTGATTCATCCTCTGCTTTTTCTTTTTCCCATAAACAAGTAAGAGTTTTAACAGACTGCCTGCACTTAGCAGTTCCTAAATAAATGGGTGCCTGAAGGCTGTATGTTGCACTTAAATTATTGCTATAGAGAGCACTTTAAAGGACTTTTGACCTCAGATATTAAATTTCAACCCCTCCTCCAGCAAAGTCTTATTGGCTCAGAACAAGACTTTGTGTCTGCTTCCCAACAGGATTTCTATTCACGTGTTGTGAAATGAAGTATTTTCCCAAAATATCATGGTAGAGTAGCAAACTTCTTTGGTTTCCAAGCTTTACTTGTTAGCTTTAGGGGAAAAAAAAACCACCCCACAACAAAAACCCCACAAGAACAGAATTTTGCATGGACCTGATACAGGTAAGGAACTGGAATCAGAGCCTACCACGGAAAGTAAAATCTAAAAATTTACTCAGAAAGACAGCAAATTCCATGTTACAAGATATTCTTCTTTCTTTTTACATTACATAGGGAGGCAAAATTGTTTCAAAAGAGTATACTCACAGTTGATTTAATTTATCAATAATAAAATGTAGCTGTTTAAAAAAGGGGGCTATTCAAGTACCTTATCACCATTTGATAATTTACTACCAGTCTTCTATTTCTTTTTTTTCTGCACCAAGTAACTTCAAAATCAAAAGTACCAGCATGCAATCAATCTATAATATTCACAGTTAAGATATATTCGTAACTATATTTAGTAATGCTGTATATTATTTGCTCATAAGGGTCAATATATTGTTGCCAAGGGTCATTTAAAAAAAATGTAAATCATGGTTACAGTTACATATTCATAACACAGCCTCAGAACCAAAATGAAAGCTATAGCCTTATATTATTTCTTCTATTTTATAATGTACTAATGCTAAATTCCATTTCTACCAGTAGCATCTGGTTACCACTGAAGACATTTTCTTGCCCTCCATTTCTTCCTAGCTCATTAGCTGAAAACAGAGAGCTTCTCTTGGGTCGGGAGTAGATGTATTATCTCTGTGCCTTGCACATGAAGAAAGCCGAGACTTGAACAGGGACCCATGGGGTCTCTGGGCCTATTTAAAGGCCCTTGTAGTCTCTAGGCAGGCAGCTCTACCACGTGTGCCAAAAGAGAGTTTTCCTTCTGGCGGAAGCACTAGGAGCTGTACAAAGTAGTCTCAGTGGGGAATCACTTAGATTATCAGCAGGCATATGCCAGGAATTAAAGTAATTCAGTGAAAACACAATTTTCTGGCAAACTGTTGGCACAGTGCCTGCCTGGTTCTCACAGAGCTTTTCTGAGGAACATTTCTGGAAGCTATATGGATACACAAATGTTATAGTGATATTGTCTGCTGGTTTGGAGTGGCACCAATGGCAACATCCACTGGATGCTGAATACCTTGTGCTTCAGGTGGCAGTTTTCTTAGATTGTGTTACAGTATGCTGCGAAGTTGCATCCTTATTTTCAACTTCCAGTGTGGCTGTGTTTACTCTCTCCAAGAAATAGGTTCCCAATATGTCAGGTTTGCTTTTTGCTGGTTGCATTCTCCAGCTTTGTCCTGGAGTTCAGTTTTCTGCCTATTGCTACATGATGGGACTTCACAGATATTTGTAAGTGTATGAGTTGAGAGTTGCATTATGTAATGAAAACTCCTATACATGGCCATTCCCCCCTTCTGTTTTTTTTTTTTTTTTTGTGTGTGTTTTCTTTGGAAATAGCATCTACATTTTCATTAACTAGACAATATTCATGCACTGCATAGGAAGACAAAATCACCTGTGATGCACAGCAACTGTTCCCAGGAAATGGAAAGAGCACACTATGTAGATCTTATGCTTTTTATCTTAGCACTACCTTTAGGATTTAGATAGGTTCTTAAAGTATACAGGCACTGGAACTATAAAACAGTTCTGATACTCTCCTATTTTGCCTTTTCCCCACTGTTGGACTATGTAGAATATGTAAGTATCAAATGACCAGTACTCAAGTCACAGAGGAATATAGTTACTTGGACACAGCATAGAAATTTGCAGAACACATTGGAAACTTAATCTAAGGAATTTCAAAGAAAATATATAGTTTTAGGGGAAGTGAAAGAATCATAGTTGCATAGGAATAGAAATAACTGGCCAGTTTCTCAAAAGGCGTATATTTGGCAAAGCTGCATTGAATAACAGAATTACACCAGCAGAATATCTCTCCTTTTGCATCACATTTTGCATGTAACGTTTGCAAACTGGAAATTTTTCCAAAGCAAAGTGTCAACCAAACTTTTTTCTTAAATGAAAGTGTGAATGAAGCTTCCTTGATGGGTACAGCTCAGAGAACACCATAGGTACAGCTCCCTGACAATGTGGGAGAGCAGTTTTTCATTTTAGCTCATAAAAATACTCTCTGTAGGGAGCCGTTCTATTCCTGAGTATGGCAGCACTGTGAGAAGGAAAAGAGGTAGTGAATGAGACAGGGGAAAAGAGGAAAAATAAATAAAGCTGACTGTGGTGTGGTAGACATGTTTCATTCAAGTGGATCACAAAGCTTTTTTATTCAGCAGCTGTTCACTGAGGTGTAGAAAGCTGAAATTCTGCAAGGTCTCTTAGCCTGCAAAATGGTTGGAGAAAAGCTGGACATACTGTGTCAGTACATGTTTAATCAAAAGCAGAAGTTTCTTCCGTACTTTTTAATACATATATCTAGATATGTGCATATATAAAACAACCCAACAGCACTTTTTCAGATAAATTATGGTACATAAAACTGATTGTTTCATTGGAAAAGAGTCTATGGGTCTCCTCCTTCATAACACTTCTTCAACCTGTCCTGAGAAACAACTAATGAGAAGAATCCCTCTGGTAATCATGGTAATCATTTCACACTGGGAACAGAACACACGGCTGCTCAGATCGTAACAAGAGGGCAGATTTTTCTCCCCACAACTTCAAATATATCAGGGCATCGTGAGGAGTACATAAATATTCTGTACCACTTATAAAAATCTAAATGTTCATGACAGATAAAACTTGTTCCCCACCTACAGGTATGCCTTCCAGCTTACTCCCTTGTTACTGATTACAAACACACCTACTACAGTTCATCTTATAAAGATGTCTTCCAAAGACAGAAAATTTCCATTGAGATGTACTCATCCTCCTTTTCAAAGTAAATTGATGCTTGACACATGATCATACAAGATACAATATGCTTCAAAAATGGAAATCTGAGAAGGAAACAGAGAAAATCAAAATAATGCTGACCAGAAAGACAAGACCAGAGCTCAGCTCTACCGTACCTGGCCCAGCTGTGGCACAGGCAGTTTGCCAGCTGGGGATGCAGCCCGTTTTTATTTCTCTGAAGAACAGTTTTCCCGCTTCTTAAAGTTCGGCTTGCAGGCATGGTTACCTAAAATAAGAAGACTTCACAGCAGTTCTGAGAATGAGACTGTGCTGCTTACATGGAAGTTCACAGCTCTGAGGGGTGTTATGAGAATTACGCATGTATTAGTAAGGGGTGAATTTGCGTCCCAGGAATTTTAGGTTAGAGCCGTACCAGGCAATATCATTAACACATCAAACTCTGTTCCCAACACACCGTATTAGCCTGCTACTCCAGTATCTGTTGGCATCTGGCTCAAAAAACACCCGACCACCCTCCAGGGTAATGAACGAGCTCGCTTGGATCTGAAGGTGACCCCCGCAAGTGCTGTCACTGTGTCTCGAGTCGGTGACACTGCAGCGATGCCAGCGGGAATCAGTGGGCTGTGGCAAGGACCTAACAACGTTATGGGTGAAGACGGGCTGGGCCTGCTGGTGGAGGTGGGTAGGAAGGCCCCGATGTTGAATGCGCCATCGCGATGAAGCCCCAGAAGGGGCCTTCTCTGGTCATGAAGAAACCTTCACACCAACACAGTTTCATTTGTTTCCACCACTTCCTCACAACACGAACGCATCCCCCCCCCACCCCCCCAAAACCCCCCTCCTTTCTGAACTTATCGACAAAAGGAACGGCAAAATAAATAAATAAAGACTTAGCCTCTGCTTCAGGGAAGCCACCTCTCCAGGTTTCCGCCTCGGCGGTGACCTGGTTGGAGCTGGTAGGCATCAGTTTTCACGGCGAATGGTGGGTGCAGAGGGGGCCGGTTGGCTCCCCGGCCCTGGCAGCAGGCTCCAGGCTCGACTGTCTCTCTTCTCTCGGCCGGCCGCCCCCGGCTGTCATTGCACCAGGCCCGAGCCATAGCTGAAGGCGTAGCTGCTGGCCAGCGAGAGGGACTGCTGGTGCTCCTCACCCTGCTCCGAGGGGTAGCTGGGAAACGTCTGTGCCCGGGACACCTTTGCTGAGCCGAGGCTGTGACCTGAGGGGGGCAAGGACAAGGACACAAAAGATGTAACTGGGTTTTAATCCAATAAATTTTAATATACTTCAGGACTTCCGCCATGGATGTGGGCTCCGATGGGCTTTGTAATGTCCTGTGGTGCCATGGTGCCCTGCTGGGGCTGTAGAGGAAGGTTTTGCCCGTGCCCGAGGC
Organism: Tringa tobata; assembly: GCA_033628505.1. Lineage (NCBI taxonomy): Eukaryota > Metazoa > Chordata > Aves > Charadriiformes > Scolopacidae > Tringa > Tringa tobata. The sequence goes on along the minus strand of JAHREE010000339.1, from coordinate 1,012,018 downwards.
AGGAGTAGGAGATGGACGCCCAGTGGAGGCAGAAGGTCCCAAACACAACTCAGGCATTATTTAGGGTCAGAATTTTCTTTTCTTTCTTTTTTTTTTTTTTAATAATTTCAGAGTATCATATCTATATATTTCCTACCTTATAAATGTCAGTTCTATTTGTTAGTTCACGGAATCACGGATCATGGAATTGTCAGAGTTGGAAGGGACGTCTAGAGATCATCTAGTCCAACTCCCCTGCTAAGCAGGATTGCTGAGAGCACATTACTCAGGACTACATCAAGGCGGGTCTTTAAATCTCCAGAGAAGGGGACTCCATGACCTCCCTGCGCAGCCTGTTCCAGTGCTCTGTCACCCTCACCGTAAAGAAGTTCTTCCTTATATTTGAGTGGAACTTCCTATGTTCCAGCTTGTGCCCATTGCCCCTCATCCTATTGCTGGAAACAGCTTAGTTAGAGCTGGTGAAGAACTACTGCACTTCTTATTTATCTGAAGCACTGCTTAAGCGGTGGAAGTAATGCCAGTGGTTTCAAAGGGATTTGTCACACAAATGCTGCTTCAGGTACTTACTGTCCTTTGAAGAGGAAAAGTTTGGCTACAAAATGTTACTGACTGCTTCATGAAAAAAATTCTGATCGCCTTGAAGATGAGCTATCAGAGCAATACTGGGACCAAGAGAGAAAAAAACTCAACTAAATGAAAAATAGAATGAAAGGTACATCTCAGTGACACTGGAGACAATAAAATTAGAGACTGAATTCACATCGGCGTGTTAGTGGTAATAAAAATCCCTTTCATAGCACAACCGAGCAGGATGAATTTTGTATATGATATTTTACTATTCATTCACTGGGTTAAATTGACATTGGCTGAGATGCCAGGTTCAAATTTTTTCTGCTTCAAGGAACTTTTGCATCAAACTGAATTAGAATGTATAGTGGCTGTGAGGTCTAAGCTACTAAGCAAAAGCACTGATAATAAATTGTTTGCAAATATTCTCAAATGTTTTATTGCTTTGACCAACTTTTAACCATGATATTAAGTGAAGCCTTCATACATTTTTAGCTTTATTTGGGATTTGCATCACGATTACTGCTAATATTTTATTGTTATTATTATTTAATACAAACCTAAACAAAGAAAGTTGCATGATTGTAGGTTTTAATTTTGTGTTCCAACTCTGGCATTTTTCCTTCTAAGGATATAAGGCCTTGTCGTCTTTTTATCCAGAAGCTAGAATCATATAGATTCTAATGGCCATAGGGAACTGCTAATCCAGCTGTGTGACTGGCTATGTAAATTTTTTATCTTTCTTACCAATAAAGATAAACAAAATATGTCAAGGTACCATTTCCCTCCATTCTCTTTATGTATTTTATCCAAAAAATGTAAACAACACAAATAGACCCTGTGACAATGAGCAGGAGTACAGATGCTTGCCAATGAGGAGAATACCCTAAACTCAGGCCTATTTGTATCATGTGCTATATCTCATATAATTAATTTTTAATTCATTTCTGTAGAATACTGCAGCTTCAATACAGTGATGAAGATTGCTCCTACAAAACTAATTTGTAGTCAAGGTATCAAGGCAGTGTCTTAGAACATAGAAGATGAATTTGAACCTATTAAGGTTAGAAAGAAAATTAAATTCAGGTCTTCCATTTCCTGGATATGTGCCTCAGCTGCTAGCACATCCCTTACTGTTCTTTAAAAGAAAATTTGTAGTTGCTATGATTTTTGCCATTCTGTAACCAAAGGAGTTAATGAGGATAAGTGACTTCTTCCCTGACTACTAGGAAATGTAGTCAGAGAGAGAGAGTCTCAGATCCAAAAGATTAAAAGACACACTTAACACAACCAAAGGCTCTAAGACACCTGGTCGAGGCTCAAGCTGAAGAGAATGACATCAATCTATGGAAATAATAATAAAATAGAGGACCAATTCAAATGAAATGGGAATTTGTCAGTTTAGGAAAGAATATGCAATATTCTCTATGCAATATACTTACTTTCAAATTAATTTATTTAAAACAGTAAACTATGTTAATATATTTAAATAAAATGAATCAAAAGTAGTAGTGGTAAAATAATGAAATAGTCCAACAGTTCCAAGTTGGCTTAAGACTTTAAGTAGTACACTTCCAAAATTTAGGGTTTTGTTGGTTTTTTTTTGTTTGGTTGGGTTTTTTTAACTTTAGTTTGGTCTAGCTCATACTGGAAATTCTAAATGATAATTGCTTTTTCTATTTGCATTCCTACTAAATATTATTTTAATATTTGTACAGCTGACAACCTTATGGAGTGTTAGGTACTGTAGCATCTCCACAGTACACTTTATGTCAGTAGTAAGGATTTTGAAACTAAAGATAAAGTTTTTGCAGTAAAGAATTTAAGCTCCACAGCTTTCTAAGCTTCCTGCTTCAGTAGTATTTTCTGTGTCATATTTGAGCTTTAAAAGTTTAAGAGAGAAGAAGAATGCTGTTTGTGGATTTTGCAGCTCTATGGTACCACAGCTGTTTTCAAGAATACAAAACTCTCTCTACAGTTCTTCTGAAGTCAGCATAAAAGGAATTTGACTAACACATACTTTGTGACCTTTTCCCTGTGGCTTACATATGAAATGTTTGGGGTTTTTTCTGTTCTAGGACAGGACCTTGGAAAGGTATTCAGCCTACTTCAACCTTTATTTAAATTTACTCTCAGGATCACAGAATGCAATGAAGCTGTAGTCCAAAGCAATTAGGTATGAATGATTCATCAAGATAATTTAATGTAACCTGGCAAATTACACCAAAATTAGATTTTTCTTGATCTTAATTATGTTGGAAGCAGAGGCAGTATACACAAGGATCTTATTTCATGACACGGTGCTTATTTATAACAAATCTTTAGAGGAAAAAACCAATGGTTTCCTAGTAACAGCAATGACTGATGTACATATAAGTAGATCGATCACAACTTCTAAGAGAAAACTTGCAGTACTCAGCTAAATTAAAAGAAAAAAAAACAAGGAAAGAAAAAAAAGGAAAAAAAAAAAGAGAGAACCAGGGTTAGGCTTTAAAAGCTTCCTTACTGCTGCTTCTTGGGAGATGTCTCTCTGTTTTCGATTCAGAATTCAAATTCTTAACCAGGGGGCAGGGGCCAACCCTTTTTCTATTCTAAATGAAAAAAAAGGTCATGCTTTTCTTTTCCAACACCAGAATTCAGGGGACTCTCTCATCTGATATGCTTTGGTTAGAGTACTCATCTGTGATGTAGAAGTCACGTGTTAAAATTCCCCTCTGCCTGTGGGTAAGGTTCAACATTACACTTTCTGTAATGGAAACATCAGCTGAAAATGTTCCCTTTCTCCTCTCTGCTGGTACTGCTGTTCACTGTCCCTCAGTTGTGCCATTGCGACTGAAAGGCTGCTTTGTAGACTGAAGCACTTTGGTCATCTGGTTTGCAAGAGCCCTACAAATCATTGTACTGGCACAGCTGAGGAGCAGGAACAAGCAGCCAAGGGTAAGAGATGGCAGGATTTTTCTCAGACCGGCTTTGGTGCCAGATAGTTTGTTTGGGGAATGATGACCTGTGAGCAACACACAACCAAATGCAGGTGAACACTCTCGCTACTGGACTCCTCAATTCTCTGATGCAGCATCACTTTTGAAGCCCTGTGACTAAGCTTTTCTAGTACAAGATCTAATATAAGTGCATATTTTTTGCAGTACAATGATTAAAAATTAATAGAACCAGAGACTCCTGTGTTTCAGCTTCTGTTACATGCCTTTTAAATGGCTCATATTAGATAGTCATTAGCAAAAATAAAGAAGCAGACTTTTGCAGCTGCACGGCAAGCTTTCATCTGGGATTTCTTAACCTCTGAACAGATGACTTTACAAACAAAACGATGTTCTTTTAATGCAGTTCTACTTTTATAAGTAATAATAATAAACTTTATTTTTGAAAATAAAATTTTTCATTTCCATTTGCAAGATCATGAGCACAAAATTGTAGTCATTAAATTAAAGCCAATTGGATATTTTTATTAGTATTATGTTTTATATATTTTTATTTGTGAATGCTCTGAGACTTCATGAGGACAAGAGCTCAGCTCTGACTGCTAAAGACATTTCTATAAATGTTATAGAAAAACATGGTTGTTCAAAAGAAATTTCTATGAGTCAATCAGTGTAAGCTAAGACCAAATAAACTCAATCACTTGTTGCACTGTAAAGCAATCTTTTCAGAAATATTCATTGGAAAATTCTGTTGTTCACAATAAACAGAACAGTCTGGAAACTAGTGACACAGAGACAGTGAGGTTTTATCCACAAAGGATGGTGCAAGGAGGTGAAAAAAACCCCAATTAGCTAACAGATGTTTCAGGCATGAAATGTTAGTAAGGAGTTAGTTGTACGTTGTTTCCTGACACAATTCTCACTAGACAATAAATGTAACCCTTCAGCCAGAAAAGTTCAGAAAACTAGTACCAGCCTTTAATCTAGATTTATGTCCTCTAAGGACTTTTCCCAACAGCAGTGAAAGCTCCTATTTATACCATAGGAAGCCTGCAGATTGTACTGAGGATATGGTTTGGTGGAGAAGCCTGTCTCGAGATGCTTCAACCTCGGATGTTCTTTGGAGATTTTTTGTTAAGACAGAGGACAAACTGGGAAAGGCACTGTAGCTATGCACTGAAAGCCCACTAGGAAAAATGAAACACTTACTGCAAGAAACTAAATTATTATGACTGCTTATGTCAGATGGAAGCTTTTATCCTCTAAGAGCTTTTGTTGTAAAGAAAGAGACTCCACATTTTATTCTGGATAAAGAAATTGTTCCTCAAAAAAACCCTAATACAATCTCAAATCAGTTAAGTGGCTATTATTGCATCAAAAAGGATACTTTCATTTAAGGCAGAAAATAAACGATTGCTGTTATCCTATTTATAAATTGATACTGATTAAAATTCTGCCAACTCTCTGTATTGAATATACAGTGGCTTCTATTGAGCTGTTGATGACAAAGCAGCTTTTCCTTTTCTGCTGTTAGATGATTGGAATAACTAAAGCAAAGTTTCATAGCAGGACAAACTGCTACAAAGCAAAACATTTATTTTGCAGTAACGATGCAGTTGGATTGGAAGGGCATTAATTGGTACAGCAATTATTATGCTGTCACTCACAAAAAGATGCAACGGAAGTGAGCAGATGGAAACGGAAAAATAGCATAAACTACTTTACAGCATATTGATTTCCATATACTTATTGAAAGTGAAACTGTAGGTCGTTTCAGTTTCATATAAAGAAATACAAGTTTTCCCTTGAATTTAACTACAGTCAGAATTAAAATTCCAGGGAGCACAGCTGGGCTTCAACTTTTACATTTTCTACATTAATTCTGGATTTCATTTCATCAAATATTTATCATTCTGAGGGGAAAATTAATATCAGGAAACAAAATTACATAATTTTTATGGCAGATTTTTAAGAAAATAGTATAGTTTTTAATTAGAAATACTTTTGAACAAAAACAATTTAATTTGATCATAAAATACAAAGGAAATATATTCCAAGAGTGAATTTAACACTCCCCCAATATTTTAAAATATTTCTGTTTTATTATTAATTAAATAGCATTTTAATTTTCTTTAGAATTTGAAATTAATTCTTTTTTTGCCATCATTAGGATTAGTAAGTATCTTAGTAGTATATATTTGTTACAATATATACAATAAGTGTATATTTCCATAGTTGGAAGACTATTATTTATCTTAAAAGCTTTTGGCATTGTCATCAAGTCTTCCTCTAGAAAAGAAGAAGTTTTACATGTGCAGAGAAGATTGAAGGACGGGCAGTTTAAAATCAGTAAATTTACAGTATGTCAAATTCTTAGTGTTAAGGACAAAGTTTTTGACCTTCCAATTTTGGCACAAGAATGCTGGGATTTTATGAAGAGCACATTTACATGTCGTTATTTTGAAATAAAGAAAATACATGTCCTTAGGGCTTTGCAGCAGTGATAATTGTTTCAACAACTATGAATAATGTGAATTACTTGTAAACATGTACAGAGAAAATAAGAATTATTTCATCTGTCCCCTTATCTAAAATAGCAAGTATATAAAAGTGGTGTCTTGAGTCACATAACTAAAACTAATGTATTGACTAAAGGTCAGGTTGGTTTAATTGTGGTTGTGTGTTTCCAAATACTTGGTCTCCTATTGCATTTAAACTGTATATTACCTACTTAAGCTATCACAAGCTGATGCAGATCCTGTGGTAGAAATATGAGAACATCAACTGCATCTTTCTCGAAGACTAATAGGTTTTACCTTGCCCTCTAATTTTAATTCATTATTCTTTGTCCATTACGTATTTTTTCTAGTTCTTTTTATCCTTAGTACCAGCTGTTTATGCTGCTGTGTATTTATAAAATAGAGAGGAGACATATATAAACACTGGCTACCTAACCTCCACCTAGGAGATGGAAAATAAAGTTACTTGTCCACATCTCACATTACCTAATAATCTTTCCCCTTTCTGCCCCGATTCCTGCAGCCAAAATATGACACATATTTGGGAAAAGTAATCTATTTACATATTATGTCTCTTTGACGACTTGTGCTCTTCCATTTGTAACACATAATTGTATGTCTGCATGCCTGAACTACAGAGAGGTTAAATAAAAGAAAGTATCTGACCTGAGTGGCAATTTTTTTCAGTCTTGCACTCTGAGCCAACACGCAGATGAAGACAGTAAGCTTGCACTTAAATTTCTTATGTTGTCTTCCATCCACAGACTGCAGTGGTCTTCACAGAGATTAATTGATTTCATCTTTACAGCTTTTTACACCTGTGCTAATGTTGCAATGTGAAACCAGCCTCCTCTCTCTCTCTCTCTGTTCTCAGTCCAGCTCCTTCATTATGCCAACACAGTTGAAGGAGGCATAATCATGTTCTCACTTAACACAAAATTAGGCTAAGGTCCAACTTTGCCTCAAAACAAACAGAATTTTCCAGATGAAAACTCTCAGAAAGAAGGGTTTCTGAGCTTGGTTTCACAGATTCTGCAGAAGTGAAATTTTCTGCAGTGATATTTTAAAATTTAAGTGTATTGATTTTAAAGTATTTATCAGGGAACCCTGATCTACACTGGCTTTGCACTGAGCAAGCAGTTGAAATGAATCAATTCCAGAGCCATTTTCCAACTCAAACTATTCTGTGAGATGATGCAATACTTTATTTTCAGCTATTTTGCTTTGTGAGAGGAAACAAGCTACCTTGTTATCAATCAGGTAAAGAAAACATTCAGCTGTTCTTCGTGACTGGCACTCTATTAGGAGAGTTTTCTTTGAATAGTTTTCTCTGAATCATTAAACAGGTGATACAATTTGTGTGTGTTAGAGGAGTGGCTATAGTCAAAGGCTTTGTTTTATAAAGAAAGACATAGGCATCACAACCTTGAAGAAAAGCCTTTGAGAGGAAATGTGTCAAAATGATCAACAAGTTACTTAAGACTCTAAATCTTGAATGAGTGCCCTAACAAAGCTACCTGAAAAGGCTGAGTATACAATGTGTCTAGCACCCCCAGACTAATTTATGCTTTTAACCACAGCCTTAGTGAACCAGAAACCAACATAAAACACTTCCATTTAAGTTGTATAAGTGCGGTTTATTATCGGAATAATAACTCTGTTTCTGAACTTCATGCTTTTCCAAAGTAAATTTAAATTATTTAATTGACCACAGAAGTAAACAGAGACTAAGCATTTTTACGCTAAATGCAGATAGTTTCATTTTCCTGTTCAACCTCTAAACTCAATGGCCTTTTAAAACAGAATCTTCATGAAACTGAGACATTCTGTGTTACTAATACTAAGGAAAGAAAATGGTAGAAGTGCAAGTGACGATTTCTTTCACTTCAAGGAACATTTGAATTGGATGAGAATGATGACAAATGATAAGATGCTGGCAAAATGTAAGAAATAAGAAGAAAACAATGCTCTAATCCTAAGTGCATTGGGAAAGGCTAATATAGGAGGAAGAGAAAACAGCTAAGGAAAGCAGCAGTAGGAATATTATTTCAGTCTTGGCAGTACTTTGCCTTATGGGGACATAACAAACCAAGAAAAGGACAGACTCAGAAAAATTACCCTGCTCCTGGAATAACTGAAAAGTGGGAAGAATATAAAGGTAAGAAAGAAACAAATGTGAAAAACAGATAAAATTGTGTGCAGTCACATCGTATCAAGTAATGATTTTCTGCTGTATTTAAGTAGGTAAAGCTACCCACTTTGCTGTCACCTTTTGCTTTTGATGCCTGAGTAGAGCAGCAAGTCATTATGAGAGTCAACTGATTGTTGATCTCTGTGCATAAATAGATTTCTCGTATAATTTTATTTTACATCCTCAAAAATTACATCTACCAGAGTACGTTAAAATAGGTGGCTATGTACGCAGTGATATAATCTTGGTTTACCAATTTATTATCTCACTGTTCCCTTTTCCCTTCATCAAAATGTTTTTGTTGCATTTTTATCACAGCCAAACTAAATGTCCAGTCAAGACACAGGTCTTATCAGATAGCTTGTTAAAAAAAATAAATGCCCTAAACCTGTTACCAATTTGGCATGAACAACATTACTAAAAAATTCAATGCAAAAATGCAAATTTATACATTGCATATCACTTTGATCATAAAGAATTTCTCACTGTTAAATATTTATTGCATTTCAAATCATGTTGACATTTCCCCTTGGATACACTATTCCACAAAACACTATACAGACCTCATGCAATTCTACTGATACTACAGAGGTGAAGTGAGACAGTGAATTTCTAATTTCATAGTAGAGTATCTAAAGCCAAATGAAGGAAAAAAACTACTTACATTGACAAAAGTGTATAAAGTGGATATAGTGTACTGACTTTGAAAATGGGATGCTACTGGAGGCTAATTGATCAGTGTTGTTCAATCTTGTTGCTGTTATAATTCTGCTGATCTTTAGTGTGGTCAATATTTCCTGGCCTGGTAGTATTTTCATTATAAACATTCCATCCAAAAAGATTTAGAACTAGCCTATAAAAAAATTGCCATAAAATGAAACTCAGCAGATGAGGTCTGAAGCAAGACAGCAAATTTGGTCTGACAGGATGGAGGGAATATGTTTTTCAGCACGTTTTTATGTGAGTAAAATACAGCTTTGATTGGAAAAAAATTCAGGTGGTACAGTTTACATTTCTTGACATAGAAAAAGATGGGGATGGAGGATTTATGATTTATACCACCCCAAATGGATACCTATTCTACAAATGTTAATTTTAAAAGATAATTTTATCAAGTGAGTATAATGTGATAACTAAACACATACAAAATATAAAGTCTAAGACATTCAGGGTTGGTGTGGTGATACAGCTGAGCCTTTCCTTTGGCACTTTGCACATGTGAAAAAACAGGGAAATAGGGAGATAAAGGGTAACAAAACTAACTCTTACCAAAACCAACCAACCAACCCACCAAAAACACAAACTCAAATCCAAAACATTTTATGCCTGATTGGTTTTCACTGTAGAGTCAGATGTGCTTCACTTCTGGGCTGTCCAAAGTAAAGGTAGGAATGCCTGGTTGTTGAAAATCGTTATGAGGTGTAATTGGGCCACCCATTTTAGCATCAGCTGTGTCTTAGATTATGTCAGCAAATTGTTGCACTGCAGTCTCAGTCCTGTTTGAGCTCTGCTAGTGCTCGAACCAGCAAAAGTCATCAACTATTTTGATCTTGATTCTTCTATCTCTCTTACAGAACTCAGAGTCATCCCATTACTACATTTCCCCATAGGTATTTAAGGACAAAATGTTGTTCAAATTATAGGCAATATACTCTAAAACCAGAAAGAATCCTTGGACTCTGGTAAAAAGTTTCATTCAAGGACCATTATATTTATGGTGTAAAATGGGGAATTAGTCTTATGTGTATTTTTCTGGGAAGGGGAAGAGGTGGGTGGTTTGTGGGAGGTAAAAATGTAGTCCCCAATTATATAAAATGAGTTACTTCAATCAAATAAAGATTTTCTGTGATTTTTTGCATTTTTTCCTGTCACCAATGAACAAACTTCAGAAAAGATAATAGAACTCACATTAATATATGCAGGGATGAAACACAGTTTTTAGAACCTTTCAGAATCTGTTCTATTTTTTACCCATGCATTGAAAGCATTTATTAAACCATTTGTTATTCAGATTTAAGCTTTCTATGAAGTAGCTTTCTATGAAATAGTCCTTGGAAATATTCTTTAGAGGGCCTTAATATTATTTTAAGCTACAATGAGATAGTAACAGTAGATGCCATATAAAAGTGAAAATATTGCATTAGCTGATAATTAGCTCTTGGGCAACAATTAAGAAGCTTCCTCAAACACTTGAAGACAGGAAGACACACCCCTCCAGCAGTTCTAAATAAGAAAGGACAATGTTTAAAATAACAACTTGAAATTATAGGCTTCTCTTAACTTAGTAAGACTTGAGACTTGAAGCATATTATCTAAAATGTAACATTGCTTGACTGTCTTTAAAAAAACTTCACCATTTATTATGCCTGCTTATAACAACTTAAAAGGATTATTTGAAATTACTGAAAAACTGTAACTATGACTTTTGGAATGCTTTGATACTTTCCCACTAAAATAACAAAGACAATCTCCTGAATGACATGCAGCCACTAAACACTTCTGTAAAATACAGATGTTCCTTAGACTAAATGCATCACTGGTGCTAACCCAATGAACACAGGATGATAGCTAATTGTAAAGATAGAAAAGTATCATAGAGATATGCTTTCGTCTCCTAGTGGAATTATAGAAAAAGTGTGCTAAAAACTCCCCCTCTTCCTGCTATCACCTTTGCAGGAAAAACTCCTCTTATACATTTCTGGAAGTAGAAAACTAGCAGAGAGTTTTGAAAAGAAGCAGTAAACCAAATCAGGTTGTACAAGCAAGAGAGAATCTTTCAGTTTAAATTATAATATCATTACATGTTTAATGTCTGTTTGTAAGACGAAGTGGTAAAACTGTAGCAGAAAAAGTAATTAATGTTTTTCTGATGAGAAATTTTGCAGGCTACCAATATGCTATCGTAATTTAAGATTTTGAGTTTAGTTTATATTTCACAGAGGAAACAAGCTGAGATTGAAAAGACTGACTAGAAGAAACTAGTACCTTTTATATTACTAAATTTTTTATTTATGTTTTGGATATTTCTCAATCATTATTCCATCTGCCTCATGCAGGTTTCTTGAATATTTTCTGAAGAATAACAACTTAATGCTTTCTTTATTTTTACATGATTAAGTTCAGATTTCTTGCATTTAGCTGTTTATTCAGGATAACCCAGGCATGATTCACCAAAACCGAAATAAAACCCCATGCCTATTTAAAGTATCTCAGGGCTCAAACACATAGACAAGTTACATAGCATAAAAATTCATTTTTAATAGGAGAATTTGAGATCTATATGGCAAACCCGATGTAACTTCAGCAAGCTTGCACTAAGTATCTCAGCAGATCCCATCTTGAGCTAGCTCAACAGACTTGATGCTAATTGCTGACATAGTAACAATGACCATTTCCAGTCAGTGGTATTTAACTGAAGATCTTCCCACCCCCATGCTCTGTTCAGTGCTCAGACTGAGCATGACTTTTGTTTCCATTAATAAGGATTGTATTGTATTTTTAAAACTGATTTTAGTTATGATCATTAAACACTCCACTTACTTGTCTTTAATTAGCCAAGTATTCTCTTGAGATAAATCAACATTTATTGATCTGAATTGGAAATCAAATTCTGTAATTTTCAGATGGGAAACATAAACACAGAAATTGATTTTATGATAGATAATTAAGGTGTATTTTGAGTCTGAGAAGTTCTCGAACTATTAGGAAGCTGTATAAACCTAATTTTGGGGACAGATACATAAGATCTTGTGTACATTTCCATGCTGCCTTCTGAGGCATTTAGTAGAAGCCATTGCAAGAGGCAGAGCAGTTTATTAGATGGATGCATGTCTAACCCAGCAGGAAATTTTCTAGTTTCCTTCCCAAAGCTTCATTCCTGTGCAGCCACTGAAGGTGCTGGGAACAAAGGAAAGGTTTCTGTCTATATTGAGCTTAATAACACTTTGAATTCTTTTGTTCCTTGCAGAGATTACATATATAAAATATCTGGAAATAAGGCAGTTCACAGAGGCTAAACAAATTATTTTCCTCTATAATTTATTCTCTAAAATAAAGAAGTTCATTGATTTTAGATTATATAAGTTTAATTGGAATAAAGTAGATGCCTAAAACATCAATGAAGCACTCAGGAAAGTTAATCCATTTTTCATGGCTCTATAAATAATTTCTTCTAGCTGTAAAAGCCTTCAATTACCCACTAGGAAATAAAAAACAATGGCTGTAATTCACTGAGGGATGCAAGTGATGTTCTTTCGTTTTTTTTTCCCTGAAAGGGAATTCACTGTGATTCAGTGGGAACAAGCTGTGTCATTTGCATCAGACTTCTGTAAAGCTAGAGGAAATGAGCAGAGGTAAATCTACAAGAGGTGAGTCAAAATGCTTGATCTGCTTGTGCCTGCAGATGGGAGGAGTCCCTTTTTCTTTGCTCTCTTGGATGACAGAAGAAACAGATTAAGCCAAAGCACTTATTTCCTTCCCCCATCCAAATAAGCAAGTAAATAAATAAATAGAATATCAAAACCAATAATAAAAATAAAACGCGTTGGAATTACCACCTACATTTGTTATTAAACCCGTAAATATCCTGTCCTGTGTTTTGCCTCTTCTGTTCCTCATCTCACTGAGGCTAGTTGTTTTTTTTTTTTTTGTGCTGGCATTCGTTTTTGGCCACTCAAATCACAGGAGCTGTAAGAGCAGCACAGCAGCAGTCTCTGCAACAGCTTTCCTTAATCCCAGCTGCTGGGAAGAGAGTCCTGACAAACCCCAGTGCATTCTGTCAAATCAATTGACCGATCTGCTGAATGCAGGAAGGGATAGAGAACTATCATCTCTTAAGGCACATTCATTCCACCCTCTCTCACTGCCTATTAGTTAAGTGTTACTAAAGCAAGCTACGAAGTGAAAAAAAAAAGTGCCCATAGCACAAGGCAATAACCAGCAATGAGATTCAGAACATGAAATGTATAAAGTAATTATACATCATACAGACGTTTTGAGAAAAGAGTGTCTTGAATTAAAGCAAGGCATTTTCCTGGTGGTGATTTTGCTGTTGGCTTTGACTAGAAAGAGCTGTATTGCAGAAGTTAAATTCATTATGAGTGTCTGTAGTCGTAGTATACAGATAACAGATGATGAGGCGAACAAAGATGAAGCTCACGGGATAGCTGAATGTTAAAGATACTGGTGTTGGGTAGCAGTTTAGCTAAGAGCGAGATGGATGGCATGGAGCCATCAGCAGTAGAAGGGAAAGAAAAGCAGCATAAAGAGCCCACTTCATAATTTCTGAATGAAATCTGGGGAATTTCTTGCTTATGGTTAGACCACCCGGTGCTCCAGTCATTTTCAGCTATTGGCAGCCACACAGAGGCAGGTGAAATTCAGAGTAGCCTTTTGTGTGTCGCTGCTCAGAATACACTAGGACACAAAAGAAACTAAAACCAGCTTTGCTTTCTGCCACCATGGCTTGCTGCTTTTTGTGCTACTTCTACTCTCAGTGCCTATTACACCAGAGCAGCATATAATGTAGATGCATAAAATATAAGATGGTATTTTTGAATTGTGGCACCACTTCTTCAGGAACACTGGAAAAATTATTAACTTGCACGTAAATTTTTAGTTTATTAGTACAGCTCTAAAAAGAGGGAAATAAATAACAGAGTACAAGTAGCTTTCCAGCACGACAAAAATGGGAATTTAAAGAGCTGGAAATCAGCTGAGATTTAAAAGGAAGTTAAAGTATAGCTTTAGCAGAAATTACTCTGAAGGTACCATATCTGATGAAACATGATGGCATCCTTTTACGTTAAAGCAAAATGGCAGCTTGCAAAACTGTGCTGTATAAGGTACTGGCTCCAGCATGCAAGAGTAAAGCCAAACTAAAATTAAACATATATATCCTCTGTTTTAAGAGCATACTGAGGACAATTTTAAGGCGAAAAAAATAACTAAAAATACCTAACCAAGCAATTTCCTAAAATAAAGAAGAAAGCAAATGGCTTTTTCCAGTTATTTTCAATTTATCTCTTTATAGCCTCCTCCTCCCTGGAGAAATAATGATCAAAAAACAGTAATTGTGAGGAATTTTACTTATTGCTTGTTAAAAAGAATAAAGCAGTACTGAGGAATTCTTAGCTGTGTCCTCAATCTGAGGTGTGAGATAATTCTCATGGAACAGGTATGCTATTAACAACAAAATTTGAATAACATATATCAAAAGAAAAACAAGAAATAAAATCTTTTATGTTACAGCTCACACCAGTGATAACTGCACCACGCTGATTACTCAGGACATTGATTCTGCATCATAAAATCACCATATTTACATCCCATATCTAGAACTTGTGGTTGAAATAATTTTCTTTATATAGTCTTGCAGCTGCAGACATGAACATTACTAAGACACAGAGGAAGGCGTATTATATCTTTCTTGGGGACCTTTGTCTCTCACAAGATGAAATCTTAGCATTCTTTTAAGATTTTATGTTTTTCTTCATAAGTGTGAGAATGAGACCCAGGTAACAGTTAGTTGCTTCCACTTTTGTTTCTTTACGATTGATATTCAACGAAATACAAGAATGGGTATAGAAGCCTCTAAAATAGCTCAGAAACTGATGTGCTAGCGCAAAATGTCAGCCAGTGAATACTCAGCTTAACAATCCCTGGCTTCATAAATCCACTTTGAAAGGCAAAACAAAACAAAGCAAACATTTCAGCCTTTTTAAAGAGCTTCATGAGAACAATCAAACGCTAAAAAGGAACTTTTCTGGGACACAGAATCAGTCTGTCCATTTGTGTTAGAGGACAATCAGGAACTGAATTCAAAAGACAACTGGGGAGCTATCTGAATTTTAGAAGACATTCAGACCTGCTGCTGAAGGCTTTGAGACCATATGTTTTGCTCCTATAAATGTGTTTTTTAGAAGATACCCAGTGATTTCAGTAGAGGCAATAAGCAAGGGGAGATCCAATTTTTAAGTCTTTGGTAGAATGGCTAAGTAGCAACGAAACAGGCAACTGGACTGCCATGATGTGTTACAGAACTACCCTATTACTACTAAACTGCTACTTCAAAATGGAAAAATAAGGAAGCAGTAGCAGCAAGGAGAACACTGAAAAATGTAGTGTTACTGGTTTTGCCAGCCAGCTACTATTCTTCTTCATTTTAAAAATTATCTGCCTTGAAAAAGCAGCAGAGATGTGTCACATTATCTTGAATTTCTTTTCCCCCAAAAGCAAAGGAATCTAATTTAAAAAAAAAAAAGAAATCAAAGGTAAAGAAAGAGTTCTACAGCACATGCTTTTTTTCTTTTTGTGTACTTGGACCTTTGCAAGAACTGGGTGAAGGAAAAGGAAGTAGTATATTCATATTTTAACTTTGAATTAAATAATGGAGGCAAATACCACTCCACTAAATCTAAGAACAGAGGCACTATGTGACAGAAAGCATTTCCTCCCTCAAAATAGGATGTGATTTTTGGTTCAATTCATATCGCTCCTTGATCAGAGACTTTACGTCTACACTACTCACTGGCATGATTTTGCACAAAATCTATCTTTTTAATTTCTTTTAATACCCTAATTTTGCTTAACAAAAACCTAATATATATACATATTTAATTTGTCAAACAGAAGCTATGAAAACATTGAGAATAATTTCAAATTATGAGCGATACCAAACCACTAAGATCCGTCCCTTTCTCAGCCCACCTGTGATGTAATAGGAATAGGACTGGAAGGCTTCCAGATTTCTAATTTTTCTGCCTAGAACACCATACAGAAGATAAAACACTCTTATTAGTCTGTAGTAGCAGTGATCACTCTGCTGCCTGCTTTACTCCTTGATGCCCAAAGGTAAGGCACAGGGATGGAGTACAGTCCTTTTTAGTGAGAAGGAGGATACCTCTTCAAATAGAGTTTCCTTATTTTCCTCCATTAGTATCATCTTCTACTGCACCCAGCTCCTGCCTCACTAGAAATGACTAGAAGGCAGAGCTATTACAGTACGGCTTGTCTCTAAATGATAGTAAACATGCATATGCAAAAGATAAGGGGACTTGCTGATGATTTTTTCAAATACTGCTGGCTGATATAAAGTTTTTATTTGCAGTTTGTTCCCTGTATCTGTCTCAAGTCTGCTATTTTACTTATTTCTCTAATTACATGCAACATTTAATACTAGATATTGTTAGGAAGTCTTTTTTATTAAAAGAAAAAAAGAAAAACAAACAACCCCCAAAATGATTTCTAGAAGCTAGTCTTTTTACAAATAGTTTAAATATTAATTACTGTTCATTTTAGATGACAAAATATTTATTTATTCAGCAGTTTCATGAAATAGAATAACTGTATCCCTTTTGGCAAGAATACATATTTCTTTGCTTATCTTTGAGAAATCTTTTCAATTCTTAGACTTCATCAGAATTCAAACATACTCTTTAGCTCAACTGGCATTATGCCACTTGTCTTATGTTCAGCTTGATTGAATAAGAATTGATAAATTGGGCAATGACAATTGACAGAGACACCGACTTTTTAAAATTTGGATAAAAAATAATTTTAATATTAAAATGATATAGATTTATTTATTTTATATTAAATAAAATACTATTTTCATTTCCCCACACGCTGTCTATCAATAGATGATGGAAAACTAATTCTCCTGAGACGATCAGATATAACTGAATTTTCCCAAGGATTCATACATTCCCTATTTCCATAAATTGTTTCTTAGCTTAATCAGCAATATCATGCATAAAATTTTTCCATTAAGCATGGAAAGATGGGCAGGGACTCTTTACCAGGGAATATGGTGATAGGACGAGGGGCAATGGTTTTAAACTGAAAGACGGTAGGTATCGATCAGATATTAGGAAGAAATTCTTTACTGTGAGAGTGGTGAGACACTGGAACAGGTTGCCCAGAGAAGTTGTGGATGCCCCATCCCTGGAAGTGCTCAAGGACAGGCTGGGTGGGGCTTTGAGCAACCTGGTCTAGTGGGAAGTGTCCCTGCCCATGGCAGGTGGGTTGGAACTTGATGGTCCTCAAGCTCCCTTCCAACTCTAACCATTTTATGATTTTATGATTATATATTATACAGTTTAATATCAAGAATCAAAAATACTTTTAATATTTAAAATTTTTACTCTTTCACTGTTTTTTTTCTCATAGCATTTATGTCTAAGTTGGCTTTATTTTATATAAGCAGATCATGTCTCAGGTAAAAAAAAACTCTTTCACTATTACGTGTTTCTCAAATGCCTATACATTTAAAGAGGACTTGATAAAAAAGGATGCTTTACAGAGCATATACTAAATATTATTGAGGTAAATGAAGAGAAATATATTGAAGTACAGTATGCTGTGACATACCATGAAGCATTTTATCACCCGTAATGTGTCTTGCTGGACTCCTTTAGCTGTTTACCTGTCTTAGAACCTCTAAATAAATCAATTTTTTAAACTGGTGCTTTATCAGCTGGAATACCATTGCTCCTTAAAAGATTTTAGTATCTTAGCACCATTCATCACAGCTGCTGTCATGTCACAGCACTTAGCAGAACATCCCACTGTCACATGCGAAGTTAGCACACCTGCTGAAAACTGTGAATATTAATTAACTGTATTACAATGCAAATTTTCTTCACGCACCAGAAAAGCGTATCATTTGGATATAAAGCATCTGCATGAGAACGACCTGGTCCCACCTGAAATGTGGAAAGTTTTTTTCCCCAAAAGATTTAATTTCTTGATAAAACAATAGTGTATTGTATTTCACATTCTGTTGTACTTTTTGGCTGACTGAGTTTTGCTGAGAAATAACTAGCCCAAATCCCTGTTCTGGTTGAAATGTTCTTGATGAGTGGGATTATTTTTTTTTCTACCAGTAACACACCACTGAAGCAGAGCACAGCTTTTTGCACACCCAGTCATCACTCCTGTCTCCATCACCATTCCAGATACCAGCTGCAGCCCTGCAATTTCACCTCCTTCAGGATTGCTCCCAAAACCCATAGAAACGACTTCTGGGTCATCGACCCGAAAGCAAGGGTCGATTTAGGCTCTACCCACCTTCATCCCCCACCAAAGGCTCACAACCTCATTTTGCAGCTCATCTTGCTGTGGTCACACCTGATTCTTCCACACACCATGGGGCATTGTGGCTAGTGTGACAGCCAAATGTTGGGCCAACACTATAAAAACCCCCTCAGCTTAAATCAGTAATTGGGGCTCTAGCTGCAGCTTCACAAGGCAGCCAGTTTTCCTTACACTGTTCATTGCTCGGATAATTGGTGTGACATTTCATGTCTCCCTTCCCTGGGAGAAGACACTCAGGCAGGAAGATCTTTCTTCCAGCACATGCCTCCGGCCTCGAGTAAAAGGGCAATTATGCTTCGTGGTTCAGGGGCTGGCACCTTTCCCAGGGCAGCCAAGAGCGACCTTCCTCTGCCCTATCACTCTGCTGAAAACAAGGCATGATGGAAAAAGGAAGTTAACGTGCTTCCTACAAATTTATGCTGCCAGGTAGTTATATACAAATCAAACATACCAGTCATGTAATTAGGTATGATACCTGTGCCATTTCTCCTGCCCCCCAAATTCTGATGCCTAAGCAGAATGCAGAATTGCTTGCCAAGTACGTGGAACATATAGGTTTAACTATGTCAGATAACCAGATAAACCATAGATGTCCACGAATTAACATTGACCTTCTAGGTTGGAAATTGTAGTTCTATTGGCAGTTTCTCCCTATGTCACTTCTGCTCTTTGTTAGTCTTTCAGGAATGGGACAGCTTATGCCACTGTGGTTCAGTTCCATATACTGCTGTAGATCTTGAATTTCTGAGAGTTGCAATCTGTATTTCACTTTAAAAGAAATCTCTGTCTTCAAACACCACTGCAAGGGACTACAGAAATTTTGTAAACAGAGTTAAAACATTGATCACAGCATTAGCAAAGACTCTGTAATCTTATATATTAGGTTTCAGTCATGAGAAAATTTGTTGGATATGAATCTGTAATAGTACTCTTTTTGCAGCACTCACTGGCTGCAACACACAAAAGACTACAACTCTGACAGAACAACAGATTCAACTCCAGTAAGAAACATCTTTTTTTATCAGTGTTAATATTTTGTTGACCACACCAATTAAGGAGTATGATCTAAATACACTAGTTTAGGAACATTGTTCCAGCTAAGCATTTTTACAGTCGAGACATCGTAAGAACACTGTGAAGCAATTAAATAAATAAGCAATAGTTAACAGCTTTGTGGCTGAGCCGCTGCAGTATTGTCTTTGAACAAATCACACACAGCTTCCCTCAAATAAACAGACAAGCCACTAAGGGAATGGTTTCACCCTGTAAGCTAATATAAAATGTAAAACCAAAGACAAGATACATTCACCAGAGGGCAACCCAGCACTTTCCAGCACAAAAAAGGTTCTGTTTTATAAATATTCATATATAGGTAAGCCATCCACAGTCAGATTCTCCAAAGCTCATAAACAGAATAGCAACAAACATGGCAGCTAAGTTATTTCCAAGTGAAACAAATCAAGCTTCTCGGAATAAAAGGAGAGACCAACAGGAAATGCCTTTAAGGTTTAAAACAGCATAGCACCATTTAAAGCCTTTATTTTCCTTATTGCTGCAGATATCTGTAAGAACAGATGGTTTCAAAAAGATGTGTTTCCATTTAGGCTTCTGCTCTACTGTATTTATGGGAGTGTATAGTCACAAGACATATGCCACCTGGCTTTGAGCTGTGATTCATTCAGCTGCAGAATGTATTAGGTGAAAAGCTTTTGCAACATTGAAGAATTTGCTGGAATTTTGTAGGAATGAAACTCCTGTAGTTTGAAGTACTCTGCCCTGTTTCAGTAAGAATAACAATAGCTGCTATTCTGTCCAGAAGAAAGAATAAGGAAGAAGAAAGAGTAAATGGTTCTTGCCGATCCAGGAGGTAGCCTGTTATTCGATTGTCACTGACAAAGAACAAAGAACAAATCTCAAAATCCACACGAGTAATGAGAAGAAAAGAGTTCATGAAATCTAGTCCTGAAGTCTCATTTCCAACCGCAGACCCAATACACAATCCATAAAAGCTCCTTATTCCCTACTGCAAAAATATATGTGGCTGAGTACATGCACAGTCATTTATGTATACAGAAGAGCCATAATGCATTTTAAAGACATGACATGCTGCTTTTTCTCCTTTCAGACGTACTTTTTGAATGACACTTTGTGGATCCTACTAGTTCTGTTAGAGTCCTTCTGGAAAAGAGTGGAAAGTGACAGAGAATTAATCAAAGACTTCTGACATTAATCCACTCAGGGGCTAAATACACATTTTCTAAGGGCTGAAGCACAGACACCTACATGTGCAAGATTTGTTCTGTATGGATATAACCACACTACTGACAGAAAGAGGCAAGGAGAGAAGGAAGTGACCTGTCATTTGAGTCTCAATGCAAGCTGCCAACAAGGCTCTTCTCTAGCCTGCTCAATGGTCCTTGCTCTGAATCCTGTGATCGGAGCCAAACTACAGTTTTGGAAATATGCAATGTAGGAAAGAAAAAAAATTTAAATTTCCACACACTGATGAACCCACTTGAGAACAGTTTAAATTTGATGACACATTTAGGCTAACACTGGAGTTCACCTCTGTCCATCCCATCTACCTAGTGATGTGGGCTCCAGAGTCAAAGTAGGCAAACTATTAGGGAAAACAAAGCAAGCCGGAAAATTTAAATGCAATAAAAAAAAAATCCTTTACTTATCAAAGAGTACAGAGACATTGTAATCTTTCCATGTGAAATAGCTAGAAATTCAAAGAACTTTTTCTTTTATCCCTGTGTCCTGGTTTGAAGTTAAACCGAACCAATTTTGTGTTCTGGAATTTTACATTTTAGCTAGACCTTCTCTAACACTCTGAAATTAATGGCTTATTGGGGAGAAAACTGCTCATTCTCAGAATGATAAGGCCAATGTTTGTGCTAAATGCCAAGGAATGGTATGCAGAGGGGATCTTGCTTACACTTATTGCTGTAACAACCAAGGTCAGCCAGTTTTCGTTATTTGCCCCTTAGAGTGTGGGAAACAGAAAAACGTAAAGGGGTCACATCTGTGGGGAGGAGTGGACAGGACAGGTGATCCAAACCTGACCAACTGGGGTGTTCCATCCCATCTGTCCCATGCTCAGTATAAAAGCTGAGGGATCAAAGGGTCAACTCTCTTCCCAAGATGGCTGACGTTTGAAGAGGACTCTGTCTGTTCATCTGTCTTTGATCCCGATCCGTGTGTTCCTGACTCCAGAGCTGGAATCCAGTTCCCATCTGTCACTGAGTCCAGTCTGGGACTTCCCCAGTGCCTGCCGGTGACACGACTGTCATCCTGGGAGCTTGATGCGGTTTTGTATATATTGTATCTCTTTCATTATTTTCTTCTCTTTTTTTTTTTTTTTTTTTTTTTAAATATTAATTCTTCATTAAAATTGTTTAGTTCATTCTAAACTTTTGAATCTCCTTATCTCTTCCTCTCCTCTTTTTTGGGGGGGAGGGAAGGGCCATCTGTCGGTCTGGTTGCAGTGATTTCGGCTGAAACCACGACACCCTGGTTGATTTATTCTGATTTCCTCAGTCTTACAAAAGATTTCTGCCTAATATGACTCTGAAGCTTGATGAATCATAGCTCAAAAAGGGGAAGATGTACATGTGTTTCCGATCATTGTTAAATGTACTTGACCAAATTCTGAAATGAAGAATATTTTCACATTGGAAATACTCGAAAAAGTACTTCTTTAAAAGCTTAGTTTGCAAGAAAAGTGTCAACACTGTTTTGAGATTCAGCAAACATATTTATAGCCACTTTAAAAAAAAAAAAGGAAAAAAAAAGAAGAAAAGTTTGTTTCTATTTTAGTACCAGATAAGCATACAGACAACCCACATGGACTTTCGTAGATAGCTACCGACAAGGTGATTTGCTTTGACTGATCTGCCACATAGTCAGGTCTTGGCAGCCTAGCCACAATTATTCAACAGAGGGGGTGCAGGCCAGACTCTGAACTCGTCTCATATGCAGTAAACAGAATAATAATTGAAGTTATATTACATATACAACTGTAGATGTATAAGTATTATAGTTTAACATGCTACTTACATTGCAGAGCATAAGATAAGATTTAGGGTCAGAACATTGCACATCTTTTCAGATACATCATACAAGTCATATGTATGCAAGGAATCAAGCAGTGCATTGCAAAGAGAAGCACAGATAGTATCAAACAGTTGTGTGCTGATATAGGAATTCTTTAATTTTTCCCCAGTTTTCTCCCTATGAGCTTGGAAAAGCTCAAAGAAAGGTTAATGAAGAATACAGACTAAATCTAACATTAAAGGGAATCTCTCTTTAAATGCAGGAAGACTTGAAAATAATCTTTCAGTCCCTGAACTGAAATTTCAAACTCTTTTCAAACTTTTCATTTATTTGCTCAGACTTTCAACCTACAACAACTATTGCAGATATATTTCAGACTGATGACTTTTGTGGGAATCTTAACTTTAAAAATTGAGGAGAAAAACTACACTTATTTCACACAACCCACTGAATGGAAGGGAGCACTTTTTATTCAGTTAGATACCACATGCTCAGATTACTAATGTAGGAGCAGAAGCATGCTTTTATAACAATAGCATCAGCTGGAATCAACATTACCCTCCCATGAGGAATGAGCTAGGGAGAATGACACATCTGGATAATTCTGGTAATTTGGTGGGGGGAAAAAAGTTACACATGTTTGTGCTAAATCTATGGTGCTGCTGTAGACTGTCGCAGCTGGTGGCTGCCCAGGGATCCATTTTAAAGGAGATTACCTTGATAGAGAAATGTAACAAAGCAGGGAATCTCTTAGTCTTTCCCTGCAATCTCTGCTAGGTCAGAGAAGAGACAGCATACTGTTTTCAGTGTGCTACAATCTAAGCTGCCATTCTCCTAACAAGGTAAATAGTGAAGCACTCAAAGACTTGTGACCATACAAAAAGAATATTTGCCATTACTCATTGAATAATTTCCAAGATGCTGGTCACTGCCTTGACATAGCATGGCACTACAAAAGACAAAGAGTTTGGGATGTCATTTACTTCTGTGTTCCCCCCACCCCAAATCACCACTTTTGATGACGTTAAATTTACCAAACCTAACTCACACAAACTGAAATTGCACTGGAATATAGTTTCTTGTAGTAGGATTATTTTTAAAGACAGTGGATTCTGTGCCTGCTGCTTATGTCAAGGACACTTTCATGTCCTCCAATTGTGTATTGTACTGAACATCAGATCTTAATTCTCTTGCTCTGAAGCCATACTATACCATGTTTATTTAGGCTCATTAAAAAATAAATGACCCTAGAAAATGTTCTGGGTTTTTTTTGTCACATGGCACAGTATTCCAATTTGAAATGCGTTTATGTTTTCAGGTTACATTCAGCCAGACATATGCAGAATCATCCATCATGTATACTTCTAGAAAGAAGTTAAAAGTCTGAGAATGTATTTAATAAGGAGGACATTTAAAGCCACCATTTTCTAACATTAATAATGAATAATAATTTGGCCCTGTGATATCCTATACTGCATAAAAATACAGACTGAAAGCATCCTAATATCTATTTTTTACTATATCATTAAACAAGCAAGAAGAACAATTAGAATGAGTTGTGTAATGGAAAGTAATGAATGGTGGCATAGATGTTTTCCCTCCTACATACTTTGCCAGAGAATAACACTGAACCAGGAGTGCTGTATGGCCACACATAAAAAAAATTGCTAAGACTCAGCAGTGTGGAATGAAACAAAGCACCTGTTTAACAACTCATGTGACAACTTCATAACAATTTAAAGAAGCAATATCATGCTAAGAAATGAAAATTATCATTCGTATGCTCTGTTTTTCTGAATTTGAACCAAAACATGCACTGGCATTTGCATTTAGATTCATAGCCTGTAGAAGAAGGAATCTTTTAAACTTCTAAAATTTTCACCAGAAAATTAATGTCTCCATCCTTCTGTTATGCTAAAATTACAGAAGAGGAACCCAGCACTGTAGTTTTAGTATTGATACGGAAATAGCAGTTCTCCCACTGTCAGGACTACATGCAGAACTATGATAAGCCTGCTCTAAGAAATGCCTACTTTCATGTAAAAATGCATAGTAAATAATTTCTCCAGGAAAAAGGAATTTGTGCTACACTTGAGATCATCATAGTGTCTAAGAGAAGAAGAAAAGTATAAAGATAGACATTGGGAAGTTCTTCTGAATAGTAATAATACATACAGACATGAAATACAGCCCATCTCAATAGATAGTCTTGTTTCAGTTAACTGAACAGTCTGGATGGAATTTTCTTAACACAGTAAAGCTAACAACTCTGTTCCTCTGTCACAAGGTTTTAGTGAGTACAACTCAACTTCTCCTATCAAACATGTTACCTTTGTGCTA
This sequence comes from Tringa tobata, assembly GCA_033628505.1. Taxonomy (NCBI): domain Eukaryota; kingdom Metazoa; phylum Chordata; class Aves; order Charadriiformes; family Scolopacidae; genus Tringa; species Tringa tobata. Next base: position 987,311 of record JAHREE010000339.1, on the reverse strand, counting down.
AAGCATTCCTTTGAAGTTGTCACTTTTGATAGGGAAGGGGTTCAGCACTTGAGCAGGCAGAAAATTCATTTGTATGCAGTCACCAGCATACATTTTTTTTCAGCACCATAGATTGCATAGATGCAATGATGCAATCCCATCAAGTTTATGAATGAGTCTGATTAATAATGATTAATATCAAATCAGAGTAGAAGTTGCATAAGTTGCTGCACTACAGTATTTCTGCTGCTCCATAATAGATTTAATTTGTGGTTTGTAAATAGTTGTGTTTGTGTAGTTACACAAAAAAAAATCTGAACGCACCCCCCCTCCCCCGGTTTAGCCTATCCCATTTTCCTTTCAAAGACCTAATGTCTAGTGGTATGAAGTTCTGTCTAGAGTATTTATGTCACTTACCTTTTCCTTTAACCGTGATATGGATGCACTTAAGCAGTCTTGTAACTGCTGTCCCTCCTGATCACAAAATGGCATTTGGTCTATGAGCTGATTAGTTTTGCCAAGTTTGCAAATTACTAGAGGGACCACATTTGTAGTCTTTAGAAACTGACTGTTTTATACATTGTTTTGATGGCTTAGATGTTAGACATTATTTAGACATTAGAACCCTCCCTTACCCATTAGCAGTTAATGGACTGGGAGCAAAGGAAACAGCTAACATTTATTTCATAAAGTCATCTTTAACGAGGAGCTCTCATAGAGGACTGAGATCAGCTAAGTAAGTGAGAAGGAAAAATAAACTCTGAGAAAAATAAAACTCTCTTCAACATGAGAATAAATAATCTACCCCATAGCTCGCAAAAATAATATAATAAATTACAGATTAAGAAGTTATCCTGATCCTGCTTTTTCAAATGCTCCTCTCTTCTGTCATTCACTGATTTATTCTAACATCTGAAATTCATATAGAAGTCCACTTGAATACAAAAACTTCTGGTAGAGGTCACTCCTTCTTATGCCCACCAAAAAATATGGAATTTCCACACAAAGTAAGCGTATCTCAGGTCTGACCTAATACCAGCCGTTTTCCATTTACAAAAGACCTGTAGTCTCCTTAGGGCAAAAGACACATTTTCTTGTACACATGTACTGTCATTCAGTGGCAATAATGACAATAATTATAGCTCCTAGAGCCTCCAGTTGTAGTCCATAGCTACATACTGTGCATGTGACAGTGAAACCTAACATGTCCCTTGACCTATGGGAAGGTGTTCGGCTAATTTGCTCCTTTTTATAGAAATAACTCATGTCTCTTGGTCTCATGGTGAGTGCAGAACGTGCCTCCCCTTTGGGTAAAATCTGGTGCCTCTGTTCCAAGCAGTTGTTTCAGCCACTTCAGCAAGTGTCTGTGTCACAAAATGTTCTCATCATTATCTACTCTATAGTTTTATCTGAAACCACATAGATGTTGATGATAGGTTATGATTTTATTACATTTATGGGTTATTATATCATCTCACTGTAAGCTTATTATATTTAGAATGACAGAAATGCAAATAAAGTAAAATAACTTTCTTGTATGGATATTCAATGTGAACAACAAAAAGGTAGACTTAATATAAAGAAGAGAGATGATTTGCACACAAATGAGTATCACTATGCCCATATTCATTCACCCTTTCATCTGAGTCTTTCATGACAGTATCTTCTACTTCTCTTATAAAGATCTGATTGTGCTGTGACAGGTTGGGGTTTTTTCGGTTATTGTCTTTGCCTGAATTTTATTGCACACAGTGATGGCCTTTGCTAACAAAGTGAACAAGATTATAAATCTATAATCTATTTTATTTAAACTACCAGTAAATTACAGAACAGATCAGTGGATCACGTCTCAAATCATAGTGAGGACACATGTTGCAAGTCAGTACGACTTCTTTGCCTTTTTGCTAGGAAATTTCAACCGGAAATTAAAATAATTAAAATATTTATGCTGAAGCTGATTAATGATCCAGATGTTCACTGCAATCTATGCATGTGAGCTAATCCTTTAAGAACGATTACTGATAAAGTAATTTGTTCATAGACACATTTAGTTCCTCTTGTACGGTAATAGTGCTTACTCCTTGTCATGTTAAAGGCAATCCCGAAAATAACAAAGCAGTTATCAAGAGAAAATATACTAACAAAAAATTAAGTATATCCATCTGTACAGAGGTCCAAAATTGGTTTTGATTGTTGTTGCTAGAAGAAATGCAAGACAAAGAACGTGAATGTAATCGAAGTGTGAAAATATCAAGTAAAAGGCCACTTCAAAATCATATGTCTTATTTCAACAAATACGAAAATGAAGTGGTGATACAAACATAAGTCTAGCCAAATACATATGTAGAGTTGAGTTAGTTTATGCACGTACTGTGAGAAGATAAGGTTATGAGCAGATCTATATTACATAAAAGACAAGCAGTTTTCAAAGTTAAAAAGCAGCTTAGAGTAAATTTTCTTATGACTTATTAAATTAATTTTATTTGTAAAATAAATAAATGTAAATTTGAGTCAACCAATTGAATGATATTAATAGAATACACTCTTTGCCTCATTTTTTTCTCTAAAATAAAAGATTTTAGAAATGGATTTTCATTTCCAGCTGTTGATTGTTAAATTATTGGATTATACTGATTGTAATTCTCCAAATATTTGAACATGTTGTATTATTTGTGGCCACTTTCTCACAACATAAAGTCAAAAAAATTAAGCTCCCCCAAAAAATCTGGAAAATTTGTATTTAAACTTTTAACTTACTGGAAGAAATCCTATAATAGTTTTTAATATGCAAACACTTCTGTCAAATTTAAGCTACTTAATGGTGCCTTTATAAAGATAATTTCTTCTTTGGGCACCATCTGTATAATATACACACATAAAAACCTACTTAATATTTAGATAACGGATATAAAATTAACATCTCTGATGTTCTTCCTTTTCCTAGAAATTACACATATAACTCAGAACATGGTTTTTATATTCACCATGACTTTGGTTTGTAGAACTGTTAATTTAAGTTTCACATATTTCAGTACACAGATATTGTGTTTCTAGAAGTACTACATACATATACAGATAGGTTTGACAGACAAAACGCCTAACCATTGTTCTTGCCAGAAGGCAGAACATGCGTTTCTGTTCCTTCCGTCCTGGAAAAGGCTATATATTATTGTCACTACAGTGCTTTTATTAACATTCCAGGGCAGAGACCAAAATTCTTCATATTTTTCAGTCACTATAAAATATAACCTCACCTCCTTCTTCACTCAGTATTTTTAAAAGGATTACAAAAGTCTGTGATATTAAACACACTCCTTCCTCTAGTCTATAAATGTTAGACTATATAGCCCTGCTGCAGTTTTATTAAAACATAAAGGTGCTCATTGTTAGTAGCTATAAGCTGTAGATACAGTGTACTGTTTTATTGTGTCTAAGCAATTAGTAATCAAAAGAGTTTAATGCATTTCCTCTTTCTCCTAAGATGCTGAAGCTCAGATCCAAACTGAAACTCTCCAGCCATGAAAATACAGCGATTATTAAAATATAAGCTTAAATCTTGGCACACAGCTTCTGCTGTAGGAGGCACCCAATATAATATTGATTATTCACTTTTTGAAAGTTCTCTTTCCAGAAAAGATTTCTCAGAAAACATCCTCCCACTCCCGCCTCCTTTTGCCTCCCATCCTGATGTATCTCAGTTATTTTTTGTCTACTTCTGGCTTCTTGAATTGACTCAGATATTCAAGTAAAATGTTGAAATTGAAATTTCATGTTAGTGAAACAAGTGTTAGTAGTAAAAATGTAACAGTAAAACAATTAAAAATAAGTGTTTCTTGAGGAATCATGATAAGGAATCAAAGCACAACTATTTGTTTGATTTCAGAATCAGGCAATAGTAATGTTTAATGGCTAACATCCTTTATCCCAATCAAGTACATGAAACTGCAATAGTGGTTGTGTATAATATTTCTCCAAATCATCCTCTTTCTCAGTGGGAAAAAAAAACAACCTAATTTCAGAGAGAAACAAGCTATTCCTAATAATTTCCACATGACTTATCTACCACTCTCTTCCAGAAGGAAGAAACTGTTGTATTATCTGTGCCAGTTCAATGATCCCACTTCACAGCATAAACCATGAGAACCGAGAAAAGGATTGAGGAAAGAAATAGGTTATCACAGAAATCCATTATATAAAGCACACAAAAATTTTAAAATGTTCAGTTTTTCATGGACATGGTCTATATAAAAACATAGACATAGGTATCTGGAACTACTCACATTGTTTTATGAAGCCTTTGCCTTGACACAAGGTCTTGAGAAGGCCTGAGAGCTTTTTTGCAATACTTAAAGTAGTCTCTGTACCAACACTATACTCCTAGCTGGTGAGAATTCAAGGCATTTTCTACTCCCCCAGGAGTCACACCTTCAGCTTGCATGAGCTGCTATAATCATATCAATATCAGTGCTGAATTCTATTTAGGGACTTATACCCTCCAGAGGCCTAAGGTAACATATACACCCTACAATACTGAGGAAGAAGTAATACACATCTGAAAGGCAGACCAACTGATTTAGGGCAATTTAAATGTTAGACTGGTTCAGAGCCAGTTACGTTTTGTCCAAAATGTGTGTGTCATCTCTTGCTTCCCTGCTGGAGATCTAGTCTTTGAACCTGAGTTGTTTGACCCGAGTCCCGCAACTGTAGCAGTGAGGAGAAAAATGGAGATCTGGGTCACGGTTCTTAATGCCAACGAGGCACAGATACATCATGTGATCACACAGACTGAATCTAGATCAGGCCTCAGAACAGGAGCTTGTTTATGCTGAGTAAGTGAGAACATACAGCGGAATGTTTATGCTAGCCATATGCCTTTCAATTGGCATTATGCCAGAAACCAGAGAACAGACAACACCTGATTTGATATCAAGTTCAAGTGATATCTAATTTGGCATAAAGTTTACCTTCACAAAGCTATCTATTGAAATGCTTTGAACAAATTTGAACTGTTTTAAAGAGTGTATCAGTTCAGCATTCTGAATCACATAGGCATGGCATTTCTTATCAAGCAGTAAGCACTTAAAAATTGGATTTATTGCCTTGTTGAATCACAGTCCTATTTCATGCATTAAAAGGATCATAAGTAAGCAAGGCAATATTTTAATCAAGATATTGCTACCACTTATAATAATTTATATTTCTAAGTTGAGCATCAAAATCCATGCAGGATTTTTCTTCTATTAAAAATGAGCAAGCAAAGAAACCAACCACAAGCGTCTTTCATTAAATTAACATTTGAAGATATGAAGTTTTTCAACTTAACAATGCTCATTAATATTATTGAACATGGACTTTCTCCTTGCTCCTTCACGTGTGCTGATGGTCATAGTGAATACGAAAGACACGAATCCCTTATTACCTTATGGAAAACCCTTGCCAAAGGCATCTCCATTTCAGTCTAATGGTGCTATACTGCTCTAACAATATTTCTTTCATTGTGATCATCCGGATCAGAAAATCTCTCTTTTTGTCTTTGTGTGTGATGAGCCAGTGCTTAGGAAAGAAGCTTCAAGCTGTCATGTGGCAGTAAGTGTGTCTATTACACTTTCCACAAACACTAAATTTAGTGCACAGCAAATGCTTGCCAGCAATACCATTTTGCACATAGCCATAATGCCAACATAAAAAAATTAAGTCAAGATTTGGCATACAAAACAAAACATAAATTCATCTGCTTAACAAAGGAAACTTCATGATGACAAAAATGAGTTTCAAATGAAAAATATTTTTAGCACATTAAAATGGTAAATATTAAACATTGCATTTATGAGAGCAGATAGTACAAGTAAAGAATACTAACACAGAAAGGATACTTAACTGTGGTGAGATAAACATTTCTGATATATTATGAAGTAAGAATAGAAATATGAATCTCTCGCAAACACACTTAGAGGTCTCTTTAGCAGAGCTATGCTGATCTATAACAGATTGGGATCCGGCACTCATTTTGTTCTATCACATAACCAGGAATACTAGACTTAATTGTCACCAACTATTTGCATATCATAGACATGATATGCATTTGAATAATAGGGACTAAATCTACTTATGATCTCTGAGAAATAAAGACAATGTTACATGGAAAAGAAGTGAGAAAAGATTTTAACAGGAACATACTGTACGTTGGGCAACTCATAAAAGAAAACTTAGACACAGAAGGTCTAAGAAGATGTACAATATGCTGTACCTGGCCATATATTTTACGTCTGTGAATTCTGATAAACATATGTAAAACATATGATAGGTAACATGGTTTTCTGTTTAACTCCAATTTTCACTAAATGATATTTTTATCTAACAGGTACTTCCATGAGAAAAAGCACCTGGATGTGAGTTGGATTTAACTTGCAATTATTTAGAACTGAATATACAATTTACAAGACATATAATGTACATATTCAGTATCTGACACATCTTGATACATTTTAGCTATATAGCTAAATATTTTAGCTATATAGACATTGAAATAACATCTGTGTTACTACAATGCATTCAAAAGTAATGTATGATAATATATGAAACTCTTCATGCTGAAATGATCATTTTGTAACGTGGTTTGTCTTACCATGCACATCTTATCTACAATCATGTATTTCATGTTGATCTGCATAATACTTTTTCACTGTGTAGGTTTAAAAACCTTGTTAACATTTTTGTATAAAATATTTGGGGAATGATTGATATACTCGTATCAATGAGTTTTGCATTCAGTTTCTGTTAGTATAACTCCAGACAAAAAACACATATGCAACTATCTGGAAAAACATTTCCCTACATTTGCGTAAGGGAAATACTTATAACTTTTTTCCATTGCAAATAAAATGGTATGAACTAATTCTGAATAATTTTCTCCTAGGAAAAATTGTCTTGATGGCTTAATGGCTTCAGCAGCCACTTCCACTTCAGGAAAAAACAAATTTCAAACAGTATCTACTAAAACTGCACATACACTCTAGCATCATTGTCGAAGAATACTGCTTGGCTGTCAGATGAGAGATAATTATTGAGAAATAATTGTTGGATTTCAACAATTCTTCCCCAGATAGGTGAAACCTGCAAAAGCCGTGCAAACAGTCAGACAGTGAGTCATACTTCCTCTAAGAGTAAGGTAATTTACTCCTCTGAGGTCAGCAAAAGCAGGGTTCAAAGCTAATTCTGTCTATCACTTCTGGATAAAAAGTACCTTCAAGCAGCAACTCACAGAGTTTGGCTTTAGAGCTCCTACTGAGCTGTTTTCAGGGAGATAAGGGCATCATAACTCCCTATTGTTGAGGCTGGATATTGCTTTTGTGACAGGGTAATGGTATGGACCCATTCTCTAGGTATTAACCTACACTGCAACAGTATATGTGTTGGGACAATTTCACGCTATGTGATGGTACTGAGAAGGTTTTATTAAACCATTTCCACAGTTGCAATGATATTCTCAGTTTTGAAGTTTCCCTTTTTTTGTCTAATCACATCAATGTAAAAAAAATAAGGAAAAGAGATTTCTTTCATATAGATGACTTTTAAGAAGAAAGTAAATGTGCAGATATTTTATCATATAAAATACATCTACATTGCCATGTAAAAATCCAACAGAGATTCATGACTGTCGGAGTAGCTTCCGTCAAAAAGGCTCTACATAATTACATGGACCACTGAAGAAATGCTCAAAAGTGGGGGTCCTGTTTATGCTACAGTGCTCTGTGGACATGAGTTATAGAGAAAGATTTTCATCTTGTCTAGGTCAGCAGAATTTTTTTTTTTTCCCATGAGCAAGGATGACTTGTAATAGCTGAGAACCAATTCCTTAACAACAAATTAACTTTTCTTTCTTGTCTAGTTATGAAGGTTTTCTTTTACATCTTGCGTAGTTTTGAATATTTAAATAAAAAAATGACTAAGTATCTTATATTCACAGCAGTGATACTCTTTTAAACTTTCTGTTCATTTTCCCTTTTTATAGTAGTTATGCACTAGCATAATGTCATTCATGTCCCTGGCAACATTCCTGATTTACTGCAGCATAAGTGAAAAACCAGTCACACCTTGAAGATAACAGCTTAAATTGTCCCCCTCTTTGGTAATTTATTACACAATAAACACCACTGCAAAATTTATGGCTAATTCCTACAGGTCGATACAAGGTTTGAAGGTAATAAGAGTACATGAAGAGGCATCTAGAGCCCTTCTTTGTATTTCTTTAGTCCTAAGGCACCTTGGTGCTGATCCAATCCATGAGCACAAGATGGGGTAGTTCTTGGCTTTGAAGTGCTGGCCAGCAAATCAGGAAATAGTACAAAATGATGAAGGAGTTCAAGAAAAATGTCTTTTCTTCATTCTTACTCTAGATGAACAGAAGATCTATGGTCTAGAAGATGCAAGAATTTTGCAGCCATGGGCATTGAGAAGAGACCTTCTCATTGGTATCCTAGAGAGTCAAAAGGCATTACTAGTGCATAAAACCAGTATGTATTAGGATTGAAAAATCACACAGTGATGATAATGTTCACAATTTGCTGCTCCTGGCTCTGTTCCTCTCCACCCTGCCAGACCCTCTTCCCCGCATTTATTTGTTCAAAATGGGTTGTCTTAGTACCTGGTGGCAGTTAGGAGAAAAACAAGACTCTTCACAAACAGATTGACACTTAAACCAAAACGCACATACTTGATCAGAGGAAAGTGTTTCTGTAAAAGGCATGAAAGGGGATGAAAAACTGCTGAGCTATTTCTCAGAATTAAATACCTGCTCTGATGAATGGGGAATAATGGGATAGTTGACAAGACTGAATGAAATACATTTCAATTTTGTAACCTAGAACAGGTTATCTTTTCCATCATAAAAAGCTTGTGACTTCAAATGTTTGATGATGATAGCACTGACACCTCACGAACAGGAGCCCTGCAAACCTGCTGAGACATCCTGGAACAGTATAACAGCAATAACGGATAAAAACAAGTGGCCAAAGCCTGTTAACAATCAATCATTTAAATTAATGCTGTATTTATAACAATTACAATAAGAAGAGGCTTTTTCAAATTAAAATTTAAGCCTCAGCACAGGCTCTGAACCATACTTGGCAACAATATTGCCAAAACCTGAAACGTCCACACATGAAGAGAGAAGATAGAAAGCACATTTGGGTACCTGTGTTCCTGGTTTGATGCCATCAGTCCAAGACCAAGAAGCTAGGAAATCTGACAACTTCCCATTAGACACCCTAACACAGCATGTAGAAACCTTATTAAAAAGCAAGACTTGTTCCTATTTCAGTAAAAAAGTAGGCAAGTGTACAGATACAGAGGTGCTACTCTGGCATGTCCATAATAGGTATTTAGGAAGAAAACATTCTGTTACTGTTATCTATTTATACAGATGTGCAGAAAAGTAGCAGAATGAGGTAAAAATGAAAACTTGCTTCATGCAGTTTTCACTAGCTTCCACGAAAAAGTACCATACTCAGTAATGACAATTTTAGAAAGGAACAGTATGGAAAAGAATAAAACTGGGGAATTTAATTGCTTAGTTAGTGAAATGCAAGAACATTGAGCAATGTTGTAAGCCAGTGGATGAGTTGGAAGCTGAAACCAAACAACTAATCAAAATCCTCTTTTAATTATATTTCAGAAAGATAGAAACAGTGGTATAGATATAACTAACTGCCCATGTGTCTTTTGTAGGTTGAAAACACACCTGTGCATAATTAGCTAATTCGCAGCTAAGTATTCCATTAATAAAGTAGATGCTTTACTTTGAGTGCATGATAACAGTGACTATAAGTTGCACCTAGTTCAGCTCATATTAAGCAGCTTTGGGAACAGTCTGCAGTGGCTACATAGGGTTCAACAGAGTTTGGAGAGGAAAAAGGGGGCTCATTACTGGTAGTGGCAGCCCCCACCAAGGATTATTCCCAGGGACAGAGGAAGGATGCACAAGACCCTGCCTTCTACCCTGATTAAGGATGAAAGTCCAAGGTGGACAAGAGGCAGAGAGAAGATGTATCCTTAGTTTCTCGGTCTACAGACCATGGGCGGAACAGCCCCACCAGCACAGGGAGACGAGCTGTGCCTCCCTCGGCCAGCACGCTGCTGGATTTCCTCTGCTTCCTTGAGCTGGGCTGAGGGGTGGCGTTACTGCACACAGGAGGAGACAGGATGCTGCTGGGAACTCAACGACACATGCCACATTGTGTCACATGCACTACCAGGTCAGAGAAAATAACTACGGCACAATCCCGCTGTGTGTAAACTTGGCCTAACAGCAATAACATAAATATTTAAGTCATTAAAAAGAATAGTAAGGATCTTTTCATTCCATCTCCACTCTCCAATTAAGGTGTTTGCTACTGAACAGTGAAAAACCTCATTCCACTAAGGCCCTCACCTCTACTATCTGCATTCAGGATAAATGTGTCTTTATGGTACGCTGCTCTGCTACTCTACACTGAATCCTCATGTGTATGTTTTTTGTTAAACCTAGGGAAGGACAGAGTCTTTCATTTTTAGAATGTAAATTCCAGAGCTTGCAGTTATACACTACTGAGCTGCTAACCCCACCCTCCCTCTGGTTTCTACCAAGTCCTTTCTCTCTTATCTCTTTCCCAGTCTGGTATTGCATTTTCCTTTCTCCCATATAGCTTTTAAACAGAATATCTCATTTTTTCTTAAACTCAGGGTAATAAGCCTTTGATTAAAATCCTTTCCCAAAAGGCATCTTCAAAGAATTTTGAAGGATAAATAAGTATCCAACAACTAAACAGCAAACTTGTAGTATTCAAACAGGGAGCTGGCAGACTTCAGTTTTGGAAAAGAGGAAAAAAATTCACTTTGGTGAAATCTTGCAAACTGTGCACTCAGAGGAAATTCCCATTGTTATTCACAGTTCTTACTTCTGTGAAATTTATCTTAGTTTCTTACAATGTATCATTTTGATCAAATAAAAAGTTGGCAGGATATAAGAATTCACCAAGATGAAAGGCTTTTTTGAACAAATAGAGAATGAAAGATGTTCTAAGATTTTTTGAACATTTTTTTCTCTCTCTACTGAATAATACTATGATTTTTTAATCAGTTCTGCACAGCTGAAATTCACTATGGATTTATAAAGAATATATTCTTATGGCTTGATTAAATTGAACATACTGAGTAGGGTGTCCACTGTGCCTAAATTGGCCTTACCATGAAAATAAATAGGTCTCTAATAGCAACAGACTATATGTCATATACCACAAATGTCACTGTAATATTGTTGCATATTAGTAAAGTGAGATACCCCTAAAAGACAATCTTACAGAAACATAGGATTAATGTATTTGAGATCTTAGTAAATTCTTTCTATAACAAATATATTTTAAACTTCATAATAACCAAACAACAGACAGCTAGGTCAATGTTATGTCACTTCTGAAAAGCACTTAAATATATATTTATATGATCCCATTTTATGTCATAAACATTAGAATGTGAAGGGGGGGGTTGGATCAGATCTTTTTTCCACTTAAGTAGAACACAATCAATTACACTTGAAATTACTGATCTTGGCTTTGTTCCTCATTACAAATTGATTTTATTTAAAAATAATTATTGAAAGAAAACGAAGCAGGAACAGTTCCTGCAAATAGATACTAAAGAAAATCCATCTTTTTGCCCAGGTACTTTTTTCACAAATATGCAGGCTTTCCCCTGCCCCAAATTTTTTTAAAGGAGGTTTAATGCAGCCACGATTTTGAGTAATAATTTGACTAGAAAATCTGTTTTTTCAGCACAGAAATATTTCAATTGGTTTGAAATTACAAAAATGAACCAACAATCTTCTCGATTCTAACTGTGATAACATACTTAACACAAAATGAGATTACACAAAATAAGCAGTCCAGATTTATTGGTGGAACAATTTAATAGAAAAAAAGCAGTTTTCACAAAACTGACCCTTGACAAGTATTTCAATTTTCTCTTTGATAAAACATAGAAAACCTTTCTTGTTCATTCTTGTTCCTATTATCCCACTATGCGTATTCTTTCACTGAACTACAGCTCTCATGATACAATGCAGGTCCTTGAATTTAACGATACAACAGAGAGATCAAATGACTGTAGCATAACTGTAGTTAGTCTTAAGCTAACTCAGAGTAAAGATTCCTCATTTCAGGTAAGTTGAGCAAGGGACAATGACTGATTTGCTTCCCACGCTAAAGGTGAGGAAGACACTAGTGCCATCACATATTCATGAAGTCATTAAGCTAAGACATAAAAATAGATTTATAACTAAGACTTTGTGTAGTTTGCACTAAAGAACTTACATTTGTTGGTTTTTGGAAAGGAGACGAGGCAATCAGCCAGTATTTAACTGCTCTTTCTTACACTGGGCTTTCAGTTGTAACTTGAGACTAGAGTGACTTCCCCACTTTCTGGTCTAGCACAGAATAACCTCATTGACAAGTGATCTCACTGGAGGACCATCTTCTGAGAGAAAGGGCATCACAATATAGTGCTTAAATGAAATCAGAACTTCTGAATTTGACAACAGAATATTCTTTATTAATCTTATTTGGCTTCTTCCCCCTATTTTTCATCGCTCATAACTGTAAGAACCTCTTACCTCAGCAACCATTTATCAGAACGAAAGGGAATATGTCAAGATACTTTTTAGAGCTTGTCAGTAATGCTTTCAATTAGTTATAACAATCACTGTTGAACAAAATAAGGTTCTTATGTACTAGTTTCTAAGACACTTCCCATTTCCAATATGTCATTTTAAAATCAGTCCAGTGATGCACTATTTTGTACAGAATTTCAAAGCTCAAAATAAAAGGATCAAGTCTATTGCATAAGACTTGAGAAGCCACATAATACAGTCATTTTAAATAATATAGCTTTTACGTAGTTTCTGCTTAGTAAGTATCCTGTTTCAGGTGTCCTTTATTCATACTTCAAATTTTATAGGCTTCATTTACTAATGTAAGAGTCCTGATGAGATTCAGCAAAGGAAATGGGAAGGTGGCAGGCTATAAAACATTTCAGCTTTAGCTGCTGGTAGACACTAAGTGAAACATTACTGAGTGATCAGCTTTATATAACAGATATATTCTAACATTTTATGTCATTCACATTATTCTGGCATCAAGATTAGATGGGGAAATGGATTCTGTACTCTATTGCTGGGCATATGAACAAACAATGGAAATGCCAAAATGACGAATGTCCTCCAATTCATTTTGCATACTTTAATTTGCAGAAAACTGCAGAAGCCCACATAAGAAATTCCTGCAGGATTAGCCTAAGGAGGGTTGAAAGGGATGATTCAAACCCTTCTAAATACTTAGCCACTCAAATATTCTCTGATTACTTTTAATGACATATCAGAGCTTCTTCTTTGAAAAGGCTGGAAATGTAGCTGGGAGAAATTGTTTGTGTGACCTTGTTTCCCTTTTACATACAAAACCTTTTTAGCTGAATGGGTTAACACCACATGTTATTCCAGTTAAAACATATCCAAAAACAAGAGAAGGGTGAGCTCTCTAACAAGGCCAAGAGACAAGGGGCAATGCAGACTTGCTTACCAAGGCCAAAGAGGAGCCAGAGATTCCCTCTGCTTTGATTTGCAAAAGCAGATTTATTTTTCCTACATCTTTAACATGCAATACAAAAGACAATTGTATCAATGGCAAAATTCCTACAAAATTCACTGAAGTTTTTACTTCTGTGTGTTTCTGATTTTGACATGCACTTACAAGTGGTGCTTCCAACTCTCCTTATTGAAGACTATAGTTTTATTTCTCAAAGTTCCTCACTGAATTTAAAAACATGAAACTCTAGCTCTTTGCTCTTTCAGTGGAATTTAATTACTTTGCTAAGGCTTTACAACAAAATGTGGTGAACATTTGTGAAAAAGCAAATTTGCATTTCTGATAAGGAAATTGTGATTAGCAATCTACTGTGGAAAAAACATTACCGTCCTCTTTAAGAGGAAAACATGTAAGATGTTGCTGGTGTAATTCTTATACAAATATACATTCCTTTACATGAGTAGTCTCATAGAAATTAATGGGATTGCTTATGTGTGTAGGTGTTCACCACTTTGAGTATGAATGGCAATCCCAAAGTCCAAATAAGGAATACAAACCAGACTCAAACACAACAGGGGTGATTGAAAGTGATTCTTAATTTTGAATTTCTTGGAGGAAGGCCAGACTCTAATTAGATTTTCTGAACATAATTTCCTCAGTGATTTCAATAACTGCAATACAAAAAGATAATGCAGGTTTCCACATAAAAATTTTACCTGCCCTTATTTATTTAATAATATCCGAACTGACTGTGTTTAAAATTTGTACTATCTAAATTCTCTACAGCAAGAACCACAACAGTACCTTTTAGCTGGCTGAAAACTCAATCTGCAATCATTGTTTTCTTCCTAAACAAATTTAAAGCCCCAAATGCAAAATTTTAAAATATTTAATGGATTAACGGTATCTATTATCTTTTGATGCATAAAAAGATATGTGCTTTGTTTCTCAATTTTTAATCTCTTGCGAAACAGTGCTAAATCATATGCCAGATAATAACAACAAACAATGAGTTATGAGGATACATCCAAGGGTTATTCTTTATATTTACAAGTCTTTCTTGTTGTTCTCCTTAAGTATGACCTCAGTTCACAAGGCTGTTCTTGGCTTGTATTTTTGTAAATCCTTATATATAGGAAAGCATAACATATCAATGAAAGTTTATCTTCTGATGGGCTCAAATCCTTCATAAAGCTGTCTATTATCCATGAAAATGTACAATTCATGTAAGACTTATGTATGCACAAAAAAAATGTATAAGTAATTATTTTTCTTTTTTTCTCTGTTACTTAAACTATTTTATGATAAAAAACTGTAAGGACATTATTTCATTTCCGAATTGCAATTAAAGGCAAGATCTGGATTATTAATATGCACTCTTTAGAAAGAGGTATTGTGATTTTCAAAGTCCTGGTTATCAAGAGGGATTTTAAGTGAAATCATTCCAACACGGAAGATTAGGCTGAAATTCAATCTGATGGCCATAAAAATTTTGTGCTGTTTTCTGACATGGCGGCAACTCCCTTTTTCTTTTTATTGTGCAGTGGTGGGGCTTGCCACATGCCTGATGTCACGTCAGATGGAGAGGCACAGAGCTGAAAGGCCACCACTGTGTCAGCTAATAGGGCCCCATGCCACAGCCTCTACAGTGGCTACAGATCACACATGGAAACTCTGTCAGACCTGCAGCCCTATACTGTAAAATTGGAGCTGAATACCGGTAGTGATATGCTGACACTAGTAAAAGCCAACCACCAAATTGTTCCTATTGACAAGATTAATTAGACAACTAAATTACTACTTTTATCTTAGCAGTGCAATCAAGAACTGAAAGAGTGCAGGGAAGGCACAAATGGAAGAAAAGCTGTATAAAGAGAAACCAGCCCACCTCATTTTGGCATATTTTGTGCAACCTGTGTTCTTTTGCAGTATTATTCTGTGCTTTAATCTTTTCAGGTCTTTACATGTAAGTGGGCAGATGGAGGATGATAAACCCAGTGCCCATTTATTGAATTGCCTTCCCCACAAAAAAAGGAAAACCACAAAACCCCCTACCTCCTAACTCTACAGCATACTCATTATCAGATCAACTCACACCACTAATTAAGTTAAATTCGACTGCTAAATAACTCCCAAAGAGCCAATTTACCTAAGGTAATGTGAGCACATATTCATTTCTCCCTATACATCACCAACTGTTATTAATTAAATTCTAGTCACTTCAGATTGCAAGTTTGAAATAATTGCCACAATGGAGACACTTTTACACTGTACTTAACAGTGAGTTGCATTGTTACTGATATTGATAGTAATCTGAATACAGGTAGACACCACTGCAATTATTTCATTTTAAAGTTTGTTATGTGGTTTTTTTTATTCAGAGGAATGTGTAATTTGTTTCTTGAATGTAAAAAGCTTTGCCATAAATACACCTGAAGTGCAGAACTGAGTTTGATGGATTATTCTCTAAAGAAAATGTCTCCTCTCTGAAGGTGTAATACACCTTTTCAAGTTCAGAGGAGATCACAGCGGCAGCAAGTGATTTTCCCCTCTGCAAGAGCTTCTCTCAGCTGGCTGCTGTACTAAGGTGAGGGCTGAAGCGATGCTCACAATCTGCTTCCTTGCTACCCACCTTCCACCCACATCTATGAAGCATCTGTGGGCTGATGCTTTGACAACGGGTAGATTTCTGCTGTGCAAAGACTATCAGTACAAACAGGTATTAGGAGGAAAAGGTGTATTTTGCACTCCCTTCAGCTTCTGTACAAGTACATTGCATTTAATTAGTCATTGCAGCAGAAGGTGATTACAGATGATGAATAATATTCTTGCATGTAAAAGTTTTGCAAGCAGAAGGAGACAAAATTTTCCTCTAGATGCATTTCTTAGCCCACTGTTAAAAGTGAACTAGTGTTTCCTTAAATCAGCTACACTTTCTCAAGTTTCAGTCATCAGAATACACATAAGAGAAATGACAGTGTTACGGTCTGAAATATTCATTAGCCCCATGTTTCAGTGGAAGTGTGAATAAAATCTGCATACTTCTGAAAAGTAAAATTCTCGCATTTTTAATAATATACATCCAATATATTTCCTCCTGCAAAGCCAATTCGTATAGATATTAAACTTGATATATCAAGTTTTGATTTCCTTTATTGCAAAGGCCATTTGTAAAACACAGTAGATTGCAGAGAAGGAATGATGTTCTATACATTTATCTCACTTCATGCATATCATACCACCTTTACTATCTTTTTGCCAAAGGAAAGACCCATCAAAGACATAAGAACAGGTACTCCAACATCTCTACACATAAACTTTTTTTTTGCATTCTTATTGTGTTCATGAAAAACTACCAGTGATATGATTAATATTTTTAAGATTATCTACAAGCATAGCTTTTTAAAAAAACAACTTCTGGAAGGTTATATTCTTTTTTCCCATTACTGTTATTTAACTTTAAATTATAATCATGATTAGAAATTTACTTTGTCTTTGTTGGATGGGGGATGATGGGAAACAAATGCTGTACCCTTTAATGAGTGACCCACTGAATTCACAGCTCAGTTGCTGATTTTAATTTATGTGATAATTTACAGAATAAAACACTTCGTGTCTTTCATCTATATAATGCATTTCACTTATTTTCATGAAAACAGGTAATATGTTTTCTTGCATTGAGTACTCTTGTTTGTGAGTACTCCTATCTAAATGTAAATTGCTTATACAAACAGATTATTAAGAGAGCAGTGAAACTAAGTCCTTGAGCCCTTTCCTAGTAATACAAAGGAATATGTTTATGATGGGTTGTTATTTTTTAAAAGTGAAAACAATACTATTAACTAAGGTCTACATTTTAAATGTAAAAATAATTTCAGTTTCTTAAAAGATACAAATCAATTTCATCATCATCAAATTATGTTAATTATAGCATTTAAAGTCTTAAGCAAATAGCTCAGAATCTAAACATATTAAAGAGAACTGGAGACAAAACACAATGATACGTATATACACAAGTCCTGTTAGTCCAATCAACTGTTTATGTGTATAATTTGCCAAGTAAATTCACCAAGAATAGCTCTTATTCCTAGAATTATTTTGTTTTAATCTCGCAACTCATATAGCCACTTTATGTCGATTTAATTGGGCACCCTGAGGTCGCCCAAACACACACACAGTCTTATTGATAGAAAATACTAAAACAACCTCACATTCACTAGCTACTGAGAAGCCACATGGAGCCAAATTGTCTATCCAGCTTTATGTGGTGATTTTGGGAATAACTTTCACCATTAGTTTACAAAATGACTAAAAGGAACCTGTTTTATGGAAATTTGGGAATCCTGCTGAGGTTCCTGACAATTGATAAAATGAAATGGAGAGAAAACAGCCAGTGCAAATAAAAAGCAATTTACATGGGTTCTGGTCAAATGGAAAGAAGCTAATGGACGTGACATTTACTTATAAGGAACTTGCCTTGTAAACTGTAGATTTCTCCAACGCTGTTCTGCCGGGTGATATGATGCCAATATGCACTACGAGGAAGTGAGATCGACTTGGATAATGTCATTGGTTCAGACAGACTGGTCTGGAGCTAAAAACCAAAGCAAACATAAATGGAAGATCACACATAACCATACTTGATAGATAATCTCAAAATTGTAAATCGAACCAATATTGTTATGAAGATAGTATTTTCTGAATTACCACAGATTTTATACTATCATTGAAACTGTGTTATAAACATCAGCGCTGTGAATGCACTGGAAAAATCTGCAAAGTGTATTTGGGTATAAAGGTTCATTAACACAGGTTAATATTGGGACACAATAATATGTCCCTGTTTATCTACAGCTATTTTTATTGCCACCAAGATTTTGTTATTGTCTATTTTAACTTTAAGATAATGAAGAATTAACATATAACTGAAATCTTAAAACCCTTTACAATCACGTTTCTTTTTGGTCGTTTAAACTGTGTATTGCATTGAATACCCAGGAGATGCTAAGAGAGAATCTGAGACAACCAGTAGAGAATTAGCAATGAAGAGCCATTAATACCCTAATCCTCCATTCAAGTGGAGGCATCTCATCACCACCAGCAAGTCACAGCCTCAAGCAAAAATTTTCCCAGTCTGGAGGACTTCATGTAACCGAAACTGTCAATTATATGATAAGTGTCCACGTGTACAAAAGCTACGGCACAGAAACTTGACAGGAGGAATGTAAACTTTAATAAAGAGAGCTCTGTCTCCAATGCATGATGTGAATGAAAGACAAGACTAGGCTACAGAAAAAAATAAGATGAAGGACTGCATAACCTGACAATTCCTTTGGATATAACTGTATGACCTATGCTTTGTCTATCTGGAAGAAAAGAGAAGATATCTGCAAAATTTTTGTACTTCTGGCTTAACAGAATATAAAACGTGATCAATAATTTGCAGAATCTACAATATCCACAATCTACAATTGCAGGAATAACAAATCATGGTGACGTTGCAGGGCGTGTAATTTCTTCAGGGGATGTCTGGAAGGATTAACACTGAAGGATCAACTATGTCTGCAGATTTAGAGTAGAAAACCCCTTAATTTCAGGAACGGCACCAGGATGTTAAGTGTGATACTCGGAAAGGGTATGCCTAGAAACGCACATTTTCAGAGGCCAGCTACAGAGCAGAAAGTATTCAAAGTTTGCATAATTTACTGCAGGCTAATGATTACCTCCTAGGGTTTTCTCCTTCAGAATCATAATGCCAAATAAAAAAAATAAAATTATCTGTACAAAGACATACTATTCTGTAATAAAAAGCCCTCTTTTATAAACTCTATCTACCCAGAGATCCATAATTTTTGAGTATTAACGCACACCGATGTGTTGCAGGTATTTTGCGTCAGATCAACCTATTGTAATTACTTCTGTTGTTTTCTTGAGAATTGTCATCTAAATTACTCCCTGTCTACAGCTAATGTTTTTTCTGCTCGTTTATAGCCAAATATTACATTTCATTTGTCGGTAGTGCAGATGATCACTGGAAACTATTTGGTATGAAGTAAAGAACTTTCAGAAACATTT
Organism: Tringa tobata; assembly: GCA_033628505.1. Lineage (NCBI taxonomy): Eukaryota > Metazoa > Chordata > Aves > Charadriiformes > Scolopacidae > Tringa > Tringa tobata. The sequence goes on along the minus strand of JAHREE010000339.1, from coordinate 967,647 downwards.
CCTCCATTAAAAGAAGTTCAAAAGCCTTATCACGCAAATTTTATTTTTAGGAACACTGGAGAATTTAAAGTTTATTGATACAGAAAATTTCCTTTACTGTGGAGATCAGGGAAATACCAAACAATCTGTTATTTTACCATGTTAGTATAGCAAGGGTAACAAGGGTAAATTTATTTAAAATCATGTAACTTCAATACACAGATGATTTCTGTACAATTTATTCACCGAACAGGTAAATTCTAGTTTGACATAATAGGCAATACTTTTTATTAGTATGCATTCTTCAGAATAATAATTCCAGTAAAGCAAACAAATAAAAAATAATTCCAGTAAGACACTATGGTTCATTATCTCAAAGCTAAACCCATGGACTGAATTGCAGTGGTTAAAGTTATATCATTATTCCTGGTCTGAAATGACTAACTCCTGCCTGATCTGACCAACACCAATGCATAAGAACTTTATAAACATCCATTAAAGCTTTGAAAGAATCAAAAAATAATAATAATAAAAAAATTAAGGTAAGAACTGCTCTAGCGCAGAAGATCATATAGAGAGTTTTCACAGTCCTTTGTTTCCTCAGACTCTCTAATTAAATAACAACTTCTGATATCACCTTTTGGGCAAGAAGTATTGCCATATGCTAACTACAACAGGACCAGATGAACTACATTTCTTTAGGGAATCCATAGAGCACAAATGAAATTTCTATTTTATAAAAATATCATCCTTGGGAAAAAAATAACTTAAGAATATATTATCAATTTTGTTTTTAATTTGAGACTTTAAAATAGAAATATAAACATACATATTTAAAGATTTTATCACCTTGTGTATCATATAAAGGGTGATAATTTAATAGTACATTAATTTGTCCAAGAAGTTATTTTAACTTACTGTTAGATCACTATCAGCGACAATTTTACTTTTAGTCTTTTTTACCAATACAAAAATCATATTACTGGCTGATCTAAGAATGAATTTAAGGTAATTCTGCCCTTCTATTCTGCTCTGATGAGACCCCACCTGGAGGACTACACATCCAGCTCTGGAGTCTTCAGCACAGGAAAGACATGGATCTGTTGGAGCAGGTCCAGAAGAGGGCCACAAAAATAATCAAAGGGTTGGAACACCTCTCCTGGGAGGACAGGATGAAAGAGTTGGGGTTATTCAGCCTGGAGAAGAGAAGGCTTTGGGAAGACCTTATTGCAGCTTTTCAAAACTTAAAGGAGGCTTATAAAAAAGGTGGGTACAAACTTTTTAGTAGGGCCTGTTGTTATAGAACAAGGGGTAATAGTTTTAAACTAGACAAGGCTAGATTCAGCCTAGATAAAAGGAAGAAACTGTTTTACAATGAGGTTGGTGAAACACTGGAACAGGTTGTCCAGAGAAGTTGTAGATGCCCCATGCCTGGAAACATTTAAGATCAGGTTGGACAGGGCTCTGGGCAGCTTGATCTAGTTGAAGATGTCCTTGCCTATGACAGGGGAGTTAGACTAGATGATCTTAAAGGCCCCTTCTAACTCAAACTATTCTATGACTTCACTGGAGCTTTTGTGCAATCTTGCATCTATGAACTGACCTTAATCTTTGGTATCTAGGAGTAGAAATATAGAGGAAAGTAAAAGCAGTATATAAAATTAAACACGTACAATATATTAATGCAGCATGAAATTAAATATCCATTTAGAATGATGTTGCTACAAATATCTGATGAGACTGCAGGAAACGCAAAACATAATCCAGACTTTTTTGCCCAATTTTAGAGGGAGAAAGTGATGGCGTAATTAGAACTTGGGTGAAAATAAAAAAGTAGAAATGCATGAATCAAAACATCAATTCACAGAATTGTTAGTGGGAATATAAACAAAATTTCATCATTGAAGTGTTTTTGTTATCTGACATGAAATACCTAGTAGTTAGGTTTCCTCTAGTTTCCTTCAGAATCTTTCTTTAATAAGATACCTTTTACACGGTGGGCATTACCTGTCTTTCTTGTATCCAAATCCAATGTCCAAATCCAAAATATCCAAAATATTAAGTCATATGAAGCCATTGCATTGCCAGCAACAACTTTGTAATTTTTAAAGGGCTATTTGATTAAAATAGAAGTTAAAAAAAAATAATCTATTGTGTCACTGTAAGAAGTTCCCCATATTTTTCATTATTGTTCTTTCATTAGACAAGGGTTAAGTTAACCCATAAGAGTTAACACCTTAAGTGTTACATTTTCTTTTAATTTCCATAGGCTATCTCTGTTGACTTAAATAGATTTGTTATTCTGATATCAATAATGAATACCACTCCAAGAACGGAGCCTGTTAAATGTATTAGGGTTCTGAGCTTTGATCTGTTTAGCATATTATTCTCTCATTTTCTTTTTGCATTAAAAAAGTGAAAACACTGAAGGTGACAGAAAATACATTTGGCTTGGGGAGAAGAACTGAACAATGTACAGTTAATTCCATTTTTAGCCTGCAATAAAGACAGTTTGTTTTTTGCAGATATGCTCTGGAAATAGGTTAGTTTATTACAGATAAAAAACTCCGGTTCATTTCACATCCTCATTAGAGTCTTTAAACAAACAGCAAGAGAACTAGGTCACAGAAGACTAATGAGAATTGTAGTCTGGAAATATGAATTAAATATCACTAGATTTTTTTTCTTTATAACTCTAAAGAAGTTTGCTTTGCGTATTATGACTTGAAGAGGAAGTGGGGTCAAGAAACGTATTTCACTTTTTAAAATGTGCATATTCTGTGGAATAGCACAGACTCATTTCACTGGTATCTACAGTGAATTAGAGTTTAAGAATCACATAATCTAGAAGTTAGCATCAGCTGAGGTACCAGCTCAGTTATCAGGTGAGTTAGAGAACAAGGAAGAGGGAAGAAGTATTTTTTTCTTTCTAAATGAGTTTTCAGTAACGACCAAGGAAAAGTGTCATGTTTGCCTTTTTTGCAAAAGCAGATACTCTTGTCACATGATCACCTTGTGTACTATGGCATGGACCTGTTCTATAAAAACTGTTCCCAAGCAGTAGTGGGAAGCACATTATTCCTTCTTCAGCACACTGATTTGCCCATATTTCTGTTAAATTTTATTCTGCTGTTCCAAACATTTTTTCTAACTTGTAATTTTGAATTCTGTCTCTTCATTGACCCACTTCCATATTGTCTTGCACTTGTAAGACCCAGAAGTCTAATAATCAGATTGTGCCTTGATCCAGAACTTCTGTGAAAGTAATAAAACTGGATGCAGGATATATTCCTATGAAAGTCCAATGAAAATATTCTTCCCTTTGGTGATGCGTTACTAATAATTACTCTCTGTTTATAATTTCCCCATAATCCTTTGTTCACGATCACTTAGCTTGCTTAGAAAATAGTCATGTGTTATTTGGACTGTTAATATAAACACTTATAGGTATCAGCATACTATTTATTTGCTATGCACTGCTTTATGTTTATTTTTATATTTTTATCCAGCTTGCTGTTCCTGACAGAATACACAATACTGGCAACCCCCCCACATACGACCTCATAAGTCTTTTGAAAAGACTTATAGAAAAGCTAGCTGTGAAAGTTATTTCAGCAATTTCAGCCTTTATAATATATTTCTAGCATTTAGGCTTTCAGTAGCTATTCTAACCTTATTATGACCTTTTAGAGAGTTTCTTAATCAATTATGGGGAAAAAAATCTCTAAATAATAACACCGCTTTGCAGTGCCAAGGTGGATGATGATTTGTCTTTGGTGGTGGAATAACATTATGTATGAATAATAAAGCAATGGTGAAAGAAAAGCATTCTGAAGGGATATTCAATGGGACTGATATTTTTTTTTCCAATCTCCTTGGCCACACTATAAAGAGAGAATTGGGACATTTTGCTACTTTTCTGGCAAAAGTGTGATGGGTTTCTTTCTTTTTTTTTTTTTCCCTTTCTGCTAAAAGAAGCTCATAATAGATCACTTTGTTGTCTGACAGAATGGATTAATGTTGGAGAAGGGTAGCTGGATTTTACAGCACATTGAGATTGTATTTGTTAAATGTGAGTAAGGTGTGTGTCTTCACCCATATTCTGTCAAAAAATTGTGGTTTTGTTTCTTCCATGAAAGAAGTTTCCTGTCTATGGAAACTACTAATTACTTTGAGGGTAGAAGGTCAGGTTCTTACATCTTTACAAGGTTTGAGCCATTGTATTTTACAGAGGCAATATATGAAATACTTTATCAATTTTTCATTGAATAAAACCATTCACTAATAACATGAGAGATGATGTGGCATGAACAGAGTTGAGATTATTTCAAGCCTGATTATACTGTAGGTCTTAGTGGAAACAAATGGTAGGAGTTTTTAACACATAGGAGAGATTTCTAGCAGGGTGAGCTAATTTCTTCAATAAATACATATATCTGTATCTATATGATAGACAATCCAGTATAGCACAGACATTATTTGCAGATATTGATCGTCCTTTCCGTTACCATTAAATGGGAGCTTTAATTAAACAGAGGTGCTGAACGACACAAAGGAAAATATTTTGCAGATAGACATTTGCTGATCTGAAAATATACAGAATTTGGGGATGAGACTATGGAACTATGAAAAAATTTCTCTAAGCAGCATCACCCAGGGCAAAATCTTCAGGTTTTAAAAGTAAAACTCTAGGATTTTTGAAGGTTCTCAGTACTGATACACTTGTCTACAGGTATGCCTATTTGCAGACAGCAAATGGGCAGGATCAGAGCACAAAACCACCTAAAAACAAAAATTAAAATCCAAAATAACACATCCCTACACATTTTGTTCAAGGCAAAAATGGAAATGAATCACAGTCCTAGAACAGTTCATCATGTTGACTCATGACTGCTTAAAGCGATGGCGGGTGGCACAGAATGCACTGATATAGATCAGCTTGAACTCTACGGTATTAGTTTAACCTTCAAAGATATGTTCTAGGTGTCATTCATCTCAAGCAGTTCATTACTGAAATATCCATTTACATCTTTTTCTCATTTCAAAAACAAGCAGTGAATTATGTGCCTCATTATGAGTGTTTCTTAGAAGGTGATATAAAATACAAGTCAATGATGGGCTAGGAGGAGATTTGGTCTTCACTGAATTAAGGAATTAACAGTAGCCAGTAGAGTACAAGAGATACTATTTAGTTTGTCAAAACAACATTGTGACTGGGAGGGGTGCCTGAGGACAGGAGGAAAGCAAATAACACTGCTATCTTCAAGAAGGGCAACAAGGAGGACCCAGAGAACTACAGGGTGGTCAGCCTCACCTCAGTCCCTGAGGGGAGGGTGCAAAGAAGACAGAGCCAGGCTCTTACCAGTGGTGCCCAGTGACAAGACCAGAGGCAATGGACACAAACTAAAACAGAAGACGTTCCCTCTGAACATCAGGAAACACTTTTTCACTGTGAGGGTGACTGAGCACTGGCACAGGTTACCCAGGGAAGTATTAAAATCTCCCACCTTGGAGATACTCAAAAGTCATTTGGACATGTTCCTGGGCAACCATCTCTGGATGGCCCTGCTTGAGCCAGGGTGGTTGGACAAGATGACTTCCAGAGGTTCTTTGCATCCTCAACCAGTCTCCAATTCTGTAGTTAGCATCTCCAAAATTACAGAGAAGTTTTTAACAAAGAGGGAGAATGTCAGATCTACCTTCTGAGCAATGTAGGTATAAGTAAGCTGGGGTGGGAAAGAATGAACTGAAAAGTATCAGTTGGAGATGTTAAAGAAAGAGACTGACAACAAATGCTGGTATGCTTTACCAGCCTTTACCCCCTTTCCTGGGGAACTAAACCTAAGATTTATGGTATTCCAGAAGGTTCTCTTTCATGAGATGTGTCAAGCCAGAGTTAAAAATAGTGAGGCTTGCCATCAGTGCTGACTTAAAGTCTTGTCCTCCTTCCTCTCAGTCTGTTTTTTACTCCTTGCTCTGCTGTGTATCCCTCTCTCTGACAAAGCTGCTCCTGTCTGACCTCAACCTGATATGCTTTGGAGAAGATTTCAAAGTGTGCAAGTTTCTTCATGGTATTTCATGCCAAAAGATATGACATATCTTAGGAAGGTGTTTGGGTTCAAGTCCCTAGTATTTTACTTGAAAGTGATGGAAGGACAGCCTTTCTGACCTCTTGGAAGTTGGCTTTGGCCAGTTTTAGAGCCTGTATGGTCAAAGTCGCGGCATGAAAAAATGTCCCTTGGTGGAGAATGGACTTCAAAAACTCTCTCCAGTGTGTGGGAAGAAATGTGAAATAAGGATGAACCCAGAATGTCCCCAGCTGAAAGGACCTTACATGAGTAAGTTTGGGGCTCAAAGACTGGAATTCTAAGGCTTACATATGTATTTTGGCAAAAAAGGGCTATGTGTCTATGAACACACAAATAAACATATTAGTTTAATTTAAAGTAATTTACTCATATTTCAGTTAATATTTACTTTAGTAGCTCCACTGCCTTTATTGGGCTTTTACAGATTTAAAATCAACTGAGAAGCTGGTATATAAAAATAAAGGGCTGCTCTTTTCCACTCTGTGTGCCCACACACATGAGGATCACATCATGATCATGTATCTAGATGGATATACAGAGAATTCTTGACATTGCTCAGTTTTAAAACTGCAATAAGCAATCATTCAAAAGAAATGCATACAATTCTAAAATAAGGTACATAATGCATCTTCGCAAATATTTTTTTTGGATCAGAGAACTTAAAATCAGAGACAAGACTCTCCAAATCACAGTCCAAATTTCTGCATATAAAGTAAGCTAGTGAAATCTTGGCTCCCTTACTGATGCTAGTTTACTGGTGTAGCAAAAATAGCTGGAAATCAAGAACTCAATTTGAAAAAGGGGAACCAGAGAAGTGTTTGCAAAATCCTGTATCTTTCAACACACTTACATCAGCCTAATAAATCCTACAACTGGCAACACTTATCTGTTTAATTTCATTTTCAGACAATGGCTCAGTTGTTGTTGTTTTTTTTTTTTTTCCCCTGGCAAAAGGTGCTTGTTGTAGTAGAGGTGGTAGCTGCATGACCACATGCCCTATAAGCCTTTTAAGATCCATGGTTGCCATTTAACAGAAAAACTCTTTGCTCGTAAGTTCCAGCTTCATGAAACAAAGGAAATAGAATTATCGTTGTTGCCATGGAAACCTGCAACTCCATCACTTTTTTTCTTCATGTAATACAAAATGTATGTAAAGGTGATCACTGAATAATATATGGGAAACATTCCAGAAATGCCATAATTTTACAAATGATTTTACAAAGTCTCTCAGCCAGTAGCAATTGCAACTTTTAGCACTGTGTCCTACAAGGAAATGATTAAGAATAGTGAAGAGACTACAAGTTCTTTCATTTTATAAACAAGAACCTAGGGTGATTTGTCAATGGATGTTGAATCACAGACACCGTAGAGATATGCATTCAACACCCAGCCATATGAATCCATATGAAACTTGCCTAGCAGCTACTTTTATGGAAATGGATTCTCACAGACTGAATATGTGATGAGACTAGCAGCTTTTACCCTGAGACAGTCGTAAGTAACAGAGCGATGCATGCTTCTACCATACCATTGAAAATCTGCATTAAGCCCTTGCTGCTGAATACTGCAGAACCGAAACATATTTGAAAAACCCATTCCTGCAGTTTAAATGGGTCAGTGCTCCAACTTTTTAACATTATCAACACAAGCATGGTACAGAATCCACCCTTAGCAAATCTGGGAGTGACTTCAAACTGGGGGGGAGCAGTCAGACGGCCAGATGGCAGGGCTTCCATTCAGAGAGACCTCAGCAAAGCAGAGGAAAGGGCTGACAGGAATCTCATGAAGTTCAGCCATGACAGATGTTAATGCTGCAACTTGGTTAGGGCAACTCAGTGAATTAGTACAGCCTGGAGACTGACCTGATAGGTAAAAGCTCTGCCAAAAGGACATAGTGGTCCTGGTGATAACATGAGTGATCAGCGTACAAACGCAGTGATGGAGGTTAACCACATACTGGACCACATTAGCTAAAGCATGGCCAGCAGGTCAGTGGAAATCACATTTCCCCACTATTTGGCATTTGTGAAACTACATCTGGAAGTTCAGCTGCATTCACAGAGTCTTGTGCCCTGGCACAAGAGAAAGGTCAAACTGGGGAGAGCCTGGCAGAAAACCTCTAAAAAGCAGAATATGATCAGTGACGCTGGATTAAATCTATGTCCTTGGGGGTATTCAAAACTTAACTGGATAAGACTCTGGATAATCTGATCTAGTTTTGATGCTATCCCTGCTTTGAACAGAAGATTAGGTGAGCTGTTCACCAGCAGTCCCTTCCAATGCCAGTTCTTCTGACCCTGTAGTCCACAAGTTTGAAAATCTGAGAGCTAATGAGATGTGCTGTGCCAGTGCATTAACATGACATTATTTTGCTTACTGTAGTAGCTGCATATCTTTATTTAATATAGCTACTGTAGTAAATGAAATAATGTCAAATCAACAGTACAGGGTCGTACTGTCTGTACTACTTACTGTCTTACATTTTTCTGAACCAGATTCCTGCACAGCTGATAATTAGAAACTGTTAGCATGGCTGGCATCATATGGGATATCAGTAAGGCAAGAACTATGACCCAAGGCTGAGAGAAAAAAAGGAACATAAACAACCCCTATCTGGACAGGCTGTGATTAATACATATCAAAAGAGAGCTTGTACTAGGAAAGGTGCCTGTTTTTCAGATACAGTTTTTTTAGATACTAAATATCTGTTGTCTTCAGTCTAAACATAATCAGAGAGATTATTAGAAATAATTTTCATGTTAAAAAATCTGTCATCTTTGTGAAAAGGAATTGAAGCAGAGAAAAAAAGCAAAATGAAGACAAAGGGTGAATTTCACCTAATTTTTGTCCTACCAACAGGTACCTGATGAGCCAAAGCACAAAAAGCACAGGAGGGATTTACACAGTAACTTTAGGACTATTATGAGAATTTTTGATCGCCTCTCAGATTATTACTTTTTATAATTCTCCTATTTGCTGAAAAGCACTGTGCTCCTCTGTAAATCATTGATAAAGAAGTTTCCTATTAATCAGAGACAAAGCCTTAACTATTCCCTTGGGCGATATAAAGAACTCCTGTTGCTGAAACCGAGGAAGGTCTTGCTTGACAGGAGACACAGAATGATACTCTAGTTCAAAAGACTGATGAAAATCATGTGAAAAATAACTTTTTCAGAAGTTAATTCTTCTGTGAATAAGCAATTGACTATGATTCAGGATTTGTTTTGTTGTTGTTTTGTTGCTGTGCTATTCTCAGCATACAGCTGATTACTCTATGACCTTGAGCAATTCGTACGCAGCTGAATTTGGCCTTAATCTTTCTGTGCCTCATTTTGCTCATTAGTATAATTATTGTAATAACACCTGTCTCCTGAGAGCATTGAGTGACTTCATCAGCTATTATTTTTGCTAATAATAATAGGAGCTCTATAGGCTACTTCAGTTTACAAGAAACAGTTTTCTCAAAATAGCTGATATGAGATTAATAATAAATTAAGCCTACTGGAGAACTTGCCTGAGAATTATTTTTACAGTAATACTGAAGTCAACATAACCTATTCGTCTGTTAAGAGAGTTTGATGACAAAAACCTACCAGTAGAGTTATACAAGCAAGTTGTTTTAAACGTACACAATGCCAAAGAAAATTTCCCTTCCATACTAAAGGCTTCTCAGAGTTTAGTTAAGGGGAGGGCTAGGAACAGCCAAATTTCAGTTTCCAGGTTTCAGTCAGACATGCAACAACTATCATATAATTACAGCAACGATTTCTAATTTATCACTTAGACCACCCACAGCTTTTAGCAAATAAGACTGCTAATCAAATCACCAATTTTGTTCAGGGAAAGTTCTTTGGCTTTTCACTTTCTGCATCTTCTGGAAACAAATATAATTTTCAACTTGACATTGCCTCTCCAACTACTTTGATAGCTCTGCAAAGCTTTTATTTTTTCTTTGATATTTTGCAAAGTATAAGGAAAAATGTGCTTATGTCACCAACTTTCAAATCCACTTATATTCAAATGCAACTTTGTAAATTTGAAATAAATGATACTTGATTTCTAAGAAATACATACCTAACTCTTTAAAAAGTTCCTAAAATGTAGATAGGTAGCTACATGGATTTTGAAAGTGCCTACATGCTAAGTTCTCAGGAGGGCTTGCATCTTCAGATACCTGACTATGCAAACATCTTTGCCCTGTTGCAAACAAACTAACCAGATCCTGACTGCTTAAATCAAAATGGTCACAATACAGCATTCTTTCATGCAAACATATAAATGGGGAGAACAGAACAGGGAAAACAATCTTCATAGCATTCGTGTATGCAGCTTTAGGATGGATTCATAGGATGGAGCAGGCTGCTGGCAGACAAGAAATTGAATTATCTCAATTTTGAGATACCTCTGTGAAGCTTTTATTACAAGTTTTGATTCAGCTCCTACTTTATATTAGGAGGAAGGCAGATTTAAACCTGAGTCTCAGATAGTACAAAAGACAGAAAGCTAGAAGAATACTCTAACATTATACAAAATATTCCAGAAATTTTTAAGGAATGAATGAGAGTAATTTCTAGGTTAGGATGCACATCCATTTGGTGAGATGCTTGGATTTTAGTCTCTGGGAGAGATTTAGAGCATCTTTTTGCATTCAAGATCATCCAGCCTGATGGCCACAGATAAGAGAGATTTCAAAACTGTCAGGCAAGGGAAGAATTTAATTTTTCCCACCATGCTCTGAATGAGATCCCGCATGAATACCACTGCTTCAAAAACATCCGAAACTCCAGAGCAAGCTTTAGTTTTTGAATAGCAAAATGGCATTTAAATTACATCATCAAATACCAAAATATCTGATACACTCTTACGCAAGGACTTGCCAGCTCTGCTCTTGCACCTACCCACACCACTTGCCTACACACTCCACAAACCTTTATGTTGTCTGCAGCACTTCTGATATGACAAATAGCTCTGATCCCCCTCCCTCAACCCCCCACCTCTATTACTGCATACGAGAAACTGCACTAACCCTTCCTCACCATAGTAAAGACTTTCCCTATACTGTGGTTTCATTCAAACACACAGCAAACATCCCGTAACCTCGACCGCCTGCAGCATCCCCTGGAGAAGCCAGGTTTTACACCTCATCCTCTCACTGCTTGCCAGGGTGCCATATAGGTGACAGTAGACTCCTGCCACTGACAGAGGAAGAAGGGGATAAAAAAGATGTTGACTTGGTAAGAAAGGAGTAGGCAGGAATCTCTCGTGGCTGTAGGAGTTCAGATTTCATGGCAGGATGAAGTATTTTCTTTTAGGAAGTGAATGACACTTGCTGCATAGTTTTTTAATGCTGCTGCACTATTTGAATGCCTATTATTGATTATGAGTAACAGTCCCTGAAAAAATGCCTATGAAATAAGTCTATATTCAAGAAAATATTTTCTTTCAAATAACATTAAGAAATAAAACAGCTCCACTTTGAGGAATCATTAACTGCTGCTGAAACCGAGTTGGGACTTTCACAATACCCTTACTTCTGAAGTGGTGAATGTCAGAAATAGACTTGCAACACGACTCTAGGATTTACTTCACCCAAGTACATGCAGTTTTCTAAGCCTGAGGACTAACAAAAAGCCTGGCAAAATTCTTAAAAAAATTCTCACAGAAAAATCATAGTCAGGAAAAATGTCGTTATGTGCTTAATGAACCAAGAGACCTATGGGAAATTACTGATACTTAAGGGAACTAGGTTTACAAAATTCAAAATTAAAAGTTCTGACTGGGGGCAGGGGAGGAGGGAAAGAAGTCAGCATTCTTGTTTTTGTTGTTAATCTTGGCAATATTTACAGCTGGTCATGGCTTCCCAGTGCACAGACAGATTCAGTGGAACACTCCCAATTTTCAGTTATTGGTTTCCACTGCAAAGAAGGGTGTGCTTTACTTCTGTAAAAGTCCTCTCTTGTCAAAAGCATTGCAAGACTATTTCAGCTTTAGCCTGTAACTTTCAAAGACATCTAGAACTAATAACCAAAATGAGTTTCACAACACTTGTGTGAACCAAGTAAACAATTCACTAACTATGTATTGCAATAAAGCATCCAGCTTTTTACAGGGTTATAAAGTTTCTAAACAAACATTATACAGCAACATCATGCAGTAGATGAGATATACAGAACAATATTGATCTAAGTATTTGCATGAATAACTGACCTGAGGCTATACTTTAGCTTACATAAACGGCATGAGTTCATGAATGATCATATGTATTCAGAACCTCAGTACTTGAGCTTATACATAATTTGGAAACAGAAGAAAATGTACTTAGAGACCAATGTGTCATGACATGGGATCATCTATGGATGAACTCTCGAATTTTCTTTGCCATTTTCTTCCCAAGTTATTGACTTGACACAAATGCACTTAGGCAGAATTACAACATAAAAGAGCTTTTTCATATTAAGTAAATTGCAGTACTGAAATGGAGCCCAAAAGACATATATTTTAACTAAATATTTCATACAATTATTGAGTCAGCAGCAGCCACTAGTGTCTCTCTGCATTCCCCATACTTCACAACTTGAAAATAATAGGTGATAGGTAAAACAACAAACAAAGACATAAACAACAACCGTAAACCAGACAAAGCCATGAAGATGCATTGGCAAAGGTAGTATACTTCAAATTGAAGCCATCATTTTAAAATGAAAATTTAGAATGTTTGATGTGTTTGTTGATGGTATTCGATCCTGTATTACTTCGATAAGTATTTGTTTAGGTTGTGATCAGGTTAAAAATACGTGGAGAAATAGTACAGACTTGTTTACAGAGCAAAGCTAAATTAAAAGTTCACTATGAAACTAATGCTGTTATTTTCTCCAGCCTCAGACTTTGTTGTTTTCTTTTATGATTCTAAGAAAATTTACATTGATATTCTTTATTGTATTTACATTCTTATTAATACCATGCCTGACAACCCTATAATTTATATTTATCCTCAGACCAGCCCTATGAAATACTGTTACTTTCCTCATTCTGTTGTAGATAAGAAAGAGTAAGATCAAATGACTCGCAGGCTTCTTTCTCAGCCACTTTCCTCTCCAACCTCTCCTCAAGCCCAGTTCCATTGCCTGGCATTTGTCTTCTTTGGCACATTCATTATTTCCTTCCCAATAAGATTTAAAAAAAATAAATAAAAGAATACATAAACTCATTGATATTATCTTTTTTAAATGACACAAATCTATCATGATGACTCATTCACTTATATTAAGCTGAATATTAGAGACAAGAATTGTAAATAATGAGAACGGAAGAGAAATATACAGATGCAGTTTTTCATAAAGGCGTTTATCTTCTGGTAAACGTTACAAGGATCACAATCTTAAATGACATCATTTTTACAGCTCTGCTGTCTAAAGCAAAACAAGTGTCATAGAAAATTTCCTGCAATAATAAGTTATGAAACTTGCGCCATCATCATTTCTTCACGCATTTATACTTCAGTCTTACTGATATTTGATTAACTTCAGCTGGCTAACATCAACTTTAGTGCTATCTTATTTAGAATTATTGTTTTACACATTGTAAATTTTTATTATTTGAGATTACATAATAGGTTTTTACTGGCAGCTCTTGAAAAAAGTAATTTATAAGGTTACAAAGGTATGACTTTTTCCTTAGTGTGCCTCACTCATATGTGTAGTTATAACATGAGACATCTACAGCTCTTAACTCCCATTTTATACACTGGAAGAACAGCCGGTGCAGAAGTTACACCAGGAGGGCTTTTAATGGAGGCTGAGTGGCAGAAGATCAAAGCTGATATTAGGGAAGAAAATCAGGTCTTAAATTCCAATGCCATGTTCTGGTAAGCACGTTGTCATCCTGGTGTAGAGGTTAGACAGACAAGCGCTGCTGAGAATAACTGTTTTCATACACTGGTGTGTGAAAATCAGCTTAACTGAGAATCTTTAAAAACAGATCATGAAAACCAACATCATCTACTGCTTGCAAGGAAAATAATACTCAACATTTATGGAGAGTGTATTATTATTTTCTCTCCTCAGGACTGGATGATTGAGAAGATATAATGGTTTATTGCTGCCCCTGTAAACTAATTCAGCTCAGTAACCCTGCAGAATCCTATTCCTTTTAGCTAGATTATTTTTTCCAAATTAGCAAACTCTAATACCACCTCCTCCCCCAAAACATGTGCAAAACAAAATTATCATCTGTGTTACAATGATCCATTTAAAACAGAAAGACTGAAAAAGGCGAATATACAGATAACAATTTCCCCGAAAAGAATTTAAATTGGCCCAAATTTACTATTGTCCCAAACAAAGTGAGCACAAAACACTATCACTCTGCCAATTTAATGTTTCAAACTCAGTCAAGACCACCTGAGCGATATCAGATCATTGTCCACTTTGCCATAATATTTGAATAAAATACAGTCCCAGTAAAACTTAGAACCATCTTGAAACCATACCTATGCCAGTGACTATTCACCTCGAATTTCAGGTCCTTCTTCCAGTGTTATAATTTGAAAAAGAAATGGGCAGAAGACAAAAGTGTGCACATGACTGCCTACTTTGACTGGGCTTCTCCTGCTTGTGATGCCAATGAGGCAGACGTGATACTGTACTAGCTTCCACAGAACAATTTTGCGTCCAGTCCATGCACTTTTGAAGCTAATGGGAAGAATTAGTTTCGTTCTCATGTCTCTCTCTATTTCACATAATTATCCAGCATGTTACTTGGCTTGAGCAAAGGATTTCTTAGCATGAAAATTAATTTATTGCTTAGTATTCTGAAGCAGTAATTTTGTGTGCAGAGACCTTCATAAATGGAATAAGTGTGGTCTGTGGCTGTTTGCAATACCTTTATCTGACAAGTCTCTGGCAACAGTAACTAACTTTACCTTTTTAATTCTGCCTGAATTAATTTCTGGGCTTTTTTGTGTGTTTTGTGTCCTTTTTAGTAGTAAGGCAACAAACTTTGCATATTCATTATGAGAACTAACCATAATATGTATCAAAGTTGCGTTGGTGAAAAATGCACATTCATTTCCTTTATAAACTGTATTCACTTTTTATAATATTGAATTACAACCTATTATAATCTGAAAAAAATTAAATGAAACTTCAGTGTATATTAATACACTAATAAACTTCAGTGTATACTAATACCTTGAAGTAATTATAAGTAATTATACTTAAAATATGTTAATATTTAGGAAAGAACACACAAATATTCAGGAGTCCTTTCTATTATATAACCTCTAATGACGAATGAAAGAAGGAGTAAATTTGGAATTATCATTATGATTCTTCCATTTTTCTGTTTTGTATAAAATAGATTAGCATTAAGCTTTCTTTACTTTTAAAAATTCCTTTAATTTTCACCTTTACCAAAAAAAAAGATTTCTGTAATATTAAACATGAGCTGTTCATTACAGAAAGGGTCTGGAAAGAACAAAACCCCACAACTATAGAGCTACAGATACAAAGGATCAAAGGTCAAGCCTTGGGAAGACCTAAAAGACATTTATGGCCTCTAGATACTTGATTTAAAAATATACTCTTGCTTGTATTTCAATTTCAGGTCTTAATGAAAAAATATATATAGGCATAAGTGTTGGATTTAGATATAGGAGAAGCAATTATACTTGATAAAAGGAAAATAACACAGCCTATTTAATATCTTCAGATTTGGTTTCTAACATGAATACAACTCAAATGATGCAGTTGACACAGATGACCCCTTAAAAGTTCAGCAACCCATCAGTCAGGAGCAGTTGAGCTTCCAAAACCAAAGCTACATTAGCTTAAACTATAATATCAACAGATTTTTCAGCCTCTTTTATGCAGCCCACAGCTTCTACCAGCCTCTACCGACCTCCCTCTGCATATCACAGCGCAGCCTCATCCCGGAGCCAAGTACATTATACACTGTGTGGCTGATGAATCATTTCTATTTCTCAACCTGCTCTCAGAGTTTGATATTACATACCAT
The DNA here is from genome assembly GCA_033628505.1 of Tringa tobata. NCBI lineage: Eukaryota > Metazoa > Chordata > Aves > Charadriiformes > Scolopacidae > Tringa > Tringa tobata. The sequence goes on along the minus strand of JAHREE010000339.1, from coordinate 951,565 downwards.
CTGGCCACAGCATTCATAAACGAGGTTTCAAGGAAGTCATCTCATGGCAGAACAGAAATGGCCTTGCTAAGCAGCAAAGCTGCTAATCGATAGCTAGAAGACTTGAAAGTGGTGGTTTCATGAAAGGAAAATCCCATATGATCCTGGTCTAAGCACTTATTACAGGAGGATGAAAATGCTCTCATTTCTCTTACTGGTGTAGACACTTTAAAAGCAAACTTGTTTATAATGATGCTTTTTCTGGTTTTGGACTATTATTCAATTTCTTTCTGCCCAAAAGAATGCAGGGGTTTGTTTTGCCAGCATTTCCACTGCTTCAGATGCTTTTACATTTACTCTATCATCTGTCTTGTCTTGGACTTTCCAGCCATTGCTCCTGTGTCCCTAACCTGAAGGGACAGAATCTGAATTCTGAACTCTCCTCTTCCTGCTTTTTCTGCCCAAAGTTCGTGCATCTCAACTATTGTGGAAATGCTCATACTTTGTCTATTTTTGTTGAAAAACTCATCTACCTTTCTTCAAAAACCACCAAAACCCCCTTTTTATGGCTTCCTGTCTCTCAGCTCTGACTGAGACATGCAGAGTCTGAGGGAAGCATTCAACATAACAGATTTTGACAAAATTTAAGTATTTTTTGCTTCTTTTTCAATAAATAGAGGAAGATAGACTTATCTGGGGAGTAATCAGGAGAAGGAGTTAAACACTGAAGTCTCGAGTTGCCCTTTGCAAGAGCCTTTCTCTCAAGAGTGTAATCAAGATATTTTCACAGTGATGAATTATTGGGGGAGAAGATCATGCAAGTCATGTTTGCTTGACAGTGGGCAAGTACATGATGTTTGAGGGAAGGAAGGAAGAGAGAGTCACCCAAAATGGTGCAATTACACTGAAATCCCTTTCTAAGGAAAATGACATGTGGGGAATTGTGGTCACCTGAGAGGAAAAACACACAAACCAGGTTCTCTGTCCTCCCCATATCTTTCCTCTCTGGTGGATATAAAAGGACCTTCAAACCACAGTTGAAAGTTAGCTTTCAGGAATGATCATTTAAGACCATCTCTAATTTTAAGCATACAAGAAACACTTTTTTTTTCTTTTTGTCCTAAAAAACTCCCAACTTTTCAGTAATTGCTTTAAGATAACTTGTGCAAACCAGAAATTCTGAACTTAAAATTAAAAATACCCTCTTTTTGAACCAACATTGCATTTCTATTTATGATAGTGTAGGGAAAGTAATATCTTTCTGGGATTAAGAAAAACAGAACATGTCTGCTGTCACCTAAGAGTGTTTATACTGGACTGTTTTTATTGCCTGTAAGGCCATGAGGAACAATTAACACTTACTCACTGACAGGCAACTCGCAGCTGGCTTCAGCTAAAGTTTTAATCTTTGAGTAATAGAGCCACAGTTTTCAAGATGGTAACCATGGATCTAGCATTTAATGGTAGCCACCATTCCAAAAAGACACCAACAACAGACCATTGTGTAGCACATGCTGAAAATTTTATGTACTGTGAAAGTACATAAAACCTAAAGTCTGTTTTGTCTTAGCCACAGAGCTAATACCGTCATTACGGCTGAATCCATAGGCTGCTATTACTCCATACCTCTTTTTATAGATTTTATAAGCCTAAAGATTTTGGTGAAAGGAACTTACCCGTGCCTTCTGCTCCATCTCCATCATTAATCTTTCATGTTGCTCTGCTATTGCCAGTGTTGCAGAATGGACTTTCTGATATATCATTTCTCCTTCTCGTGTCTGAAAGGTGAACAGCCCTTCTCCTGTGTCACACATCCTGCAGAGAAATTTAAACAGAATGGAAGGAAAAAAAATGAGTACTGTGTAATTTGTATCTAACTATTATAAAGAAGTGCACACCTTGTAGAAAATGCCAACTTTTGTAGTTGAAACTCTGGAATTCTGAACATTGGCAGTTATTTTTACCATTGAAGAGAGACATATTCCGAGAGATGTGCAGAACTTCATGAGCGTAACCTTTAGATTCTGTTTTAATCATCATCTGGAGAGTGAAAAAGAAATTTTATCATAGAATAAAAACTTGAGGTAATACAGTCAGCTATTTCCAGCATTGTTTCAAATGTCTGCACTGGTAAGTGGGAGATAAATTTAATTTTCCTAACCAAATGATGCCAGAAGTAGATAGCACATCATGACTTTGAAAAGCTGACATTTTATGAGAACATAGACCAATTAAAAATGCTATTGTAGTTAATCACTACAAAAAAGTTGTATTGAAAGACAGCATTAGGAGGGTTAATTTACAACTGTCTCTGTTAGTACCTTTATGTGAGGCCGTGTCTAAAGCTATCTTGATAATTATAAAAACCATTCAGTCTATTTGACAATAGGAACAGTATTTCTGTAGTATAAGAAGACTGAATTGTGAAAAAAACCACCAGAAATAAAATTTCTTCTTTTGAGAGAGCAACTGCTCTTATCCTTATCTGTGATATCACTGTAGCTGTAAATGCAACAACAAAGATGGCTGGGAAATATAGAAATTGGGAGTAAACAACAGTGTTAGATCATTGAGTGACTGTTGCTTTGAGGATATATATATCTGGTGTTAAACAGTGGTGCATTTTGTCATATTTATATTAGTAGTTCCATTAAATTTTCAGTGTCCGATTTCTGTATTTTTATAGACTTGCATTTTTAGAAATGGGATTTAAAAATCATTTTTATTTGTTCTGAAACTTCCTGTAAAGATTTTCAGTTATCTGTGAAAGAATATTGTTGACTTGAGTCACTTGACGCATAACCTTCAACAATAGAAAGATTTTGATTTGCCTTAAAATTCCAGATTCCTTTAATGGTTTGGTTGCTTATATTATAATTAGTAGTCTAATTTTTTTTAAATATCACAGCACATCCAGCATGGCCCCCAAAAGCCTGAGGGATAAAGACTTGCAAAGCATTTTAGAAAAATGTGTCCTGAACAGTCTAACATTCTAACGGTTTTTAAAATATCCATATCTTTAGAGTTTGCATCCCAGATTCTGTAAGATTTTTCATATGTTAAATCTTATAAAATAGTTTCCTGTCAAATGAACCTATAGATCTACATTGTTTGAATTAAAGAGTCAATTAAGTGCGCTTCCTGCTATATTGCATGCATGCACACACACTATTACATTACAGCTTTTTGAAAATGGAATATTTTTCTCATGAGACATCTTTTTGTCAAATTAGAATAGAGTTTCCTACACAATTTTATTTCAAGACTTGTCTGAACAGGACTATTGTGCCATATAAGAGACTACTAAGAGTTCAGCAGTTGCTTTTGATTTCAAGGCTGACCAATGAAAATAACACCTTATTAACCCTTAGACAAGCTTTGCCTATTCACTGGAGGAGATGTGCTTTTGTAAGCCTCCTATAAAGAACTTATGCATGGCTGGTTTTGGATGACCAGAGAGGGCTGGAGACAGAAACAGATAAAACAGAGGTGCTTCTGGAAACTACCTGGTGAATATACTTAGTAATGATCAACTGAGGTGTTGAAAAAAAAAGTCACAGTCTTAAGAATCGGTGATTCATGATACCATCCACATGGATATTATCCATAATTCTGGAATGAAAATAGTCTTCCCCATCTCAAGATGTAAAGAAAATACAATCCACATTGTAGACAGGTATTATTCGATCAGTATTAATGTGGTACACTAATTAATAGACTAAAAAAAGAAAAGCTTTTGTATTAAATTCCAACAGAGATCAAGATCCCTGCTGTAAACATTTAAGATATTTTATATCCTTAGCCACAATTCTCCAAAGAGCTTCTGGTAGAAATAAAATGTCTCCAGAGTTTTGCGACATTATGGCAACAGCCTTTCAGATCCCTCAGGGCATCATATAGCTGGTACTATGCTTTTGTGTAAAGAGATCTTAATAAAATTCAAACACCGTGAAATGGAAAGTCTGGAAAAAATGACGAGGTTTCAGAAACTGAAGCAAAATATGATCTTTTTCTTAGTTTCAAAGGATGAAAAGTCCTACAGGGATAAAAACAAGGAAGCAAGGAACAGGGCATGATTAAGATTCAGGAGTTAAGCTGCTTGTTTTGACTGAGCAAAACCTAGCCACCACCGCATCAGATAAGGGTCTGTACCACCTGCATGAGCCCTGGTTGGCGGCAGCAGTGCAGGATGCACTGCTCCTGCATCCCGACCACTGCACAGGACGGCACCACGGGGCCCTGCTTCCCAACCACAATGGGTGATTGTGGTGGATGTGTCATGCCAACGTTGGAAAGCCATTGACGGCAGCCTTCCAGTGCCCGGACTGTGGGCTTCCTTGGCTAATGATGCATGAAATGCACACAGCTGCTCAGAACTGGAGGTGGAGGAGAACTATGGGCATGATTTTTTAAAGTGCTGAATACCCCTAACTAGCTTTGAAGTTTAACAGGACTTGGAGCCCCCAAGAATGAAGCAATCGGTACCTGGCACATCTGAGTTCTGTAAAAGGAAAAACTGTTAGAATGAAACTATCTTTTTCGATTCTATTGTAATTATGCCACCAAGAGCAGTGGTATGTTTTAGGGTTAGTTAGAAGCACTCCTAGGCATGATGAAGATGGGGACAGGGAAAGGGATAAGTGTACTTTTCTAAGCTTAAGAGTTTTGCCGAACAAACAGAGGACCTTTGCTTATCTGGCCAATGGGAATGGGCAAGCCCATGTGCCGAAACACAGTTCTTGTTCTATTTACAGTCCAAATACAGACAGCAGAACAAACACACTGTTTTCACTACAGCCTCTACTAAGTGCCAGATATATTTAAAGACAGAGTTCCGGGTTTAACTTTGTTAACGTGTTGCTTTATCATGACAGAAAGTGAAACAACTATGGGTAAATTCAAATTTCTCTGTGTTTAAAGGATACTTTTTTTTTGTTTAGATGCATCCTTTTTGGTTACTTTGAATTATATTTTAAAATCAATCAAATAATTGCTCCTTGGAACTTTTGAGAAACCTTTAAAAAATCTGCTTTCTACCAATCTTTTAAAACAAAAATGACCTTTTCCAAAGCACAGAGACTCCAAAACTTGTCATAAGACTTCCAAAACTTGTCATAATTTTGACTTTTTGATTTCCTGCAAAATGGTTTTCTACATTTTTGGTACTTAATAAAGAAAAATTTGTTTATGATTTTATGTTAATTTAGTAATATCTTCACAAATTCCACATTTCCTAGAATCATTCTAGAGAAAAGACGGAAGAAAAATGTGGGCCTCTTCTTTTCCTGATACTGCCACAGTTGTGCACTGCAGCCCAACCAACTCAGTATGACCTTCACTGTAAAAGAAAATTTCAATGATTTTGTGTATTTTAATCTTTTTATGAGAAACTTAACAGTCTGCAGATGCTTGAGAAGTGCTGATGTTAGCTTCTCTATTTCTGTGTTTTCCAACTTTAAAACAGGGATGCCATTAACCTGTGCTTTAGGATATTTAAGGATTCAATGCATTAAAATGTATGAAGTGCTTTGACTGAAATAGGAAAGCGCACTTTTTTTCTGTATTATTACAGAATGATATAACTGGGCAGATAAAGAAACCAGTACATAAAGAATGTTACAAATCTTTTTTTTTTACTTCTTAAAATACTACCACAGCTTCTCACAACCATCATTGTTAGCAGACCTGTCTCAAGAGCCAGAGGGAGGAATAGAGAGAATGTGAGAGCTAAGCTTGTGGCCCAGGACAAACTGGATTCAGAGATCGACAGTGAAAGTTCTTGCTTTTACTCAAAGATGAGGCTTCTGTTCAAGCCAAAGAGATCTTTTCCCACCAGTATTGCCAGATTTTTGTGCAACATTTCCCAAATTCAAACAAGGGTTTCCCACTGCCCCTGCTCACTACAGTAGCTTCAGTCTTTTTAGAGCAGAATCAATGCTAAATGTTCTAATAACCTTGCAGAATTCTCTTCAAAAAGGAAACTTTGTTAACTTGACTCGACCACCATTAACAAATGGTACTTTTTCCCAAATAGAAGTTCATGCTCTCCTGTCATGGTTGAAATATTTAAAAGTTTAATAAACAGCGCAATATTCAGCAACTGCATGAGAGGCCAAGGATTTGACATCTCAGGCTCACTTCACTACTTCAGTTAAGGGTAAAATGCATTTGCACAAAAAAGAAGGTTGTCTGAAAACTAAGATGCTCAGAAGCATTATGTGCTATAATTTGCTGTAAGTCCTTACTTTAAAATAAAGCATAAATGAAAAATGTAACAAAAATTTTTAGTTCTTCATATAGTTAAACCTATTTTTAAAGGATTTGAATGATTTCTTTTTACCCACAAATAATTTAGCATTAAGGAAATAATGGCTGATTTGTAAACTCATTACTCAAAAGTATATAAAACTACATACAAAACTAAAAAAAAGGTGAACATCCTCAAATAGGCAGTGAAAAAATATCATAAAAACCTGTTAATATTAATATTACTGTAAACCTGTTACTATTCATTATTATGAATAACTATAATTAGTAATAACTAATATATAAGAAATTACTACTACCCTACGTTAGCATTTCTTGTTCTTACAAAAAAAGGACTTCAAATTTTTAAATGAGAACAGATCATGAATAGATATTGTCCAGTAATCAGAGTCCTAAAAGTTACTAGTACCAAACTGGATGTAACTGGTGTTTCATTGTTCAGACCTGATGTGTGAAAAATTATTTCCTTTAAACAGTGAAGCTGTTTGCTCAGGCCCAGAAATGAAATTAGCTAGTGCTTATTTCCTGGATGTTGAAGAAGGTACTCAGATGCCACATATGGGACCAGACCTGCTACTGTCACAAGACGAGTAGTAAATAAAAGATGGCCTTTCTTTAAAGCCTTGAAGCTGTGGCTGTCAGTCAGGAAAAAACTAATTGGTATGCAATGCTTAACTCTGAACTGAGACACTTATTTCTTGTGTTGCTACAGATTTGATTTTCTCAAAAGTAGTGGAAACTAGCAATTTTGTCTCCAGCTTAATTAGATTATCAGTGGAGACATGCAAACACTATCTCTCTGGTGGATATCAAACTTTTGTTCTTTCCTTGTTTGTTATCTCAACTTGAGCTAAGCCATTTTGACAGAAATCCTGTCTGTTCTTTGTGTGCAAGGATGTTACACACAGAATACACTAAAGACAGGCTAGCTAACCAGTAGACCTCACTGTAAAATGAATGCAAAGCTCCCCTGAGGGTCCAAATTCTTTGCTCATTCCAGCCTTCAACACATGCTAGCTTGCTTCCTCCGAAACTTGTTCTTTTCTGAGAAAATGAAAAAAAGGAAAGTAAGTAAACTCTTTGTGGCTGGGGCATATTTAGATAAAAAGCTCCCTTTATACCTAGGAATACTTACACAACCACTGCAAAATAAACTATGTACATTTTTTTTTTTTTTAAATTGTAAGTCAACTTCTATGTTGAAAGGATAGAAAAGCAGAGGAAGAAATAAGAAAATGTTGGTAGAATCCTAACTTACAATAAAGCAAACAAAAAAGGAATACATTTGGTGGGGGAATCAATAAGAAAAAAGATAACTACATAAATAGGATATGTATGGGACCTAGGAAAGATGTATGGGTGAAGCAGAGAGAAACGTGCATAAAGTGTAATTGATTCAGGTATAGAACTTCAACATCAGACATGGTTAGAAAGACCTAAAGCTGGGACAAGGTCAGTGAAAGCAGCGAAAACGTCATATGAAAGACCTGTGAAAGGGAAAGGAAGATTGCCAACACAAAGAAACAATATAAAGGGTAACATCCAGAACAACAAGATATAGAGTCTCTAAATCTGTGTGCTGCCTGTTACTCATACCCTACGTGAATAATGAGTTAGATTGCAATGCTTTGCTGTCAGCATTTCAGAGTTTTATCCAAAGTGTCAAATGGGTATCCTGGCAATTTTATGATCTGAGAAGCAAATAATGAAAATTATCTGATATATGAGGCATCTGCTTGCCCCCCTTAATGATGGTTATTTACTGGCAAGAATATACAACACGAAAAAGTAATTATGCATGATATCTACTAATTGCTGGCTATAGACATTCCCCTATAACATTTATTGTCATGTTGTTGCACATCAGCTGAGGCTGGTAACTTTCCACTGTTCCTGCACATGCTCATGAGATACAGATAGAAGTGTTTAAACTTAAATTAGCACTCATGTGGAATCTCCTTGAATTTGGCCCAAATTAATATAGGGAACATGGAGTATTACCACACCTCTGATATGGCTCAGTAACTTGATCATGGCGCTTAGCCCTGAAGATTTGTTCAAGGTCAGATCTTGTATTTCTTGAGTCATCTTCAGCATTTTCAACTAAAAGAACTAAAGAATCTCTCACACCATCAAAGCAGCTTTCCTAATAAGATCATTTATGGCAACATTTTGCAATTCTGAGAAGTAAAATGCTCAGTGATGGAGTGGAAATGAGTGATGATTTGCTCCCAGGTAGCTGGGATTTCATCACTCAGAGGAATCCAGCAGACTTTCTCCAATATTTCCTAGAGGACCTTAGTACTTTCCAAGTGATAGCTGCACATCTTTTTAAGATATTATATGCAGTTGCCGTAACAAAAATCTTATGTGCTAGCCTGATAAATACACTGCTGGTCTTTCTTTTCCCTCTAAAAGGGAGATTTTCTGTGAGAATTGTGTCTTTTCATGATAAGATTATTTCTTTTTCTGCCTAAACCAAATGACCATTTAAGTGGTATAATATAATATAAACAGAAATTTTCTCATGAAAACATGTTTTTATTTGTTTTGTCAGATGGGAGAGATTTCTGTGCAGTACTAGTGGTAATTATGCCTCTTGGGATATTTTTTCTTCTCATTGCCTGTGCTACCTCTTCTATCGCTGTCTCTGCGCTGCCCTCTGTGATAGCACATTTAGACTAGTGGGGCATATATCACACTGCTAAAACTTCAGGGACGCTAACCCATTCCTGCATGTCAGATGCTTTCCACTTCTTGCTTAATGGAAGTGCAGAAAGCAGACTGTGTCTTTCTCTGGACTTTATCAATGATTGGCCACTAGCACTGTAATTCATTTCCACTGAGTTTATCCATCCCTGTCCATCATAAGACATAGTGGAAAAAATTGTATTTAATTTTTTTTTCCCAAGGTTCAATTTTGATAAGAAGGATTCTGTCTGGGACTTATTTCAGACCACTTTCATTTGGTTGATGCCAAGCTTTCCCATATATTCTCATTAAAATGTTCTTATTTATTGTAATTACTTTGATATGTCAGAATAAATGTAACTGGTGCTGAATAGTCAAAGAGAGTAACTCATTCTCAATGCTAATTACAGCATAAAAAGCAGAAAAGATTATTTTATTGAAGTAATGCATAAAAGGTAGAACGTGGAGAGTGATATGTAATTATGAAATAAAGCCATACATAATAGTAAACATGCTGTGCAGAGCCTGTTTCCTATTTCCTAGAGCCTAGAAACAAAACTATAGTAAATAAGAGAACTGATATTCTGGAACCTAAGAACCTGAATCTGAAAAACTTTACTATGACTTTACTGACATTTTTTGTCTCTTCCTGCTTATAGACTAGTTTCATAAAGCATGACCTAGACATTTTGATGAGGAAGACTGAATTATGCTATTTGTGCTTTATTACCCCTAAATAAGAAGGATTCTTGGTTGCATATGCAAATTACCCTCTTGTGTCAGTATTCAGTTCTTATTATTTAAGAAATCAGTCTAGGTAATTAATGCATATGTATATGCAAAACAAGCCACTTTATGGAGACTTTTTACGACTTAAAATTTTCTTTAGAATAAAAAAAAAATCATATACTACACAAAATGGAATTTATCCAAAAAAAGGAGGAATAATAAAACCAATTGTTGACATATTCTTAAATACACAAGACATTTGCATTTTTGACAGTTTAATTAACAGAACAAACATGATAATGTTGTTAAGTAATTAGTTCTGTTAGTTTTTAAAGCTCAAGTCTTGTTGGTAATGATGAAATGCTATTTAACAGTGTCTCGGACAAGTATCTATTCTTACCAGCTCCCTGAAAGATACACCGAGCACACATATATTACTATTAATATTTTAGCACAAAAGCAGCAGTTACAGTTGACTGTAAAACAAACAGACGAATGAAAAACTTTGGCTTGAGAAAAATAAAGAGATTGCAAAGACTACAAATAGCTAAATTTTTTTGGTTAAATCTTTTCACTCATCATGGTTTGGCTATTATTTGTTATCTCAATTTTGAATGAGAGGAATATAAGTTCCAAGCCCTGGAAGCTGTGATCATATTCAAATACAGATATTTGCTACAGGATTTCTGGCGCCGTATTCAGAGCTAATAATTCCCCAATGAAGACAAACACATCGCATAACAATATTACTTACTGTCCTCAGTAGCAGAACACAGGTGCAGAAATATTAATCTACATGAATATTGCTGACTTTGACAAATACAATAATGTTAGACATAAAACCCAAATAAGCCCATTACTGGTTAAAATAAATTATAATAATGCAGTAAGTGCAACAATACAGGAGCCCTGTGGCAGAGCATCACTACTTGCTACAACAGAAGCAATAAAACATAGTGGCCCAGGATCTTTATTTTCGTTTTTCTTTTTTTTCTTTTTCCTTCCCATTTGGAGCCCTAAAGTCAGTTTTGTCTGGGACCACTCCTTGCCCATAGTGTTGCAGATGGAAATCCTCTTAGATGATACTCGCTAGAGGCTAAATTAATTTTGAACACAATGTGACACAATTCTGAACTTACTCGATCTTTTCTCAGGAAGTAACAAGTTTTGTAAGAACGAGGCATCTGCCAGTTAACAGATGTTAGCATAGCAACAGCCAAAGAACTAATATACATAGGTATAATTGTTCATTTTACTTCATCTTTGAGGAACTTGGGCTGCTTAGAATCTATTACACTGGACGCTATTGTAGACGTGCCAACAATATTTGGAGTAATTGATTATGCTCAATCTACAAGTTAAGCTAAAAAGAATTAATAAAAACCAGTTTTACATGTGCACATATCAACAAATATGATATCAAGAATTTAACATAGGACCACATTTGAAGTGATCTACAAGAGGATTTGCCCTATAATGCTTCAATAACATTTCATCTCTGTACTGACTGCTGTTAGAAACACACTGCCCCTACCTTGATGCAGACAGATCTGTGTTTGTGTCATTGCTCTCCTTTTCATTTTGACAGCGAGAATAGGAAACAGATATTTCCTGCATTTTGATCAAAGTATAAGAATATATGCACCTAAGGAGAGGAGGCAAAATTTCTGGAGGGCCAAAAAGGAATGAACTAACACAATTAACATTTTTGATGGATGAATAATATCAAGACAATAGAGGTAGAAATTATTAAGGAACTAATATAGAGCCAGGTTTAAACCATAAAACCAGGAAATCAAAGTGAATTAGTCACACTTAATTATAGTGTGTACTCAAAACATCTGTTTTCCCAGTTCATGGAAAATTAATGCTGCATTCTCTCTTTTCAAAAGTGGGACATGCAAAGCGCAAAGAAATCATGATCACACTGAGCACTCTACGTTGAGATTTTTGAGTTACGACGACTTCAAAATAAAGCCTTTCAAGTGTTCCCCATCTGCCCTCCCAATTTAAATGCACCATCAATAATGGTTTTGGCTACTTAAAGCATTTATGGTTTGCCACTGTCCAAAACTTTCAGTACAGACTTTGTCATGATAGGGATTTAAGTATTGCTATCTTCTTTCAATGTCACTCTCCATCTTCAAGGTGTGAGAGCTACTGCTTTGACCACTGTGGCCACAGAGGAATTTTCAGAAAGTCATATGCAAATATTACGGGCACATAGGGTTGGTTCAGAGACACTCACCATGCTATGTACATACACTAATGAGTAATTAACATATGCTAATGATATCCAAGGACTCATCAACACTAATCTCAAAACTGGCAGATTGTCAACTCCAGTTTGGGAGCAGTCTGACACAGCAGCAACCCCTGGGACAGACAAAAGCACCAGAGATGAGACAAGGCAGGGATTTGTTTAAAAGAAAAGCTGTATTTCTCAGGTGCTGACAGTAAGAATTGCAGATCTTAGCTGAAGGCCACCTTTCTAATCTGAACTTTACTTAGAGATGCATATAGACACAAGCAGTCAAATAATGCCTTTGGTGGTAAACTGGATGTGCAATAATAACATAAAAAATTAATTATAGAAAATGTACAGCCCCCCACCACAAGTATAAAGCATTCATTGAACTTCCACCAATTTTCTACATATGGTATTTAATTTAGAGAGGAAACACGATTTCCCTCCCACTTGCTTCAACTTTTCCTCTTTGATATAAGCCAGACAGAAGTGAAGCAGACAGATTTTTCTCTGTTGTCTCAATTGCAAACAGTAACAATTCTGTCATGGATCAAACAAGTCACACTGCATTCACCTGGCATCTCTGACTCCAACTCTGACTGTGTGTATGTTTGTGTTAATTCTTCCAGCAGTGAGAAAACTCTCTCATTAGCCTGATAGCTAAAATCACTTGTAGTCTGTGTCTCAGTAAGTAGCAACTTGATAAGGGCTTGAAAACACTCAAAATATTTTTTGTAAAATTTTATTACATAAAAGAGACTCCTTTCAATTACACAAAGAAGTGGGTAGGAAAAGGTATAAGTGTATAAAACATGAGTAAAACCAAAGAAACAAAAAAAGAGTCATGCAAAAGAAAATCATCACAAAGAATCACATATATCAAATTATGCAGAAAAAGGACAGGAAAAGCATACAAAAGAATGAAAATTAAGCAGAATGCAGTATTCAGTTTAGTCACACACTTGAGGTCCCTGCATATTTTCTCAGAATATCTCACATCTCATATAATTTTCTTTCCAAAAACCTCATGGGGTGCAACAGCTAGCCATTTTCTGATGTTCTGATAAATGTGTGTTTCCACCCCTGATTATCAGCAGTTACACTGATTAGGTTCTCTTAGTTGAATATCTGCTATAAGTACTGTGTGAAACGACTGATGCTGTACTGGATAAAGACGTGCTTCATGCTATCTTTAGCGAGAACATTGGTCAAAGCAAAAAGCAAATATTCCCTCAGACCAGCTCTCTGCATAGCATGAGATAGTAATTGACAAGAAATGCACCTGGACAAGTCCAGCAGAAGAGTGGAAAAACAAAGACTGCAAAACAAATTTGGGACAGTGAAATTTAGAAGTATGAAATGCATCTTCTTTAATGCATAACATTTTTAAGCACAGCATGCCTGCTCTCCTCCCACGGAACTTGGGGCATTGTTAGAAAGCAAAATGAAAAAAGCAAACATCCTTTGCTTTGAAAAAACACTAACAAGCTACTTTTACACTGTAGCTTACTCCTCTAGTTCAATATTTCAGAGTTAAGGCTTCTACATTGCCTTAGTAATATTTTTATAAGAAATTTACAGCAGCCATGGAACTGTTCTGAACACTGGAATGCATCAATCCCTTCTGTCTATGATACTGAATGCCAGGTTTAAAAAAATCCATGAACTATAGATGCAATACCTACTGGCTTCATCAAACATTTATATAGAGCTATCCAAAAAGGAAGCACTATAGGTGGCAGAAGACAAAAGGTGAAAATCCCCTATGTGCAGTATGATATATAATGGATACTCATTGTTCTCATGCAGCAAAAGGTGACCATACCTTCCCAAGACATTTACACATAATAGCTTGGGTATGTTTGTGGCTATTTCATTTACGTCATTAAAACCATTTTGAGTATCCTATCTTTTGAATTATTTCCCCATTTTCTCACTCTGGAACATTCATATTGTATGTATCCTTCTTATTATAGACAGAATATTAGTCTCAAGATAAATGCTAATATACATTTCTATTTCTGTGTATTACTATTTCTGCTCTAATTTCTCTGACGGTCCTTTTTACCAGCTATTTGACCCTACTTCCACATGCACTGAACACTTTTTTCTTGGCTGCCCTCCATTTCATCTGCACTTCTAAGGCCAAGAGCTAATTATACTCCCCTTTCACGTGTTTCTCTCTGAGAATTTAGTCCAATGGGGCTTAAAGAAGCCTCCCACAAAAAGGCAAAGTACCTGTGAAATGAAACATTCGAGATGACATTGTCAACATTGTCAACAAGCACTTATTCTGGCCAACCTCCTCTGGCTACTTTTTGCTCAGATCTTCCGCACACTCTGATTAGATGTTGCTCCTAAAATGCTACACGTACTCCAAAAGTTGCTACAGTGTCCTGTCAGAAACCCAGCTACCTTTTGTTTTTACTCAAAAGCTTCTCCCTCCCTCCTTATTTCTGCCTTATGAGCCCATGCATATCACTACATTTCTATCTCCTGCTATTCCGTGTGTTTAGCCCATTCTGTCCCCCACCCCCACAAAACCTTCCCTCCTATTTTCATCAATCCCTTGAGTTTATTTTAGTTCAAGCATGCTGGTCACCTTGCTGTACGATGTGTGTGAAAAACAGCTTTAGCACACTCATGCCCTGGTCCTCCCCAGACCAGTGTTGATTTGCATCCCTGCTGTCACTCTTTATTCTCCGGTGGCAGTGACAGTACTCTTAGAAAAGTAAGTCACCAGAAAGATAGATGATCTAACCTGTTCTTTCATTAAATAAAGGTTTGGCACCCTCAGTCATCATCTGAAAGAATTTCAGTTTTTTCCAGTGAATCATGACCCAGACTATAAAGTTTTCTGCCCTTCAATCCCATTCCTGACAGTAAATGATACTTACAGTCAGATAATGTCAATTTTATGAGTTTTTTAAATACTGCATAGTAATAAAAACAGTTTTGCAATAAGTGATAATTTTTATTTACTTTTATAGTCAATTTAATGAAATTTCAGCCATAACAGCACACATTTCAGGAAAATAAAATCTCTCCTGTCATTCATCCCAAAATGGTTTTCAAAAAGTGTATCAGGGATCATTTGAAGTAACATTTTAAAGGAGAGGCATTTTCCAAGTTGGACAGAGAATTAAAAAAATAAAGTAAAATTTTTAAAATGTGAAAATCTGTTTTGTTGCACTGGTTCAAGCAAGCTATGTAAGTGCAATGTTATATTTGACTTTTTGGCCACTGACAGAATAATCAAGTAGATGAAGCATCTCGGTGAATTATAGCACTGTACTGAGTTTTCTTCCATAAAGTCAGAAAGATCAAACGATGTTTGGAGCTGCTGAGACTGAGAGATTCCATTAGATGCTGCCTCTCCCTCCCCTCTTTCTAATAAGATGGAAGCTTTTTAGAAAATATGTGACAAATGACTACTCAGAGCAGAAATAAATCACATAGCACAGAGTACAGCATTATTAATAGTGCAATAATAGTAATAACTTACCATGATAGCAAAGAAGTACTATTAAGAGGGACACAGTGGCTAATAGCATTTCCTTTAACAGGGGTTAAGGGACAAACCTTCCTTCAGTACCTTATAAATAAGTGGAAGATTAAAGAAGACTGTGGAACCAGTCACCTCAAAAATAGCCTTACGTTTCCAGAATGCTACTGAGCAGGCACCTTGTGTAAAGTGCTCTCCATCTACCTTATGTGCCAATATTTTGATAGTTTTTAGTTAATTTAAATGAGAGTGAGAGAACATTTAGTTGCAATACGACTTGAGGGGGACATAATATATGATAATGCTAAGAGGGCTGCGCCATGATTTTAAATTATTAGACTTATTTTCTCCTTAGCAAAATGCTTTGTGAAAACAAAACCTGGAATTTATCACATGGATTTGTATTCAATCAGCACATCCTACCACTATATAAAAAAATAAAAGGAATTACTCACAAATGGTCAATTTGATAGTTCTTTCAGGTTTTCCTATTTAGTTATATACCCATTTTGGGAAGAACACATTTTATATTATTTTAGATGTCTTTGAATATATTTGTGTGTGTGTGTATCTATCTTAGTAGCAAATGTTCACAAAAAGTAACTTGTATTTCATTAAGGGTGCAATTGTTCAGAAGTGGTGAAGAACTTATAAGAGTTTTTTAGCATGTTTTAAAGGTTTGAACCAAAATATCCTAGGTATTCTCTGGTTTCTATGGACATAAAAAAATAAAAAATAAAAATCTTTTTCACACAGAAAGCAAATGAATGCAAACTCCTCACTAATTTACTTTCAATATTATTATCTTGGTTTTGTTTACCTATAGTTTTTTATAGAAGAAGTTTTTTTCTAGTCAGTAACATAATTAATGAAATCATTAATTAAGTCAATGAGAAGAAAAGATAAAGAAAATATTCTTTACCTTCATGATTATTTACTGACTTCTGCATTCAAAGTTTGTAAAAAACTACAGCAATAGAAAGATATAATTAAAAAGTTAGTAACCTCCCCAGTTACTCAGCCAGTCCTGGGTGCACTGAAATCACATACATAAGTATGTTTGGAAACATATATATATAAAATATACACATAGAATCATGGTATCGTCTAGGTTGGAAGAGACCCTTGGGATCATCGAGTCCAACCATCCACCCTACTCTACAAAGTCCTCCCCTACACCATATCCCTCAGCACCGCATCTAAACAGCTCTTAAACACATCCAGGGATGGTGACTCAACCACCTCCCTGGGCAGCCTATTCCAATGCCCGACCACTCTTTCTGTGAAGAATTCTTTCCTAATGTTCAGTCTAAACCTACCCTGTTGGAGCTTGAAGCCATTCCCTCTCGTTCTGTCATTAATTACCCGTGAGAAGAGACCAGCACCAACCTCTCTACAGTGTCCTTTCAAGTAGTTGTAGAGAGTGATGAGGTCTCCCCTCAGCCTCTACATATATATATAGCTCTGTTTGTAATGGTATTCAACCTACTAATGAAAAGCCAGAGTACAACTACTGCAAAAAACAACCACCATGGAAATTTCCACACTAGAGTTTCTGCTCTCACACTATTACTATATCCAGATACAGAATTACTTCTGGAACTGCTATACATCTGTGACCGACAGTAAAGGCCAAAATGACTCTATTGACCTCTTTTTGAAGCAAAGTTACCGAGTATTCTCATCCTCAATAAAAGCTACGTTTTAGTGAAGTTAATAAAACATGCCAATAGGTATTTTATAAATGAGTTTGTGCCTTTGTGAGAACAATGCATTAACCCTAAAGAAGAGGGGAAATTAGGTATTTATTAGGCAAACCTTCCAAGACCAGCCTGCTAAAGCAGATTCTTAGCTCATGAGTAGTGACTGGCAGTCATGCTGTATTCAACTTGATTCCAGTATAATCAAGTCCCAAGATAGAGAAAAATGTAACTTCCCTTGCAGTTTTTCACGTGTGACATACAAGAGACAACTGGTCAGACAGTAAATGACCATTAGAATAAACATGTGTGCCAGCTGAAGCTGAGGAATCACAGTTCCTGACAACAAATGAAGCTCACAAACATTTAAACCGTGCCCCTTTATGCTTCTGCAATACTCGGTGTGTGTATGTGTAAGTGCAGGTTTGCACAGGTTCCTGCATATTCATGAACATGGCTCTTTTGTTGTGCAAATTCCAGCCTTTGAATTTTGATCACTTCCTTCTACATTCCTACAGTACACAGCCGCAGCACAGAGGGTATTTCAAACCTCCTCTTCAATCGATGATACTACATTCATAAGCTTTGGAGAAAAGAAGGATTCATTTGTGCTTAGCATTCTTGCTGGTTAGATGGTTCTCTGTGCAAAACATGGCCTTCTGCATTGGCCTTTGTGAAGTGTTTAACACTCTCCTACTGTCTTTATAGACAATTAGGTGCCCAGTTTCAGCATTTTTAACTAGCTTATACAAATAGGCTTGCTGAGGGAGAGATGCAACAGTATTTAAGTGCTAAAATAGACACTCTGGCTCTTACTGTATCTATATTAAAAATTAAGAACATTACAAATTTTATTAGAATTTTGTATATGTGAGTTTCTGGGGGTTCCTGTTTATTTATTTTATTTTATTTTAATGGGGCTTTTTATTGTTGTGTATTTCAAAGCTGAGATATTTCAGTCCTCCTGTTTTTTGAGGTAGAAGGTTAACTGTTATTATGACTTTTGGAGAGAGAAGGACCTGGTGTTGCAGCATTTCAAGATATTTACAACTGCCATATGAGATGAATTTTTGCTATTCCCCACTGTGGAATTCAAAGGTTAAAATGTAGAGTTGGAACAATGAATGAGTCCTAATGTGATTAAGAATGTATGAGTTATTTTGTCTGCTGCTTCTCAGCTCATAGATTAGACAGCAATAACCTCATTAGTCATACTCAGCATCAGGAATATTAATCTAGCAATGCATGCTTACAGTTTCCACAGAGCAAATTTATGAAAAAGCGACAATTGGAATATGGTAAGTAAATATAAAACCTTCTGGACTCAAGCATGGTTGTAAAGCCATCTGAAAGCAAAGTGACAGCTGGTATCAAAATATTTTAAAACAAGTGCTATTTTGATTACGACATACAACCGTGTTATGAAGGGAGAAGACAAACTGTACACTTCAGCTGAAGGGCACAGTTCATGGTATCTCAGAACCATCAGAAGGGACATAATACACTGTCTGCTAATACATTAGGCAAACATAATAAAATTCTTAGCAATTTCATTACAAATCTTTGTAACATTTGAATGGTAGCAATGATATTTGATATCTAGTGATCACTTGAAAACTCATGCTGCACTCTCCAGGTGGTAAAATATGTAAATAGAAGACACTTCTATAAATACCACAAAGACCATCGCTTTCCTTCTGAACTGTATGTCTTTTGTGTTAACTGGACAAACTTTAGGTGACTGTTTTTCTAATTGCATATGTTTCATTCAGAGCAAATTGATAAGGAAATTTACTGTTTAGACAATGGTGAATTAATGAATTACTGAGGTGCTTTCTATCAATTCAGTATTTACAAACTTGTTTATTACTATTCCACACAGCTTTGGCTGCAGAGCTTGCTTCTCTGTCATAGAAGTCACTGGCTTCTCGATCTATTTGTGAAAAAATTACAGCTTAATAAAGGTAACTTTATTCTACCAATATATTGTCTTTTTTTGAGATGCCATTGCTTTTCTCATCAAAATTAAGAGATTTCACAGCAAAGTGGAATGTCTCAGGCATCCTCTGTCAGTTGCGGAAAGTGTTTTGTATGATGGCTGAATTGTCAAAACAAAGACTAAAAAAAAAAAAAAGCAGAAGATTTTACAACATGCAGTAGAAATTTAGGATAACAAAGCTTCTATATAATCCATTTTCTGTTTGCCGTATTAGGTTATACTGTGGAGAATTTCATTATATATGAGTTTTGGTGGAACACATTCTGACTTACCAACACTAGAGCAGTCTGAGAGGAGCTTTGGCAGAGAGAAAATGCAAGGAGCACTTCATAAATCACTTACAATGAGCTATATTAGTTTCCGCTAGTAAAAGAGTTCTTAGACTAGGTACCATGATCTAAACCAGAGTAAGAGTCCTATAGATGAGTTAAACACACCGCACATTTTTAAGTAGGGTTTAAATGAATCAGATGACTAACACAGAACTTATTCCAGGTCAAGAATTTGGCAGGAGGCAAATTGAGAGCTGGAATGAAGTTAGAATGGAAAAAAGTAGGAATGGAACAGTACAATTACAACATAGTATAGCCTTGGCATTGCTAAATACCAGGGACTAATTAAACTTTTGAAGTGGTAAAAATGCCATTTGTCCTAAAATAAGAACTAAGTCATTACTGAAGAAACAAGGTGGTGGTGGTGGGGGATTACATACAAGTGATTCCTGTTTCTTTTTTTAGAGTTACTTTCAGATTTTAGCAATATGTACTGCTTGAGGAAAGAATACAAGAAAGAAGAGAAGAGGCAGTGAGAAAACAGATAAAACAAAACCACAGAAAATTCACATGTCCAGTAATTAGAGTTTTTGAGAATATTAGGAACGTGCAAAAGAGGAAAAAGATCCTAACAGACTTAACTAATAAGTGTGGGGTACTGATAGCTCTGAGGTAACCTTTACGTGAAATGATAAATCTATTTATTGCAGCTGCACACGGTGCTCATGGTGCTGCTCAACCCAAAGTGACTTACAAATTCTATGACAAGCCTATGATTTATAATGATGATATATTCAGAATGATTTATAATATATGATTTATATAATTCTATGATTAACCTGTGATAAACTTGCATTGATGATAACTTCTCCAAGTGGCAGAGGAGCCAACAAAGAAAGGTGCTATGCTGGAACTTGTTCTCACCAACAAGGAGGGGCTGGTGGGGAATGTGAAGTTCGGGGGCAGCCTCGGCTTCTTACCATGAAATAGTGGAGTTCAAGATCCTTAGGGCAGCAAGGAAGGCAAACAGCAAGCTCACTATCCTGGACTTCAGGAGAGTAGACTTTGTCCTCTTCAGGGATCTGCTTGGCAGAGTACTGTGGGATAAAGGTTTGAAGGAAAGATGGGCCCAAGAAAGCTTCTTTCTTCCACCTGAGCGTTTTCAGAAGCTCCCTGCTTAACCATGCAGGTCTCCTGCTTCCCTTGCCTGATTTTTTGTTCTTAGGGATGCACCAATCCTGAGCTTGGAGAAAGCAATATTTGAATATCCTCCAGCTCTCTTGAGCCCCTTAACTTTCAGAGCCCCAACCCATGGGATTTCTCCAAGCAGTTTCTTGAAGAGGTCAAAGTTAGCCCTCCTGAATTCCAAGGTTTCAATCCTACTTGCTGTTTTGCACATACTACCCATGATCCTGAACTCTGTCTTTTCATGATCACTACAGCCAAGGCTGACCCCAACCTCCACCAGTCCCTCTTTGTTTGTCAGAACTAGGTCTAGTAGTACACCTCTCCTTGTTGGCTCCTCCACCACCTAAGTCAAGAAGTTATCATCAGTACACTGGAGGAACCTCCTGTACATGCTCAGCTGTGTAGCCTTCCCAGCAGATATCAGGATGACTGAAGTCCCCCATGAGAACCAAGGCCTGTGATTGCAGGGCTACTTTCAGCTGTCTGCTAAAGGCCTCATCAGCTTCCTCATCCTGATCAGATGGGCTGTAATAAACACCCACAGTAGTGTCTCGCATTTTGGCCTGCCCCTTAATGAGAGACACTGTTGTGGGTGTTTATTAACCATTATATAACACCATTATCCATCATATTTGAGAAGTTGTGGCAGTCTGGTGAAGTTCCTGCTGACTGGAAAAGAGGAAACATAACCCCTATTTTTGAAAAGGGAAAAAAAGATCCTCCTGGAACCTCTGCTAAGGCACATGAAAAATGGTCGTTGGTGACAGCCAACATGGTTTCACTACGGGAAAATCATGCCTGACAAATACAGTGGCATTCTATGATGAGTTTACAGCATCGGTGGATAAAGAAAGAGCAATTTATGTGATCCACCTGGACTTGTGCAAAGCATGTGACACTGTACCACATGACATCCTTGTCTCTACATTGGAGAGGCATGGATTTGATGGATGACCAACTCAGTGGATAAAGAACTGGCTGGGTAGTGGTACAGAGAGCTGCAGTCACCGTCTCAATGTCCAGTGGTGAGCAGTGATGAGTGACGTTCCTCAGGGACTGGTGCTGTTTAACATCATTGTCAGTGACACGGACAGTGGGATTTAGTGCACCCTCAGCAAGTTTGCAGATGACACCAAGCTGTGTGGTGCAGTTGACATGCTGGAGAGAAGGGATGCCATGCACAGGGACCTGGATAGGCTTGAGAGTTAGGCCCTTGCAAATCTCATAAATTTCAACGAGGCCAAGTGCAAGGTCACAGCAATCCCAAGCACAAATATGCCCAAAGGCTGGGCAGAGAATGGATTGAGAACAGCCCTAAGGAGAAGGACTCAGGGATGTTGGTGGATGAGAAGCTCAACATGAGATGGCAACGTGTGCTTGCATGCCAGAAAGCCAACTGAAAGCTGGCCTACAAGAAAACTGGAGAGGGACTTTTTACAAGGGCATGTAATGATAGGACAAGAAGTAATGGTTTTAAACTGGAAGAGGGCAGATTTAGATTAGATATCAGGAAGAAATTATTTACTGTGAGGGTGGTGAGGCACTGGAACAGGTTGCCCAGAGAAGTTGTGGATGCCCCACCCCTGGAAGTGTTCAAGGCCAGGCAGGATGGGGCTTTGAGCAACCTGCTCTAGTGGGAGGTGTCCCTGCCCACGGTGGTAGTTGGAACAAGATGATCTTTAAGGTCCTCCAGCAATCAAGAACTGAATGTTTCTTCTCAGGGAGGTATAGAACTGAGTTGACACGTACATTGGTGTATGAAGTCCCAGAACAACTGTCTCATGAGGTACATAGCTAGGGGGCCACTCCCCACATAAGGGAAAAAGAGGATATTTCCTCCAACTTAACTTTAAGGGTTAACTGACTAATATATTTCACATTAACACCAAAAATTGCCACAGAGGACTGACAGACAAATGAAAGATTTCAGTCAGATGTAGTGCCTGAAGCAAACACTGAACTTTCTGCTTCAGATGACCCTACCATCTGTGTATCTACCACTGAGAATACGAGTAAGTCAGTCTTGGGTTGCATAAAAGGGAAAAAAAATATCCAAGAAATTCTCATGTCACCACTCCACAATGCCGCAGCTTAGTATTTTCTCAACCAAAGAAACAGATTCCAGATCTTTGAAGTGACAGACAATACTACACACATTTAATTAGATTTTCTCTGATGAAGAAAAAACACAAAATCAAAGGCAAATAAGGAAGGAATAGTTTAGTGTGGTTCAATGGGTGTCTCTGAATGCACAGCAAGAATAAATTTGGAAATACATAAATTATAATGTTTTGTCTACAAAATATATGAAAATATATTTCGAATAAAAGAGTGTGTCATGGATTTGGGGCTCCTTCTGTTCTCAAAACTCCAATAACATACCTACCATCTCTAGCTCTACTCAGTTGGAAACTTATAGTATTTGACAAAGTTTGGCTGGGGCTTCTACAGCCCATCCCATTATTGCATTTTCTCACCAATGCTTAACTTCAGCTTGACTTTGGCTTTTTTTTTTGGATACTTCTGGCTAGCACTGAATTGATGTGACCAGACAGTTTCCATACATAGAAAATATTGTTTAATGTAAATGGCAGAATTGCAGCAAAATAAAATAAAGAGCATTTCAAAAGGAACAAAGAATCCATATGTGTTTACTTTTCTTAGTGCTTCACCCCAGGAGATGACAAACAATTGTGAATTCTTAGGAGTCTTCTCTTATGCTCCTAAAAAGGTGCCTTAGCCAGCTTGTTTTGCTAAAAGGAAATCTTGGACAACTGCCTTTTGCGATTTCCAGAGAGTGAATTTAAAACACTGCTTGTGGTCTTTGCTATGGATTGTTTGGTTTATAACATCAGCAAAATGAATCCTGTAACTTTGGCAGGAGTATGAAAACAGTGTCTTCACACCTGACCTGGGCCATAAGATATTTCATCTGTACCTGTTTTACTACTTCTCTGGCATGTTTCTTTGTTTGTATGTAATTGTGCAAAATGGACTTGTGCAAGGCATTTGACACATGACATCCTTGCCTCTAAATTGGAGAGACATGGATTTGACAGATGGACCACTGGACCACTTGGTAGATAAGTGATTGGCTGGCTAGTTGCACTCAAAGAGTTGTGGTCAACGGCTCAATGTCCGAGTGGCAAGCAGTGATGAGTGGCGCTCCTCAGGGTTTGGTACTGGGACCGGTACTGCTTAACATCATTGTTGGTGACATGATTCTATGATTCTATAATTAATTAATCCAATCCAAATTTACAGTACCTTTATCTGGAGAGTTAGGTGGGCAGTTCCACAATGAGCATGCTTCCCATTTCAGGGGCTTAAAAACAGAGACAGTTGGGGACTAACACCCACATACATTGGGTAGCAGTTCCAAAAGTTTCAAGAGAAATAAATTCATTCATGCATATCACCTGCATTCTTAGGCATAGTGTCTCCAGCACATTCAATACCCAAAATAATGCAAATGAGGTGCTGGAACACATCACACAGGTCCATAAATTAAGGACATCCTGTTGACTCATTGATGATTCAACATTAAAACTCCCCAAGCCAATCAGAAGCTGATCAGGTGGAAAGCCTAGCTCTTGGAAAAGCAAATGCTAGACTCTTACTTTAGGTGCTCTGAATTATTGTGGGATCCTTTCACTGTGTTAGATGCACAGTATTAATCAATACAAAGCTACTGTAGTGACTAATGGAATTATGATTTACCATTTTCAGATCGATGGATAGATTGCATGGGATTAGCCCTAATCAGGTACTTTAAATAATGAGAAACCCTCTATCCAGCATTGAACTAAGACACACAAAACTGTGCTTCCTTGAAATCTCAGCAGAGTTTGAATAGAGATTAAGTAAAAGACTGTGCAAGAAATATTTACTTTCATTGGTCCACTAAATAATGAAAAATAAGGATGGATCTAACTTCATAGGTAGTGCAAAGATACATATTTATGAACTCTAATTCAATGCAAAACTAAACAGAATAATCTGGCAGTTTAAAAGAATACCTGTTCATTCCTCCCATATTTTAGACATCATCCCAATTGTGTAGTTATTACATTTCATTAAACAAGTGAACGGTTTATACATCTGAGTCCATATCCCATTTAAATGCAAAGCAATATATTTATTAAAAGATAAATTTAATTGTCTAAAAGATTAATTTGGATCCATTTATTTATCATAGTATCTCTTTGTGAATATGTTCATTTATTTTAATGGGAGGGATTTATTTTCTGAACCACAGAAATACCAAAACTGATACGGATAATATAAAAAAGAGAGCACTTAATGTTCATGCAAACCACATACACTGCATAGCTGCTAAAACTCAGTAAAAAATAAGAACCTATTTAAAAATATTTCTTTTAAAGCAATTGTCTACATTTAATATTTAGGCCTTAGGGAAAAATTAAAGCAACATCACTTTTACTGTGTAACATTCTCATAAAACATGGATGAGGGCTTCGGTTCTGATAATACAGCATGCATCAGGAATTTACTGTATTAATGTACTAGCAGATCAAGGGATAAAGAAAAGCATGCTCAGAAAGACAGTGATTAAAAAAATAAAAATAAAAACCCAAACAAATCAACAACAGATCTGAAAATTAGTGTTAGTGTTGCCCTATATAGTCTTCAAATGTTATTGAAGATACTGACTTTTCTGTAGGCCTATTTTTTACCTCTACATTTTTCTGCCAGTCTAAATCTAGTCATTATGCGTTTCCAAATCAGACAGATAAAGTGCTCCCAAGCAAGCAAAAGGAAGGAATCAGATCAAAGACAATAAAGCATGACAGTAAAGGCAGAGCTAGCTCATCATAATAAAACACAGGAAAACAATCCACGTCTTATCAGGTTGCATAGTCCATAGATTGTAGGGGAAGATGATACTCAGATACTAGTATGGAATTAAAATACTGTAGGAGGTCTGAAAAAAGCAGAGATATAAAACTCACATTTTACTTGAATATACACAATCACTATGCATTGTTTGTACTGATGTGCTGTAGATAAAAATGGAGCAGTACAGAAAGTGAACTATCTTGTAAAAAACCACGAATTTCACTATCATATAGAATGACTTTTTTCATAATTAAAACACTGTAGTGAATGACACACCTACATTTTGAGATGTATAAGAAATCAACTTCAAGTGATTAACCCAAATTAGTTTTAGCAGCTCAATTTTAGCTAACGACAATTCTCATTTCCAAAGATAGTTTCCTTCAGAATCATTTAAAAGAAGTGGGTCTACTCACAGACAGATATACTACTCTGAATAAACAAACACTAGTAAGTCTTCAATTGTTGCCTTTTTATGCAAAAGTAACTCCTTCGCCTTTAGTAAAATACATAGTTGCAAATTCAAATTTAGCCAAAGAGTCAGATGACTGGGATATTCACAAAGAATGGGATAATAAAGATAAATCCTAGGGTTTTTGTTTCTTTCTTTGTCCACTTACTTGTTTGTTTTCCCCAGAATAATATGGTGGGTTTCAGACATTGTTTTTGGCATTTTATTTGCTTTCTGGTGTTGTATAGGTACACTGCATGAACTAGTTTCACATGAGGTAGTTTGAGGTCTAGGGGAAGAAATGATTTAGCAAATTATTCTTGCTAAAATTGTATATTTGAATTACTCCCACAGCTTAATCTTTGAAATTAAATTGATACATGGATCAGCCGTTGCTAATTTTTAGTTAAACAATATTAAATAAAAAAAAGTAATGACGTCTTCATGATTTTTAATGGTGAAGTCATCACAGAAAAGTAGCAGAGCACTGAAATGCTCTGGTGACATCAATCTGGATATACAAAATTATGAGTTAAGTGGTAACTCCCATCTATAAGAAACTGCAGAGGAATTTTGGTCATTTTCTTCTTAGGCTGTAGGGTCAGTTTGATCCATATTTTTGTTTTTGATCACCCATTACTTGTGTGAATATTTGTTAATGATATTGAATAAGGAAGTACACATTGAAATGCGTATAAAGATTTTTAAGAAGGCAGTGAGGTTAACCCAAGAGAGTAGAGACACCTGCAATTTCAGATTGCTTTAGAAAATTCAGGCTTAGCATAAGGGATAATGATAAACTCAGAAAAGTCTAGAACCATACAATACAAGATGAAACATCACCAGACAGGGATAAACGCAGAAAAGGCAGTGGACCTAACGGCAAGATATGAAATTCATTAAAAAGATATGAAAGGGGGGAAAAACAGAGCTCAACGGACATTTAAAACTGACCAGAGGATGGAAATGGCAATGAAGATTAAAACTGCAGGCAGAAAAAGGAGCTAGCCTTTTTATGGGTTCACAATGCTCTCTGTACTCCTGCTTGCAGTTATACTCTAGGGTGGCAATCAGTCATCAGGAACAGCCAAAAAGAGTAATATCTACTATAACAGAAGTTGTTCCATTCATTCCTTTTCCATGATCCAGAATTAATTTCTTCTACATCAGAAGTATACTCAAATTATACCACAATAGTGTTTAAGCACAGTGAGATTCATAAACCTTAAGAATGGCAATTCAGCCACAGTTAAATAGAAGTTAGAGAAAGCTTAAGCTCATTATAAATATAAGAGATATTAATGTTTATTTCCAACCATGGTTTGAATATATTGAAAAGTAATATTCAATGAATGGAAGTCTATGGAGAGGCCATGTATTCTGTCTTTCGTTATAATAAGAGGCTAATCTAACTTATCAGACGACTACTCAAAAATCACTGCTAATTTCTTCTTGCTGCTTCTCCTTAGCTCTTACCTTCCAGACTCAAATGTGAACCATGTTGAGTCACGTCCGTATCTCCTCAAAGAGCTCAGAGGCCACATGACCAGCTTGACCTTGGCATTATGGATGTCCCAGAGATAGATGTTTTCATGTGTGATCTGCATTGTACATTCCCCATAGATATCTAAATTTGGCGTAGGCATAAGGTATACATTGAATCGTTCTGGAAAAAAAAAACGAAACACAACAAACCACAGAATAAGGCAAGAGTTTATACTGGAAAAAAAAAAAAAAGTAAAAAAGTATTTATTTACTGATGGTTCAGAGACCAAGACCACATTTCTAGCCTTGAACAGAGGTGAAGATCCACTGATGTCGAAGAAACCTTTCTAATGTAAAGGAGTAAGAGGAGAATCTTCTTCATTACATTTTCATTATAAATAATGCAGCAGACTGAAACACCTTTTGCAGATGATCTTCACAGTCCTCTTTGACATGTCCCCAGCAACTTAACCAAAGCCCTTTATCCTCACATCAAGGTCCATGACTTTTTGCAAATAAAAATTTACAATTACTTGAACTCACAAAGAGGCTCCTCTCTCAAAGAACAGAAGTACAGATCTGTTGGCAAAACATGTACGTACAACCACTGCCCTTGAAATTGCAAACCCAGGTTTACTTACTGAAGCTTGTTAATAATGATGTTCTTTGGGTTCAGTTTCTATTTATTTGCCAAACTCCTTATCATTTCTACAATTAATAACATTTTTAATCATCTGTTGCTTTCTTGAAAAATCTGATTTAACACAATATATTTTTATGGTTATGACATCAATTGCTATCAGCTGCACTTCCACTGCAGAGTGCACTCATTGAGTAAGAGGTCAAAGGCATTAACAATCTTCTGAAGTGCCTGAATTGCATATGATTTAATAAGCAACACAAAACAATCTTAAGAAGAAAAAAGTTGAAAACCAAGATGATATAAAACACCATTCACTCATATGGAAGGAAGTAAACCACAGTAATAGCAAGACAATTTTAAATAAAAACACAATTTTATTTGAAGAATAACTAAAGTTTCTATGATCTACTTCTACAAAGAATAAAGTTGGAAGCGCTAGCCTATATTTTAACTCTAAAGGCACTGAACTCTCAGAGCTTAATAGCATAATATGGGAGAGTGCAGCTGATTCACAACTTCCTCTCATAATTTCCTTTCATTTTTGAAATAGGATAGAAATGCAAAATGTCAATGCTACAGCACTGAAGGGTCTTGAAGAAAAGGTAAGACCAATTTAAAGTATAAGCATAAGCAATGCTCATTCAATAAACAGTACTGGGAAAACATACTTTAAAGGGATATCTGATAAGAAAATTGTCTCCAATTACTTAATAAATGAATGACAGTTTGGTGTGGGACACTTTTAATCCAGCATTTGCACTGAATTTTCTCATGATGTCCTCATAAAAATTAGGAAAGATTTTAAAGTAATCAGAAGAGGAATGAAGTGAGAGAAATTTATCATAACAGTAAAAATTAGATGCAGCTTCCCATTGTATTTGACATTCAATGTCAAGGACATTATGTCTCCATTTTTAAAACATTTGATATATATATACACTTTTCTGACAAATCAGTGAAAATATTGCAATTAAGTGAGTTAATATAAAATATGTTAGAAGCGTGTGTTTAAGTATGTGTGGGTCAATAAAATAGCAAAAGTTTGGCTGAGGAATTAATGGAAGCAAGCAGGGAACTGCTGGGTGAGCAGTAAGAATTTTTGTCCTGCATAGCTATTAGTAAACTTGTCATCTCCAGTGTTATTCTGTTTCAGTTGATTTAATTTTTTTCTATTAATGACTCCCCAATTGATTCATTCAGTCTCATAGCAAGTCAACCTCTTCTCCCAGGCTCTAGTTCTCATTAATCACACTAATGGGTGTTAGCCCTAAAAGTTTCATTTTATGACTAAGGTCCCAAGTGTGAAACTCCTAATGTTTCGCGAAAGTCTTCTGACACACAGCACAAATAGATTAGCAGATGCTGCTGAGATCACTGCAAAGAATTTCACTTAATCCTCAGAGGAATGTATTGGGCACAGGTCTAACCTAACCCTTACTGAAATAAAAGGAAAGACTTACATGGGAGTATGGGTCAATGACTGCATTGGGAAGGGAATGGTGGAGAACGAGATAACTTATACTTTGCCATGGAATTATATATATTGATATATACATATAACCATTTTCAGTATCCATATGTCATTGTGATGGTCATGCAAAAATGCCTAGGAGCTTCGCACCTGTGCTTTTATCACATATATCACATATTTATCACATATCTCTAGTTTTGCACTGCCATGCTGTTACTTCCTTTTCCTTACCTCCTCTATTTGAAAGAAAGATACAGATGACCGATATATTAGCTGGTTCTCTCAGTTTCCCCTTTATATTACATGAAATCACACAATGTGTTTATGGTTGAATAGGGCTACTGTGAGAGAATCAATATCTTTCCCTTTCCCTGTTTTCACTGACATCACCTCAGACAGCAGAGAAAATGGAGTAAACATTAAACTATTGTGTTGAAGGCACAAAATAGTTCAACTTGTTTTAGAAGTTAGCAGGATAGTCATGAAACACTCAACTTCTCTGAAGTGTTTGACAATATTATTGCATGAAGGGTATTCAGTACACATGGTATCCTCAAACTGCCAGGAGTCATTTGCTGCCTTTGCATGGGAGGTCAGCATCTAAGGTGAGGTGTCATGCATTAAAGAAAGTATATTTGATTAAAGTGAACATCCACTGCAGGGCAAAATTTTGATCCCTTGGAACTTACTCAAAGTGGCAAGTGCACAAACATATGTGCTGGAGAAGATTGAGGATGGATATTTTGCTTTTGAGACAAAAACTTTAGTGGAAGACTGAAGACATGGAAAAGTGTGGATACTACTAAATGATTTTAGGAATTAAAATGCAGGGTCCAATTGTTCCATTTCATAAAATATTTGAACATGTGTCTAGGTAATGGTAATACGATCATTCATGTTTTCAGAGGCAAGTTTTGCCCTTGAACTCATCCAGGCAAAACCAAACATTCATAAGCAAGATTTGGGAATCCCAGCTGAATTCTGTCACCAGATCTTCTGAATCACATTGAATAGGATATTTAACATCTCTGTGGGTCAGTGACTACCTGCATATGAATGGGATGAGACAATAACAGTCCATTGGGTAGTAAATAGAAGAAGATGCTATCCTCTTGGAAAAGACAAAGCTGAGACCCAGCAGGTGCCATTCCTCAGCATTCAGCATCACTATTCTCCTCCTTCCTCTAAAATTGGTGAGAGCAAAGTTCAGAGAGTGGGGGAGTCAGAATGAGAACAAAATGCTGATATATTGCCACACTTATTCTGCTCTTTTCTGTGTAACTGCTCTTCCCCATCTCCTTGAATAAGCAGAGCAATGCTTCATCATACACTTTGTGCATATAAAGGTGTTTAGCAATTGGGCTTTGGCAAGAATATGACCTTTAATAATGTTTTTCAGAACACAGGAGCATAAGAGTCTTTGTTAAAATGAGCATATTGACTGAGACAGAGACTTGGCAGCAAATCCAAAATGCTCTCAGTCTTCCAGCTCAAAGTTCAACTGTATAGGGGAAGTAAAATGAGTGTGATGCCAATGATTCTGCCATTTTATCACTGGATTCCTTTGCTTAAATCATCTATGTTGGAAAATTGACCAGATAACATTGCAATCTTGCAATCCAGATACTTTGTTTCATTTCAGCTTTAATGTGAGGAAAAAAGTACTTATGGAAGGAGGCAGTCAGGTTGGTGGGATCTATACAAGAGGCTTCAAAAGCAAACATTCAGTTTTTATCGAGAGGAAACTCCTTCACCATCTATGAGACTTCCGCAGCTGACTTTCTCTAGCTAATTTTCAGATGGAAAGAGAGCTCTACGTCTTGAAGTCACAATTTTGTGTTTGATCATATTTCAAGTCTATTAGAATGATTCTCTCCTGCTTTACTCAGTGAGGAGCCAGGACTTCAGAATTAATTTTATCCCTTTGCTTATAATTATTCTGCTCTGCTTCCGTTAAAATGTATGGAAAAGTTTATTAACATCTCAATGAAAATATAAAGGCTGCTATAAATCAATTATTTTAATTCGTTTCACTGATAAGCAGCAAGGTAGAGAAGAATCTGAAAACTCACTAGATTAACCAGCCATTAAAACTGGAAACACCTTTCTTTTCTGAATAAAACCATGTTTGGTTTATTTAAAAAAAACCCACAAAGTATAAAAATGCATTAAGGATAACAGAAAATGAATAAAAAACATGCAAAATGTTTTTATGTAGCAAATCACAAACAGGAATTCTACAGACCCTAGAAAACGCCCTAAAACGAGTCAGCTCTGTGAACATAAGTACAAAATCTCTATGGTTTGGCTGTAGTTTTTAATCTCAATATGCAGCACAAAGAAATAACCCATAATCCTCTTCTGAGGATTCAAGGACATTGTTCACTATGAAACGTTACATATTTACTAACAGAAATTAATGATTTTCTTGCATTTAAAACCCAGGAAGGAAGACTACTGTACTGTGGAATCTTTTTAAACAAAAAAGGTAAAACAAATGTTAGGAAAAAAAGGACAAACTTTACAAGGAAGCAATTTTATAAGGTATTAATTTAAATATTAGGCAGGGAGTAAGAGTAAAAAATCAATTATCTTTCAAACTTTTCCAGACTTATAAAATCAAAATTAGCTTTGATGTATGAAAAGAAAAAACACAGAGCACCAGCACACATAATAGAAAAACATCATATTGACACCTCAAACATGACACTAACAACGAATGTGCTACAGCAACAGAAGATAAACAGGCCTCTTCTTCAGCTTAAAAATTTGCATTTTTAAATTTGCCTTTGCCTATTTTCTTCATTGTTTACAACAGTTTTACAAGTAAAAAATAATGGAATATCATTTAGTACAAGTATTCAGTTATTTTAGTGATATTTAGTATTCAAAATAGATAGGAATAGTTTTCTCCAAAGAGAAGTACTTGCTTTTAAAGAGTGATTTTAGTAGCACTGTCTGCATACAATGCTTTTTTAACCATTATTGTGTTGAATATTTTGATTTCTTTTTCATATAAACATAGTCTGTTTGGATGACTGTTTGGATCTGTCCATTTGGATGACTTCTTTGTAGTTATTTCCTTTTATAAAGATTGAAAACATGGAGACACATTGGAAAGTGATATTTTGAAAAAAAATCACGAACATGGACAAATTCTAGATATGATGACAGCTAGGCAGGCAAAGGTATATTAAGAAAAGAGATTTGTTTTTGTTGTTATATTTTGGGGTAGACTGCAAAATGCTTCCAAATGCATTGAGAGCTGGAAAAGAAGTTTCCAGTTCTTCCAAATCAAGATAGCACTCTACATTCATGATTTCTTTCCCTAGCAGCAGCTTGAGAAACCTAAGGAATACGAAATGTGTGTGTAAGTATCATATGATATTGCTTAGAAGATTACTTGTCAACAGTGTTATGAGATCCAACTGAGTCCAGTTTTTCTTTCCTGGAGTTATAAATGTATATTATCATTTGTCTTATACTTTTATATACAGCTCCATTGTATATACAGTATAATGGCAGCTCCACTGCCATTATACTAAATTCGTTATCTGATCATGCAGTATTTACTGCTTTTGATTTAATAATATATTTTCATTCTTTATTAAGTAATCAAAATGGACATTCATAAACAGTAAGAGACTGTGTTTCATGTGAAAAGAAATTTAAAGAGAAACAGGGTTGCTGCTACAGGGCTGAGGAACACAAACAAATCATTTAGATTTGTAGGAGAGAGAAGGTACAATGTTTGGAGAGTAACAGAAGCTCCATTTCAAATCTCCCTCTTATTAGAATCTGTTTATCATTGCAAACTAAGCAGTCATTTGTTGTGAGCCTTAAGTATAAAAACAAAACCACCTAAGGGTCATTTTCCACAATGGAGTTTACACAGTGAGATTTGAGGTAATTCTTCTTGAAAGCAATAATAGAGATGAAATCCAGTGAGAAGCGTTCTGTTACCAATATGTTTTGCACAAGAATTGCTTAAATGTCTTCTCTATTCTTCTTACGAGACTCAGTAGCCAGAGGTCTCTGCTATAAGCAGTGCAGATCTACAGTTTGGCTGTTTTAGCTATCACCACTGCAGAATTGCTTGGTGCTGGAGAGTCAAGCAAGAGTGCAACCAATAAAATAGATCTCACTGGTACTTACTGAGCAACTCAGAACTATAAAGGAATGTC
Organism: Tringa tobata; assembly: GCA_033628505.1. Lineage (NCBI taxonomy): Eukaryota > Metazoa > Chordata > Aves > Charadriiformes > Scolopacidae > Tringa > Tringa tobata. The sequence continues at coordinate 917,893 of JAHREE010000339.1, read as the reverse complement.
TCTTTCAGATATAGCTGCACTACAGTGAATTTTTATCCTCCTATGACAAAAATGCCCCATGAATGCCTTTTAGCCATGATATTTGCACACCAAACAACATCTTTGCCATCCTTTGGAACAAACTGTTTTGCAAACCATATTGTTGCATTTGTGTCATAGAGAATCCGGTGTCTTCCTTGCTGAAATCGAAAGACCATCTAAGGAGAACCACAGGAGCGAGAGCGGGAGCATAAACAGGGTCAGATGTAACAAAAAGAGGTGTTAGATAAATCATAGCAAACACACATATTTTCCTTGCCAAGTATTTTCTGAAATGTAAGTTCTTGGGTATAAACAATATAACTATCACATAGCAATGAGCTTTTATGGTCCCAGGGCATATACAATAACAATTAAGAAAATCATAGAATCGTCTAGGCTGGAAGGAACCTTAAAGATCATCTAGTCCAACCATTAACCTAACTCTGACAAAAAAAAAAGAAAAAGAAAAAGCAATAAAAATCACTCAACCATATTCCTAAGGACCATGCCAACCCGTCTTTTGAACACCTCCAGGGATGGTGCCTCAACCACCTCCCTGCGCAGCCTATTCCAATGCCCGATAACCCTTTCCACGAAGAAATTTTTCCTAATATCCAATCTAAACCTCCCCTGGCGCAACCTGAGGACATTTCCCCTTGTCCTATCTCCTGTGACTTGGGAGACGAGACCGACCCCCACCTCTTCACACCCCCCCTTCAGGTAGTTATAGAGCGCGATAAGGTCTCCCCTCAGCCTCCTCTTCTTCAGACTGAACAACCCCAGCTCCCTCAGCCTCTCCTCATTAGACTTACTCTCCAGACCCCTCACCAGCTTCGTTGCCCTTCTCGGGACCCGCTCCAGCACCTCAATGTCTTTTTACTCGACCCCTTACAAGTAGCTGACACTCATCATGCAAATGTCATTTAAGGAACAGAATGGGCAAGTAGTTGGACAGATTAAGAACATTTCGTATTAAAAATATTATTGCTAGGAAAATGTAAAGCAGCACATAAAAAAACCCACTCCTTATTAGGTTAGTTCTTTTATGATCAAGGAATTATTAATTCTTATTAATTTAATTATTAATTAAAATTATTAAATTTTAAACATTTCAGAAAAATTTTTAGGGCAAAATGAAAAGAGAGTGGAGTGACATGGGATTAACGTTTAATACACCTGTTCTTTTGGGATTAATGGTATTAACACCCTGTCACATCACAGAGATATCAACAGTACAACACCCTTATTGAATTGCTTTTAGCTCTTAAAATATAAAAACCAAAAAAATATCTGAAACTGCAAAACCACTGGCACTGTAGTCTTCATGATACCGCAATCTGTGGCCTTGCTCAGATACTAAGACACCTTTTGTTCAGTGACTTGAACGAAAGCCCTCATGTGGTTCAGGCAACAGAATCTGCATGAAACTAGATGCTGAGGATTTACGATTCTATTTCAAATTTTACAAACTGTATTCTCACATGTCTGTTTCAAGTAAATATTGACTAACTCAAGAGGAATTCTATGAAGTTGACATACTTGCAATGTTTAGAAACAATGACATGGAAAGCTGCTATACCAGTGTACAGTTTTTATTTAACACAAAAATAATAAAATGGCTGTAAGAGTGACACACCTGTCATTTTCACAATGAGTAAGAATTTAGACATTTCATACATATAGTCACTTTCCATGGATTTCAAATTGGAAAATTAATTTTGACCTTTCAGTTTCAGGTCAACAAAAGCTCAGTAGAGTTTTGAAAGATTTTTAGGCATCTTTTGAACTACAATTATTTATAGCATGCCTTTAAAAGATACAATAAGGGGAAAATGTGCAAGAAAATTTTTAAATTTGTATTTTTTATCAGAGCTCACAAAATGACTTCACCCTCCAATTAGTCATTGTTTCCATAAAACTGTCATGTGGGAACTGGCACTGCCAAATTTGCAGAAGAAGATAGCTAGTATAAACTGAGAGTTCCACTCAACTGATTTCACTGAAAGAATCTGTTAAAGAAATTTGAATGCAACTACAGGTTCTTACAGCACAGCTAAATGAACAAAATGCTAGATTACATACCAATAGTAACAATCTCTGTGCTCTCCCCTCCTTCCAAGTTCATTAAAAGGCCCCCCAAGCCAGAATTTGCTTTGCTTCTGAACAAGACAACTGAGGAGACAACTTTGAATTTCAAACATGCTTATTAAAATGCAGAGTTGTGCATCAAGGGGATGAGGGAAGGAAGCTGATAGGTATCAAAATTACTTGTGTGAGATACCGTAACTAATTATTTAGCAGAGCACGATCGTCAAATATTGGATTATACCCACTCATCCACTTGGTTTAAAAGAATATGGCTAATGATACTTTCCACATATTATTATTCATGTGATTTGTACAAAAAATACATGCTTTGCCTCTTTGTTTCTTTTCATTTATTTACTTAGAATAATAAAGATGTCAATTATGTTCATATATGCTGGTTGGTAGCACTGCAATTAATTTCTAGACTAAAGGATTTGAATCAAGACTAGTTCACAGAACAGAACTAATCTATGTCTTCTGGAGGTCATATGTGTATAACTGGATCTCTTCCAAAAACAAGATGAAATGTAATATTTACCATCTATGTGTGAAAGCTGCTGGACAGTATATGAATTCACCACACAAAGAGCGTGAGAAATTTCAAGCTATTTTGCTCACATCACAGGCTTTTGACAAGATTTATTTCCCTTTGCATTTGTGAAGAAACACATAGTTCAGTTATCAATCATATGCATATGAGTTTTATACCTATAGCTTATGAGCATATAGCAGATAGGATGCTTTGAGTGGTGTCTGATTGTTATCGCTGTCTTACAATGTTAGTAGCTCTCCCTTTGAGAGAGCTACTCAGTAGCTGAGTAACTGTAGTATCCAGTTCCAGACTACAAATTAAATCCTGCATGTCATAGCAAGCAAACAACTTCATAAACATTTGAACTTCTTTTGAATTGCATCTGAACATGTCTGATTTTTGAACAAAATTTTCTTAAAGATTTCTGCATACTTCATGTTATTATGTTCAGAGGTGTCTGGACTGATGAAATTAGTACAATATAATCAATATAGTGCTATTCATTCTATAATTTAATTATGTAATTTTGTTTATAATGATAGTTGGCTTGATATTTTATGACCATTGAGTCAGTTTGTTTTATCACTTTGTTAAAAGCTATTGGATTTTATAAAAGCATTGAGACAGTAATAATCACTGAGTGCTGTAATTTAGGGAGGAATAAATGAGCACATTTTGAGTTGCCCTCATGTTCATTAATAGAAATTAAATGACAGCATAATCACAAATTTTCTTTTGTTACTGCATGTTCCATCCACTAGTATCCTTCCTGTACACGCATCTAATCTAAAGTTCTGTTCCAAGTAGCCTTTATATGAAGACTTACAAGCTCAGGCTTAGTGCGGACTAGCATCTGTCATTGCCTTTTTCAGCTGTATTTCACAACTTAGATGACCTTGACTTCATTATTCAAGACAGGTATAAGTTTAAAGCAAATATGTGTTTGGCAGTCCGAAGTGGTGTTGATATGTTCGTTGCTGTCTTTTATAAGCCGTGAAACAACAGCTGCTGCTTTATTCCTCTGCACAGAGGCCATTGCTTCCAGAACCAGAAAGGTCATAGTCATAATTTCTCATGACAGGAAAATGCAAACACAATTGACACATGAAGTCACTCTATATGTGCTATTTGGTATTGAATTTAATCATCTTTATTTGTAGAAACAATAGGAATGAGCCTTAAAAACACACAAAAAGGTTTAGTTATTAATTATGTGCTTCTAAGCTAATAGTAAAAATCCTAGGAACAACAAACAGAATCAAAGATAACATGGGACATCGCCTAAGAAATTATCTAGGAGCAATTACAAAGTTACTTACCATTTTGTTCTCTCTGGACTCCAGCAGCGAGCAAATCTGGTTCCCCAAGGCTTATATCATTGAGCCTGGTTCCTAGACACTCCATGCAAAGATGTTTGCACCATTCCTCTGCCTCTAGTTCTGGAAAAACAGGGAAAAAAAAGTTAGTGTTAATATTTTACTCAAAACCAAGTGAAGTTAAGTCAATATCTTCTTACTGACCAGATTTATGACAATAAGCTTGTGTTGAAACATAGGTCATTAGCATAAACTTCCACACCTATTTCTTTGCCTTGATTTATGAACTTATAAAGGGGTTTAGACTATCAGGACTGCATCTTTCATTCTGAAATTTGAGGGTAGGAGGTAGAGTTAACAAAAAAGAGAAAGGACTAGTGATTTTTCAAGGCATTATCTTCCTAGTAGGCCTTCTTGAAAGAAAAAATGTGATATAGAAGAACATTAGATATAATATCTGAAATACTCTCTACTGCTCTTTAGGTGAATCTGAACTATTAAAAAACTTTCTGTTCCTAAAACTTCTAGAGTATTTTTCTAGAAGCAAAGATAAAAAACAGTAATAAAAGCATTATCAAATATGAAAGTTCCTTCTCTGCTGTACCGAACAGCTATCTCTGTCAAGTTAGCTTGAATAATTAATTTCTTCAGTTCTGTTCACCTTCTTTTCGTCTCACAGAAGTTTGGGCATTAGTTGGAACATTTGTATGAAAATTCAAAACCTCCTAGTTCTTTCCCAGTCCTCTGTTGCATCCCAATGACGTACATCTGAAAGCTCCCTATCTGCCCGTCTACAAGATATAAATTCCCCAAGGCATAAACCCCCAAGACACCACAACAGTTCCTCCTCCACACCCAGCCTCATCCTATCCGCTTCCCAAACTTAACATCACAAAATCTCTGGCATTGGTCAAACAAGTAACATTGCAAGTTGCCTTTCACACAGTGTGAAACCACAACTAATAAAAATCATATAACTAGGCCAACTGCCTTTTATTACAGAGTAAGCTTCACCTTAGGGAAACTTTCTGAAGAGCAGGCTTGGCACCAGGCACACGCTGAGCATCCATTGTCACAGTCAGTCTGTATCTGATCATCTTTAGGAGTGGGTGACTCCAGTCATCTAGAAATGTCTCTATTAAACTGCCACAGTTTTTTCATTTCTATTTTTGGGGACATCTGGAAAATACTTTCGTGACAACCTCTCCCATGCATTTCTGAAATTCAGAGAGTTAGAAAAAATACTGCATGCAAGCCCTGAAGCATCTAGTGATGATGACTCATTGTAATTAGTGAAAATTTATATCCAAGGAAAATCTTTCCATGTCTAATTGGTACAGTCCTCAAATCTTTGCCTGGTTAGGCATAGATCTTGACAGAAACATTTGCTGGACAAGAAAGAGAGACAGGCACGCAATTTTAGGTCTCCAAGAATGTTTGGATACTATCCTTTGCTCAGGGTCCTGAATAATCCAGGAATAGATTGCTCCTGAGTTACTGTCGTGGTTTGAAAGAACCACGGGGCATCCGCTCGTCCAGACCCGAGTCCCCACCGCCACCCCGGCCGGGAGGGGACAATCGGGAGAAAAAGGCAAAACTCGTAGGTTGAGACAAGGGCAATTTAACAGAACAGCAAAAGGGAGCGAGAAACAACAACAACAATAACACTGACAGAGGAATATACAACCGCGATTACGGTACCGCCACTTGCCGACCAGCACCCGGGGCGCCCCCCGATCTCCTCCTTTCGGGGCTTTCCTGTCCCTCCCCTTCCCCGGCAGCTCAGGCTGCCCCTTGGGCATGGCTCACATGGGATGGAATACCTGTGTCCCTGCTAGGTCCTGGGGAGAATTAACCCTATCCCCGCCAGACCCAGGACAGTTACTCTGGCTATCAGCTAACTGAGTTCCCAGGCAGAGCCTGTTTTAGGATTTTTGAGAGCCACATGTGGTTGTTGTCACACGGACACAAACAATTTCAGGAGCTTGTCCAGAGGGATATAAGCAAACGGGTTTCCCTTATCCTTCCTGGTTTTTTTGCAGTCTTTGTCTCGGGGCACAGATCCCCAAAATTGGTTTTCTAATAATAACCTCAACTTCTGGTTGTATGAGACAGAACTTTCTGCCACTAACAGCCAGATGACATTTAACTTTGTATGTGAGAAAAAATATCGAGGTAACAGCATACTGCTCCTTGACACATACAGATACAGCCTCCTTGATGGAAGTAAGGAGAGAACAGGTATATCTCTGGATGAATTCCTCTAAAATCCTACCTCCAAAATTCATTTTCTGCTCATGCATGAAGAAATTTCCCTCTTGTTTTCCCTTCCTCTCCTTCAGCCTTTGCTATTTCCTTGGTTATTTGCTGAACCAGAGCTGGGCCTATAAATCATACCTTCCCATGGAGAGGGCTTCATGTCAGAGAGATGACAAAAGTGGACCACAAGACATGCTGCTGTACTCTGCAGCATGCAGAGGGAGTGTGGGGGCAGTGCACCATCATATGGGTAAGCCAAGCCCTGCCAGGGGGGGTTCCCACTGAGTCTCCCAACATCTGCTTCCAGCTACAGATAAACTCGGGGAAATCAGTGCAGAAAGGCTGGCAGCGCAAAGGTGACAGTGCAAATCTAGTCTAGTGCTCCCATGTTTCCTTCCCATCCCCCTCGCCATTTCTTTTCTGCCTAAATCATATTGCAGAACAATATATACGCTGACAGAACGCATAGCTCTATATAAAGCCTGTAGTTTTTCCTGGCGCATGGTCAGGATATAACATTTCGTGTATTTTACAAAATCTGCATTTTATTACTTTCTTTCACTGTGTCTGCACCCGGACTGAAAGGGTACATTCTGGAAATGTAGAACGAGATGATGGTAAACAAACACTAAAGTAACCTTTCTAATTTTACAAACATCTAAGGAGAAAGGAAAACATATTGGCATTTTCATAAATCCAGCTTAATTTAACATCAATATATATTCAAAACAGGACTCATGTAAAAGCAACAAGTTCTATTTATATGTATTCTCTCACCAGATTTCCAGCAGATTTTTTGGGAAACAAACAAAACGCATTGTTCTAGAAAGCTGTTTCTTGTAAGAGTCTTTGTTTTCATCTCCTCAATCCATTTGCCTCTCTCTATGACAGGAACATCTAGATCTTGAAAGTTTGGATCCAGAAACGGCCTTTCAGAATGTTTGACTCTGGCAGTTAAATTTAAGCTGCTGCTTCTTTAGTGCCAGACATTGGTGATTAGACCTAGATTAGACCCTTCTCCAACTGCTACACAGAAGGCACATATATTACTGTGAGCATTATAAGATCATTGCTGTATTTTGCAAAGTGTGGGCTATAACATGCATTGTATTACCGTAACACTCAAACTTTGTACCTTACAAAAACGATCAACTTAATACTACATAAAATATAGTTTCAATGCAGAACTGAAATATCTTCCCACAGAACTGTGAGGATTTGTGTCTGCTGTCAGAAACATCAACATTATCTACAAATGTGTTTGTAAGGTCAAGGGTATGATGGCACTCTGAGAGGTAGTTTTACCTAATGCATCCTAATAGCGATTTCTTACATGCAAGGGATTGCCTGCAACCTTTTCCTTGACAGACATGTGAAATCTTCTTTAGAAGCAGGTGAATTACCTTTCAAAGCTAAAGCCGTATTTTTCCTTTCATTATGTGCATCTATAAAGCAGTTCACCATTATTTTGTAAAAAGGTCTATAGAATGCTTTGTGTTTCTGGATAACAAATTAAATATTATTTATGATATTTAACATTTATTTATTATAATTTTTAGTACATAAATGCTTCAGTCACAGTAGCTATCTTTAAGAATGACAGCTACCACATCACAAAACAGAGCTACCACTGTTATTTCTTTATTTTGATTATATAGATATATTGGAACATGTGAAATATTACAATGGAACCAAGCCATAAAAAGCTGTCAGCAAAATTCTTCTCTTTAATGCATGTAGATTAGATTTATTGGTGGTAAATGCTGAGTTTTTAGTCGTAACTGGTATTTGTCATTGAAAAATTTAGTTTCCTTTTAAGATAACTGAATTCTTAGACTGAATGATAAATTGTAAAGCATGCTTTCACAGCTATAAATAAAATCCAAATACTTGCATTTTCATCTTTATTGTTACTCAATCATAAAATGCTGCTATACAAATGTCATGAAGTGAGATAAAATTCAAAGAGATGGGAGATCTTAATTAGGCACTGTTTATTGCATAAGAAATATTCTGGGGAACAAATCTGTAAAATTGTTATCTGAAAACACACACCTTGTTATTAGCTATTTCCCTGCAGTTTACCTGAGCTTCTAGGTCATGCCTGAGATTATATGTCATTTCTACTTCAGTTCCTAGGTGATTAAACTGGTGCTGTACCTATGCCAACCACTGAAGTTGTTTACTGCAAATGATAAATGGGTTTGGTGATATAATAATGATGATGAAATAATATTGGCAAATGGTGTCAGAATTATAAATTTCTATGAGTGAAAGAGCTCTTCTGCTACTTATGGTTTCAAACAGTTTGTGTTACACAACATATTCTACAGGGAAGAGGTGGAGGGCAGAGATAGAGATACAAGGATATATTTCACTTCACTGTCCTCAGAGATTCTCTAGGTCTCTAAGGCTAGAGAAAAGGTTGTTTTCAGACTCCTAACTTTTATTTTATAAATATTTAAAATATGTTATCTAAAAGTGTCTCTGCTACTTAGGTCACTTTCGCTAGAGCACTTCATACACACACTCAAACGCACATACAAATGCAAAGCAGTGTGGCTATTTCTTGTCATTGCTCAGAGGACAGTACTTATTTTGTTTAATAACATGTATTACTGATTAACACTGGCTATGCATGAATTAAGCAATTTTTTTGTTAAATGATAGGAAGCAATGAAGGGTACATTTAGTATAAAAGAACAGAAAATTAGTCTGTATGTAGACTAAAACTTGATTTCAATTAGATAGCAACAAATATAGCAGGCTGCAACCCTGAAAGAAATTTGGTTATTAAAATGATTTTTTTATTGACCAATTATATTTGAAGACATTTTATGAGATATGGGACTCCTATATAGAACTTTTGCTTGGGCTTCAACTAATAATACCTCTAAGGAAACTTTTAAAAATTTCTCTTGAACGGTGATTTTTGAATCTTTTACCTGGAGTGTTCTGTTATTACATAAGTGTAAATCTCTGAACCAAAAAGGCAAAGGAAAATTGATGAAGAAAAACCACGTATACTGTTAAATTTTATTAATTTACTGAAAATGCTCTATATTCAGGCCATGAGAAAATATTTTAAAGGAAATCTGATGATATTCTTTAGAAAAAAAGAAGTCAGTGACATGTCATTGTCACTTTTTTCTTTTAAAACCATAAGACCTGTAAATTTTAAATGTTTCCAGTTACTAAAATGTATGCATATTGTTGAATATACCATCAGTTTAAGGGCATACCCACCTTTCTCTGTACAAATTGAGAATTATAATTTTTTTTTTGCTTAAGAAAATATTGAATAATGCAGCAATCAGTCTAAACTAATAATTACAGAATTAGAACGCATTCTGTAACTTTGTTGATATATTTTCTAGTGCACCTTTTTTTTAACTGAGTGAAGATATAATCTGAGTATTATACAAAAAGAAACTTTTATTTTCCCATAATTCACTATTTTAAACTTGTGATGGCATAAGGATAGCACAGTTAATTACAATAATTACCAAAAGACATTTATTAGCTATAATAAAATTAAAACGGATACTTCTGCCAAAAATCATCCACACTTATCTGGGGATACTGCAAGATACATCACAAACAGGGTTTTTTTTTAATTTGGGCATGTACCTGTGTTTGCAAATAGCCAGCTGTGTATCCCTGTACTTATCAAGGTTTATGAAAACTGACATTTTCCTGACAATATCCTCTTCGTTTCTGCAAGTCGGATTAAAAGTGTCAGCTTGAATAACCAGCACTCAGCTGCCAGACCGTATGCTATCTTGTCTATAATATACACACATACAATGTTAGGTGAATGCTTCTGAAGGCAATAACAGTATTTAAAAAGATATATCATATTGATGTTACTATCCATTAAACTATTTACCTAAAATAAACTTCAGTTGCACATAATAACTACTCTTACCTACATTGCTCCCCCTTTCCAGTGTAAAATTGCAGTGAAAGAGCACCTTTCACTCAAACTGCAAAATAAATGCCCCACAACACAGACTAGCAGTCTCTAACCAAAGTTAAAGCAGTAAGAAATGAGGATTCCCACCTGAAATGCTGCTTGAGAATGTAGTTTTCCTACAGAAATAGAACTTACTTGTTTAAAAAAATTGAGAATATATGGGAAAATGAAGAAAAATTGTTAATCTACAAGAAAGTGATTTTATTTGCTCAATACTAGTGCTAATGTAACTTCAGGACTTTTTGTTTTGTTGTTTTTGGTAAGTGGCTAATTTCTGCTATTAAAAAAAATGAATATCACTTTACTCAGTGATTAGTCCTACAGAAATGAATGATGCCATTGTGGAAAGAAAATGCTATTTAGTGGATAAATAAGTCCATGAGGGTAGATTTATAGTTATCCTTACAGATAATGTATACTACTTCATGCTGAGGACTAGTGACCTTCATTATACCATAAATGTCTATTAAGCATTAGTGTGTCCAACAGATCAACAGTGAGTTGACAGAGCATCATTACTCAAAAATATCCCTAGCCAACTTTCACTGTCAATTCAAACTTTCTTTCAAGTGTAAAGTAATAGTTATGAAACCCTGTCTGAACATAGAAGAAACATTCAAGGTGAGGCGATATTGGAGATATTCAAGGTGAGGCTCAACGAGGCCCTGGGCAACCTGATCTAGTTGGGGATGTCCCTGCTGACTGCGGGGAAGTCAGACTAGATGATCTTTGGAGGTCCTTTCTGGCCTGGACCATTCTATGATTCTATGATTTTGTCTGAAACTAACGAGCCAGTTCCAAGAATCTGGCATGGGAATTGGTTCCCCAGGATTGTCAATCCATACTTGTTTCAACAATTATTAACATTAAATGACAATGGCATGAAAATAAAGTAACCTCAGGCAGCTTGTCTGTAGTGGGAATGATATAAACACTATCAGTCAAGTGTCCCAAAAGGTATGTCACCAGTAACAACATACAGAGGATGCTATCACATCGACTTATGCAGCTACCGCGTGACTGGTAGTCACCAATGCATTTGTCTGGCTTAAAACTTCATAATGTTTCAGATTTAGTCTACTCCAATAATACTTTTATTCATCCTGAAAGGTTATAGGGCCTTTTCTAAAATGCATGGAAAATTAAATAACTTCTGTGTAGATCTAAAGTATGCCTCTTTCCTATTGTCAAATGTTCAATTTATGGTCTAATAGGAGGATCCTTACCCAAATAAACTAGTACAAATTCAGTCTTATCTTTGAAACAGTGATAAATCTTGCCATTTGAAGATCAGAAATACTATTAGATACGGTAAATAATTCTAAAAACATTATTTTCCTCTACATAATCAAAGTAATAAAGACTAGTTTCAATACATGGCAGAAAAAAATATGCACTGTTGCCACTATAGGCTTCATTGCTCTTATGCCTTTGACCACATGACTATCACTCCAGCCATCTGAATATCTTCTGCGTTAAATCAGTACGAGCAGACAACAAGTAGCAGACTAGGAAGTCTTTGGAATCTCCCTGTCTTCCTTTCTTTAGCTAAACATGTCTGACTAAAGCAAGACTTCCAGCTTTGAATACTTAAGATTTATTAAACATTGTCCCATTTTTTAGCTGAGCACTGAGGACACTGTTTGTCAGTGTTGCCCCCTTCTGGTATTGCTGTAAGGCTCTAGGAAACCTTTCCTGCAAAGTGTTATATGCCACTTTCAAAATAACAAACCTCCTGAAAGAATATCTTTTTTTCTTTCTGTGCTTCCATTGCCCAAAAAATACAGCACTTTCCCCCAGACCCTAAATTTAGTATTGTAAAGATGTGAGTCCTTGTTACTATTATAGTTCACAAGCAGGATTTTTATGTCATTGGAAGTGCAAAGAAACTGGTTCAAAGCAATTGCAGACAACCTCTGACTGAATTGATCTGCAAGATGATAACACTGTGGTATGTGTTCTATTTGATTTCCAGCTGCATAAAATTTTACTCTGAGACAGAACTAAGCATTAGCTAGAGATGACTGTGTGTGTCTTTTGCTTTATCCTTGGTGGATTTTAATGTGGTAGTGCTGCAAAAAGAAAGAAAAAAAATGCCCAACATTAAAAGTTGCATAGTCTGGAGTTAGTATCTGAGGAAATGTAATGAGAAGTGTCTTTCATATCTACAGAATTTAAACCTAAAGAGATTCTTTTTTATTATGAATTCTTCACATTTCTTACTCTCATTTTACATTTCCTTGTATCTTTTATTCTCAGCAATAAATGGATCCCTACATTTGATGCACCTAAATTTTATTTCAATTAAAAAATGTTTTATGAGAGTAGACATTCTTTGAATTTCTATGAAAACAGATGGTTTCCAATCAGGCAAAATGTCCTGTAAGTATTAGTCCCCTAAAATAAAATATCTAAGTTATGACATTTTAGATTCCTGGTTTTTGATATGCACCGCTGATATCTCTACCAACATGGTCTTAAGTAAGAGACACATATGGCTGCTTGAGAAGGGGCAGGCTGCTTAACATTGAAACTCAGAATCCCAATTTTGTTTTTGTTTTTGTTTTTTTTTTTACTCAGTGGAACGCTTCTAAGATTCAGCTCAGCAAAACTATGTCCTTTGCTGAACCAGGAAAACAGCAAATAGATCCAACTTCAATTATGTGTCATTTTCCTCCAAGAAAATCAGAATAAGTCTTGATGAGTGCAATCTTACAGAACACACCACGATTAAATCATTTGAAACTTCAAAAACTTTGCTGAATGATGGCTTAAGGCCATGTTAACTAGAGATTCACTGATGAAAGATTGTTTTACTTCAAATTTTTCATCCTTATTTAAGGGTAAACAACTCATCTAAAAGTATAGAGAATGTTCAAATTTAATATTTTGAACCATATAAAGTGAGAACTGCACAGAAAGGTTAGGATTGTGGTTTGTAAATCAGGGGTGCTGATTGCAGTGAAAAACAGCATCTGAAGTTGTAATTTATGCAGACTGGTGACCGATTGCTACTTAGAGCTTCCTTGTGAACTGATTTATAAACACACACAGTATTAGAGGGCAGGGGATAGACATCCTTTCCTTTACGGAAGAGTTGGAATCATAAACTAGCAAAGACTGGTTTTCATCCTGGATCAGTGTTAAGATGAGATAATAATAGCAGCCAAATCACAAAAAGGAACTAAATGCATAATTCTCTCCATTTTACTGAGTCAGGTAAGGGCAGGCAGACACCTATGATTTTTTACTTTTTCATAATAAACCATAACATATGCCTTTGCATAGAATCTTTATAACTTTTAAAATTAATGAATTGGTTTCCATGACTAAAACAAGCAGTGTAATATAGTAGATTGAAGCACAAACGAAAGAAATTTGTTATAAAAATGACAGTGAAATTATGGAGGAGTAGTGCTTTACTAAGCTAGAAAGAGAGAAAATCTTTTCTGTTTATATCAGAAGACTTGGCATCTTCTTTTACACCACCGATTTGATCCCCCTTGAAGCCCAAGCCTTGTATTCACAAATACATGTATAATGCTTTTAAGTACAGAAATCAAATTTGAATGAAGATTTTTACATATACACTACTTAGAGTTACAAATTTGTAGTTTTTCTTCAAGACATCCATTAAAGACAATATTTCTTCCGAATTCATAATAATCTTCATCAACATATATATATATATATATGATTTTTTTTACATGCTGGCATCTACCTTATTCACAAAGATCACTGAAATTATAGATGTGACAACCTTACAAAATTAAAATGATTCAAAACTTCATAATTTATGGGCTACCACTAGTTTCTTAATTTAGCATGCACACAGATGCAAACTGCCTGTAGTTTGACATAATCACATGCAGAAACATACAACTCTCTTTCCAGCTCCTTCCTACTCACATGTTCTAGTATTATATGATCATAGATTTCAAAAATAAACCCCTAGAAATTAAGACATTAAGCCTTTCCACTTAGGTTGTGGTCATACAGTATTAATTTTTACTATACTCATGTCTAGTTTTTAACTAAAATGGCAATTTTTTATAGGATACAAATCCAAGGAAATCTCCAAATATCAAGAAATGCATAGCAGGGCATTGCACTTGAAGGACTAGTTAATGACACCGGATCCTTAGAATTTCTTTTCAGTTAGTTCTTAACCACAATAAACTATAGTCTTTTCCTATAGATAAATAATAAACACATCTTAGCAAAATGTATAACTGTCAGCATGAAATATCATATGCAAAGAAAACTAGTTATACTCAGCACATGCTGGAATTGTTGTTAGACAAACATAATATAGAGAGGTTGCATACTTGAATAATGCTGATTTGTACTCTATTACTGATGAGTAACAGCAACAAGGACAGCATTTATTAATGGGGTGTGCTGCTGCGTCTAGAGACATATACCGGGAGCACTGCTTCCTGAACCACATAGATGTCATGGACGTTGTACTACACTTGGGAAAGATTCACACTATCACTAAGAAAAAAAACCTTTGAAATTACATTAATTTTTTGAGTTTCCTGTATTATTTCATTTCCCATTGCTAGAAAGAATAGAGGAGGTAAATGTCAGACACCTTATTTAAATCACTTTTTCTGCGAGATGATTGTACGCTATAGCAAAGTTTAGGCTAACCTCCTTGCATGCTCAGGCAAAGATACCATGGTATGACTGTAGATGTTTAGAATATAAAGCAGAAGCTACACAGAAACATATTTTGTCATTCTTACTGGATTAATATTTATAGGAACACACCTATCAAAACCTGTCTTTCCTAGATAGGTTAGCTTAATTATCTAGAGGATTGTCCATTAGCACAATCAAATGTTCTTTCATTTTACATTTATGAGCCATATTAATTTTATATGCCCACAGCAAATTCTCTAATTTGATTATTTCAATTGCTAGGTCCAGTCAAAATTACCCGTAACGCAATCTGGGCAGAAAAACCAGCTGTATTATTGAATTCATGTTTTATTTATGGAATATAAACTTCAGTTACAGGATTGATTTATTTTTTCCCCTTGAAATTGAAATGAAATGCTATGCTATTGAGAGGTTTGGCCAATGAATAACTTTAAAGAAATAGACAAATTCATACTGTCACTGAGCAAGTACCATTTTGAAATGGAGTTGACTGAGTTTCCTACATCAGTCCAAAGAGCTATCTTTGGGGGACACTTTACAAAGTATTTTCCATTTGTTGAAACAGAGATAGTATGTATTAGTGAGGCTTTGCTTTTATTTGAAAGATGATTAAATGATCACCTTGCTGACTGACGTGATTCCTTTTTCCACTTCACTAAATCTTAGTCTACATAATTTATCAATAGGCCTTCCTGTTTTCACCTAAATTGGGGATTACTTGGAATTATATCTAGTTTAGAAACAAATGATGCTCTATAATAGACCAGTTTTTCATGTTTTCATTACTAGGAAAATAACAACATTATGCCTGCATTTTAACTTTAGGACTACACACATTTTTAAGGAAAGGCTCAGTTTAGAAAACAAACAAGAAATGTGATAATATCAGTTTTTCAGCTTTACCTTACATGATCATAAACATGCAGGCTAATCACTCCTTAATGCTACCTAATAAAGAGGCAGTCTTAGTAAGAGCTGCTCGTAATTTTATGCTGCTGCAGTTTAAAAAAAAAAACCACAAAACAACACAAAACAGTCTAAAGTCCAGATACAGACACAAACATGGAAAACCTAAGAAATGTCCCATATTTTCAAAATGTAAACTTTCCAGATTGTAAACAGATCTAGGCTTCCATCATTTAAAATTAGATCAAAATTCCTCATAATTCTAATGAATATGTAGTTTTACTTCAAAGTAAGGCTCAAATCTTCACTTGATGCCAGAAGATTAGTACGCATCATATAGATTTTACTGAGTATGAAGCTCAAACCTCTAACACATGCCAGGACAGTGTATGAATGCATTGTTATAAGAAAAACATTAACACAGTTTGGAAATATTTACATTAATTTTGTGAACATAATTGTTGATTATCTCTTCACCATGGCATGTAGAAGGATTTAAATAGGTGATTGGTCAAGTTGAATTCATTAAAAACCAATCCCTTTACTATAAAGAAATCCAAAACTTGTTTGAAAGGATGTACTGAACTGTCACACTACGTGATCATCAAAAACTACCAAACAGCATTGCAAGTTTGATCTACCAAGCACCTGAAAAATGTAAAGCTAATATGATGGTTATTCTGCTTTCTGGAAAATTTACAAATTGGAAGAAAAGGTGAATCTAAATCAAAAATGCAAAAAATTCCACAAATAAGAATATAAAATTTCCATATTTTTATATAAAAATTTCAGACGAGTGGTCGCTATTTCAGTGGGGGGCTAAAATAAACATATTTTCCATCATTAACACCTTATTTGACTTATTTGCACATGAATACACTATTTTTAAGTTTCAAAACAAATTAAACTGAGATTTAACTACATGACTATTTAAAAACTAAAATGCAAATTCTGAAGACCTGTGCAGTCAACAGCTCCCTTCTACTGTTTTTTCTATTGATTAACTTCAGTTTTAACCTTAGATTAACTTGAAAGGCACGTTTAGTAGCAGTTGGAAGCCATTGGAATTGCTTTAAACAAAACTTTAAAAGCAGTCATGCTTTAGGAGACAAATTGGAAACAAGAAAGGTTTTCTAGAGCTAATATGGAAAAGACTGAATTGCAATTAATGCCATAGTGATTTGAAGAAGAGCAGGATACTTTGGGCCACTTTTAAAACCATGCTACTTTAAAACTACATTAAGAGGAACACTGATTATGGCTGATAAAGCCTTTTTTAAAAATAAGCTTCTTTGGGCATATGAAGCACAATTTGTTTCTTGGCCTTACAGTAAATTTCCTTATTTGAAATAAAAAAAAAAAAAAGAAAGGATTTAGTGCAAGATCTCCAGAGAATTTAAGGCTGACCATCCCAAGCTGACAGAGGAACTACTCACACAATAAAATTAATTCAGGAAAACATTCTTATTTATTGCCAGGGAAATGTCTGAGTTCTGTCTTTGAGAAAAGTAATGCTGATTTGCTTGGAGCTTCATCCCAGGATCATCAATTACTGTAAACAGGGGAATCTCAGTCATCTTAGAACACACTATTTAGAAATTGAAATCTCTGCTAATTGGTATATTTGTGATTCATTTGCATACATACCTGATATCTGGGAATATGAAAGAAACTGTTGCATGTTTGGAACTGGAACCCTATTTTTGAAGATTAGCGAACTACTCTAGTTAAATCTCAAAACCAGTGGCCATACCAGTGGTCAGTCTCAGTAGCTCTAGACTGCTCTCAGGAAATATAGTCTTGATAAGACTACTGTTAAAACTAATGCATAACCACTGGGAAATAGAATTGATATTTTAAAAGACAAACATGGTACTGTATAAAATTCAGAAAAGGACCGGATATGTCTCCAGATAGGAAGAATACAAGAGATTGTTTTGTGTGCTAGTCTCGGGTTATGAGGCCATAATTATTTACTGGAAAGCTTCTTGTACGCTTCTGAAGAGAGCACATTTTCTGCTTTTGTTTGAAGGACATAAATTCTATATGTGGTAGTCTTTTCAAACACACAGGAGAAGTGAACATTTTGAATTAATGAAATTTAGAGCTATTTCTAACTAAACATTATTTGCTTATGTTCTTAAAGTTAAATGATAGTTCAAGCCAAAGAGATTAAAAAATCTAAATGGGCTCTGAGAATGTGGTCAGAAGTCAGATAAAACTTTATCTCTGCCTATCACTATATACCTGTAGTCTCATACATGGTTCTGTCTTAAGAATTGCTTTAGTTCTCAGCAGCAAAATGCAAATTTATAAGCTTCACCGATCACTCTGACTGTAGTTGCCATTCTGATTGTTCAGCAGCCCACTGGGGTTTTTAATATTGATAGCAACATTAATATTGGCAATGCACTTCAAGAAACCTCTCAAAATGATATGAAGATAGATGGACAGTAAACATCAAATATTTATCTTTGGGTTGTTTTCTTTTTTTTTTTTTCCCCTAATGTGCACAAATTGTCCAAAATTTTCATGCCTAGCCCGTACATGAAGTTGAATATCCCATGCTGAATACATGGTTAAATACACATTGGTAGCATACAAAACTTTTCTCTTTCTTACACATGCTATTCTTCTCAGCTTG
Organism: Tringa tobata; assembly: GCA_033628505.1. Taxonomy (NCBI): domain Eukaryota; kingdom Metazoa; phylum Chordata; class Aves; order Charadriiformes; family Scolopacidae; genus Tringa; species Tringa tobata. The sequence continues at coordinate 899,483 of JAHREE010000339.1, read as the reverse complement.
CCTTCATTCAGTGACAAAAGTGTTTTGAATGAGTTAACCTTCTAACAGTCCTATATACCTTACACATTATAAGTAGCCAAATGTAATGCAAGCTGAATAGTGACAGAGAATAAAAAATAGATTGGGTGTTTCAGGTTTGGAGCAGTAAATTATCATGTTATTCATTGAACTCTCCCTAGGCTCAGCCAGCCATACATCATCTGTCAATACTCTAAATTCAATCTATAAATTAATGTCATGATTTTTGTGCTATCACTAAATGTATGCTATCCTCAGGAGAGGTCAGGAACCGCAGAAGTCATATAACTTTACAGTGTGATATATATTCACAAATCCCAGGAGAGCTGACCTACATTCCATGTAGATGAGCAGAAGACTTTTTATCTCAGGTTATACCTGGCCTCCACCCCAGCGTTAGCAAAAATGGGGAGGGCAGGTGGGGTATTACACCAATTCCAAAGGGAAAGGAAGTAGAAATATGCCCAAACACAATAGCTATGAGCTGAGTAACGGTATCTTCTATTATTGTTACAGAAAGTTTTTAAGCGGGTAAAAAACAAAGGAAAAAAGGAAACATCTAGAAGTCCACGAGCTATGTACCTCTCTGTGTTTGCATATTGATACCAAGTCAGTAACACCCCAGTACTTTGCAGAAAGGCAGACGGAAAGAATCAGGAATTTGAGTGACTGATAAAGTAAATAGATATGCTTAAAAACTGTGAGCCTTAATAATAGTAGTTCCAATAATAAAAAATGATCAAATGAAAGAAGAGACACAAAGTAAATAATGAACAGTTACATAGAGGTATTTTAGAGTTGCTTATTTGCTAACAGTTGCCTGATCCATCAACATTTCTTTTTATATGCATTGGGTTTATATGGCAAGGTTTTGGTAGTAAGGGGTTTTGCAGGGGTGGTTTCTGTGAGAAGACACAGGTTGTCCCCTTGCAGTCAGAGGACGACCATGATGGAGCAGATATCGATCCATATTGTAGAAATTCATGGGATGGGACCGCACACTGGAGCAGGGGAAGAACATGAGGAGGAAGGAGCAGCAGAAACAAAATGTTATGAACTGACTGCAACCTTCATTCCCTATCCCTCTGCACCACGCAGGTGAAGTTGAGCCTGGGAAGAAGTTTGGGAGGGTGTTTTTGCGACGAGCGAGGGAAGCAAGCGGTCGACTCAATATGAGTGGTAAAGCAAGCTTCAACTTTATTACGGCGCAATCACACTTTTATACTGTTACAGCTAATTGTGTCTGCTAGTTACTTGTTTATTTGCTAAATTCTAAGGATTACATTATCATACTCCTCCTACTTGCAGTTTGAGGCACAGGGTTCCTCCTTGTTCTCAGACCAGGTGTTTTTCCCTCAAAGTCATTTATTTCTTATCTTCAAGGACAGGACGTCCTTGCCAGCCTTGCAGAACTTCTTTGTCAGGATGTTTTGCCATGTCTCTGAGGCCTACTCTGGCTAACTCATGACAGCTGAGCCTCACATAAGTTTTCCAGTGAACTGTGCCCAAGATCCTGCAACCATTCCGCAACATGTTTTTAGTTTTGTTTTCTATTCCTCACTATCCTATTCTGTTATTAATTGGCAATAAATTAAAGTAATCTTCCCTAAATCTGCTTTTCCTGCTTCAGTAACTGGTGAGTGATCTCCCTGTGCCCACCTTGACGCACAAGCTTTTCATCATATCTTCTCCCCCTGTCCTGCTGAGGAGGGGGAGTGAGATAGCAGCCTGGTGGGCATCTGGTGGCCAGCTGAGGTCAACCCATTACAACATACTACATGTTCTGTGGGTCCTAGATAAGAATGTTGAAAACAGAGGTTGGGCAGATTTATTTTAGCTAACAATACATTCAGAAAATTGTCGTTGAACATGCCCTGACTCCTCGCAGGCCCAGAATCGTGTTTACTGGTAATTGCAGGTGATCAAGTTTCTATTTTGACTCTATTGCAAAGCAGATGTGAAGCACGGGAAATTTGCAGAGATATGATGCCCTCCTAACTTAAAGCTGCACATTTTACGGACTAGAGCTGGCCTGCAGCAGGCTGGCTTGCAGCCAAGACTGGTTGTTTTTAGGCATGAAGACATAACCAAAAAACCATTCTTTATTTACTCTCCCCTTCATCAGGCAATGAAAAATACAATCCTTTGCAGATGAAACCTCTTAATATGGTGCTAACATTTCTGCAAGGTTTTAAGGGATAAATCTCAAGACAGTGATGATTTGCTTCAAACTGGTTTATCCTTAGATCTGGTTGGGACTATTCTAACTAAATGTGGATACATCAAGACCTAAATGCACTGTCAGAAATCTACCCATCTCTCTGCCTGTCTTCCTGGCAGGCTGCTGTAGAGTCCACAACTTCAGCATCAAGGGCAGCTGTATCATACAGATGGGGGTCAGAAGCCTAGAAGCCTGGAGAAGAACAGCTACGCTACAATAATCAGGCTCTGGAGTCCTCCTTGAATTTCCAAGGAAAATATTTTGTTGTAATTTCCTTCTTACAAGAACATTTTAAAAAGCTTTTTTTATTATTATTGCAATCTTAGAACATAGGAAGCAGTACATTTGAAAACATCCAAATGTACACTATTATGTTTTGTAGTGCTAGGTGCTAGAAAGTATAACCCTAGGAAAGAAATTGAATCTGTTTTTCCTGGCTTTACAGAAATCTTCTTAAAACACTAAGTCTCATTCACTTCTCTTCTAAAATACCTACCACAGCAGAGGTCCCTATAACAAATTATTCAATTAAAGACTATCACATGCATAATGCAATGTGGGACAGATTAACCAATATGGAAAAGACAGGCTTTTTGCTCTAGTTTCAACTGTATGCTACGCGCCATTCTCTTTTCAGCCTTAGTATTCCTGACACATTTTGGTTTCTTTTAATTAGGTTCAAAAAAACCTAAATAGACAAGACATAATCTACCAGGAATGATAAACATATACACAATAATAATAGGTATATCTTATACTTCCTTAGGATAGGGAGGTTTCCCAAGATTACTTCCATTTTCTATCATAAATACAAACAATGGTTATTTTCTTCACTTTTTTTCCTTTCCTGCTAAGACTTGCTCTGTATTGTTCTATACTTTCTGATAAAAAAATTTCATTGGTTACAATTGGCTGAATGCCAATCAGACCATTATTTCAAATGCAGTGGTTATTAAGAATTCAGCTCTATGATCATCGAATGAAATCAAGGTAATATGCCTAAGAACCTGAACAGCATGTGGAAAAAAATAACCTTAAGTATAACGGCAACATTACAAGGTCTTTAAAAAAATCCCCAAAACTTTTATATTGCAGAAAGCCAGTAAGAAGTTACTTTACTTAATGTTCAGTGACAGATACTTACTATGATCTGCTCTGCAAACCACCAGAGCGCTTATTAACATGGATATTCCAAAGGTACTTTTAAAATGAAAACATTAAATTTGCTTCCAACTTTCACTCCTTTTGAGCTCAACGTGTCGCATCATAACATGATTCCCACATGTAAGAACACGTTAAAAAACAATCCCAAAGAGGTTTTTGTTTATACATTATATAAAATATGCAGCAATTTGAATGAACAGGTGTTTAGGTTTTTTTTTTTTCCAGGAGGAAGAAGACATGGGTTTAATCCTGCTTCAGAACATAATTCATCTATTCTCACATTCTGTGGAAAACCACAGGTGCAATTTCTCTGATGAATGCCAAGGTATAACCACAGAATACAAGCATCTAGCTACATCAGAAATAATTGATGACGAGGAAGAAAGAGGAAAGTTTCTCTATTTTGTATATTTTTTTAATATTTCATGTTTCTTACTGGTGATAGCAATTGCAAATCCATACTAAAACCTCATGCCTAGGTATTTTAGTGAAAGCAGATTCAATAATGATATATATATATCTAGTACATGTTTAATATGTAAAGAAGTCCTCTGCCTGAGATTCTTTTCCAGGCTTCGTCACATTCATCTGCCATTCAGTTAATGAAGTCGCATTTTCATTCCCTCTTCTGCAAACTGCTAGTAACAACTCAAAATGTGAGGTAATTTTATGCATAAAACTCATCAAGATTCTCAGATGGTTTTCACTAATACTTTTATTATTGTGTGTGAATGCCTTTTTGGCAGTATAGAACAGGCCAATATTTTTAAAAGCAAGGGGTAGGGACACTGTGGGATACATAGCATGAAGGCATGAAGGCATCAGGTTTGATTGCCTTACCTTCTAATAAAATGTATGTATATCATAAGAAGTAGATTTGGACTTTCACAATTATAACATGATTAAAAATTGTTCTGTCATTGAAATTAATTTATGCCAGGAATTATATAAAGGATAAATCAGTATCTCCATATCTTTGTTTCATAGGACTAGCAGTTACTTACGGCACAGTATATTTATCAAATCCACCAAGAATCTCAAAATGGGATCAGGAAGAAATCCTGTTACATATAGATGCACAAAGTATTAATAACTTCAGGTTTCAGATTAAGGCAAAGAGCCAGAAGTTATGTTAGACCACGTTGTTAGACTACATTTTTATGGTTTGGTGCCATTATACTAGTACAGACTTCATTCTGCTATGAAACATGGAGGCTGCAGATTTGGCAAGGTTCATCAGATTTTTAGTAGCTTATGACAAAAAAAAAAAAAACCAAACAAGTGAGCAATCATGAAACTTTCTATTAAAGTTCAACAAACAATTCCATACTACTGTATGCCTGACAGCCTGGACTTCACCCTCACTAACCTACCTCCACTCTGCGCTTACTGGGATAGGTAACTGTATGTTGAACTTCTAAGGCAGAGGTTTTGATATTCATATATTTATCCTAGTCTCTCTAAAAACAAAATTCAGCTGACTTGCATATTTCTAATTTATTAATCTTAAAGTGAGAATAAAGATGCATATTTTTAGGCAAACATGAAAAAATTAGGAAATTAAAGTAATTATCAATGAAAAGGGAACTATTTGTCCAGAATAAAAGAATATGTATCCTAAATATTAATCATATAATATAAAATAAATAACCTTACTCTGAATGCGGATAGTGTTTCAAATATTATGATCAAAAAGGGAGAATGTAAGAATACAGAGCAACATATTTAACTTCGTGCAATGCCCATCTTTTCACTCTTTTTTTGGATCTCAAGACATCGTGGCACAGGCGGAAGTGCGAATACGTGTCTGACCTCCAATGAATGATATGCCTTACAGAGAAGTAAGTAAGGCCCCTTCAGTGTATATATATATATAAAAAAAAAGAAGTTACAAAGAGAATGTAGAAAAGGCCGGGTCACAATTTTTCATATAACAATCCCTATCACTTTAACAGAGAAATATACCATCTTTCAGAATATTTTCACCTATATGGGATTATTTTTCTGCATGCAGAATGTGAACTTTTTATTCCTCTTTCCCATACCAAAACTTTATGTGGGAAGCTGTTCTTCACTTGCACTACCTCTATGATCCTGGAGCTTCAAACTTGCAAAACTAAGAGTGAAAATGGCAACTTCAATCTAATTGCTTTTAAGGCTTATGTAGCCATTTGTATTTCTAGTAATAACAGCAGGTAAAATCACTGATGCTTCATCTCAAAGTCTCAATGTTTCTCTGTAATTTTAATCCAAAACCTCCAGGCTTCTTATCTGTCAAAGGATATAGTGATACGAATTACATCTAATATTCCACTGACATCTGTGCAACTCTTCAAGCACAGAATCTTGTGAAAACTATCAAGGAAAAAAAACCCAGCTCATAATCAGTAGTAATTTGGCAATAGCCCAAAAGCTTTTTCAGTACAAAAATGAACGGAATTTGTGCCTTTTTAAATGATAGCAGCAATGTAATTTTTTTTTAAAGAAAAGAAAGCAACAGCAACAAATGGTGAAAACAGGCTTAAAAGGAAAAATATGCACAGAAGTAAAAAAAGCAAGTTGCTGAACACATTGTCACTTGACACCAACAGTCTTTCATTTTCAGCAAATTAAAATGTCTTTTTTTTTGCATTTATAACAAGACTTACTTATCACAGTTTGACTGCACTCAGAAAAAGTTGAAAGCATAAGAATATAAAAGAGAAAGACTGTTTATGCTATAGATGTATAAAAGAGTTTTATCAAGGTAGCCATCACAGCAGCAAGACATTCAAGACATTAACATGGTGGATTGATCCAAAAGAGCTGCAAGAATACTAATATCTGTTAAGCTATATCAATATAGTGTAATGATGAATAAACCCCTAAACCAGAAGTTTCAAATAAGGTAGCTAATTTTGCAATGCCCCAATTCTATTTTCCCCAGAACTTGAGCAGCAACATATCACAGAATGACATAGGGTTGGAAGAGATCATCATGGAAGTTTTAAGGGAATGCCAAAGTATAACCTCTTAAAAATAATGAAGATGTTTCTTGATTGCAATGACTCTAGAACTGAAGTTCATGCAACTAAAGAAATAAACCACTTCAATTAATCTAATTCTATACAGAATGAGGCATTGTACTGAAGAGAACGCAGACAAATATCTGTGTCTTGGGGGATGCCAGCATTTGTTTCACAGTTGCATTTTTAAGATTTCTCTGTGATTTTGCCTCTTTCTTTTCCTCATGTTATGTCTCATTCTACACTCAAAGCACTGAAATCACATTTCATCCCTAATTAATTTTGTCTCTCTTGTCTCTGAATCCATACTATTTGCAACACCTCATTTTCATTTTATCAATAGGTTTACAAGTTCATCAATTTTCCTCACTTACTGTTGTTTGGAAATCAAATTTTACACAAACCTGTGCTGGTGGGTCCACTCACACTAAAAGAGCCAGGGACTTGTATAGCTTAATATTTTGTTGGCACACTTAAATGGACAAACACACTCCTGTATGGCCTGTCACTGACCTAGTGCAACCCAGAGTGTTCATTTCTTGAAAGCTAACTATTATTCAGGCACAATCCTCACCATACTAGCAACTTCCGTAATAGCACCATAAACTTCCATCTTTAATCAGTATTCACGTCCACCAATTTCATTTTCTTGCTGGTCCCTGCAGAGCCACCATTTCTCACTGCATCATATCTACAACTTTAGAGAGAGCTTACAGGGCATTTCAGAATGCCTGTCTCAGTGCAGATGTGGATTACTGCCATATTACAGACATTAGGCTTGCAAGAAGAAGAACTTCTTAATAGATACATGTGTCTGAGCATAGCTATATCTACACAAAAAATAACATCACAGTTACCTGAAAAAAAAACCAACAAAACCTCAACAATAAAACAAGGAAAGAAAGAGAACCCATCCCAACAAGCTTTTTTCAAAAGGTATTTGGGAAAGACAGCACCCCAAACCCAGTAGCTAGAATCCGTTTGCTTGATAATCCACTGTGGAGAGCAGAAAAAACCCATATGGGAATGGGGAAGAATTTTTGTGTGGAACCTCACTGCTTTAACTCTTATTTTCCTCTAAGTTTTCAGTCTGTGTGGCTCCTGCTATTTGAATGGTCATAGCAACATAGACTGATACTGTGTGTATATTCTATATTTGTTCTTACAATAAGGTCACTTTATATCTTAAAAAAATTCCTTTTTTTTCTCCTTGATGTATCTAAAGGTCAACAGTAATAGCTTTTTGACTTCTATTATGCCAGAGTAAATATGCTCAAATCCTGAAAACTGCTTTATTTCTCTTCACAGTATTCTGCCCTTCTATTCAACCTGCTTATACGTTTGGCAACATCTAATTTTATCTCAGTTCTCAATGTGTTAGGAACTTGAGAATTTTGCACTTCCCTGATGCTAAAGCAACTCAGAATTTCATGATTTTTGATTAAAAAAAATGTTAAAATTCCCTTAATGGCAATAACTTTCACATAATTTTCAGGGAGGCTGAAACTGAGACCTTAGCATGTTCCTTGCTAAGGCAACAGCAACTTGCCGTGGTCTTTAGAGTTGCCACTCTTTAGAGCCTGTCTTAAGCTCATTGAGTTATAGACTACTTTTCATGTTATTTGATCAGCCATGTCTTCTCATTAGTTTACTTCCACTGAAAAAAATCTGATGGTAACTGAGACAATTAAAAAATGTTGCTTGCTAATCACCGAAGTCACCGGTCTCTGCTCACTAGAACAGATGTCAGAAAGAGATATAGCGATAGCAAGTAGCTTCCTTCTCTCCCAGAAGAGTGATAATTCTTTTTCAAAGACTTTTTATCCCATACTTTTAATCAGGGAACTGTAATAGCTGAGACTGGTTTGCTCTTAAAAATATTTCAATAGAGCTTCAGAATGGAACAGATTTCTACAGCTGTTGTAGATGTTGGGACCACTGGTGGTAGTGACGGGAACTGCTAAATCATAGGAAAAGCACGCGGGGAGGTTTTGCTTGGTTTTCTGCAGAATGTTTTCATTAGCAAATGAAGATTACCAAAATTAGACACTCCTCAGATGATTAATTTGCTGAAATCCTAATGGAAATATGGGGGCTACAGCCTATCCAGAGCTCAGACTTGCCAGTGGCTGCCTTGAAGACAATAAGCGAGCTGAGGGGCTAGAAGCCACAAAGCTCAGGAAAAAACCACAGGCCCCCAGCCAGCACATCCAGTGTGCTATTATCACAGCTCCCAGGCTTCCAGGGGAGGACCAAAGTGTTCTATATCTTTAGAGACCTATTTTAAAACAGAATAGCATTTTACTTTGCTTAATTCCATAATTAAGAAAGCTAAGTACCAGAAAACTGTGCTATATTTCATGTCATCAGCTTTTAGACTGCACAAAGATATCAGCACATACTTTCAAAACCAAAATTATACGGTTATTTTGAAACATTTCCTGGTAAAACTCTGACAAAAACCCTACCACACATTGTTCAGTCCCCATATAGAACCAACTCAGCTTTGAGTATTACTTCCTCATCCTTTCCAAGAAATTATTTACACTATGCTCAGCAGACCTTTCACAATGGGTTCAGCATTACTGTTCTTCCATCTGCCCCTGGAGGTCAACATAATAGGACACAAAGTATCTGCTTCTGTATATTTAGAGACTCCATGGTGGAAACTTTGGGCTTCTAAATAACTGAAGTAGGTCAAGCAGCTATGGCTCCAGGAGAAGATTTTTTGACTGAGTCAAAATCACTTCAGTGGTTGCCACTGAAGCTATAGGAAAGAAGAGGTGTTAGTAGAGTACAGGTACTATTGTGTTACCCGAAGATGTGGTGTGATTTTCCAAAATAAACCCCATTGTGTACATCACTATACAACAGGAATCATCTAAAAGTTTAGGTATAGTCCCATAGAAAATACTGCCACTGAATATTTTTTTTGAGATCTGAGAAGAAGAAGAAAACATCTTAAATAACAGGCAGATCTCTAAATATTCCTTAAATTTTGATAAGTTTTATAAAGGAAAGTAAAGTATTTGTCCCACTTCAGCAGCAGTACAAATGGTAATAGTTCCTTGTGCAAAGGCAGAACTCTTGTGGAAACGAGCTGCAAAAAGTTTTTTTTTTTGGTCTTTAATGTGAACTATTATCTAATAATCTGTTAAGCTGATCCTAGAAAGCCACAGATTTTCTACGTGTGTGTTTTTAAATTTAAATGAATAAACAAACAAAACTCTGTCGATGTGTCTTTTGTGATGGGATGAACATATCAATGTTTGCAATACTTGATCCAAAATCCACATAATTCATGACCTTAGACACTTTTAACCTACCTCCTCCACAGGTTTCTTGAATTTTGTTTCATTGTATTTAACTTATATTGTACGCCATGCGATGTTTATATCGTAATATTAAGATACAATTTTAAAATGCACAGTCTCTAATATGTCACTAAAGAAATAGAAGCTTTATCATTAAAAAAATCTCATTCTTTTTAAAAACTTTTTTTTTTCAGGTAAAATATACCCTAGGACACAGACATGTACAACTGCATTTTCTAACAAGAAAACAGTGCTCTTTAATAGTGCAGTGTTCAGTGTCTCACAAGTAACTACCTGTCATTATGCACCATGATGCCCAAGTCTGTTCTCAACTTAACTCATTCATTACACCATGTAGCTGTTCAAACTGCATACTGCTTGACATCCAGCTTTACAATATCCTGAGGTTTTACTTGGTATTTACCTCTTATTTGCAATGGCATGATAATTATTAGTTTAGTAAGTGCCTGTAGCAAAAATTGGTAAAAAAGAGAATACTTCTTATCTTGACTTAATAACATACCATAGGTATTTTTCACACAGTTTTACAAGTTTAGCTGAAAATCTCCAGTCTTTATACCATCTGTGTGCAGTGAAAGATAAGTCATGGAAGAAAGAAGTCTTTATCATCCCTAACACCTCCCAAAGTATATTAAAAACATCCCTACAAAACCTAAACCACAAACTCCAAAGTTCTTCTTTACAACAAATTCCTTTAAGATAATGATTTCTATCTGGTGTTTTAAGTTAATTCATCTGAGCAAGTCTTTAGTGTTTAACTTAATTTCTTCAAGCTAGAGATGCAGTACCAATTGCTTACCTGACTCACACGCAAATGTCTTTGACGTGTCATCATGAAAGATAATTGCCACTGCATGCTTCTTTGTCTCTCGAGGCAATCTAGTTATGTTTTTGATATTGTGCAGCTCAGTTACCTTAAAATGAAGAAAAGTATTTTAGGCCAGTGTATAAATAGTACAAGTAAAATTATTATCCATAACTACTAGATTTTTACTATATTCTGTTTTTTCCCCCTAAGGCTATTTACATTTATAAGGTTTTTAATAGACAAACCCACATAAATATGTAGAGTCTACAGTTGCAAAACTTTCTATAAAATGTAATATATCAGAAAGTGAATGGTCTGCTTCTCTAATAAAGTTCTACTTGGAAACAGTTATCTCAATGACATCAAGACAGCGTTGTGATTATTCCATAATTTTTCAATTTCTATATTTGTACTACTTTGACTTGTTTTAGAATCTGCATTAAATACATAACCTAATGTAGGAACAACAGTGTCTTATTAGTTAAGTGAAATAGCTCAATTATCATGCCAATTAGTATCTCAGATTTGTAAGGACAATTTGTAAGACATCTGTCTTTAAAGTGTAATTGTCATCCTCATAAGAACACACAATTTTATTTTATTTTCCAAATATTAGAAAAGCTTATCAACAAAAAAACCCCACTTTTGTAGCAAATTTACAGCATAAAAAATTCATTCTGTTTCCATTTTCCTTTGATGCAAGTAGATAACCACAAATGGAAGAAAAACATGTTATTACAACCAGAGTTGATAGCACAGCCTATACTAAGCTGCTTAACACTTCACATTATAAAATCTTTTTCTCAGTTTCTTGGAAGTCTGAGCAAACTTTTCCTGTTTATAGTTAGCTTTTTCAGGCAGGACATCTGCCTCAGGCTGAATTAATTTCTTAAAAATGTCATCCATATGAGTTTGACCATCTATGACTAGGGAAAAAATGGCCTGAATGTGGGTGGGGTTTTCTGTTTTGTTTTGTAATTCTTATACTCCCTGTGTACAGCTCTAGCATTCCTTTTCATAGGCTGGAAAGAATGTTTTTTTAACACACGGATTTTATATAGTGCAGTAAAAAAATGGAAAATGTTGGGGCAAAAGACATTGGAAAAAACATTGTGAGCAGATGAGCAATGAGAGCCATCAAGAAGCCAGGGAAAGAAACTGAGACAAAGCATGAAGTAGGTGCCGATGACAAACCTGAGACCTGAAATGAAGACTGCTATGGGGTCTACCCTGACAGCCTTCAGCAAAACTCACTCCTGTTTGTCAATATTTTTTGTGTAATAGTTAGGCCAAAACTGAATGCGGTACTCTAGATATGTCCCAATGATGGCTGACCAAATGGGGATAATCACTCTCTATATTGACTGCCCATGGTCCTGTTCATACAGCCTGTGGAGCTCTTTGCCATCTTTGGTGGCTGAGGCACCAAGCCCTAGGGCCCTTCCCACAGGGCTGTCCCCAGCTTGTCCATCGCAAGCCTGTGCCCTCACAGGGGCTCCTCTGTCCCAGGGTCAGTGCATGACATTTGCCCTTATTCAGTTTCAGAAGGTCCCTGTCAGCCCATTCCTCCAGCCTGTTCAGGTCTCTGGAAGGTAGCCTTACTATCAAAAATGTATCAACTGATCCTTCCCAATTTGCTACCTGAACAGTTGGTAAGTGCATGCTCCATTACCTCCTCCAGGCCCCTGATAACAATACTAACCAAGGGATGTTCCAGACCTCCCCCAGTACTGTACCCAGACCCAGTACAGACCCTGGCAGTTCTACACCTGCTACTGACCTTCAGGTAGAGTATGACCCATTAATCATGACTTTATGAGTCTGACTAACTAACCAGCTTTTCATCATCTAGACATCCACCCACCCAGATGACAACATCACAATATGGATATAAGAGTTCTGTGGGAGATAATGTCAAAAGCCTTGCTAAAGTTGAGTGCCCAATGACATCCACTTCTCTCTCCTCATCCCAAATCATAGACAGCTGTCAGATTGGTCAAGCATGATTTACCCTTGGTAAAACCATGCTGCCTCTTCCCAATTACTATCTTCTCCTTCACATGCCCGGAAATATGTTCTAAGAGCACTCACTCTATGGTTCTTCCCACGGGCTGAAGTGAGCCTGGCAGATCTGTAGTAGGCCCAAAACAGGAGACAGGGAAAATATGGGTCTACTAGTCTTGCTAAATAATTAAAAGATATAAGAGGAAAAGATTTAAAAAGATCTGGGACACAGAAAGTCCAGGTTATTCTTAAAGAGAATTTATATTTTTAAAAATAATTTAAATATGCACATAGCTTTCTTCTCAAAGGTTCAAAAAGATAACTTATAGTGCTGTATGAAAGGGAAAACAATAATAGGAAGAAAAAAATGCAGTGATCGTAACACAAGCAAAGGAAACAGAAAGTGGTATTTTTATGTGTGTGTGCATGTGTGACTGCACACCATGCAGAAAAAAATCCCTTAAATCTTGTTATGTTAAAAAGGGGAAATTTCTCTTTCTGGAGTGGCAGGAAAGGAAACAGAAGTGCTTTGACTGTGACAACAGGGTATATTAAGCCTTCTTCCAGTCCCTTTCAAACTGTAGAGATCTATTCTTTTCTTTAACATTTGAGTGTTATAGATTATTGAAATATCCTGAAATGCTGATAAGTTTGATAACAGATCCAAAAAAACTTACATGTCTGGCATCAAAGCTACATAACTTTCACAGTAATTTTTGTTCAAAACACAAATACAGACAACTAGGGATGCATACCTATCAATCTATAAGGATGATTTTATGTGTTCTCTTGTTGATCAGTACATTAAGCCTGCTTTATTTAAAATATTGACAGAAATTTTTTTTATGCAGGATCATTCACACACTTAGCAATATTGTCAGCACAAAATGAACAAACAATAGAATTTTATTTTGTTTGCTGGTGGGAATTTAATGTCTGAAAGACACAATGAAAACACCACCAGATTCTGATGTACTTCTTTTCGGTACCCATATGAGAGATTTGGTTGAACAAAATGCAAGGCAACTAAAGAAAAACAGTCTCCATGCAGGGTAAAAGGGGCTTTTTTAAAAACAGATTAACTTTCCTTTGTCTCTGGAATCATACTGTCTTCTTAGACAGCACTGAACTTCTTATAACTCCAATATGACAGGCAAAGAGTTACATGAATTGCCTCTTCCAGCTTTTACTTAATTTTTTTAAAGCAAGGTTTTTTGAGCCATTCATATTTTCACATAGAAGTCACATTCCTCTTGTTTACATCTTTCCTCAACAATGGACATATTTCAGACTATCATGAGATATTGTGAGATGTCTCTTTTCTTGTCAAATGCTTTAAAGGTTTAATGTGTGTAGCCAAAACATGTCTGCCAGTTGTTTGGCTTTTTGTTGTTGTTTTTTTTTAAAGAAGATAATTAAGAAAAAATAATAATATCTTTCACCTTGAAATGCTTTGTGTTACAAGAACTGAAGGTTTTCCTGGAAATACTACTGTTTTAGTCATACAATTCTGAGGATAAAGGCAGTTTATACAGATGTTAGTTAGGAAAAATAACTAATTTTACTGGGCAAACTAGCAGGAAAAAGAAAATAGAAAAAAAGTAACTGAGCTTTAGCACTCAATCCCAACATTGTATCTGGGAAAGCAGGAAATTTCACAGCATCACTGAATGGTTGAGATTGGAAGGGATCTCTGGAGTTGATGTGGTCCAATCCCTCATGCTCAAGTAGGGTCACCTAGAACCGGCTGCTGTGGACCATTTCCAGATGGCTTGTGAATATGTCAAAGGTGGGTGACTCTACAGCCTCTTTGGGCAACCTGTGCCAGTGTTCAGTCACCTTCACAGTGAAAAAGTGTTTCCTGATATTCAGAGGAAACCTCCTGTGTTTCAGTGTTTGCCCATTGCCTCTGGTTCTGCCACTGGGCACCACTGTGAAAAGCCTTCTCTCTCTGTCTTCTCAAAATCCTTCACTGGTAAGTATATAATGAATGAGCCTTCTCATCTCCATGCTACACAGTCCCAGCTCTCTCAGGCTTTCCCTAGTTATCTCATTAACTTCGTGATCCTTCAGTATGTCTATGTCTCTCCTGTACTGGGAGCCCAGAACTGGACACAGTACGCCAGGTGTGGCTGCACTGCTGCTGAGGGGAAGGATCACCTCCCTCGACCTGCTGGCAATGTTACTCCTAACGCAGCCCACGATACTGTTAGCTTTATTTGTGGCAAGAGCACATTGCTGGGTCACGTACACCAAACCATATACAAGTTGAAGAAGCAGTTCCAGTTTTATCTGTTGGGCAGTTTGACTGTAAAAAAACCTACCAGTTAACATCTCAGGAACCCGAGCTGATGCTAACAATGAGAGAGGCCACATTATCAAATAAGCCCCTCAATATTTCTATTGGATATGTAATTTTTAATATCAAATAGAGATGTGAATTTTTGCTTCCATGTTCATCTATTGAAATTGTTCTATATGTTTCCCTCCACAACCAGAGCAGAAAGATAGAGGCAAGAGTAATAATACTGTGAATACTGTGAGAGCCTATCCTCCCACTGCTAGAGAGAAACGAAGTTAATCAAATTCTGAATTCTGGGTTTAATGCCAATGAAGCCTGAGTCATTTCTCTACTTGCTTAATATTTGCAATTAAAAAATAAACACCTGAGAGTTTATATTATTTTGTATGAAGGAAAAAAAAAAATTGCCTTGGCAACCAGACTGCTTTGTCTCAGTGATTTTTAAAAGTGTAGTATAAATTTGTAGATATTATTTTTAATAAATAAATAAATAAACAAGCAAACTTTTTTAAAAAGGAAAAACGTATCAAAGCTGCTGAAAAGACAAAAAAAAATCCCCCAAAAGAATAACTTTTAAAAAATAATTTAAACCATTTCTTTGCAAACTTCAAGAAGATTCTACAAGACTAATCAAATTGAAAATTTATCAAAAAGAAAAGTCCTTTTTTAATAAGTAATACCTTAGACAAATTTACTTTTTTTAGTAAGGAATGCTACACCAAAATTTGCTTCCTGCAGTACCATAACAGACAAAATCATAAGTTGACAAAATACAGGCTAGTTCATTGAAAACATTGCTGTTCTTCACAACAACAAAATAGTATTCTGGAAATACTGACACCATTGGTGACCTTGTACCACTAAGAAGAAAAAATAAAAGGAAGATTTAATGTGCTATTACACATGTAAGAGTCTTACCTAGACTTTCCACCAAAAAAGACGGAAATATTCCCATTGTGGCATTATATATTGCCTAACACTTTAGTAACATTAAAACCAACCCAAATCAACAAAAACTTTGAAAGTCAGTTTTCCTATTTCCCCCCATTTATAAAACCCTAATATTACCTGTTCAGTGAGTAATCTTGCAAATAGATTTCTTACCTACTCTTATCCTTTATGATTTCTTCCAGCAGGCTAAATAGATCCTTTTCTATTAAGCTACGACTATGTAGTTTACAACTTTTCACTAGCATTAGTACGTTAACAGTTTCTTTTCTCTACTAGACACTGGCACTACCATTTAGAGCAGTACTCCATATGGTGCTCAGTGCGGTACATGTTAGGGACTCTGAGCACCTGGCCCATTTCTCAGTTCTCCTACTCCTCATCAATAATTCCTGCCTCATATGTCCATCACTCAGCAGCCCACACATATATTTCCTTGCTTTTTTTTTTTTCTACTTGGTTTCTTGAGCTTTTCCTGTATCAGTCTATAAAACCATTTATCTTGTTTCTGGAATGACAATGAATACTGGTTGAAGAAAAGATGAGGAATAGTTCCTTAAATGTAAGAAACTTTTTGTTGCCAAAGGTTTTTTATTCCAATTTTTTTCGTATGTAAAAGTTTTTTCTTTCTTGGTGGGAGGGCGATTGAAATAGCTGTATCAGAGACGTTCAGCTCCTTTACTTCTGGTTAATATTTGATGAAAGGACATAACCCAGAAGGGCTACAAGGTGGGAGAATTTCTAGGATTGGTAAAGGCAGCATCTTACTCCCGCAAAATTAAAGTAGGCTAGGCTTGCACCAGGGTCTCAAGGCTACACATCAGTGTTGGGTTTGGTAACTTGCTTATTCTCACAGTCAGGAATTTGGATCACCTCAAAGATTCCACATCAGCACACCTTGTTCTACACAGTTTTTTTGGATTAGTCTCAAGTTGTTCACCAAAATGCAAAACTTCTTTACAGACATTTTTACAGAGATTTTAATTGTGAAAATCATCAACATCTTGTAGATGCTTTCTAGCTATATCTAAGTGGATCAATTTGAAAAAAAAAAAAAAAAAGAAAAGAAGGCAAAAAAATAATAAAGCATTGTCTGCTGCTCTATATTAGAACTGTATAAAAAAGTTTCTTTTTTATTTTTTTTTTGAAAGAAAATAAATAAAATACTGAACATGGCATCAACCTTAGGAGGAAGAAGAAAAGTGGGAAAGGACTCCTCTGAAGGAACTAGCAGTTAAGAAATCTCATGTTATATAGTCAAAAAGATAAGTGGATCAGAGGAATAATAGACCTTATGCCCTCACTTAGAAAAAAAATAAATTAAAAAATCTTAGTTTCCTTGAACATTTTCCCTATCCTATATTTTATGATAATCATTTATACCTTGAGAAGTTCACAGGAGCTTGAAGTGACCTTTGTACATGGAGATCCTAAATTTTATGTTAATACCAAATCCCTTCCATTCCTTATTCTCTGTCAGAATGCCCAAGCATTGCCTGATGCCAGGGGACTGAGTTACAAGAAAAACTAAAGGATCCGTCTATATTAGTTTTCATGCCTTTCCGTGCCAACAGAGTTGGAAAAGAACTGAAAAAAAATCTTGACAGTTTTCAGAAGTCTAACCTCACTTCTCCTTACCTAAAACAACTGCAGTCTGATTTCAGTAAAGTCATGCTGCGGATTCCTAGTAAATAATTCAAGTGTAGGAAAATTATTAGTATAACATAGTCTGCAGTGGCAGCCCAAATCCAAGCAAGATACACAGGCATAGGCTGATGATTAAGGAAATTATTCAGGATTGCTATGTGGAGACTTTGAACAGTCGATCCATTCACTGAAGTAGACAGTTACCTCTGGCCAGACAGAATAGATCAGGTAATAGATTACTAGTATCAAGCTTCTGGTCTCTCTAAAAGTGCTTTAACCCTTACCTGTCTTGACATGACATTCCAGAACTCTCCCACTCTCCTAGTCTGCGCTGTGGCTATAACAACTCATCCAGGTCAAGAGCTTATTTTTTTCATGGGAAAAAACCAAACATTTTTTTGGTTTGGGAGTCCTTGATACAAGTTATAGAGACCTATAGTCTTCTTTTTGGAAGTGCATTTTTTACCCAAGTAAACTGCAGGAAATAATTACAAGAGCACATTTCCATTATGTTAGCAAAACATTTGATATGACAAAACAGCCACTGTCAATGCAACTTAAATAGGACACCTACCCTTTAAAATATTTGGGGGGTTTTGTCATTTTTTTCTTCTCTTCTTTGGCATCTTAATTATATTCTTTGATGTGAAAGGCTATTAAATTACAAAATATGCTTAATTTAAATAAAGGCTCAAATTAAGTGGGATTTGTTGCTTCTTAGCAACAAATTTGTTGCTTCTTAGAAGTCAACATAATTTGACATTTTTCTGATTACTTTCTTTGGAACTACATTTAGTAGTAGGAAAGATTTTATGAACAACTCAATACACTTTCTCTTGAATCCATCATACTTCATCACTGACCTACACTGATCATTTATTTGTTTGCTTATTGTACTAATAATTTGTTATAGTCACGGAGCCGAGCATCTAGGATCTGCACTATCCATTTTTGTGCTACATGAACATACAAAGACTATATGTATATAAGACATTTATGGCTCTGGTGCTCAAATTGTACGTTTAAATAGATTGAATAACCCTTTCACCATTAAAAAAATATTACTTCCAAATCACATATTACATCTACATCACTACAAAAAAAAATAATTCCACAGTAAATAGGAAAGAAGGTCCAGAAAAGATTAAAAAAAACATCATGCATAAAATATCACATGCGTGCTTCCGATATGAAATTGGGAGGGGAATGATTCTGCGATTCCATCTACTGAATGTTATTTCCACTGCACAGAGTCCTGGAAATTGCTTGGGCAGAGGAAAAGGTCTGAATTTACATAAATGGATTTCTTTTTTGCATTGTGCAATCCCATCCTGTCATTTAATTTCTATCTAGCAAAAACGGAAGCAGAAGAGAGAGCAACAAAATGTAACTGTTCATCCTCTTATTTCTTAATAATGGCCCACATACTACCATCTGTTGTGCAAAAACACACAAGCAGTAATGTAACAGAGCAAAATCTAACACAGTGGCAAGGATCAGGGACTCTAGTGAGTGATGCCCAGACAATAGAGAACTACCTCAAACCAGAAACAGCCTGAAAACCATAAGGGAACGATATAAGAAGCAAGAGCTATGTGAACTATCATAGCAAGGAAAGGGCAAAGGGGGCACCGATATGCTAATGTTACTGGTGAATGCTGCTGCCAGTCTGCAAAAGGAGAAAAGGAGATGCTGGCCCATTGCAGACTAAAGGACTACAGAGAGGAGTATCTCAAAGAAACAAGCCATCTCCCTTCAGCTCAGTTTTCAGTGTCATCTTATCTGCAACTAGTGGCAGCTCCTTTTATGTGGTTAAATCCAATTGCTACAGAGTAGAAGTTTTGTTATAGATTCAGACAGAGCTGGACGTGATTTTTGGGTCTCAAAAAAAAAAGGCAACACACTGCTTGAAAAGCATAAAGGCCTGTGGGACTGAGGAAATGGCTGCATTAACAGAAGTACAGCCATTTTACATCTTCTTTACTCAGCACTCATTAGATCACATCTACAATACTGTATCCAGTTTCAGGACTCCAATGTAATTGATAAACCAGAGCAAGTCCAGCAGAGGGCCCCCAAGACAGCCAGAGCTGGACCACCTGCCCTGTGTGGGGAGAGGTTGAAGGATGGTGGCTACTCCAGGCTGTAGCCGGGATGGCTTTGGGGGCACCTACCAGCAGCCCCATTGCCTGCAGGGAGGTTATCAAAAAGACAGACACAGGCTCTTCACAGCTGTGACTGATGGGAGGAAGAGGGACAAAGGACATAAATTGAGACAAGAGACGTTCAGGCTGCATATGAGAAGCAATGTTTTCACCATGAAGACAGCCTGGCAGTGGGACAGGCTGCCCAGAGAGGTTCTGCGGTCTCCATCCCTGGAATTTTTCAAAACACAACTGGACAAAGCCCTAAGCGACTATGTCTGACATCAGAGCTGGCTCTACTGTGAGCAGGAGTCAGACAAGAGATCCCCTGAGGCCCATTCACATCTGAATGAACCTGTGAGTCTAAGAAAGGGATGCTAACAGATCTGTAAGGCTATTTGGACCTTTATGGGTTTGGACAAACCCATACAGGTGTAAGCATTCAGAGTATTTAAGATGAAACACATTTTCCTGACTTCAGCGTATTCTGCACAAGAAGAGCACATGATAATCAACAACAGGACCGGGGGATGTAAAAAACTGAAAATCAAGACTTGATGTAAGAAAGTACTAAGAGGCAGAAAGGAAAATGAAAAACCTATTTCATGAAAGAATAGCAAAACTTAAAACACAAGATTACAAGAACATAAGAAGGGAGAACAGAAATTGCAAGATCAGAAAAGCAAAAGAAAACGGAAGAGTTTTCCCCATCTCTGCATGCAGATTTATCCTAGGAAGAAAATGAGTTGTTATGGTAACAACACTCTCCAGGAATTTTGCCAAGGAGTGTCATATCAACCTCCACATTATACCTCTGGGGCAGGTCTTCAACTGCTATTTCAGAGGAATAAGAGTTTAAGAAACTGCTACCAAGTAAATGTTAATTCCTGTAAGCACTAAATTGAAACCACACCTGTAACAGCAGTAAGAATCTCATCTGTTACTTAATAAGTAGATAATACATGCAAATGAAAAAAAAAAAAAAGGGGTGGGGGAACAGAATGAATGTATATATTAAAAATAAATCAGGCTAAGTATAAACCAGTAATGTCAGGGCAAGAAAGTGAAGTTTGATGGGAAGAAATATGTGTAGGTCTGATAGCAGAGGGATATTGAATAATTTCTTCTTGCCCTCCAGATAAAAATAAGATTTAAAAAAAATGAAAAAGTTTAAATTTTTCAGCATTTATGGAGAATGTAGATGACATTATATAAATTTAGACTGAATATAAAATAAAACAACTATCTTCTCATTTCTCAAAATTCAAGTAAATGTAAAAGAAAGAGAATCTTTACCTCAACTGCCTCACTTTCTGTCTTTACTATTGCTAAGTATTGCTGAGTTTTACAATTGTTGATTTTCATCAGGGCTACCACCTGGCTACCCAGATTCATGCTGTATTTTATCTGGCCACTTCCCAGATAAGCACTTACAAACTGTTAGCTTTGCATCAATGAAATCTAAAGATATAAAGGATGGAAATGAAACTTACTTGACTAGCTTTTGTTATGCCACTTCAAATGTTATACTGTTTCACAATGTTTGTAAACCAAACCTACCAGGGCAGCATAAGCATATTAAGTCATACCAGCTACCTTTAATGAGCAAAGAAGTAGAGGCTTTGCCAAGCCAAGTTACTTTACTTTCCCTCAAACTGTACTGCTGTAATACTGCCAGAATTGAACTGCTGCCTAATCCATAAACTCAACCAGCCTGTTGAGATTATTCTGGTTTTGGCTGATAAACTAGTGTTTTAAAGCAATATTTAAAATCTGATCAGTTCATGTGGACTTCTTCGCTTAACAAACATTTTAATAGGATTTTAAAATACATACTGAAAAAGAAATGCTTGCATACTTCAAAGGGTATTTTCGTAGACAGTCATTTGTAATGTAAAAATTCCAGTTCTTCCCAATCCCATTTTGTTACTATCCTTAAGAACCTTTGAAATATGTTTTCCAATACGACCTTTCATTTTGATGTACAAACTGAATGACAGACCACTGTGTTAATATAGCATTAAAAAAAAAAGGGGGGGGGGGAATAGCCTTCTGTAAAAGTGAGCGTTGACAAAATTTAAAATAACTAATGCCTTACTACTAAAAGAATACTCTAATTTGAAACCCAGGTTAGCACTTGAAAAATAACACCATGCTAGAGAGATGGCAGGGAGGAAAGGTGATTCACAACTGAAATAAAACAGGTTTCCCAATTATCTTTCCAAATTTCATCTACAATAAAAAGAAAGATACTTTCAGTATCAAACTTTCTGCTAAAGTTACGAGGTATGCAAACAGTAGCACTGTGCTTATGCCTGAGAAACAAAATGGGGCATTTCTTTACTGTAGAGTAATTATTCAAGTAGAATAATAAAACAATACTTCAGAATGAACGTGTAAATGAATTAGATCATTATATGAGTTTTAATAGCTTTATGAGGCTACTAAAATATACTGGACAGTTAAAAACTGTTTTCATTTTTAAGAGTTCTTATTGTTAACATTCTCAAAATACATGATTATATGCAGAACTTTCTCTAGTTTTGGCCCAAAGGTATTAAAAAAAGGTTAATTGAAAGGAATATGCTATTCATCTTTGAGTAAAAAGAAAAGGAGAAATATACTCTTCCAAAACTTCATTTACATTTTCTTCTTGGTTTACTTAAATTGGCTGATCTGTAATAATTCCCAAACTTATGTTGTTAGATAAGTTTAAAATACATGTTTATTAACAGACTAGATTTGAAAACAAATTACAAGACACGCTTACAAAATATAACTTTGCTGAATGCAGTAAGTGACAGGTACATAATTCTTCTTGCTAAACTGCTAGGTATAACCCCAGCTATGAAATCCTCCACATATTGCCAAACTGGGTTAGAAGATACAAGTAACCATAGGCTTTCAATGCACATAAATTATTTTGGCTGTATCTATGCTGTACATTATTCCAGTGGCTGAGCCCTAAGTTTAACTCCCCTTCCTACTCTTTTCAAACTCTGAAAGACTTCAACTTAGGCTGTAGCTCCCTTTAGCCAGATCTTGAAAACATGAGGAAGCCTTGGGTGAAAATTAGGTGAGAAACACTGGCTTACTCCCATTGTAAGCCTAAGTACTCCCATTACTCCCATACACCACTCACAGGGAGAAAAAAAAAAAAAAATCACAGTTGAGAGACTGCTCATGATGCAGGTTTCAAGGACCTCTCAGATGCTGGGTATCAGCTGAACTATCAAGAGCTATGTTCAGAAAAAGAGAAATGACATTAGCCAGGAGAGGAGAAAAGACATTATCGTCTTTGCTCTCCCCATTCCTGCCTCTTCTCACTTGATCCAAGGGTGAGGAAGTCACACACGAGTACAGGACTCAGCTGAGGTCTGTGCCCCATAGCTGGCTGTGGACACCAGCAAGTGGTACAAGCCCATGCATGCACATATACAAACACAACCACAGAGATACCCACTTGCCTATTTTTTTGTTTTGTTTTTAAAAAGGATCAAAACAATAGATACAAACCCACAAAAAATAGCATTATTTAGAAAACTTTACTCCCATTTATTTTTAAAGGATACAAATATGACTCAGTGTCTTTAAAAATAGCACCCATCCAAATCAGCAATATCAAAACTGGCATTTTGATACTGTTCTTAAACATAAACATATATATTAAAGGCATTTCATATATTCTGACAGCAGTATTAATAGCACCATATTACCTATGAGATTCTTGTTACTCATCAGAAAAATGTATCGACTAGACGAAAAAACAGATATAGAAAGAAAATTTATGAGTTTAAATTAACCTACATTCAGCACATGCCTGTACATGTGTGTACATATACACTCAAAATGGTCCAGAATTCTTTAGGATAAAATAAGAAAGAGACAAAATGCAATAGAGAAAACCTGAGGGGAAAAAAAAAAAGCAATAGAGTATAGTAATTTAAAAAAGAAGAAAAGGAAAGATTCTGAAAGGAAATGTAACCTTTCTTTTGGATTTTTTTAAAAGAGATAGTTTTAGTTTTTTAAAAACTTTTTAAAATGTTTTCACTTTATTTGCTTCTAAAATTAAATGAAATTTGTTAGCTGATAATTTGAAAATTCTTTTACTTTAATTGTCATTGGGGATAAATTAATTTTGAATATCTATTATGACAATTACATACAGCTACATTTTCAACTCTAATGCATTTTTAATAACCTTCATCAGCCAGTGATTTGAATTTCAAATTTCCTTCTATGAAGAAGTAAAAATTAGATACCTTTGTGCCAATTTTCATAATAAATTGCTCTTTACTTACGTTGCAAAGCCTCCCTTACTATAAGCAAATCAAAACCTTAAATGAAACTTAGCATTCATAAGAGTTATTATATTTCATCTCCTTTTATTACGAGAAAGTAAACTACGGTGACAAACCTGTCTGCCCTCCCTGGTACACCATAACATGGTGTTTGTACCTGTCTGCTTCCTTTTATAGATATTGCACACCGGACAATGCCTCCTCCCATTTCCACATCAAAATGGTAAACATTCCTCCAACAACACAGACACAATTTAGAGTAGCTTCAAGGGAAAATGTTATTATTTAGGAAAAAAAATAATTCCTCACATAACATTTCTTTACTAGTGTTATAAACAGCAGGCTAGATGATTAGATCCTTAACTTTCAACATGAACTTTTATTATTTATGCAGATTTACTTTCTACACTTGAATATTGAAAATAGACGCACATAATATTGTAAAAAAAATAACAATTGCAAAGTGCTGGAGGCTAGGAAAGGAAGGCTTAAATATTTCTTTGGCTACTAGTTCTATATGTCTAGTCCACCATTTTACTATTGTTTGTATGGCAGTGGGTCCTGCCTCGTCTGATCTCTGTATGTTAAGACAAATAAATACTTTAATGTTTATCAGCACCCCTTCTATATATATTATGATACACATTCTCTTAATTACATGATTGTATCTGATTTTTCATAACTATTTTTCACCTCAGTCTGAGTAAGTGATAAATACCATCCTGTTAAATAGAAGCTTTATAAATGATGTTTGATTCCTGTAACTTCATACTTTTTTTCCTGAACTTAAAGGTGTACTGGTTACACCCTGGTTTCTCTCAGGGTTCTTCCATAATGGTCATCACACAAGGATATTTCACGCAGATGGTTTCACAAAGAAAGGAAGGTTTCACACCTTCCTCACTTATGAGAAGTGTGGATAATATTGACAGGGAAGGAACAAAGAAATTTTATGGTGAAAACAAATGAAAGTCAAAACTATGTCCTTTAAACTTTTGATCTGAATTTGAAATATCCAGGATTCAGCTTTTCAACAGCCCTTGCATTAAAAAGGGGAGCTTAGTACAAATCCCCACAATAGAACCCAGCTGGTTTATATTCTAGCTCAATAGTTTCCTCTCGATCTCTCTCCAAGGACCAATAGAGTCCTCCTTTAGAGACCTTATTTCCAGTCTCTCCTCTCAGAAGTATCTGTCCCTCAGCTTCATCTGAGTACCTGGCACTGAAACCCCCACTCTCAAACATAGGGTCTTCTTATTTCAGAACTTGCCAATCCTGGGAAATGTCTGACAGGAGCACACCTCCCAGCTGCTGAAACAAATGAGGTAGGTAGTATTATATAAGTGCAATTTGCTTTGGTGCAAAAATCTGAAAAATCCCTCTTACTTTCTCTTAATGTGGATCCATCCTGCTGCACTGATATTCTTTGCCCAAGATATATTTGAGCTGAAAGGATAAACTATGCCCATACTCTTTGCTTTCTTGTCCACCTCCCTCTCATTGTCAGATTTTTATTTCTGTACCCGTCTCCTTGTTTTTGTGCGAAGTCCATTAAAATGGATTTCAGTTTACCCTTAATAATTCATATTTTCTTTACCATCTTCCTATTCCGTTCTTGCCTTTAGCATTTCTCATACCAAGTTCTTGAACAGCCAACTTTCTGTCTGCCAGAAGCTCCTGGTGCTTTGCCCAGATATCTAATTGATAAGGTGCTTTCATAGAGTGCCAGAGCATTTATTCCTTTATTTTTCCCCTATGCTCTAACATTTGGTCTATTTCTTCTCTAAGTTTTAATTCAAAGACTTTCCTTTCCATGTTACCTAGGTGCCAGAGGGTATACATACAGAGAATGGCTCCATGATCTCACCTCAAATACCTGACCCCATACTAGTCTTCAGAAATGACAAGTAGCTATTAGAGTGAATGTCAGGCTTTATCCCTGAAAGAACTAGAGGGAACATATTTCATTACTCAAGAGAGAAAATTATCTGAGTTTCCATCACATACAAAGCTTTACAGATGACATGAGACATTTTAGCTGTCAAAGTCAGTAGTGTTTCTAACAAACATGCATAAAATACAGGTTTGCAAAGGCTTTAAACTTTGCCAAAACATGGTTACATTTTCATGGCAAAACTAGAATAAATGTAACTGACACACAGACCATCATGTTCTCTACTGTAAAGCAGTAACACTAAAGTAGTTCCAAAAAAAGCTCTGTTGGGGCTGTTTTAAGACATTAGGAAGATTAAGGATATTTTTTCCATCACTAGAAATACCTGAAATATACTCAGGAGAGGGCAGGACCGGCTTGACACAATACATGCAGCACAGGGATGTATCAAGAGCTCATAACAACTTTAATGACACATTATTTATTCCCTCCTTGATACTTAGATTCAGCCACTGATGCCCTATTGAGGAATTCAAAGCCACCCATTGACATCAATTCTTTATTTACTCTGTGAATTGACACTCCTAATACCCTGTGCCTTCAAAGTTTAGAAGTATGAGTAGAGTCCTGCACAGGAAGAGACTCATAGGGTCATTTAAGTATTTTAGGTCCATGCTTGTAGGAGCTCAAAGTCCTGTCAGCATGCTCAGTTCGTAGATTTCTTCACTACATTGTTAAGGAAAGATGTTGCTGCCTTAATACAAATCTTTGCTGAAAGAGATTTTGTTTTATTCATTTTCATGCTGCCCTTAGATATGCTCAGACTCTATTAACAGCTTTATTACCAGCACAGTTCCAATTATTTCTGCAATTTGCTTTTGGTGCATAGAATGCTTGTTTTGAACAATTACATTGGTTAGATATGTCTATATTTTAAGAGGGATCTGATAATTACTGCAAACCTTATTGTTTGGTGTACAGAACTGAGTAATTTTACTAACAGTTATTCATTTAAATAGGGACCATTTTAATCTCATCAGCTGAGTAATAGCTGCCCTTAAAAGCAATGTCCTTCATAACTTCCCCCTACCAATGAGATGATTTTGCTAAAAGACAAGATATTAACTGAAAGTGCTGTAAACAAATATTTGAAGAGAAATACATGTCAAAATAGGGAAAAAAATGATATAGTTTTCAGGAAAATGTAGTTACCTATGCTTTGGAAGATTCAGCAAACTAAGGGTGTAAACACCATACAAAGTACATTTGGGAACCTCTTTCAACCTCAAGGAGTACTTACAAAAAATAACTGTTAAATTCTCAATTCTTTGTAGATAAAAATTTGTAAATATTGTTCAAGAACTAAGCTGTAATTACATTTGAGTATGGTATGGACTAGCACATAGATGACTGTGGCACAATTTAGTGTTTTTCAAAGTTATCAGGAATTCATTTATCCTGAAATATTTTGAAGAAAATAACAACCTTATGGTTTAAGGCCATGTCAATTGGAGACTAGCAACTGTGCTGTAGAAGAGTAAATACCTTATTGTTCCTACATACTGATTTTTTAAACACAAAAAGAATCTCTCTCCTCCTTCCTCTGACAAAACAGGACTACGAAAGCACCACAGAAATTCTGGGGGTGCGCTTGTGTGTGCATGTGCACAGAAGATCTTATTGCCAAGATCTGTTCAAGAAACCACTGTAGCTGATAAAAGAACTTGTCATAAAAACACTAGGATTTCATTACATGAATCACCATTTTACGAAACTAGTATTTAGCATTCCACAAGTTTCTTCAGGATAATCAAGCAGTGAAAGAAATGTGTAATGTAACTTCCCCGGTGTGGCCCTGACCACAAATTTAACTTAGTAGATTATGGTTAGAAGGCTACTGCTATTCTTTTTCTTGATTATTATTTATTTTTATGGACACATATTGTATAACATGTGCTTAAGACCATCTGCTCCATATATATTTTTCGCTATCAGAAGTCAATGCTAAAATGTTGTGCAATTTATTTTATTTTGCATTTCCAGATTTATATAATTGAACATGTTAACAGAAAAAACAATTAAAGAACAAAACCATCTGAAAATCTTATCCTATATCAATTTTGCTAACTTAAAACTCAAAACCTTAGAGATAGCTGTTGTTGACACAATCTTAACAGAATAATCTCCCATAATGGGGGGATTAAATTGATAAATTGTGAACTCTATGCCAGACATTACCTATTTATTTATTTGAAGGGTAAGCATGCCACCATTGACAGATTCAAGCTTCTCTAGCTCCAAGACAGCTATGTCTTGTCAAGGACAGACCCAACTTGCACCTTCACTTCACGTGAAGGTTATTTACCCTATTAGTGAAAGGGAAGCATGCATTAATGGGACTGGAGATTTTACAAGGAATTGGAGAATTCAAATCTGTTGGTTCCAATTTTGGAGTGTAGGAACTACCATTAGTAATTCAGCTATGTTATTCTTAAGTTCACTTTAGGCTCTAAAATGTTCAGATGTTCTCCATTATTTGCTAGAGACCCTTCTGTGTACCTGGTGTTGAAGTATCTATGATCAAGTCTGTGATACAGAGACAACTCTGCAGAATGCTCCCTTGCATACCCGTATCAGAGCACGACAGTTTCCTCAGCAGTAAAACCCCAATGCAACTGTGCTCATTTATGCTCTCTTTTTTGCTCACTTCCCTTATACTCTGATTGTCATTTGGATGCGCAGGGTCTTTGACAAGCTTTTTGCTCCTGGTGGGTCAGAATCTGTGTTTATAACCAGTTTTGTCTCTTCTGGTTAGTTGCTCTTCAAGCTCTACTTTGCTTTTTCTAATTCTGTTTTAACAATTAATTGGTCAACTGTGTAAATCTTTCTAGTTTATTTGGATACACTTCAGGTTTTGAAGTTTGATCTCTCATTTCCAGTAACCTTCATGTTGCTACTTAGCCATGCTGACTTGCTCCTGCAAGCGCCCCCATAATGTGTAACAGTCACTGGTACTGTCTGATCAGTATGTCTCCAAAACCTGAAAGAATGTAACCTTTTACATACCTTTTATCTTTTACAAAATCAAGGCTTTTAAGCTAGTAAAGCTGTAGTGTCTGCTTTTGGCCTTTTCTGATAGTGTAGGAACAGCTCGCAAGAAAATAATAGTATCATGGAATCATAGAATGGGTAGAGTTGGAAGGGACCTTAAAGATCATCGAGTTCCAACCCCCCTGCCATGGGCAGGGACACCTCCAACTAGACCAGGTTGCCCAAAGCCCCGTCCAACCTGGTCTTGAACGCTTCCAGGGATGGGGCATTCACAACTTCTCTGGGCAACCTGTTCCAGTGCCTCACCATCCTCACAGTAAAGAATTTCTTCCTAATATCTAATCTAAATCTCCCCTCTTTCAGTTTAAAACTGTTACTCCTTGTCCTATTGCTACACTCCCTCATAAAGAGTCCCTCCCCATCTCTCCTGTAGGTCCCCTTCAGGTACTGGAAGACTGCTATAAGGTCTTCACAGAGCCTGCTCTTCTCCAGGCTGAACAATCCCAATTCTCTCAGCCTGTCTTATTGGAGAGGTGTTCCATCCCTCTGATCATTTTTGTGGCCCTCCGCTGGACCCGTTCCAACAGGTCCATCTCCTTCCTGAGTTGAGGACTCTAGAGGCAGACACAGTACTCCCGGTGGGGTCTCATGAGAGCAGAGTAGAGGGGCAGAATCACCTCTCTCAACCTGCTGGCTACACTTCTTTTGATGCAGTTGGCTTTCTGGGCTGCCAGCACTCACTTCCAGCTCATGTTGAGCTTCTCATCCACAAGTCCTTCAAAGTCTTTCTCCTCAGGGCTGCTCTCCAGCCATTCTCTGCCCAACCTGTATTTGTGCCTGGGATTGCCATGTCCCAGGTGCAGGACCTCTGGGACAGGTGCAGAGCTATTGACACTTAATGCCCTCTTTGGAGTAATGGGAATAAACTCGTCTGTTCTGCACAATCTCTACAAAGAATGTTCAAGGGAAAACAGTACATCTAAGCTGTAACTTACCTGACCAAGACTGTAATGATTTAAATTTACAGTAATGAGAATTTTTAATTTAATAGCAGAAACTAGAATGAACAGATGAGGTCATGTTTCAACTAATGAATGTAATATTCACTGTTATTGTCAGGAGGCCCGTATCTATAAGGATTAATGCCATTACTGTTATTTATATTAAGAAAATCACTAGAAAAAAAAAAACCAAAGCAATGCGCAACAACATTAAAGAATTTACAGAATAAGAAATAAACCCATGTATTGACTGGATAACAGGGAGGGGAGGGGGAAATCCATTTTCAAGAGGCCAGCTTATCTCTACATTAATAAATATATTTTTAGGATATGTAAACCAGAAAATCTCTGTTTTTAATTCTCCTAGTTTTGAGCTATGAGTCCTGTTTCTCTTAATTTCTAATGTATTTACTTTTTTTTTTTCAGAGCAGACCTCCTTCTATAGAATCATAGAACCACAGAATTCTGTAATTCACATTGATCAGTAAACAGATTTATCATGTAAGTATAGGAGATACATAGCCATCTAGGTAAAGTACTTTACATGGTAATATGATTAGAGCTGCATTTCAAGCCCAGACATCCATGGAAAGGTGGAGATGCTCAAGATCTTGATGAGTTACTTATATTGGGGTACTGTTTGTGATCCTGGATACTGATTTGAGTGCAGATAAATCAAAGGTATTAATTTTTGTTATGTTTCCACTTGAGCGGTAGATTTTTCTCTTGTATCTCTTTGCATGGGAAAGCTAGAAAACCTGCACAGTACAATGTAGAAAGACTATGTGCTAGTCCTAGACCTTCTCCCATGGTAACCTAGACTGACCTGAATATCTGGAGGACACAAGCTCCTGCAGAATCCCAGTACATTCTGAGTTCCCTTCTGTGTCACCTCCTTTCTTCTACTAGTTATAAACAGATTGTTTGCAAGTAAGGATTTCAGGGTTGACATACATAATTTGATATGAATATTAGCATGTGATCAAAGACTTTCACACTTTGAAGTAAGGAGTCAGGCTTGAAACATATATTTTAATCTTCCTTAGAAAACACCAGGCCTTTCATTTTTTTTTAATATTTCATCAATTTTTTCAGTGATTCTTAGAGTTCAGTGTTACCCTTCAACTCTGCACACCAGATGACCTCCTTATATTTTGTGCATGAATAAGGGAACACAATTTCCAAACAGGGCTAGGAGTTTGCACTGGATTGCAATAAACACGAATTTTGAACTACTTCGAAGTAAAACAAAGCAGTAAGCAGCTCTAGAAAAGAAAGAGAATCAGGGTATTTTGATCAAATACAGCAATCAAATAACTGTATTTGCTCCCATAATAACCTGCACTGTTCCCTCAATAGTCACACTTAATGAATATTTACAACTCATCCACGTCTACTTCACCGCTGTTTCATTTATCAGAATGGAGGCAATTCAGAATAATCATTATGAAAAAATAAGATATCCTTAAAAAAAGCCAAATCAAGCCTAAGAATATGATTCAGGGCTTGTACTTTCTGATAGTATAACTTTAGAAATTATTTCAATACTTTGTTTGAAAAATGGGTATCATCCAAGTGAATGGATACAATTCTTTTTTCTCTACAGCCAAAATTCAATATCCTTTTAAATAGAGTATCTCTTCTCCTACCAAGGAGTGGAATAAGAGGAAAAAAAGGGATGAAAAAGAACCCCTTACATGCAAAGGGACAGGCTTCTATCAATACAACAACATGCAGCTACATCTCTACGGTATTTTTTTAGCTTAAATTATTCTTCCTTTTCACATTATTTTTCTACAAAGGCAACAGTTGACAAGCAACATAGAAAGTGTTTATGAATCCTTTCACACATAAAGTATGCTATAGGCAATAACATGGTCCGAAAATATTCTAATCCACTTCCCCATAAGCTCCCATCAAAGCCTCACACTTTCGTCCTTCTGTCCTGTTGCTAATCCATACAAACTTCATAGATAAGGGATGCCCTTGGGATTTCAGCCATCACTGCACCTATCAGTCCAAACCATCCAATTAAACCTTTTAAAGACCCATCAGTCAGTTGCATCTTGAAAGTAAATATTTTTTGAAATTGTCTAATACACGTCAGTCCTGAACCTGGATACCAGTACAAGATCAGAAGTAGGGTTTTTGGCAGTATGAAATTACTGGGGCTAGTTTTCTTAGAAAATATTCACAGTGTAATTGCACACTATTTATTATATATATTTTTTTCCTTTAAAGATACCAAGAGGTTACTGGAACTTAAAGGTTAATTTGTAGTTTTCTGATAAAAAAGCATTAGATCTGCCTTCAAGAGATCTAGACTTACATCCGCATGCTTTCATTGCTTACCATGTGTCCTTGGCTAAGTCATCTTTGTGTTTCAACTTGCCAGTTTTAACATAATATCTAACGTCAATATGACATAAAGCTAAAGATGACTGGATAGAAGACGATAGTACAAGAACAGAGCCATGCCCTGTTTGGGGATTAGCTAACTTGAAGTCTACTGACTGACTTGGGGAGCTGATAACAGTAACTTACAAGACAGCAAGAAAAACCTGTGCTCAAATATCTTGTTTTCCATCACAGAAGTGAGTGACAGAGAAAGCAGGGAGAATCTCATTCAGTGAATTCTGAATTTTTACCCTTAAAAATCCTTGCTGTTGACAGATCTTGTAAATCTTGATGAGTTCTGGGAAAAATGTTACATATTCAACCATTGTTGCCATTGCAACTGAAGCATTTAGCATTTTCAGGATTTGTTCAATACTTAATAACTAAAGTTAAACATCTGATTAAGCAGCCAGTTTTACACATTGCAAAATAGTAATGATTAAAGAAAAAGAAATCAGTCTGCCACTTCACACACATTGGGGTTTTTGTGCTCATCTGGAAAAAACAGGATGATACCCCACCTGCATCACTGAGATTTACAGACGTTTCAGTGTCAGGATTTGGTTTTCAACCCAATTCTTGCTGCATTGTTTGCAAACTAGTCATATCAAGAACATGCTTTTCCCCAGGAAGAGCGGTAAACAAGCAATGCTTCAGTTCACAAGAAAGGCATGACTTACTTTGTGAAAGTTCCTGAAGTATGCTGCCTTCTCATCTGGAAATTTCTCTAGCCTCCTGGGTCCTTTACTGGAAGCCTTCTTGAAAACCAACCAACAACGCCTGAAAATCTGCAAACAAAATTAATGGATTATATCAGTTTTTCTTTAATGATGGAGAGTATCACAGATGCATTCAGTTACATAATTGACTTAAGAAATTTGAAAATGTCGATATTCTATTTTAAAACTCTAGAAAACTCTGAGAACATCAATTATTTCTAAATAAGTAACCCAAATTCCTCGATTCATGCACATGTTTATTGTCAGTCCTTTGTAGACTATTCTGTTTCAGTTTCTTTCATGCATGCCAAATTTGACAATTTCTGAGATGCAAGTAAACCCATGAACTTTGCAAATGAAAAGAATTATAAGGTTGTAACTGGAGAAAGCACTTTCAGAAATGAGTTCATGCATTTCTAGCTTTCACTTTTATACTCTATTTCTATGAGAGTATTGATACCATCGATAAACATTCATTGCAGCTTTTAACACAACACAGTAATCTATAAGATAGTATACAAAGAAAAGAAAACACAAAGTTGAAATAAGCACCAATGTGACTATTACTGGACAACAACATCTCGTCCTCTCACTTAATTGAATGACAAACATTCTAAGGAAAAAAACAGATTATTAAAGTTTGGGAACATGCAGTGAAAAATCAAATCCTTCAGAAAGCACAAAACAATATTATCCTCTAATTTTAATGAGAAACACACTAGATTTTGCTTAAAATCCATTTTTAAGAAATAAGGGTACTGTATTAGACTATTTACCAAGTGTTCTGGTGGTATTGCCATAACGACAAGTTTAAAAGCAGGACTGAATTAACAAATAAGAATACATTGGTAGTTCAAAGAGAAGCTGATTAGGGATAATCAGGATAGGGGATTAGATATCAAGCTAGCTTTATAATCTATAAAAAAAGTTCACATCATCCTCCTCTTCAGTACTTGCATAGCTCTATAAACAATACCATATGGAATTTTATGTTATTATGTCAAGGATACATTAAAAAACAACACCAACCCAATGCTAGTTAATGGTTCTACTGCCCATATGTGGGGAAAAGCCTTATTTCTTCAGAAATTCTACAAAATTTAATGACACAATGCAAGAAGTACAGAATGATTTAACTTGGATCAGATCAAACACATCTCTCATTACCAAAGAAAAAATGAAAGGAAATATGAGCAGGGAGAGCTGAAATGAAGATTTTTCCCCTCAGTGGGATGCTGTCCAAACTGAGTATAAGCAGTAAATACAGTGTCATTAAATAATTAAGCTTAATTATCCACATTCTGATCTAATAGTGACACTATCTTGTTGTCATTATCTCAGATAAATATTATCAATCAAAATAATTTTTTTCTTTTAAAATTCTAACATTGGACTACAGTGTCAATATGTTTAATTATGAAGACTTTTGGAAGAAAACAGCATTTAATGAAATCCTCTGCAAGTATATTTCTTACAAAACACAAAAATTTTAGGGTTTTTTTTCTACTATGGTTGTAAAGTGGCAACTGTACAACTGTACTTCCTACCTCAGAAATTACTTCACCTAACCTGGGGGAAAGTAAAGACAATATCATATTTCCTGAAAAAAAAATGACATTACACTGTGGGACATCATAAACCATCTTTATTAGATAGTACTTTCTTCAAATAACATCTTGGCAGTGTTGCAACTTATTTTACCAAAGCTACAGCACTGCTCCCACAGTTACTTCTTGAATAACTCACATTAACTCTTCACAGTGTTACAGCAAAAAACTCCACTTTTGCAGGTAATGTACAGGTAGAGGATATTCACTCTATTTTGACCTTACTAGAAGCAATAACACAAACTGTCCAAAATGGACATATTTATTCATTCAACAAACATGTGGCTTTTAATAATAGTCCTGGCTCTTCTGAGAGTTTTCTGTTTTGTTTTGTTTTTTTCAGTCTATGTGTATTTTCAGTTCATTTCTCTGAGGAAAGTCTTTTCCTAAGAAGTTCTTTACCAAGGTAAAAACCATAGCTTTCATTTCAAATCTTGTATTGATTTCCTTATTTCCATTATCTGCCTTAAATGGCTTACAGTCCTCACAGACTTCTCTTTAGAAAAACAGATCAACCTACATTGGTTGTTGGTGGTGGGTTTTAGCGCAGACATGGAATCCACATTTTACCGATGACCTGAATTTTGGACAGATAAGGTGATAACGTAACAGAAGCTTTGTATTAACTGACAGAGTAATTTTTTTCAGTTTTTTTTTTGTTAGTTTGTTTTTTAATATGGCACAGTTGTATTTTGTTATAATGCAAAGTATCAGTTAGCTCCAGTACCGTAGTAATATCCCTAATAAATGGAAAAATAGACAAGCGAAGTTAAGGAGTCAGATTTCTCCCTGCGACAATAAGAATATTTTCCAGATAAAAGGTCATCTAATGCATACTACAAAGCAATTCCTTCAGTGATAAATGAGCAGGCTCTCCTGAATGGCAACTTGTCTTTTTTCACTGCATATCAATCTGGGACAGTGTAGAAGCTAAACTGACAAAATTCAAGAGGGAGGCTTGGACCCCCGTATAAGTGAGGACTTCAAGGAATCCATCGAAGAGGGTTAGATGCTACTTAAGGATGCTCCTCATTGGGCCTTTTCCCAAATTTCGGCATTGGGATGAATTCAAAAGCTGCAGCATTTAGACCGCAGGAATGAATAGCCCTTGCTTTTAAAGGAGAACACCGAACATCAAGATGTGGGGACCATAACTTTTACCTTTAGGCTGTTACTGCTTCAATGTATTGACATCTGTTTTTTCCAGACCTTTAGTGAGAGGAGAGATCTGAAGAATGGAATGGATTGAAGAGGACTCCTGATTTGGTATGTAGATACACCATGGTACATCCTTTCCTTTTGGAATTTATTTTTTTTAACCTACAATCACTTTTAAAGCTGGTATAAAGATATACAGTTCCACTGCGCTTCAGCAGTATTTTATCTGATTACATCAACAGACGGTTTGTATCTCAATGTTTGAAAAAGCATTAGCATATGAATTTACCTATAAATATGAATAAATAGGTGCAGATGTGAGCACACAGAAAACAAACATTTGCCTTTCATAAGGCACCTCATTGTTATACAGAAGCCTACTCAATTATTCACAAACTGTGAGATACTCTTTTATCCCTGGCCTAGTTTAGGATGCCATTGGCTGTAATCAAAACTTCTGAAAGACTTCTAAAGTCCTAAAATAATTGGGGTAGCCATTGTGAAAGAAATCAGTATCAACCCTTTAACAACAGAGAGAATGAGAACAATTTGCAATGTTGCCTCCAAAATATACAGCATTTCCTGTGAGATTTAAGTGCCTGTTTTTCACACATTGCATAGAAAAATGCCAAATATTTGATCATTTAATCAGTTTTACAGCATTCTTGGATGAGCGCTCACTGCTCAATAAAAATGATATAAAAATTTTGTATCACGGGTAAACAAGATGAAGTCCAACACTACACTGTAGCTTTTTTTCCTGGAGAAATTCAGAAAGATAACATTAAGTACCTGTGATGTTTTGGTTTCCTTTTATTAACGTATCAATTAGAAGGACCAAAATTTGTTCAATACAAACCTGAGAAGGCTTCTATTGAATTTACCTGCTGAATCCATGGCATAGCAGAACCTCTTTAAGTGACACCCTTCCTCTCTCATTTTTACAAGATGGACAAAGCAGAAAAAAAATATTCCTCTAGATTCCACTACCTGTGCAACTATATGTCAGTAAGCAATGGCAGTAACTCCACACACTTATGGTCTAGTGAGACAGATTCACTGTCCCTTGCAATATCATATGGGGATGTTTTTCATTATGATATACAAGCTAGCAAAGGACAGAAGCATCTGTTCCTTAAGATGGACTCTGATTAGCCTTATCTTGTTAGCAAGAGAACAGGATTCCAGATCTGCAATAACATAATCTTATCAACCCCAAATGATTTCTGAACTCTTTCCAGTCAGAAATTCGACTTCCAGTGTTGCTCCATTTCTATCAATATTTAGAGATCACTTCTTTATATTTTACTTGAAACACTGCAATAGACCAATTCATGATGAAAGTCTCTGCATAATTGTCTTTTCTTACTTTTTCTCCTGCTTAATGCACCTCAGCTCACATTTCCAGCATGTTTATATTTTTTTATATTCTTGACTAATATAGGCAAAAGTTTCACTTCTAAATGGATCATTATTCTTCATGTTCATATCATACAGTTCTGTTTTATTGTTGCCATGGTTATTAATAATAAAGCCGTTCATATTACAGCAAATCCATTGACTAAATTAGTTTTTTAGAAAGAAGAAAATATTTTCCTTTTCCTAAAACAATTTAAAATAATTGGTTTACAGTGGGAATTTTACATGGGACTTTCCATTTTCCATAGATTTCTAAAGCCTTTTCCTAGTAATTTACAATAGATGCTATTGAGATTAACATTTCTTTTCATCCACAGCTCTAGCTAATAAAGTTCTGCCAGTCATCACTAATATTTAGAGAAGGGATATTTATTGACACATCTCTATAAATTATTCCAAAATTTCCACCTCAAAAAAACCCAGCAGAAACAAAACCCCTCTCATCCATCTTTTTAATTTTTTTTATTTTTTAAATGCCAAAATAGAAGTTTATAACATTTTATTTTTTTCAAACCACTTAAGATGCTCTGAAATCTCCCTGCCCCTATCTAAAAGATAGTGCAAATGGTGATCACTATCTTTACTATATTGGCAAACTAAAAATCTAATTTTCTGTCAGTAGCTGTAGAAACACTTGTCTCTTGAGAGCAACAGCAGTGAGTCAGCTCCTAGTTACCAACAGAAACCATCACTGACCAGAACGGTCACTGAAGCACCACTCATGGGGCTTTCTGCTAGCATAACAAAACAAAGGTTCTCCCAGGAAGACATCTACATAATAAATGGCTAGTCCTGCATTTACATCTCATTACCTCTAGGAAAGGCTAGTTGGTTTCTCCTCCCTGACTTTCCATGTGCGGTGCTCTTCTGTTAGGTAATATGACATCTGCACTGTATTAAAAACACTAAACCACGAAAATGCTCAAATCTACTTCACTAGTTATCTCCATTAAGAAATGGATATTGTCTTTTGGGGTGGTATGTGAGATAAAAGAATTATGTTGTCAGCTAAAAAGCCCCCTTGACTCATAAATTAAAAACTGTAGCCTTCATAATAAGAAAAATAAAAATAGTTGTCACAGTAAAGTCATATTTAACCATTGTTTTGACACCCACCACTTTTTCTTTTTCTGTGCATATTTTGGTAAAGGGAGAAGAGACGAGGGGTGATACCTTATCGCTTCAGTGGAACTACGCTTGTCACGTACTCAAGTAAAATTTAAGAGAAATTGAAAAGCAGTTATTATCTGTAAAAAGGCCCAAGAGAAAAATGGGAAGACAAAACCATTCATGCCTCAGCTAATGAAAACAAGTTAAAGGATCTAAGCTATGGCTGAGTAAAGTCAATAGGAAAAAGAAAAAAAAACAACACCATCACAGTTGCAAGCCACGTATTTCAGTTACCAACACTTTGTAATAAGACATGCCATCTTTCCCACACTTAGGTTTCGGGACATCTCAGAAATTAAGGTGCTCTAGAAACTCTTCCTGTCTTCCTGCCCTAGAAGCTTTTTCCTGTCTTGAGCAGCACTGATTTCGCTGTCTGCTTTTTTGAAATGCAGTGACCACTGCACTAAGTGGGCGCATTTTTGGTGGCAAATTTGGATCCATATGACAAAGCAAGAGAGGTGGAACACTACCACACACCAGTGAGCTCCCAAATTAGCGCAGAGGGTGCAGAGTAGCAGAGAAAGGAGGCCAGCTCCTGCTCCTTTATCACACCACTGGGAAGCCGTATACCTCCCAGATGAAGAAGAGAGGTCCTCCACAGTCCTGTGACACCCCACTTCCCCACAAACAGGAGGAGAAGCAAAAATAACACCTAGCTCAGAGGCATGTTACATGCTTCTGTCAGCAGCTCTGGGATGTGGGGCCAAGACTTTATCAAAAGATACAAAAAGCCTTGGGAGGTTTTCCCTTTTTTTATTGATTCTAACTCTCCACCTGCTCTTGCGTATTTCAACAGATTTTCTTCAAACATTACCTAAGTATCTACTAAAAACCAATTGCAATAAAAGCAAAGCTGTTTAAACTGTAAAGCCAGGATTAAAAAAACTCCACAAATATATCCTGAAAAGATCATTAGTAATGTCTTTAATAAAAATTGCTGACTGAAGGTGTGTTATGAAGGCCATCCAACAGGGAAACATTCCTCATATATGATAACCTTGCACATACCCTTGAGCTTCATTTTATCTTCCTAATTAGGAAGCAAGGTTAAACCTCTAGTTTATAAACCTTGTAGTATGACCTTTTGCAGCATTATAGAACACAGTTACGCCTCAGATCATTTTAGTGTCATAGTTCAAATCCTAAAATTTCTGATACTATTTTTTTTTTTTATTATTATTATTTTCCAGATTGCAAATGTACTGGCATTTAAAGCTGGGAATAGAAGAAATACAGAAACATCTGCTACAAACTGTTTCATCCCAGATTAGATCAATCCTTGTGGGCTTGATTGCAGTCAGTGAGAATTAAGATGGTTAGAGAGAAATGATTAGGGACAATTCAACCAGTAATAGTATATATATACACACACGTCATCTTTCTGCTGCCATAACATGCCATTATAGATTCATATAGATTTTCATAATATACTATAATTTATGATGCTATAGTCACAGGCTATACATGTAATCCATAAAAAGATTTATTTTATTATTAGAGAGTTCTGTGAAACCAAAGCACACCACCGTAATTTTCCAGCTATTCCTATACTAACTAAACTACTTTGTGTGTAAACACTTCATCTATGGGATCTGAAGTTTTTTTTTTTTTTTTTCTGTGTTGAAAGAAGAGGGAAGAATACATATCTGGAAAGATTTGTATGTTGTGTTCACGTGAAAAGCGTTACACAGTTTTATGAATCCTTAGGCACCCAGAGTTTAAAAATGTACTATCTTGTGTTTGCTTTGAACTGCCAGCAGGGCAATTCAAGGACAGAAGGACACTAGATGAATAAGTCTAGTCTTCATAGCTGTATGCGGACCAGCAGAAGTTATCACTTATACTGAATTGTTGTTATGATTATTTTAAAAAATCAGTTCCAGTAGCCATTTTTTGGCTTTCTGCCCTTCTGACTCAGTTTTGGCAAGAGTAACTTCAGTGATTCATTTGGAGGAAAACTGTTTGCTTCATGTCTGGCTTCAGAGTAGATGACAAATAAACCTCAAAGCAAACCACAACAAAAAAAAAAGATTACAACCGTTTTAGCAGGCATCCAGCAGGAAAATCCCAGAACTTGGAATGTTTTCAAAGAAATTATTGTGCTTAAGAAACCTCAAGGGGTTTAACTGAGCTTAACCTGAACGTGTAGCAGCTACTTATGAACAATTACTTAGCCAGAATTGGTACTGAAGTTTGTATCTTCTCCCACAGGTACCTTTCCTGAAGTTAATCAGAAAAAAAAACCTACAGAGAAAGTTACAGTTTTGTTATATTTTGATACTGAATTTGAGTAATTTCTCATACTGAACTGGAATAACTAGCTTACTTCACTCATCTGAGTAATTTTAGTGGAAATACCATTTTTTCCTACATTTTATAACATTTGACTTTAATTAGTTACAAATAAATATAGTCTGCTTGATTATGACAGACCACAAATATCAGTTTTATATTCTGCAATGGGAAGTAATATTTTCAGAAGAAAAGTTATAACTCCTCTCCTTAGTTTTTAATCATATAGCTATATATTGAAGTAATGGAAATACCACTGCAATAAAGCACCTTAATTTTTGACTCCTCCATATACAAGCTTACTAAGCTGAAATGCATTATATTTTAAACATATTTAGTATGCACACATCACTTTGTTCTTCAAAAAATTAAAAGCATTTAGCATATCTACAAGGCAACTTAAAGCTGAGAAAACAGACAAGTTTGAGTTATTGAGATAGACTTCTTATTTAGGTCTTTACAGTACAAAATGCAAACCTTAACACCAATCTGAGATAACACACTTACATAGAAAGATGGTATGTATT
Source organism: Tringa tobata (assembly GCA_033628505.1). Classification (NCBI taxonomy): domain Eukaryota; kingdom Metazoa; phylum Chordata; class Aves; order Charadriiformes; family Scolopacidae; genus Tringa; species Tringa tobata. The sequence goes on along the minus strand of JAHREE010000339.1, from coordinate 858,351 downwards.
TGTGCAGATTCTTACTGGTTTATGTTAGGAAGTCTGGCATTTGTGAAAATAAGTGTTGCAAAATCAAAACCATGCAACAGAATACCTTAAAATGAAGCAGAAAAGTAATCGCAAACATCTGTTCTATACTACTGAGGGACAAACACTCAAATAATTTTTACAGCTCAAATTTAGAGTGTTACAAGCTCAAACTCAGCTTCAGAATCAAAAATAATTCTTTAGGTTTACATCAGCTAGTGTTCTGTCACATCTATCCTTACTTTTTTCTATATTATGACACAGAAATTGGTCTTAGCAGAGGTATCGCAGTCCTCAAGATGCTGTTGTTTTGACTGATAAAACAAGTGGAAACAGTGTGCTTTGCATGAGATTTAATATAGCTGAGCACAGCACCAAGCACTAAAGAACTTTCCAGAAAGAACAAAAATGTGAGCTGAATATAAGTGCAACTGTTTATTTCTGTAGGTGAATAATTTCTAAGAGCAATTGATCCTCACAGTAGAATAGGAAAGTTAGAGTCTTTTATTCTTGGATGTATTTTGTCATTTCAGCATGTATCTAGAAAATCTTGCAAATCCAGCCAAACTGATACGTATGGGTGAAAGCTTACTGTTATCTATAGTTGCTGCTATTAAATGTCTGGTCACAGTCTCAGGCACACACACATATGTATGAAGTGTATGCAACATGTTTAAATACAGTGAGACTAAACAATAAAGAAATGCTAATGTAGAAGAAAAGCCCCTCAAACATCCTCTGATATATTGCACTACAGAACAGAGTACTGATTTTAAAACTCGCACTTGTACATGACATATCATTCAATAAACCTCTGAAGTAAAAGGTTTTATGAATCAGTCATGTTGGTTTCCTACAAATGAAATGTATCCTTTTTTATGAAGTTACATCCTTTAAGTATTATGACTTCTGCTGGATTTTACAGAGAAATTAATTTTATATAGAAAAGAAGTCCTTCTTCAAAATGAAGCCTGCAGTAGAATTTGACCAGGATCCTACAAATAGTAATGATCAAGAGGATGTCTACTATCAGTGCTGTTTTCTTGACATTTGATCACTGCATTATTGTAACCTACAGGTTAAACTGTCTCCTGCTAAAGAATCATAGTTTTAAACCCCAAAGACCTTCATTATATCTTTTAACCTAATTGAAGAGGAGGAAGATGAACTAACAGCTCATGGTAACTGGAAATAGTTAAAAGCTCAGAGTTAGCAAGAACCTCTGCAGCAGAAATAAAAGGGATACTAAAACTGAGTACTGCAGTGAAATTTTCTGCAATTTCAGTGGACAGAACTACCTGGATTTTTTAAAGTAAAAACAAAACTAAAACTAAACCAAACCAAAAAAAAATAGTTACCCTAATTTGCTCTGGGTCTTAACAGTTTAAGAGCAAGATACATGCAGACAGAAAGATACGTATTTCAAATATTTCATTCATTTATATTGTTGATTTGCTCTTTGCCACTCTTGTGCTACTGCTAAAAGCCTCTGCTTCAAGATGTACCAATTTGCTATTACTATGCAGCAATATTACACTGAATAAACAAGTAATCCAAGGCAAGAAAATTATCAGAAAACAAACACTTTTACAGAAAACTAAGAAGACTTGGACAAAAAATCTATAGCCCTTAGCTCTTGTAACTACTAACACCAGTTCTGTTCAGCTTTTGTTGCAACAGCAAATTTTTAACAGATAAAGACAGTTTTTGCTCAAAGAAAAGTACCATGAAAGAGTTTCCCTAAGAACTCAAATGCAGCTGATGTGTTACATTCCCATCCAGGATGCTCTGTGAGGAAATGTGCTACTACGGAGGATTAGAAACGATGTTGTTACAACCCCAGGGAAATAATGCAATGGAAAAGCAGACGGACTCCAAACCCAGACTTCATAAGATGAAAGACCACTCTGAATTCCCTGCTCTGTACCTGTGATAGGACTCAAAAAAATCTGCCCTGGAAGTGTTGTAGAGATTCACCCAAAGTTTATCCAGGTAAATCCACAGAAGCCATGCCAGTGCTTTAGAATGCTTTGGCTCAGACCCAAACCAGTAATACTCAAGGCTTCATAGATCAAAAACAAATTTCTTGGTTAAGGGAAAGATGGTCACATCCCACCAAGTTAATAATATAATCTCAGGGGAAAAAAAAGCCCACAAAACAAAAACTTCCCCTGCAACATCACTTCCACCACCTTTCCAGAGCTTATAGGAGATAAGACTGTCCATTTACAACTATTTCTTATGGGCAGAAGAAAATTATTAGTCTGCCAAACATGCTATTTATTTTGATATTCTCATCAGCTGCATATACACAGAAAACATCCTGTTTTTCTCTAGTCTGGGGACCGCCCAAGGGCAGGACTGGGTAGAAGAAGAAAAAAAAAAAAAATTGTAGCATTTCTGGTCAAATTAAAGACAACCTGCAGTAGCATATACAGAGTACAAAGGTCTAGTATATTGGTTCAATATTAGCTAATGCAATTCTCTTTTCTCACTTGCAGTATTAAAAGTGCAAATAGGCCAATAGCAGAAAATTGCGTTGCTCCCTTCCCACAACTGCTGAGATGGTCTCGACTACAAGATCTGAAGTTGTAATATGTAGTCTAACATAAGAGAGAAAGACAGAGAGAGAGGGAAAAAAATGTTGTGTGTTCATTAATATTAATTCTACCAAAAGCATCATTTAGCTTTGCAGTATAAACTGGTTAATTCTCATATTTCAGTTGTGAAGTCTGAGTGAGAGATTAAGTGTAAGAATTAAAAAGTAGGAGACTTGTAACAGATACAGCTTTATTATATAGCGATAGCAATGAGTAAACTTAGAAAATCATGGGAAGTCAGCTTTCTTCTTCAGCAAACTTTCCATGTAAAAGTCAGTAGAAAACTATCATTATAAAATAAAATATGCAGATTTTATGGAAAATACCCTGTAGGTTTAATAGAATGATTACTCTACCTTTATTAATAGCTACTCTGAGTAAGAACATACTACAAGTCACGACCTAAAAAATTTTTGTGGGATTCTGTATGATAAATACAGAGACTGTCAGAGAATGGACGAACAACTTTATTGTAAGTTTTAGCATTAGAACAGTGAAATAAGTAAAGTATTAACGGCAATTCTTACCTTCTTCACAGTAAGAATTTATGTATATGGTACCAGTTGACTGGCTCACCATAGGTACTGTCTCACACATCAAGAGTCCACAGAAAGTTTAACTTCTAGACCTATTCGCTTTGTAATGAAGTCATGGGGAAAATCCCCAAATTATTTTCAATACCTTAGATTAAAGTTTCTCATTTGGGCGTAGGGTGGGGAGGAGAGACAAGTCAGGAAAAAGGGGTTCCAATGTAGAATTACATGAATGAGCACTTGTAATCCCAGGCACCCTCACTGAATGATTCAGAGTTTGAGAGGTAGTGTTTATATTTACATCATCTATACATATCAGACATTATATACTCACAGCAGTAGGTAAACTTCAGTTTCTGCGTGCTAATCAATATATTTTCTGGTCATTCACCAATAGGTGTACTGATGTATTTAAATCATAAATGAGACTCTAAAGTCACAGTTACATTTCCAGTATCTCAAAAATCAATTCAACCAACTCTTTTTATGTGGCTATTAAAATCTCACCAGAATACAGACAGATCTAATTCCAGCACTGCAAAAGAACAATTGCTACACATAGTTCCTTTTTGTTTTAAAGCCTGCACTTAAAATGATGCAGCTTGCATATCAACCGTAATAGAGTTAGGTAACAGTTGGGCACGGATGAGTAAGAAGAAATGTGAAAGTCACTGAGTCCTGGCTCCTTCAGTTGAGAAAGTCATGCAATAGGTGCCTACTACTACTTTTTGATCTCCTTCAGTACTCCTCACACTATTTATATCCAAGAAGATATTTGAAGTCTGACAGTTTTTCTTGTTGTCTTCATGGTACTGGTACTTTTCTAAACTTGGTCTTACAAAAGTAATATTGTAGCTGTTCACTACATGTTTTCCATGACTTATTTATATTAAACTTTTCTAATCATCTTTTACAGATGCAGATTTAGTTTTTAGTATTTTAGTATTTCAAAAAGGAGCGAGAGCAATATTCTCACTGACAACAGACAGAACCAGTGACACAAGAGAGCAATGGTCTATTTCACCAAATTGAGTCAAGCTTGGCTTCAAAATACTGTGATTAAGATAGGTGGTCAAACTTACTCTGAACAGGTCTACATGATTATGGTTTTGCCACTTGCAGACCCTGGAAGTTGCAAAGGCAAATGGTTGAAAGGTATCAAAGCAGTCCTCTATCAAGATCTTCTTCTGAAACTGTAGAAAACATTAATACAATGTGCTTTTCCCAATTCAGTCTTAGTCTTCTCTTCCCACTCCCTCTCCCCCATTCTTTTATTGCTACCTTCTCAGCAACAAAACTTTTGCCACTTTTTTCTAAAGAGAAATTTAGTGTGGCTTTGTCTACAGTAAGAATATGTAATTTCATTTTTTTTAATCCATCATGCTTTATTATGTCCAAGTCGTGTAATTCTCTGACCTCATCTCTTCAGTCTAAACATAGCACAGTTCAAAACATGAATGCAGACGTCAGGCTCTGAACAAAAGCTGAACACAAATTAGATTTCAAGCACTGGAATGGTAGTTTCCATTCTTCTGAAAATATGAGGGAAAAAAAATGAGTCCATATCAGGGATCACAGTTTTATCCACTATTACAACAAAGTGTGCTTTTACTTTCCACTATACAATGTACTCTTTGTTCACAAGTTTTTAAAGATTTAGTCACATCATCAAGATACTTGTACCAAGACACTGCTGGAACAGTTCAAAACTTGTATCTTTTACTGTCAGTCTAGGATAACTTGTATCCTGCACATACTAAAAATGACCATTTTTGTTAAATTTTAGAGAAGAAACATAGAGAAGACCAACATATGGGGTTTTATTTTTTTTTCCCTGTAATGACACTTTTGTGTATTTTAAGAGAAGCATTGAACAAATCACAGAGTGTTTACAGCTCTGCTACTTTATTGCAGTGGTTTTGATGACAACTTCCATCACAGAGGTTACACCACAACCTACAGTATAGAAGCCACAGCCTCAAATCAACTGCTTCCTGTTGATTTCAGAAAGGTACTGAACACCTTGCAAACTAGAAGTTGAAATTTCAGTGATCTTAAAACATTCTTCTGTTGGATTTTCATAACATTTTCATAACCAATCCAGGAGTCCTAAGAGTCACAACACTGAGACTGGTGTCACTCGAAGGATGCATATTATTGCTTGAACAGAAAAGAATTTGCTTCTAAGCATTCCAGAAAACTGATTTCCTGCATGTCACCCACAATTAATGATAGCTGAATGAATAAGGCAAAAACTTTTGAGTGAAGGAGACACTTAGGATGAATAACAAGATTTTGATTATTTCATTTTTCATCTAAACTACAAGTACTGCTAAAAGCAAGCATAGCATGTTGCTTCAAGCTATTGACAGGTTGACAGATGCACCAGAAGTGATAAAAAAGTTTAAAAAAAAATTCATATTTTCAATTCCCAATAGTAGATCCCTTTAAGAAAATATGACAGTGGTAAATATATGAATAAATAAAGATTGGCTATCCTTCTTTTCATGTTACCTGACTTCTATTTTCTTGTTCACATATAAGTATTTCCAACACCCCAAGGAAGTAACTTTTCACAACTAAATACAAACTGGACAAACTAATTTGATTTTTGAGAATTAGAAGGAAATGAGCACTATTTTTTTTATCTAGTCTCACTGAAGAATCATTTCTCAGATAGAATGAAATAATTAACATTTACTCTCCAGAGAAGACTCTCAGATGGTCCAAGTCTGAGTGCAGGGGAATTTTGCCAGTGGAAATGGCAGCTTACACCTCAGTGATTTGAAAGCTGGCACTTCAGTTGTCTTGTTTATGAGCAACAATTTCACCTCTGGACCTGAAACTTTGCATCTTTTCAAGCAGCAGTGACTAAGCCGTGGAAAAGAAAGAGTTCCAAGCAAGTACACTTGTGACCTTGTGCAATGGTCAGATACCCACTCTACTTGGAGGCAGTCACATCAGGCCTCATGGCTGAAGGCCAGGATGACTGCCTGCAAAAAAACAAGCTACCCCAAGAATGACCATAGATCATCATTATCATTCAGGAAAACTCGAAGAAGAGTTATGACTCAGACACACATTTTCTATAAGAAGAAGCTCTTATGGCTGTCGCGAACAAGCCTAAAAAATAATTCATTTCATACATGAATGATCCTATTCACACCCACAGGACAGATATTTCCTGCATTGCACCAAAACAAGCAGAGTGTAACAGTCTCGTAAATGACCATTTGTCTTCCTTCCTGTATTGATTCACAATACTTCCCTTCCTCCAACGACTTCTTTATTTAATCCTTCCAAACCAAGCAAAATAAACATATGACAGAACTCCTTCCCCTGTATGCACACATACAGACACCCAACCAGAAACTCCAAAGTACATGATTGCTGGCAGTTTCTTTTTCAATGATTTTGCTAATTTCTTGAATTTAGTGAGGAGAATTTGTGCCTACAGTCTACTGGAGAACAATCATCCTGTTTTATGGGAACAGAAAAGACAGGACAACAGGTTATTTATGTAAGCTCTGCTGTAATTTGACATCCCTGTTGAGCTCCCTAATTCCTGGGTTGAAATAGTTTTGTCTCGGATCATTTTGAATCAGGCACAGAAACTGAATCTCTTCAAATTCAGACAAGTGCTTAACTTATCAGCTATAGGAAAAAGAAAAGAAAAAACCAAACCAAAACAAAAAAACCCCAAGAACATCTGAATGTCCTGAGGTATTAAAAACATCTCAATTAACTCATCAGTAAAATAAAAAATTAGAGTATTTTTATTTTTTCCTTGAATAGATACTGGTGGCATCACAGCCATTTCCATAGCAACACACCAATTTCCCAAGCATCATCATGGCTCTACTGTCACTGAAAACTGAAAAAAATGCAAGGCTGAGGGAATGTTTGTCAAGCATTCAAACACAGCACTAGTTTCAAGTACCTTCTTAAAGTAGACCAAACTCTATATCTTCAGCTAGAATACCAGGACAAATACTTTAAAAAACCCAACAAACAAGTGTTTGGGTTGGTTAGTTTGTTTTTGCAATCAATTTTAAGGTATAATTTCTTTAGTTATTTCCAGTAAACATCAAACAGTGAATGGATGACTACTTCAAAATAGTTACTTTATTTTATTGTTCATTCCCATTCCTTATATCATACATTATCTGAATAAGGGATGATATCTTCACATGCTTTACTGTAGCAGCAGTCAATATAGCCCTTACAGGATAGAAGAGTACAAAGTATACTAGGTTTTAAACATGAAGTTGATTTAAAATTTCTTTGCCTGCTGCTGACATTCATTATTTACTAAACAACACTAATAGCAAATTCATATTCACAACACCATAGGTTCCATTATTAGTTACAAACAAAAAAGCTCTGGAAGAAAGCTACCACATTAATACAAAGCTTGTAATAGCTGAAGATACCAGTAAAATTAAAACAAACAAAACCACCACCTAATATCACCTTTTTAAGCAAGTGATCCGAACTCTGATGAAATTTAAAATGTGGATGTTTATCTATAAATGCCCCATAGAGTATTTTCTCAGAAAAAATCCTAAAGCTAATCAAAAAATCATTTGACTACAAATTGCTATGCCTTTAATACAGCCAAGCCAATTAATCACTGTGTTCCTATCAGAGTATTTCAAATATATTATACATTGACAAGCTGCTTACCCAATAGCAGCCTTTCAACAGAAAGTAAAAAGCAAAAGGAGGAAAAATTAATAACACTGAACACATGCTCTGTCTTCCATAGAGTTTCCTCTGCCTTTTACAGAACTGGTCTGAATCAAATGTCCACACTTCACCATTCCCAACTCATATATTTATAATTCCAGCCCACCCACATGTCTACCCAAGAGCCAGAATGTTTTTTTTTTCCTCAAATCCTGTAACCCTTTCAGGGATTGACAACAAAAAAGTCAAGTCTTGATAGACTCTTACAAGAACTAAATGCTTCCAGTGGTACACATTCAGCTCATCCTAAACAGCCACCCATCGCATACAGAAACAATTTAATAAACTGTTATGACTAAAGGAAATCCCTGCATTAAAGGTGTGTCTATAACCAAATTAAGATGTTCCTGTCAGTCAGGAGAGGGGTCAGAGAAAAACATGGATCATCTTCCAGGATTACATATCACAAAAGCTCCTCTTTTGATGCTTTGATTCACAGCACTTGGTGCCTTAAAAAAGAAATGGCTAGCTGCATGGAGAAAAAGAGAACTGGTTGAAAATGTTTTGTGATGCAGGAAGATTATGATTTGTTTATCTGATAGTGAGGGAACCTCAACAAAAACTGAAGTTAAACGTTATTCTTACGGTATCAGGAACATGTCTGGAAGAGATCTGAGCTGTGGTATGAATCTACATGCATCCTTCCTATTTCCTTTTCTGCTGAGCCCTACCTCCTCCTAACCCATCCTCTCACCCTCCTATTTTCTCCAGTTTCAGCTCAGCACTATGAACTCATTCAACCCCATTACTTTTGTTTTCATTGCACTCAGTCCCATACTTCAGGCATGCATTCGAGGTCCAAACTGTCCCAGCTCACCTCCACTCATTCCAGTGCATTTCCCACCTGCCCTATCTAGGAAAGCAATAAGCAGCTCTCTCCACTTTCTTGCCTGAAATTCGTACAGTTCAGAACCTTCCTCCTATGCTATTCTCCTGTCACACTCAGCAAATCACACTTTATTCATGTACACAGTACAGTGAAACATCTAAAAAGGGTGAGCATTTACCTAAAAGATAAAAGTAATAGTGTAACACTGTCAAAAGACTAATGTTTCCAACTATTTGGCTGTAAACCCATAATCTCTAAACTTTTCCGACTTTGTCTCACTTTCACAACGCAGTACCACTTATGCTTTTTACTTCCTTGCTTTTAGAAAAGTAACTGTCACAGGAGGGGAGTTAGTAAGTATTGTTGATGTGGGGTAACTTAGGAGAATTAGAGAAGCATAACAGTTTATCTCCCTCTCAGTGAGGTCTCAGTATAGAGGATTGATTCAGATAACTTCACTAATATGAGTTTCTCTTTTGTTGCCTATCAGTAATTTCTACACCAGCTGAAAGACTCAGTGTTTGGAAAGCACAACTACCTTCCTTAAAGTATTTTGAGAAAAAACATTGCCAAAACTACTCAGCCAAATAGCCTTCTTAGAAAAGAGTTTACACAGCAGATGAGACAAAAAGGGACTCACAGCTGCTGCCACTTCCCCTATTACCACAATGCATGCATACAAACCAGGGGATATATAAGGCTGAAGACCTTCCTGCCATGCTTTATATCTAGTCTTTCGTGATTGTCCACTTTTCTCACAAGACTTTGCAAAACAGGTATGTCACATAACTTCCTGGCTTTTTTGTTTTTGCCTTTATTATAAGGAGTGGAATTGCATTTCCACTAGCTTCTCTATCTCTATTCTATCTTCTCTACCTGTTCAGTACATAGGATAAAACATGATAATCTTTGCTATTTCATAGAACTGTTGATGCTATAGTACTAGATTTAATTTTCTGCTTTAGATGTGCAACATTGAGAATTATAAATATAAAAAAGAGCAGTAAAATCTTCACATGTTTAGCTTTGGTGTTGCCTCGAATTATGTGAAGAGTCAAATAGTGTCATCAAGACAAGACATTCCAGGTACTACAGATGTAATTGTAAATATTTATTAATCTTCTTCTTTTTTATTTTAGTCTAAGACACACACACCTGATCTAATAGCTGTGGTGACCTAACAGCCTCAGAAGGAAGTCAGTATTATGTTGTGAGAGCAAGATAATAACTTCATGCAAAATGATTCTCACTGCTCATTTTTCTAAAGAGCAAAATCATTAAAAGTACAGCATAATGCTCTGTAATTATAATCTAAGTCATTTCCCCTGTTAAAAATACATTCTAATTGCTTTAAGTGAAAACACATCATTATAACTTCCCTTGAAATGGGAACTAATAAATAGATTAGTAAAATCTTACAGTCAGTACATTAAATCATGTTTATTCATTCAGCTGAGACTGGAACACGTAAAGTACATCTTCTTATAGAAAAACACAATTAGGGAGAATGGCTGGCTCATGGGATTAGCCATGGGATTGTGAGTTTTCCACATCTAGCTTGGTGGTGTGAATCCTGCCCAGCTTGGTGTTGACTGAAGCTTATTACCATCTGCTGCCTGTTCAGTGTCCTACATAAAATGAATTGGTTTTCTTTGCCCAATTCCAAGCTCACAGGTGTCTGGTATTGCAGCAACTGACACTTAATTAGCACACCTTTAAGCAATGTCAGCAAAGATGCAGAAGATTTTAAAAGTATAAAAAAGATGCTTATGTAATTTGGTATCAGCAGTGTACCAAAGCCGCTTTGGGAAGAGACATCACGGTGGAATGGGTATTATCTCCATTCTTTACTGTGCTTCTGCCAAATCACTGAATATAGATGATTACACTCTTGCATAAAACATTAAATGGCTAATTTCACTATATTTAAAAATCTCAAGGAATTAAAATGGCAACACCTTTTTAACTCTGAAAGCTTATGCTTTTCTCATCTTAAAGGAGGATGTTAATAGTTAAAATATAGTTACTATAGTTAGTGTGGCTGTACTCAGTCTCAGAGAACTGTTCTAGTGTGTACAATGAATTATTACAGTTTCTATGACCCCTAGAACAGTTGTGCAGGCAAACACTCACTGCAAGCAGGAAGAGAGGAACAAAGAGAGGTACGGATTAAATTATATTATCTAGGTCTTTTATTATTAACCTTTACACGAACAGGCCTGCTTTCTTTGGTCATCTCAATAACATACCTTCATTTTGTGAAATAAGCAATAACTCATACAAACAGCAAGCTAACAAAGTGACAGAAAAAATATCTTGTAAAAGCACTGTGTGGATACTGTATCTGAATTACAGTAACATCAAGTATGAAATTAAAAGGATAATGAGTATTTGCTATGTACTTTACTCTCTAGCAATGAGTCCCTAGTTAAGCCAGTTATTAGAAACCACAGGCAATGTGCCAGGTGCCGTGAAACCCTTTCACGAAATCTGGCCAGGTGAAAACCCCTGTATTTCAATGTTTGTTTTAGTTTCAGAATAGATGAAAGCCTAATTTTTTTAAAGTTACATTAAAAAAGTTCTGAAGCAAATAACTGGAAATTTCTTACTTTCCAGTCACTTTCCAAATTTAGAATTAATTGTCAGTGGCAATGCCCTGCCTCTACCTCATTTAAGTTGGATATCACACTTTCTCCACATGCCAGAATCTTACACTGCTCATTATATGACTGTTGCAATAAGACGTACCCATAGGTTAACCAAAAGTTTGTATCATGGGGGATGAACTTTGACAAGGAATCCCAGGAAGGGAAAAATAGAAATTAAATATTTATTTTCAATTCTAACAAATGCAAAATAAAATATTTGTTTTAAACCCTTAAATTGAAATTGGAAACATTGGTTTAAATTTAAAAATTATCTATTTTCTAATTTTTTTTTTTTTTTAAAATAATTTCTATGGGAATTCTATTCTCTATAAGGAGTATTTAGAGAAACTTGCCAGCTGGCCTCTAATTGTTGTATCTGTCAGCTTCATAAACATTTCTTCTAGTCACTTAATCCCAGTGGTCTTCCATAAAGCAAACAAGACCATCCAGATTTGAAACTTCAATTTTTTTCCAAATACTAAATTTGAAGCTTTTCTTGAGTATCCATATAGTTTCTTAAACATTCAAATTGTTCAGTAATTTTCCTTTGTTCTCTTGCATAAGGATGTCCCTTTTTGGTTTGACCTGCATTTATATCCATGGAAAACTTTCCATTTATTCCCGAAGAACACAATCAAGACCTTATTGTTTGCAGGCAGAGATACGCTGAAACCCTCTAAGAAAGGCTAAGAGGTTTAGTATACAGAGCTTGTGAGGTTCCTTTCTTCAAGAGGAAAGATGGTCATTTGGCTGAAGCATTAATGAGAATCTTCTTGTTCTTCAGATCCATGTCTCTCTTTGGATGATAAATGACAACTATTAGAACTCTGCTTTCCCGTGACAAAAACGACAAATATCTGTACTTGAAATCTGAAAAATACAGATTGTTTGACAGGACAAGGGGCCCCTGTGTCAAGTTCTGTGAGTCCTGTCTACAAACTGTCACTGGATTTCATATGTATTTTGTACATATAATTCAAATATAATATGCAATGAGGTACAGAATCACAGAATGATATGGGGTTGAAAGGGACCTCTGGAGATAATCTAGTCCAACTCCCCTGCCAAAGCAGATCCACCTACAGCAGGTTGCATAGGAATGTGTCCGACTGAGTTTTGAATGTCTCCAGAGGAGGAGACTCCACCACCAATCTGGGCAGCCTGTTCCAGTGCCACCGTCAAAGTAAAGAAGTTCTTCCCCATGTATAGATGGAACTTCCTGTGTTCAAGTTTGTGCCTGTTACCTCTTGTCCTGTCACTGGGCACCACTGAAGAAAGACTGCCCCCATCTTCTTGACCCCCACCCTTTAAGTATTTATAGGCATTGATCAGATCCCCCCTCAGCCTTCTCTTCTCTAGACTAAAAAGACCCAAGTCCCTCAGCCTTTCCTGGTAACAGAGATGTTCTACTCCCCTAACCATCTTTGTAGCCCTTTGCTATACCATCTCCAGCAGTTTCCTGTTCTTCTTGAACTGGGGAGCCCAGAACTTGACACAGTACATATGTAGGCAAGAAAAAACAGCAAAACAGCTGTTATTTCCTCTATCTGAAATGACTTATTCTGTCCTGTGAAGCTTAGTTTCAGATGAAAAAAAAAATATTGAGTATCTGTTCATAATAGACAAGCCTTATGGAGGAATACATAGAATTGATAATTCTATCATCATCTTTTTCTAAAGCAACAAAAAAAAAATAATCCAAAGGGAAGTAAAACAAAGGAAAAATGACTGTGTAAATTGTAGTGGCCTTTAGTTAGGTTACTAATCAGTCAAAATGAAAAGTAGAGATGGCAACCTGCTTGCTTTAGTAATTTGATTTACTCTGATCTGTAATAGCTTCTGCATATATTACATGGCACTTTTACAGCAGAAAGGTTATCTCACCAACAGCACTATGTATTCACAGACACTCTTTCTCTTGCTATAACTGAATACAGGGCTTCCTCTGTGTATTTTTCTACTTCCCTTTGACACATGGTCAAGGTTAGTAACATATTAAAGATCAAGTTAATGTTGAACAGTTTCAATAGCTGAAAAAAAAAATCTGTATTTCCTATTTCACTTCAGACAATGGAATTTCAGGAGCTATAGAGAAGGTTCCTGTAGATATCATCACTCACTCTGTCTAGAAACCTCATCTTTCTCATGTACATACATTTGCATACAGAATACCTTGATAGTCACAAGCAAGCCCCATTTAGCTTCAGCAAGATTGACTGCAAGAAGCAGCTATAGCTGTATAAATATTTGCTGATTCAAACTTCCACCGAAAATGCAAGAAAATACCATGACTGAAATAATTCATGCTCTAACTTGCCATCATTGTAGGGCACAATCCAACTCTGTGAAGAAAACTGACACTCAATTCACTCTGTTAAATAAGAGTCTTCAGTCTCACTTTTACAAGCTATTTTGGATATAAGTCCTTGCACAGACTTTTGTTTCTGTTCTTCATAGGATAGAATTCCACTTCTCGTCTGAAGAACCATATGTATTTGTACAAAATTGCTTATGCTTAACAGGCTTTGCAGTCTTTGTAGCCCAGTGTTCACACCTCTCAAAAAAAAACCAACAACAGAACACACCATATAAAAGATACTCACTCATACTGGTAATGCAAATTGTGGACAACTCAAAGAGAAAAGCTCTATTTGCTGAATATTATAAATTGAGTTCCAACAGAGAAGGCTTAATTACATATTTTCTTAAAGTTTAATCATACTGTTAAGATGAAATTGCAGTGTTATAATGAAGATCACTTTCCTGATTAAGAAAAAACAAATTATTTAGGAGTTTTCAAATATTCCAATATTGCTATTGACATGGTATTTTTAAATAAAGAAAAGAAAAAACTTAAGTGAGATATGACAGCATTATGCATGGGTTTGACTAACATCATTGACTTCTTAAAATGCAGATGACAATACACTTCATGAGAAACTAAAACCCAAATATTTTTAATATAGAATTTCAATTTGCATCCAACTCTAACATATTTTCACCTGAATTTTTGCTTGTATTTTTGAAAAAAAACAGAATTTCAGGAAAATAACAAAAGAATTTACAACAGCTCCACCAGGAATGCAAGTTTTTGTTAATGCCCATTACAATAAAAAGAAAAAGAGAGAAATTATGAGAAACTTCAATAGTCGAAGCTATTTTTTTTTTTTTATAAATAAAATTAGTGATGTACATTAATATTTTGACAGCTCTGAATATCAACCAGGTATATCCCCCTGAAGTTGTAAGGAAATGTGTGTGAGTTAACATAAGGAGGTTGGAATAGGTGTCTCAGCTTTCTCTTAAAGCAATTGAGTTTGGCTTGTGCAAAACAGGTTTCAAATAGAAAAATTACATTCTACATTGTAAGAGGCCACTGGCTTGCCATTTGCTTTGTGATTAAATGGTACAGGCACCACTATAATGAGGCAGTCTATCAAAGTCTTCTACTTGGTTGTTTACACTCCATGAGACTGTATGAATGAAGGGTTTTAAAGTTTTCATTAAGACCTTGGCTGCCGTGCATGCACAAACACAAAGCCACTTATTTTAAAGGTACACAGGTTTTTATTCTTTTTATCTTTCTTGAGAGCATTATTGCTGCTGCTTATGCTTCACTGAACAACACAAATAGGGACAAAATTCCTGTCTTCTGAGCAGTCTGTTGCAATTATCCTATTTATACATAAAATGTGTTCTAATATGTAGGCACCAACACCATAATTTGAATTTTCAATTGCAATAGTAAATTTGCTGGGGCAGGGAAGGTTTAATGAAATTACATAGATATTTTAAATAAAAATAACTAGCTGGCTGAATATGTACATTTCCCTTCTCTAAATTGCATCACTTTGGGAGGAAAAATCTTCTCTTTTTTATTTGAAGAAAACAGTACACAATAGACCAATATATAAACATCTATTCAGCTACCCTGCCACCTCCTTGGTGTCTTATTTTATTATTGTTTCTTCTACCTGTACAATGTTTGTCTCCCTTCTTTTTTCTATGCCAGACCCTGATCATGTAAACTCTTTCACAAAGACAAATTCATTTTTTTTAGGAGTTGATTTAAGAAAATTATTGTGACATTCACTGAACTAATTTCTGAGCTGACAAGGAAGTAGTCCTGAATTCCAAGAGTGCCAAGCCAAGTGACTCATATCCTTGTATTTTCTTG
The DNA here is from genome assembly GCA_033628505.1 of Tringa tobata. Classification (NCBI taxonomy): domain Eukaryota; kingdom Metazoa; phylum Chordata; class Aves; order Charadriiformes; family Scolopacidae; genus Tringa; species Tringa tobata. Next base: position 842,797 of record JAHREE010000339.1, on the reverse strand, counting down.
AGGTGAGGTTATCCACCCTGAATTTCAAGCTCTCTGCAATATACAATGTACTCCTATAATCAGTAGTGACATTTATGACTTTTTACTTTCTTTCCACACTTTAGTATAAAGTCACAATTTTTTCTCCAAAAGACCCAAAACAACTTACAACTTAAGGGTGCCATTTTTTTAACATAATCGCAAATGTTTTTGCAGATATAAACCAGAATAAAAGAGGCTCTACATCATGTATTTCAGGGGATTTGCCTTAAAGACTCCTTTCATAAATATATCTACCTATTTACCAAAGCTGTACTTTGTTATAGATCAAGCAGGTACTTCGTGAGTAAATATGGATGCTTTAAAAGCTGTGAGGATAAATTCAAACACTCTGAGTTTTGGAAGAACAGCTTAATGAAAGTAAGTTAATATATAATCAGAAACTACATATGTATAGCATAACTGAAATTTGCAAAAAAATTTTTAGCAGTATTTCTATTGTTCAACAGAAATAACCTCCCCCCCAGTCACTAACCTCTGTTATAGTTGAAAAATAATTCATTATATCCTCATTTAGAGAAAACAAGAATATCCATCTATCTAAGCCATATATTTATTGTTTCTATCTTTACCTATGACACTGAATTTGCATTAATTTCTCATGTAACAGATGAAGATCTTTCAGTTAGGATAAACCTTCCTGAACCCATATTTAATTCATTGATCTTAGAGGATGAAAGTAGCAACTAATTTTCCTAAAAAAAAGAATAGAAAGATTTAACTGAAAGGTAAAGTCTTCTGTAATTTTTTTTTTCAGTTTAAATTGATATAAGAAGTTTGAACTCTGATATAAGTATATAGCTCATGTCATTAATTTCCCTCTGTCAGAAAACATTTGACCAACCAATGAAGCTGTATTTCAGAAGGAAGAGGAGCATGACTTAAGAGCTTATACTGTTACTACACAGTGTAATATAGGGAGAAAATAACAGGCAATTTTTCTAATTGTCAATATTAAACAAAATTTTGAATATATATTTGGTTTTTCCAAAAGATGTTTGATGTTGGCTTGTAAGGAAACAAGGCAACCCTGAAGTAAGACCGAATATCATGGAACAGATAAATAATTGAGTAAAAGATGTGGGAGCACATGTTCAGTTGTCATGATGGAGGTGGGAGCACATGTTCAGTTGTCATGATGGAGGTGGCTCAGCAGCACCCTTTACTGGGTCCAGTGCTGCTCACTATATCCCCTGAGGGCCTCATAAGAGGGCAACCAGTCAGGAAACTGGAGATGATACAGTTCTGGTTCAGGATACAGATAATGGTTCCGGAGATAACTAGGATGAGGGCAAAGTGTGAGAAAGCACAGAAGGCACTTCTGAGCAACCAGGGATTGAAATGGCAATAAAGCTGGCAATGCTGCAATGGCAATATTATGCAAAAATTCAGCAGAGAAACACATCTGTAAACAGAAGCCAGAGAACCAAGCCCAGATATATTTTAGGAAATTAGGGGCTTTAAGCCTCGGCATCAGTATACAGAGTTCCCTAAAATCATTAGCTCAGGCAGAAAGGCAAATCAAGAGCTAGGAAAGATTAGGAAAGCAACAAAGAAAAACGGAGAGCATTTTTATGCCACTAGGACTGTGGTTCATCCACATCTGAGTTCATTCCATCTTTCATTCTCCTCCAAGAGGAAGGGTCAGCTCCAAGGGGAAACAGGAGCTATCCCAAAGGCATTAAACAGCTCCTGTCAGAGACCTTTTCAACCTGAAGAAGGGATTGCGTGGCTGGGAGGGTAGGTGGCTAAAGTACAGATCCCCAAGATAAGAAGAAACATGGTGTGAGAGAGCCAGGGGTAAATTATTCACCAACACTTCCAGTAGAGGAACTGAGGGTAGGAGATTAAAACGGCAAGATCCACATTTAAACCAGTCACAGGAGGTGTTAACAGGGGTTAGGATGCTATAGAACTATTTTGGCAAAGAGTATTGTGGATGCAAAACATCAGCAGGGGATTCAAGGGAAGGCAGGACATGTGCTGGAGGAGGCATCTGTTAAGAGTTACCAAGTAGACAAACCATGGAAGACTTAGGAAAGCTCATGAGTGAGCAACTGTTAGGGGCTGGGACAGTAGTTGTGAAAAATATCATATACACTTGCTTTGCTTTTACTGTTCACTGCATGACAGCTTATGGGCACTGACAGAGAAAAATGATCACACTAGATGCACTTTTCATTCTTACAACCCATGATGTACTTTATGTTTATGAATTGGGTCAATACCCACGCAGTCACCTCCCTGCTCTTGGTAAAAGTCTTGAAGGGACATTAAAATGAAATAAGAACTCCAGGCTTTGTGTTTACTCAAGATTTGCAACATAACTCTTGACAAAAAAGGCAGCTGAGTTTTCTGTCGATGACCATTCAAAAGTAACAACTTCCCATTTTCTGCAGTTATCTTTTCTTCGAATGCTTTCTTGTGCTAAATGTTACCTTCTGCAAAATTTGACAAGACTGCAGGTAATGACAAAGAAGAGACAGAATGCAAACATGCAGAATATATATTTTAGTGCTGACTAGTCTGTCTTTTTAAAGCTGCTGAAGAGCACCATCATGCATCCTGTGCATTCTCAACAGAAAGTCAGTGATAACCCTATAGCACTTTCCTGTCGGTAAATAACTTTGTTTATAAATTCTTCAGACATCAAAAATTAAAATGTTATTTCTGACAGAGCCTCATCTTTACAAATATCCTCATATATCTTTCAAAAACAAGCTGGAAGGCATAGCACATAAAAAGTAACATCACACCATAACACACAAACAAAAAAACAACCCCACCAAAACTAAAAAAAAAAAAAAAAGAGAACTCTTACAGCCTTCTCTTTAAAAAAATAACATTAAAAGCAGTTTCAAGTAGGTACTTAGTTGCCAAAAAACCCCAAAACTTGGGTGTAATGAATGCATAACTCCAGACCTAGGACCTAAAAAATCCTGTAAGCCTCTCAGTCTCAAAAGAAACAAAGTGATCTTAAAATACAGTGACTAAAGACTATTTCTAAACCATTTAGAGAAATGTCAGGGACTTCTTTGGAATACTTGATCCTACTGACTTATTGGACAAAGGCAAGATGAACCCTCAAGGTCCATTCCATTTTCCACAATGTAACAACTATATGTACAGAACTACACCTTTTTCTTGCTTATAATTAAGCAAGAGTAAAATACAGGAACTATCCTTTCCTTATATTTGATTATGTAGATGACGGCGCACCTATGATACAGAAGATCCATGTCTAGATCTTCAAACAAATGTTTTCTTCAGGGTATTGTAACAGAAAAGCTAGCTATCAACATTTTAAAAGGATTATAAGTGCATTCTCCAACTAGAGGTTATGAAGCTATGTTTCTGAATAACCATTCAATAGAGAGAGAAGGAATATCCTTACGCTACAGTTTTCCACACTGAGCCCTTATGACCACTCCTCAGCCAGCATATTTCGGAATCCAATCTGAGCCATCTAGGCCCTTCAAGGGAAATCCAATGAAACTAACTCTAAAATTTGGCATTTCACTCCAGAAGCCAGTGTTGAAATGCCACTTCTTAATTGTTTAGAATATTTCCTGATGTAGTTTTTAAAAATATGTTATAGTAATAGGGTTTACATTAAATTACAAATGAAAATATATACAAATATGAAGTGCTGGACTGCGATTATCTGATGCAAGGCACATTTGAAAATCTCTTAAATCAAAAGAATAATAAGTGCTTTGGGAATGTAAAAGAAACATCAGTGGAAAAGGGACAATGTAAAAATGGTTTTCAATAGCCTTTACTACAGATTTTTCTTACTTTGGTACACAACAGTGTCATTAAAAGTGTGACTCTGAATGTAAGTTTCTATGGTGTTCTTGCATGTCAACTTCTACATGAAGGATATGGTAGATTTCTTTTACTTAAGGTTTGTGGTTTCTCTGCTCCGGTTTTATTAACAGACAGAAAACAACTCACATGGGACAATTTTGTGCAAGAATTTCTATAAAATAATGTTCCAAGAAAATTGGCACAATATTACTTCAATTGTGAAATTGAAAAAGTCAATTAGCTTAGGGCTTCACAAGCTTAACATTGGCAGAACTTCATAGCACTAAATATGCAGCATCAGCAAAACTGTATTTTGTGAATTGATTGAGGAAGTTTTCATTACTAATACCTAAAAGTTAAGTACAAGCATGAGTGACCAGTCATGAATCTTCATTAACAATACCAACCTGAAAAATACCAGTAATAACACATAGGATAAAAAAGACATGAGCTGACAGCTCATTATGAAAACAGTATTTTGTTACTGTATTTAATGGAGAAAATTGGTATTCATTCATTAGTTACATATACGAAATACTTCTAACCTCAAACAGAATCCTATTGGTTTAAAACTTTTTCCAGTAACACGACGGATAGCCTTTATGATAATTTTAACAGGATCAAAGCCTATTATGCTACTACTGAACAGAAATCGATCCTGTTCTAAAGGCTATGCCTACATCAGAGATACCATGGGTTTGTAGATGGTACTGAGGAGCCAGTGTCCACATAATACATATTTTACTTGGAATTTTTTTGTTTGACTGAGGAAGTGCCCTTATAAATTGAACTGCATTAGGCACAGCCCCAGCACATCTTTTGGGATATTTTAACTTAAAAGAAATCTAGTCAAACTCCTCCAACGCGGCTTTGTAATGCAAACCAAAGCCTAAGTAGGGACCAAGAAAGGCCCTTCTACTCCAAATGAAATGCTAAGCAGATGCACACTTAGACATCTGTTTGTGATAAAAACAGATCAATGAAGGGGATCAAAACAGATCAGAAAACAGAAATCAGAAAAAAAATAAGATAAACTTTTTCCAAAAAAAGGATCACCTTACTAATTTTCATAAATATTTCTCTAACTTCACTTTCAAAATGCATAAATATAAATATTTTATGTTACAACTGGTGTTGATTATTTAAAAAACTTTAGTGCTGACATTTAAAAGTTGTGGCTAGAAATGTGACTTCCTCAAATTAAAGTACTTGGAGAAATTATAAAAAAAAAATAAAAATTTGTACAGCTTCTCCTTAAAATACAAACTGCCAACAATTAAGTCTTAGAAAATACCTTCACTGAAAAAAACCCAAAACAATTCTACCATAAATCACACTTACAAGCTTTTATAATGTGTTTGTAGTCATCTGGAAAGCAAAACATTGAGTTTATTCATACAAATTCAAAATTTCAAACTGCTGAGAAAGTTCTTTTTTATACACAACATATCCATTATGAGAAAATGCTCATGGAGGGAAGCTGACATTTTCTTCTGGATTGAGAATGTTACCACTGAGTTATTAAACAAAACAGTGACCATCTAAAGCAAAAACTCCCACTCAATTACATAGAAAATTCTTAAAGATTTTCAACTAATAATAAAATGACTAGAAACAACAAAACTCTTTCAAAGGAAAAAAAAAGGGGTGGGGGGGAAATATCAGAGATGCTATATATAGTTCCTCTCAAATAATGAAGGTGAAATGTTACCTTTGGATGAATTCACTGAAAGTAACCAGAAAGATCAATAAACATCTATTTCTATAACTAACTTCACTGCAATCAAGACTGGTTTTAGCAAACAAGCCTAAATACTCTGAACAGGTAACCTGCTACTGCCTATGGAACAAGGTTTTGTCTTTGTTGGCAAAATTTTGTGAGTTTTGGCTGTTTATGACTAGAGAAAGAAAATACAGCAACACTTGGGAAGACTACTTGGCTTGACTTGGCTTATTAATCTTACTAATTGTCACAGGATATAAAGAAGGAAGACTAAAAGCCAGAAATGTGTCAGAGCTTCCTTTGGCATTCTGTGAAACAATTCAGAAGCTAAGCTTGTATTTGGATGCTTATTTAGTACTAGATTAGTTTATTAGAGTTTATATATATTTATTTTTCAAAGATCCCTTGCTCTATCTGTATCCGTATCTGAAGAAAGGAATTCCTGCCTGTGGAGTTATACCTTACTCCGTAGTAGTCTCATATCTTCCTGAAAACTCCTGTTTGCTGTAGTTTTATCTTAATGCTATTGAAGTAACTGATTGAATAATATGTAAAACACAGAATAAAACCAGAAACTAGGCTCCTCCCTTAGCTCTTGATGTGTACAGATCAGGATATTTACCATGTACTCAATTTGCATTTCCTTTGAGCAGGAATTTGTATTTCTTTTAAGCGCACATTAATGGTAATAGAAGTAAAATTAGAAACACAGCTGTGGGATCTAGGTCTCCAGTACAAAGCAAAAACAGATGGAAAAGGATAGTGAATCTGTTTGGATTTTAAGAGAATTTAGCTTCTTCTGTGAGCAAAGAGTACCACAAATTATCTGAAAAGGAGACAGTAGAGCACTGATTTTTGATGAGTTTTCAATGTCGCAGTGGAAAGGGAAGAAGATGCATATTTATCTATCACATGCAGCAATTGCTTTTCTTTGTAAAAATAATACCAACCTTTTTATTTTTCTCTTTTTTCCTTTTTTTGTTTTTTAAAGAAACATACATTTTCAACATGACAGCTCTGAAGTGATAGGTATTAAGAAAAGATATATAGTATAAACATCAGTGAGGTGTTCACAAGTAATAAAAATGAAATGGGCAATTACAAATGAGGACACTGATATGTTAGGCAACTTGGACATTGTGTTAAAAAAGATTAGTTGAATACACTCTTGTAGAGAAATACAAGAATAACATAGGAGGTGGTACTATGGTGCTTTAAAGAAGAAACAAGATAATTAAGCTTAATAAATTAAAACCTTCACTCATTAACATTCACTTAAAAGAGATGAACTATGTATAAGTATTTAAGTTAGTACACTGAAAGTAAATGGAGCAGTTAAAAGGTTTAAGTCTTTTTTAAGCAGGATTTAAACTATTTAAAACACTAAGGTAGAACATCAATAAAATGAATCATAAAAGATTACTATAACCCAATAGCACTTACACAAGAGTTGAGCAACTCAAGCGAAAAAGCTTCAGCCTTTAAAGTGGCCCTATTACTAGAGTAATAAGTAGGAAATATGACAAAACATTTTCTTCCAAGAGACTGGGTATGAACTGTGGAAATACAGAGCAGTAGGCCTGGCTTCCACTCCAGTCAAACCAGTTGAAAACAAAATAAAGTGAATAAGAAATGGAGTACCCAAGGGTACTGAGGGAGCTGGCGGAAGTGCTTGCGGAGCCACTTTCTATCAGTTTACCAGCACTCTTGGCAAGCTGGGGAGGTCCCAGCTGACTGGCACATAGCTAATGTGACACCCATCCACAAGAAAGACTGGAAGGATGATCCTGGGAACTACAGGCCTGTTGGTCTGACCTCGGTGCCTGGGAAGGTGATGGAACAGATCATCGTGAGTGCCAGTATGCAGCGCTTGAAGGACACTCAGGTGATCAGTCCCAGCCTTAGTTCAGAAAAGATTGAATGCAAAACCTGGGGAAAGAAGAAATTTGCTTTGATGTTTTACTGCTACTAACATAGGTGTCTTCTACTAATTTCATTGGATACTGAGCTGGACAGATGGTACAGCCATTACATAAAGCACATTTCAGAAAAGAAAGTATCCATTTACTTTTCTGTGTCTGATCTTTATTTCACTAATTCTAATATATTACTCTAATACAAGATATTCTATTAATTTTAAATGTCTTCATTCATTCTCTATGGATTGTGAGTCTAGAATCTAACTGTGCTTTCATATGAAATTTTGAGCAGAAAATCTGAGTAAAAAGAAACTGTAGAAGTTTATTCTATTAATCTTGTGTGCTCTGAAGTCTACACTGAAATGCCACAAATATTTTCACAGGAGACTCTGTTAGCTCATATGAATAAAAGAGGTCATAGTTGGCCTTCATTAGAGCCATGCTGGAAACCAGAGATAATAATAAGGGCTCATGAATCCAGGAATACAGCCAGAAAGGATGAATTCTGAATGAGAACTCAGTCTCACAATGTGGATGAGAAAACTCAGTTTCATTTCAAATGCTGTGTGTAATTCACCCACTGTCCCTTTCAGAAACCTCCACAAGGTGAAAGACAGGAAGAGCAGCATTTCTACAGAGCATGACCTAGCATTTCATTTCAAGCTCATTCTTTCTTCATGGAATGTATGAAGGAAGAGGTCATGATTTGATTGCCTTAACTGGTCAATAATGTTCCTTTTATGTAGCCTGAGAATAAATGTCTGCGAGCTAAAATTGTATCTCTGAGGAAAACGTATTGAATCATTAAAGCATCTACTCTTTCAAGCAGTAAACCTATAAGCAAACTATCTCAAAAAAAAAGTATTTTTTTTACAGAGAATACCATCAGATTTGATAATACTGTGACTACTCATAGACTATAATACCTAATAAAAGGTCTTACTCTGCTCTCACAGCAGGTGCCAAAACTATGCAATATTTAATCTCACAACACTTGGATGGTCCAATCTTCTCATAGAAATTAATTTTACTTTCAAGCTGTTATGTTCACTTGCTCTTGCTTCACAGTTCTTATATGACCAGTGGCTACCCTGGAATGGGTGCAGAGCACAAAAGCTTTAACAAAACAAAAAGTTATTTGAGTCTTTAAAATTTTAAGTACTCAAAAGAAAAACCCTAACAAACACTAAGACTGAGAAAAAAAATAGCTTTGGGATTCAAGCCTCCAATCTGCAAGAATTGTGATGAAAATGTGTTTTCTCTCTCATTAGCGGCAAATGGAGACTAAAAGTTGAGGATATTGTACATTCTTCTATTTTTAAATTTACATTAACCAAACACAAGAGAAAATAGATGCAGCTCCCTGCAAAGAGCACAAATATTTCTGTTCCTAATATTATTGTAAGGCTGTGTTTTCATGTTAAGATGCCCTTGGCAACAAAACTAGTTTTAGAGGTTCCTGTCCCCAACCACTTGTTTGCGCTACCTATCTCAGTGCTCTGCTGGCACCATGATAAAAGAATATTTGTTTGTTGAACCCACTCTAAAGCCTTATGATACATTATTTTGACTGATGAGGGGATGGGGAGGGCTCACGTACTCATTTAATTATTTATGTGTTTCTGAAGTAGGATCACTTCCCTCATCCATATCTCAGGTGGCACAACTAAGTGACTGCTCTGCTGCTTCCTCGAAAGGAAAACACAGGGAAGGTAGGAAACAGACTTTCTGACCGAAGTCAGGAAGCCACTGGCCAATTTCTATCATCAATCCACAGCCACACAATTCTGCACAACCATTTAATTATGAACGTTATCAGTTCTCTCCCAGTCACCTCTCTTCCTTTTGCATTGTAGAGTAGGCTATTTTATAGTGGCAGAGAATATCGATGTCTCTAGTTAACAAATACATCCGGTTTGCTGTATTAGAATTCAAAAAGATGTACAGTGATGATGGCCCAAAATAAACAGAACTTATTGCTATAACAAACTATAACTTTTTTATGAAGAAATTTGTGAAAACAGTGCACAGTGTATTTGCATAACACTAGGCCAGAAAATATAAAGCTCAAACGCAAAACACAGTGAAAAGGTTCTCACAGAAATCTGTAGAAAACACAGAATTTACACAATTTGGTTGTACAAACAGGAACTTCGTGAAGTTCATAAATACCTGCTCCAATTTCTGCTCTTCCACTGTGATCAGTCTGGCCTCTGATTTTGTGACCACAGTTTATAATTGAGGAAAACAGGGACAGTGACATGAAATTGTCATTTTAATGGCCATAGTAGTTGAAATTGGCCAGCCAGAAATGGAATTTTTCTGAAAAATTCTAGATTATACGTAATACTTATCTATTCTATTGCAGTATTTTTTCCATGTACTGTCCATATGTGAAACCCTTACAGGGATGCAGTGTAGGATGGGGAAAAGAAAAAAATAATAATTGCAACACTTTTCATTTCTCCTCCTCTAAGGCTTTTAAAATGAACTCAATGGTTGTAATATCCCAGGCAGAACTGCTCAAGAACCATGCTGCTGCTAACATAAAGGAGTCATGGTGCCACAGGGTTGGTGAGAAGGGGTTTCTCATATTTTACAATCTACTTGCAGAAAATAGGGTGAAAAACTAACCTCCTCTCTGTAAAACCTTAAATCACAGTTTTCCTCTTGCAAGTGCTGCAGTGAGAAGAAGGAAGTCTCATCTCACATCCAGGTTAGTATATTTCTGGTTAATGCTGTATTTTTAAGATGCCCCGATATGGGAAAATTAGTCTTGAATTAAGCCAATTAATGCAGCCCAAAGACAGATCTCTAATTCTTTTTTGACATCCAGAGTGTTTTGTATGAATTATGACTTTGGGTAATTACCTAGCTAGTACTGATCTAACCGTCAGACAAAAAAAAATAATATGAAGTGTTAGATCCTTTGTTTTCTTTTCAAGTTTCTTTCAACTACAAAAAACATAAGCCTTCTTTTGTCATGTGTTGGCCATAAAAAATACTTGTTAAAAAAATCTGATTTGGAGTCTTCAAAAATGGTGCACAATGGAAAGCAGACTACTCAAACTCAGTCTGGCCACACTCATTAAATGGCAGTTTGACAAATCTCCCCATGTGGTTCCCTGAAACAATTCTACAAAAGAGTATCCCATGACAGCAAAGCACAGAGAAATGCAATTGGACTATTTTGTCTTGCTATTTTTGAATGGGGATGGGTAGTATCAACCCAAGTTATGTTTATGATCAACTGAAAGCCAGTCAGCTATTTTGGAAAATTCTTCTAAAGCTGTTTCCAAACATTTAGGCTACAAGCAAAAAGCACTTATTCACAAACTAGCTTTCCCACAAGACAGTAACAAGGTGGGATGACAAAGTACACAGCAAAAAAATACACTCCCTGACAGTTTTCTGTTCTGACAAAGTTTCCTGCTATGGCTCAGAGCAGCACAGTAGAGGCTACTCACATCCCACTCCTGTGAGGAACCAACAGCTGAGATAAACCCCACATGCACGAGCATATCTCTAAAGGTCCCAGCTACGCTGGTTTTTCCACTGTGCTCTAACAGTCCTACCTTTCCATGAAAAGACCAGAACAGACAGGTGAAAAAAGCCATTCAGTGGGCACTGACAAGAAGGACTAGTGTTTTTTTTATTAAGTGATGGATACTTAATGGGTGTTAGACCTGGTGAGCCATAATCCAGTTTTATTAACTTCAGAGTGAAATTTCTCCACTCATCTCCAGGTAAATATCACTCCATCCCTCAATAAGTGACAAATGTGGAGTAATGTACATTTTTTATTTCCTAAGTACTGTATGATTGAGAATCTGATTTAAGTGGAATTTTTTGTGAGATATGAAGCTCTCTCTTTAACTTGTTACTATATTTTGGTTACATTTTGGCAATGTTAAAATGTCCCTGATGATATTCAGGACCCTTTCCAAATTAGGCTGTTATTTATGTCATTCAGCAAATTTATTTTTCAGCTTATCTGCTCTGGTGAGAGTGCTGTACACTAATAGAATTTGATTCCTTTTTCATTAAGGTCTACCTGGTGGTAAGTAATTTGTGGTTCTTGTCTTTAAAAAAAAAGGGAGAGAAATACTCTAGGTTGTCACAGGTCACGTTCTCTTTTCTTTTACAGTCAAATTCAGAATAAAGAAAACAAAGCTACTTACAGGCAAGACTGCCCTGCAGCCAGTGGTAAAATTGATAGAACCATTTTAAGTCTAGGTCAGGCATACATCTCAAAAGATGAGATGAAAGAATCTAAGTCAGTAACCACAACAGCCATTCTGCCTATAGAATCAATTTTTCATCCAAACAACTAAACCATTGCATATTTTAAAACCAAATTAGACACTGTTGAACAGGTCTGTTGGGAGTACATTGGGAGGACAAAACCACATATTTTAATGTACCAGACCAATGAGTTTCCTTTGCTTTTTATTTTTATGGCCTTTATTTTGCCTCTGAATGTTACAAGATAACAAAGACTGATTTGCTGGGCATCCATTAACTCCTTTAGAAGTGATGGGATTTATAATAGCAGGAAAGCTGCCAGTTTTCTCTTCTGTCTCTTGGGTAAATAGAGACTAACTGTCTTCCAGATGTGCTGGCAGGATACACTATATCCAGTCTGTCTATCTTAAATTCTTTTCCTCAATTCAGAAATTTTTATGCTAAAAAGGAGCATTATATTTTTTAGAAATGATAAAAATACAGACCAAAATTGGACTGTTCACTAAACAGTAATTTATGTACACAGTTTCCTATGATACAGAAAAGTTGGGATGTTGTTGTCTTTGTACTATGCATCAAATCTATGCATGTAAAACACTCTTGAAGCCAGAACAGTAGGCCAGACCAAAAGTGTTCTGGGACATTTCCAAGTTGGCTAGAGCAACTCAATATTCATCTAATACCCCAGAGCCACACTATTTCAGCCCACTGGCTGCACTGTCTTCTGAGGTACCAATTACATCATCAAAAGGCAGAGCGAGGATGATACTTACTGACAAATCCCCTGCTCTCTTTATTTTTAAATGCTTTTCCAGCCTGGGTATATTCCTACACAAGTTATGAACATTTTTTCTGAGCACATTCCTAGACTTATGGGTAAACAATTGAAGGATCAAAGAAATTAAGTGTCACCACTCTCTTCAGAAACATTATCTTTTTGAAGACCTCTGCTGACTCCCTGCACATGGGCAATTTCACAATATCACAAACTTCTAATTCTAGGTAGCTATTTAGCTGTCACAGAGATCTACCTAAATAAGGTTCAATTAAATCTAGTAAAAGGGCACAGTTCCTCAATACATACTTTCCAAATGACCTACAGTTTTTCTGTGCTGTCTTACTCCAAACTGCTGCTCTCAGCTCTATGCTACAGTAATTTCATATATTTATCAAATTTTTAATTTTTATACTATATAATACATGAAAAAACACATTTATTGATAAAATTTGTCATTTACTCTCAAAGCTCATAAAACACTATCTGAATTGACAGGAAAATCTACTGCTGCTAAGTTTTTCGGTCTTCACTGTGGTTTAGCAAGGCAGGTCAGTGAATAGGTTCCCATTCAAGCTCATGCTAGAAGGTGTATTTATGCTATTTGTATTGGACCTTTCACACTAGTTTAATAAGACTACCTTGAAAGCCTTTGTTAAGGCCCAGCAAATTGTATTTGCTTTTTTTGTACTCTTTCAAAGCAAGTTTACACACTCAATTTTTTTGTATACATGTCCCTATTATGGGTCTTCAAATTTGTTTAAACTACCTCTTCAGTTTACCAAAATCATATAAAATTCTAATTATATATTTGAAGATATTTGCAGTAAGTCATTATATATTGCAAGTCTAACATGTATGCCTTCCACTTCTTCATTTAGGTCATTGGTGAAACCATTTCAGAGTCTGGATCCACAACAATCCCAAGGAAATTTCTTTTGATACATCCTTGCTTTTTAACAGTGATCTAGTGTTCCCTGAACACTGTTTTAATAGTGTATCAATAGTTCCCTCATTATTCATCTGATTTTGCATCCATTTGTGGAAGTTTTCCTCATTTATGAGATGGTAGCAAAACCGTCATGGATGTCTAGACAAGATAACAGCTATTTCTTGTACAACAGCAATGCCTAACAGCGTAAGAACTGTATCACTCTATAACAGTAATTTTGTTAAAGGACTAGAGATAATGCAACAACTAATAGAAATGAATAACAAGTGCTTCTGAAAGCATTGACTGTCTGTCTATCAGAAATCTCTTAATGGACCTATTATATTTGCAGACTGAATGACCCTAGATTAAACCTACAACAATAAGGAAGTATACATAATGGCATTGTGCTAATAAATGTCATGTTATCAGGAAGCTACATCTCATAGGTTTCTGAAGAAAAAAACACAAACTATATCAGAGGACACAAAAGTAGTAACACAAGATAGGAGAAATCTCAGAAGCATAAAGATAATGCCTAATGGTAACAATGCAAATTGTAAAAGATTAGCTTCTGAAAAGTGCAATAAAATTTTATTTAAGGTATAAGTCAAGCATGTATAGAACTTTCTCAACATACGGCAGCTGCCCATGATTGGCCATGATTGATCCTGCATTTCGGTCACAACAACCCCAGGCAACGCTACAGGTGGCTGGAAAGCTGCCCAGAAGAAAAGGACCTGGGGGTGTTGGTCGACTGTCGGCTGGACATGAGCCAGCAGTGTGTCCAGGTGGCCAAGAAGGCCAACAGCATCCTGGCCTCTATCAGGAATAGCGTGGCCAGCAGGAGTAGGGAAATCATCGTGCCTCTGTACTCGGCACTGGTGAGGCCTCACCTTGAGTACTGTGTTCAGTTCTGGGCCCCTCACTACAGGAAGGATATTGAGCTGCTGGACCGTGTCCAGAGCAGAGCCACCAAGCTGGTGAGGGGGTCTAGAGAACAAGTTGTATGAGGAGAGGCTGAAGGAACTGGGTATGTTTAGTTTGGAGAAGAGGAGGCTGAGGGGGGACCTCATTGCCCTCTACAACTACCCGAAATGAGATTGTAGAGAGGTGGGTGTTGGCCCTTCCAACCATGAATATTCTGTGATTCTGTGATTGACAGCCTAAGCAGAAATGTCTTTGATTGCAGATAGCTGGAAAGGCACCTTCCTTCAGAATCTGTTATAGAGAACTGATCACTCAAATATCCTGTATTGATACATAGGCATAGGTAAGTTTTACCTATCTGCTTGTTGGGGTCTGGTACCCCAACCTTGGTTGTAACTTGGATGCAATACACATGGATATTCCAAATATATTTTATGAAAATACACTCTAAAACAAGTAAGAAAATAATTCATAAATATTTATAATGGTGAAGGGAGAAAGTGCTACTTCTCAAAATATGCTAATGATTTGCAGTATCATGCAACTACAGGAGCAAACGTTGCTAAATTTCCCTCAAAAATTATAACTTATTTATATAATACAATGAATTAACTGAGGATTTTTTTCCATGTCAGCAGTTCTCTTGTTGCATTTTTGGCAATTCCAATTTCATTTTGAAACCCATTTTATTTTACTCATACTTTATTAATCCTGACAGAATAGCTAGTGAGAACAGTACACCAAATTAACCTAAAGCCTGATAGCAGGACTACCTTTGCTTTGAAAAGATAAAAGCAGAGCCAATAAAACAATGTTTGTCTCATAACCTCAGCCCTTCATAATCAAAGTATACAATGAAAAAGAAAAAAATACATTCAGATGACAATTCACTGTTACACATATTTTTCAACTACTATTCAGAGAAAGTTCTGGGCTGTGAGGTAACATTCAAACATCATTCAAATTTCATAGATGATTATAACAAGGGTTGTTACAAAAAATAGTATTGTGTCCATGTAAGAGTGCTAGGGCACTCAAACATTCCAAATAAAACAGAGTTATCATATTTAATACACAATATTTGAAAAAGTATTCACACAGCAATGAAAGGATACTCTGCTCAAATTATGCCAAAGGACCCTTACCTTTAAAGATTGCACAGTGAAAGGAATAAGTTTTATTATTCTTTTTTTCTCAAATGCCAGCTAAGATCGATAGATTATACTGATATATCTAAATTTATGGAGATTAGAATTCATGCATATTGTTGCAATTATTCAAACCTCAGAAAATAACCACATGCAGAAAATCTTGCTAATCTAAAAATATTCAAATCATATTATACCCTTTTTTTGCCACGATTTCCCTGAAGCCTGTCACATATTTCCAAACAGTTCTAGAACTTCTTTCTTATCTCAAAAAATGCCATATCCACAGAACTGTCATTTACTAAGATAACATTATCTGACAGACTGATGTATGCCAAATAACCGAGTACTGCAATATTAGGTCTTCCATACGTTTTTAGATTGCTGGTTCTTTGAATACCTGTTTTTGTAGCAACAGTTCTCTCAGAGAAAAAGGCTAGATAGAATGTTTGTGTTACCAGAAATCTTCTAACCTCAAAAAGAAAAGAATAGGGAAATGGAGAGAAAAGATCATCCAAATAAATACTATGCTATCTTTTCAGATAGAAAATCTCAAATAAACATCTCCTCGAACATACAAAAGACAACTTATTCCTCCTCAAATCCACGCTCGCTTTCTAAAGTGCAGAAGAAAAGTGAACTTCACATGTAATTCTTTTGGGACTAAATGCCAATTTACTATTGCCATCAACGTAATTATTTTTTAAATGGCAGAAAACCATGTCATGGATCCAAAATCTTTAATCAATATGGTGGACGAAGTTGGCATCTGAATGACACCACACAGTAGAACACAATTTTCTTTTTCCAGTTTGCTTTAAACTCCTATATTTCTTTCAGACATCCAAAGGAAAAAAAAAGCAATTAGGAAATTACATAGAATTAAAACTGCGTGTGCAATCTTACACTTTTATCCTTGTGCACACATAGTATAATAAAGTTTTACATTGCTTTATGTCCTGTTCAGAACTTTTATCCTCTGTTTTTTGTCTCTCTACCATTTTTTCTTGTCTATCTAACACACTTCTAAAGCTTTAGAAGCACAAACCAAGGATCCCTGTCCAACAGTGCTATTATCTCATTTGGGAAAGCATCCCAGTCTCTTCCTTTTTTCCCCAATTTTGTTTCTGTTTGTTATCCTCCTTCCCAAGACCCTTCTGCTAATATTGTTGCCCATCCTCCTGTGTGATCAGTTTGCCCAGCTCCTTGTCCCAAGGTCTTTCTGAAATTCTAGGTTGCCTATGACCTCTCTGCACTTCTGTCACAAATGCTATCTTCTCCAGGTAAGAAATCTATACCTAAAATCATGAAGTTAAAAGAGCTTCTCAATTATTATCCTCAGACACACCTTATCCTCCTTAAACTCAGTAATCTATGACAGTTTCTTTGTTCTAATGTAGCTAAACAAGTTTTTTCTTCAGCATTGCTTTTCAAATGCCTGAACTGAAACTGATGAAAACAAAATTTGATAAAAGGGCTAAATTCTAGACTGAATAATTTAGCACAAATATAAAAAATATGATAAACTATAAACATTTTAAAATCAATTCTTCTAATGAGAAATGTCGGAAAATCTAGTAAGTGCTAATAAACTAGGCTAAAATTTACATAAGAGTGTGTCTAGATAAGACGGTGTACTGATACTTCTTTACAGGTGCTAATTGCCCTAATTTATTGCGTTCCACACTTCCATTTATTTACTTTCCAGTGTCCTCTCTCTGTCTAATTGAACCTAATTGAAGTGGTATATATTTCCTTTTCAAAGTAGTCCACCCATCATTGACTGAAACGAAAGCTTTGCTTGAGAAAAAACTGAGGAAGCTCTCCAGGATTCGCCCCCAGCTTTTTCTTTTGCTAAAGAAGCTGGGTAAATGAT
This sequence comes from Tringa tobata, assembly GCA_033628505.1. Lineage (NCBI taxonomy): Eukaryota > Metazoa > Chordata > Aves > Charadriiformes > Scolopacidae > Tringa > Tringa tobata. Next base: position 825,401 of record JAHREE010000339.1, on the reverse strand, counting down.
CTTGTTTCAGTCAGTCACAGCCGATGTAACAGCAAACTTCCAGTTCATAATTCCATAATCATACTTGTTTGCCTCCTTTTATTTGTAGGGTTTTAAAAGGTTCATTTCTCTTTAAAGAAAAGTCTTACTGCAGGCCCAGCATACTCAAAAATAAAGAGGAATTAATATTTATAGCTGCCCTTTAACAACACAGATTTAATTCCAATCACACGCAATCTCTTCTGAATTTCTTGATAAATCTTTGTTTAAACTAAACAATTTATGTTTATGTCCCAACGCAAAATCAAGCATTCAAGAAATTATAACAAACTGAAATAAGTATAAATACATAAACTACATATTAGGCTAAAATGCTTTCCCTCAGCAGTAGAGAAAACAGCTTCCTGCTATCTTTTTAACAGTCGGACCCTAAAATGCCGGATTGTTTTGCTTTGTTTGGCCAATGTTTCTTATGGCCCCATGCTCAAGACAGGCTCAACTGTTTGCTGAAAACGTATCTATCCATGCAGCAGATGGTAGGTTATCAGGTGTCCGTCTATACTCTCTTGACAAAATAAGAGTATATCTAGCTAGCAAAAGCTTGGAAAAATAATGAACTCTGAAAGTTTATGAATTCAAATGTTACCTACTACAGTTCAATATTTCTTACTTTTCTCAATGAAACGATATCTTGAGATCCTGCCTCCCTGCGTGGAAAACATATAACACATCCTTCCTCTTCCACCAACACAAAAGCAAAATTTTGTTCCGAATCCATATCGGTTTAACCATAGTGCTGATGAAATAATGGATTATTCAAAGCTCTCGATCTCTTAAACTGTGTAAGCACAAGGAATGAGAGATTAATTATCTGCCATGATTTTTTAAATTAATTTGAATATAAATCAAATTATTTAACAAGGTGTTCTTTTCCAATGGAATTAATTTCCTTGTTTTGGTTTTGCATCATTTACTTTCACAGAAGTTAACAGGAAAAAATCCACCTACATAAGGCTTTCCTTTTACAAGACCTTTTACCACCACACTCGAATTGTCTAATTCCTTTTCAAAGGTATATCAAACACAGAAACAATGACCAGAGTGTTCAATTAATAAAGACATCTCTCTAGACAACAATATACTTACTATATGTCCTCCTAATTAAGAAGTGTTAATAGTAACCCCAATTAACACTCATTTTTCATATAAAGTCCCATTACTTAGTTTTCTTGCGAAAAGGAATGAATCTGTTTGCCTTAAGGAAACATCCATAGAAGGGAATTTCAGAAGGTGCTAAGCGCTCAAGTCAATGTTAAAAAATAAAGTTAATTCAAACACGGAAACAATACAGAAACTCTAAGAAGTTTTCTAGTTTAAAAGAAAAACAACTTTCAGAAGTAGAGACATCATATATATGGCCTCATTTTATGGATATCTGGTTTACAATATTCTAGACTTGCTCCTTTAAACTGCTGGATTACTCTCTTAGGGAAAATACAGTTCAGTTTGTTGCTAAAGAACAGAGTTTCTAAAAACTGAGCTGTTCCTAAAGAACAGGTTTTCTGAGGCAGAAGAGTTCTTCAGCATTTTTTAGCTACTCAAAGATTTAAAAACAAGGCTTGGGACATTAAATCACTGTTCAGAAGGAACAGTGAGCATTATCCAGCAGACATATTCACAGCAGCTCCTTTTTTTACTGGAGAGAAATGTAGTTTCATTTTGAACCACATGCATTCCTTTCAAGACAATGCTTTTGGAGATGTCAGGTATATCTTGCCACTTGCGAAATACAAAATAGGAAAACCAACAGCTTGTTTTAAAGCTGGGTAATTTTTTCCATGCTGGAGAAGGGTTCTATTCAAGTCATTTTGCTTTCTGTACAACTTGGACACTCAAACATAACAGAAGTGCAGATTTCTATGGTCTAAATCTGTATAGGTTATTTTGACTCACTCACTCTTTTTACTGCTTGTAGTATCTGTGTAGCATATCCAATATCCATTCAATCAACAGAAGAGGAATTTAATACCTTTGTTATCAGAAATTCTATATGTAGTAAGAACTATCCTCTATAGTGGCTGTATATTTATAAACATAATATTTGTCCACTAAGACTTCATAAGGAGTTAGCTGACTCATGTTAGGGGAATCAAATTATTATATTTTCAACTTTGATACATCAAACAGCTTGGGCATAATACATATTGTCTTAATACCTTCTGAGACTTACCATATGGAGAAGTAACAAAGTGATAGAGAAATGCGTCTTCATTATTTCTCCACAATTAACTGCTTTTATTGGAATTTCATCTATTTTTCCCAGTACACTCTTGTATCATAAGTCAAAATTTTCATCCTCTCTAACTTTTGGATGTTCAAGGATCACATTTTGCAACTATCCAAGAATATCATACATGCTTTTACAAAGACAGTGAAGAAGTGGGTTAAAAAGAAGAAGAAACGATCCAATATTACAATTTACAAAATTAAATATTTCCATGTCTTTTTTTCCTTCATTGTCATATTCCTTTTAAGATGAATTTCAAGAAACACCAATGCCCAGACAGACTTTGTAGTTCAACTCTTGTCAAAGTCAGTCCAGACCAGAGATCAGTGGCAGATATTTTGGATAGATACAGATTCATTTACCTTTCTGTGACAGACAAAAGTGCGTCGACAAATTTGTTCTCTCCCATATAATAATATGGGTAAACTTCAGAGAGAGGCCAATGCAAATATCTCCTTGTGAGTCTAACACAAGGTGATTATTACAGTTTTGTAATTTGAAATACTGATAGTTGGACAAAGGATGTCACCATGATTCCAAAAGTTCATTGCAGAAAAAAAATCACTATTTTGCACAACTTTTGGAATAATGAATTTAAAAAAAAAGATGTTCAGAACTCATTTTACTTGCCTTCATACATTCACAGCATCTCAATTCATGATGGCCTAGAAATTATAAAATGTAATTCTGAGATGTTATTTAAAGCATTTTATAATGAAAGAAGATTCAACAGCCTTTATATCAGCATAGAGGTTAATATTGTCACCACCTTTTTATAAATGAAAAGCCATCTATCCTAGTCTAATTCAATATACACAATTGAAATCAATGAGAGTTCTATATAAAGAGCAAGGGTAGAGAATGTTGCAAAATGTCAAGAGCTTCTTTTTATAGATACCAAAATTGTAACACAAAAAAAAAGAAAAAAAAAAAAAAAGAAAAAGTCAGGTTTGAAAGGAACTGATACTTTTGAAGTAAAAAATATTATCTTACTGTATAAACATAACCATGCAAAAGCAGAAACTCTATTCAACATCTCAGGCACTGTCCTTGAGACTCACTCTTTTGAATGTTTAGATTTTGAAAGGGATCTCATTTCATTTGAACTTCCATAGAGCATAAACTGTAGGAATTCCATAAATTGATATTATATTTTCAGGGAGGCGCAGAGATTTATTTTAAACTGAAGCTGAATGGCAGATATTGTTATTTTTCCTTCTGTAGCAATAGCTGAGGTAAAACATTCTTCGAATATATTTCTTAATGATTACTTAAGTACCTCTTAATTAGTAGATGTTTCTTCTGGGTAGCAAAATATCCTGTCAATCCACATGAGACTACTTTTAACTTTTCACTTGACTTTGGGATACTGACTTAGCTAAAATTACACCTTTCTGATTGAACTGTAACCTAGTTTGCTCCAACACTACTTCACTGCTACTGATTACATGAATTAATCAGTGCTACAATATAATGACTTTAAAAGTAGAAAAGACTAGGCTTTTACTGAAAGTTGATTTTTGTATGACTAATAAACTAGAAAATTTACATAATAAATAACTACTGAGAAATTAATTTAAAAGTATTACAAGGCACTAGAATTGCAGAAACATGATAGTTTTACCTTTGCTGTTGAAGTCAGAAAAGATGAATAGCAGATACCAGCTTATTTTAATATGTTTAGAACAGAAGAAACTGTAATCCCAAAGGCCACTATGCTATTTTATGCTATCTTTTCATTGCCTCTAAAAATCTACTGTATTTTTCCTACATAGGTAAAAATATGTATTTTCAGATTTACTGATGAGATACTACTATTTCATATTTACTGCTGGGATACACTGCAAATTCTTCATAGACTCCTTCCAAGTATTCAGGGTTAGATTCTATAAAACAAAAATAGATGATCTTAAACCAAAGCATTGAACCATTTTGTCAACTTTAATTATTTGTCTTTGATAAACTTTGGCCAGCTGAGTCCTAGGTACCAGAGGGTGACTCGTTCTTTCCTAGAACCTGTGAAGAAATAATACAATCACAGATACATGACCTAAACTAAACACATTGTGCTGCACGAATCCTTCTTTCTCTTATCAAAAAATACGCCGCTCTTGCTCCATGACTTTGGCCCTATTATCTTCTTCTAGAAGAAAGCAGATGATACTGTGATGGCAATGTGACTTAAATGAGAAAAAACACCTTCCTGTCTTGTAAGAGAAGATTACTATTCTGAAGAAAAATTTATTGATATATTCAGGAACTAAATTTTCTTTCCTTCTTTAAGGTCTTCAAAACATCCAGCAGATATGAAAAAAACCTGCATTTGGGACAAGCCACCTCTGGCAAACTACTGACTACAGTTAAATTTCCTTTTCTGACAAAGTTTCAAAATCTAGCTAAAAGCCAATTTCAGGCCTGTTCACAAAAGCCAATGAATTTAGGTGGGGGACAATGTGGATTCAAGGCAGACTACAGAAGTGAATGACTTCTAGTGGTCCTTTGCTGTCACTGATTAGTGGGAACCTATTAATTTTAATAGTCCTATAGCACTCTGTGACATAGCTGGTAACAGTGGCAGAACAATTTATTGAATGTATCTGCATGCTTTCTGAACAAAAAGCCCAAAATATGCTGCTGGGGATCATCATCTAGGCAAAAAAATCTTCATCTTCAAAGTCCTTAAAACAACCATTCTTGTCCTCATTCTATTCTGCATTCAGGGGCAAGCGTGAAGTGAGTTGTAACATCTGAAAAATCGCACCTGCAGGATGTGTCAGTAACACACCCCAATATAAAGTATAACTAATCACAATCTATAACTTGTCACCCTTTCTCTCTCCAACCCCAGTTAATCCTCCCTCACCGTAGCCAATCCCTTCACCTCAAACCCCTGCTTGTGTACCAAGGATGCAAGGCCCAGTTGCGATATGACCCAGCTGCCTAGCTTTGACTCCAATTACAGACCAAAATAGGACTATTAATTATTAGCAGTTCTAGGACTTCAGAAAGTAGGTGCCAACACAGAAAGGCATAAAACCCTAAAGAAAAATAGGGACAGGCTGGTTGGTCTGGGTGAGGACTGCTGTGTCACCAGTGTCATCCACATCAGCGCTGGCTGCGGTGGATAGATGCATAGCAGCTGTGAAGAACACTTCCAGGGATTTGCAGGTATCAGCCGTTCCTCTCCTAACTGCTGCCTGTCTAGCTAGCAAAGGCTCTTTGCTGCCTCACAGGAGTGGTGAGCATGTTAATGCTTAGCCTAAGAGTTCATTAGATCCTGCCTATCTATTGTATATCAAACAAGAAATTATTGCTTTACAGTTTCAAGTTATGTATATCATGTTTGCAGAGCTTCTTTGCACCTTGCTAAAGAAGCCCAACCAAACTGACCAATAACAATCTATACTACTGTTAAAATTTTGGCTGAATGAATAACGCTTGGCTGATACCAACTCGGGATAAGTTTCATATGCTTGAATTTGGCAAAGGAAATTACGTTGAGTTTTATCCATAACATCATCTCCTTTGTTTAAAAATTTGTGCCTGTAAACTGGTTGACATAGATTACAATGTAAGGCTGCGCCTGAATTTAAGATGGTTTATATTTTATGTAAAGAATGTATTCTACTATCTATAGCTGGCTCAGACAGTGCATTTCATCCTAGCAGGTTACAGACTGACCACATATAATATATGCTTTCCTGCCTCCTGGCTTCAGCAATACAACACACCTGGGCATGAAGCCACCAACCCTCAGGAATATACAACACTTACATAAGACAAGAAGGAGCGCACTCAGAAATAAAAGAAACAGAAAATGTATCAGATCCCTACATTGACTGCTTACAGAACACAAAATCGTTACTCTGTTCTACAAAATCGCAAAGCTTAGGTCTAGGACACCAAGGGAATACATAAAGCAGTGAAACAAAGGACCTAGGTGAAAATTTCCATTTCTCAGATATAATGGATATTCTATGTACAGATAGAAATGTATAGAAATTGCTTAAAGAGGTTCATCAGAACAAGTCTGACACAAGTCTGGAATGAACTTTGGGATACAAGAAAAAAACAGACTTGTGACCAATTTCTATTCCAAACATTGTCTACATTTTTTCATTCATGCTTCTACTGGAACCTAAAAACAACAGAAAAATATTAAAATATATCAAAAAGTCTAACACATTTTTCTTGGGTGGTTATCAGATCATTTAATGATTTATAGGAGGATGCAAAAGCCCTGGAAATGGTCATTAGAACCTAGACAGCTTGCTTTGGTACTCATGGTGAAAGGTTCTCCTAGCTCTTTCAGGTTTATGGTTTCACTTTATGAGCTCACTGTTTATGAGCCAGATGGTGGAGCCCCTAGCTGCACTATTCTTGTACATGGTTAACAACATTAGGAAAGTTCCAGTACAACTGAAAACTGTCACATTTTAAAGGCTGGCCCAAAGAAATTAGTGTTTAAAAGAAAAGACATTTCTTTTAGGTGAAGGCACACTGCATCTCCTACGGAACACTGAAACACCCTTTCTTATCTATACACAGGTTTGAGCTTGTCCATTCTAACACTTTTTGTTAATACAATGGAGAGTAAACCATTGACCTAAACAAGGCAAGGTGTCAGTGAGCCACAAAATTTATTTTTTAAAATCCAATGTTATTGATAAAAATGAATTTAACAATATCTTGTCAAGTTTTTCTTAGGACAACGAGCCTCTGACACTCTTTCTAACTTGTCATCTTTATCTCTTCCATATGCAAACCTGTACACTCTCATAATGAAGAAAACCTGTTGCGAAAACAAAACTATAAAATATGCAACAAAAATCAGCATGACATGAACATGATATATCATATTTTTGCATTTGTTGCATTTCCTGGGAGCTCACACAGGTTTGGTTTTTATTTAATTATCACAAGAGGTAATAAAGTTAGAGGCATGCCAACGGGGAACAGATCATTACTGAGAGTTGTTAACATCTTAATACAATCCACTGCTCTTTTAATCACTCAGCAAGTAAATTAATTAGCTGTTAAAGGTCAGAAAATTTTTCCCCAAACCTAACCATAGTACATAATTTCTTTCTTTTAATCCACATTTAATACACACTATAAACATACTCATTTCAATATATAAAAAATATTCATCTCAATTACTGTGTGAACACTTGATCGGAATGTAACCTGAGAAGATGAAGCATCAGGTTCATGATAAACATAATTTTTTCCTTAAAGATACAAAATCTGTCACCTTGTCAGTATTTATGAATTCTCTTGAGTAAAGTTACACTTTATAGCATGAAATTTTCATTACAAACACCCAAGTGCTTCCAAGCCATAATGGAAGAGTCTTACTTGTCTTGTTGTATGAAAAGCAACCTATTCCAATGGCTACCAGCATCCTGGAGTTAACATGTAAGGTGGTACTCAAGATTATTTTCTTTGAAAGAATATGATTATGCATATACATTGCCTTAAAATTAATAGGAATAAGCTGCCTCACATTTACAGCAGAGTAAAAGTATACAGGTATTGATTCATAAATAGCTTGTAGATATAGCTGTACCCAAAGTTACATAAGTGTAGATTAGTTGCACAAGATAAATTTCTGCATTAGATTTCTCATTCTCCCATTGTCACTTTTTCCCACCTTACTGTCATATTTAACACCTACTTCTCCTTCCTTCTCCTAAACTCCTACACACTCATACACAAATATGTTTTCATTGCTATCAACTATTTAGTCCATATGTTCAAGATATTTTCAAGAACAGATAGTAGTTTTGAACAAAATTGGTTACTTACAAAACTGCACTTTCTTTACTGTGCTACTCAAAGCCCTGCATTTTTTGTTTTTCTAATACTGAACTTTATATTATATATTATTACATGATAATAATGCATAAAGTGCAATACAATGTACATTTTTAATACAGCAACAATATAATTTGATATATATGCATATATAACTGACACTGTGTTCTGTATGACATCCTGGTCTCTAAATTGGAAAGGCATGGATTTGATGGATGGACCACTCCGTGGATAAGGAACTGGCTGGATGGCTGCATTCAAAGGGTTGAGGTACGTGGCTCAATGTGTAAGTGGAAATGGGAGACCTTATAGCAGCCTTCTAGTACCTGAAGGGGGCCTACAGGAGAGATGGGGAGGGACTCTTTATCAGGGAGTGTAGCAATAGATGAGAGGTAACAGTTTTAAACCAAAAGAGAAGAGATTTAGATTAGATATTAGGAAGAAATTCTTTACTGTGAGGGTGGTGAGACACTGGAACAAGTTGCCCAGAGAAGGTGTGGATGTCCCGTCCCTGGAAGTGTTCAAGACCAGGCTGGACGGGGCTTTGAGCAACCTGCTCTAGTGGGAGGTGTCCCTGCCCATCGCAGGGGGGGTTGGAACTCAATGATCTTTAAGGTCCCTTCCAACCCAAACCATTCTATGATTCCATGATAACTGGGCAAAATCTAATAAGTGAAATAAAGCTAAGTTTCATTGTTGTTAGACTTTAGGTTCTGATTCAGAACCTATTTATGTATGTTATTATACATATTTAACTACATATACTACTTAGCAGTTAGGATTAAGTCCACTAGATGTTCAGGTCTCACAAGTCAACATTTTTACTCATGTTTTACACTAGAAGTTAGGAAGTCCATGGTCTTTTGTCCACTGGTGAAAACACTGATAAACATAAAGTAAGTTTTCACCGAGCTGAGTCTCATCTAGAGAACAAATGTACTAGGAAATACTAAGTTTCTCTTAATAACGCACAGATAAATATAGACTATTATCCAAACAAACAACTTTTTACAAAAAAAGTACAGATAGTTTTATGAAGTCTCAGGTCGACTTTTCTAATCTCCCCATTAAATCAGTTTAAAATAAAAATTCTATGTTGCAGCTGAGATTTGTTCAAAAAACATGTCTACTGTTAGCTTTTTATAGAATTAGTTTTAGAGAACAGATGGACATTTGAATAGCTGCTTAAAAATTAGTATTTATGTAAAATTTTAGGTAGGAAAAAAAAAGCTGCATTTAGAGAAAATATCCAACAGGAAGGTAAAAAAAAAATCCAAAGGATAACTGGATTTTTTCAGGCTATCTTTTAAAGATTAACAAAGTATCTATAACTGAAGATATCACCAAACAAATACTTTAGTGAAGCTCATCTTTGCAAACATGCTAGAAGATCCATACAGACCTGCAGTACACCTTGCCAGTTCCTCAGGATTTAGCTTACCTTACTCTCCATCCATTTTTCTAGTCATAGTGAAAATGCACAATGTAAGTCCTCAGTCATTAACTGTTCTCAGGCGTTAATATTTATTTGCAGTTCTCTTTTTTATTGTGGTTAATTTTGGACTTTAGTTGCTAGATCTCATTCTTTCATTTTTCGTATTGAACTTTTGGGGAGGTGATTTATAAAGAAAATCAATTTGTAATGACTTAGAAAAATCATTATATCAAGACCAGAATAGGTTTTTTGAAACCTGAATTATGCTTATGTACAAAATTTTTATGGATTAAATACTGTTCCAGCAGTGTGTTGGACAAGAAGCAAAATTATGAGGACAATGCAGATTGGAATCAAATAAAATACAGTGCTCAAATCTTTACAATAAAATGAATTTCTTCCTCCTTTGTTGCACAATGCAATTATCTCATATTCGCTATGTACTTTCTTGTTTCCTTTCCTTCATCTTTGTATTTTTATCTGCTTTTATAAGCTAAAGAATGAACAGTTCTAATGCAATGAAAAGTGAAGCATTTTCAAAGATTAAGCACAAACTAGCAAAAAAGAACATATAAAGCCAGTTACTTTCAGACTTTCTCAATGCAGAGTTAAAGCTAGGCTTGACTAACACATTGCATTGCTGAAGGTCAGCAAGATCTAATGTTTGACTGTACTGAGAAACAAATAAAACAATTAATTGTATGCTGCCATGAACAAACGATAGCAAATATATCAAATAGAAATAATGGAAAGCAGTGCAGAATAAGCAAAGATAACTTCAGAAATAAAGTAGGATTACAACATTTTCACATACCTCTAACCACCGTCACTTCTATATAATGTACATCGCTGTTCATACCTAAGATATCATCCAAATGTATTATTCGGTATCTATTCCTATTACTTCTCTTGATGTCGGATACACTTCTAAAATTGCAACACGATATTCCATTTATTAGTTATGCTAACAAGGTGCACTTCATTTGGCTGGGATGAAGTTGGTTTTTTTCAGAGCTGTGTTTTGGATTTGTGGCCAAACACATTGATAACACAACAATGTTTTGGCTACTGCTGAACAGTGCTTGCACAGCATCAAGGCTTTCTCTTTTTCCCATGTAGCCCCAGCATGGGATGGCAAGTCAGGAGCAAAAACAGCCATGACAGCGGGCCCAAATTAGCCAAAGGAGTATCCCATACTATGTAACATAATGTTCAGCAATAAGAACTGGCTTAGAGGAAGATGAAGTGGGGGGTGAGGAGTTGCAAATGTGGCTGATGCTTGGCAAATGGCTGAGCATCAGTCTGCTTGTTGGAGGTGATAAGTGATTTCTTTTGCATTGCTTGTTTGCTTTTTTACCTCTTTCCTTCATCTATTAAATTGTCTTTATGCCAACCCATGAATTTTCTCACTTTTGTTTTTCTTATTCTTTCCCTCATCCTTCTGGGCAGGGGGGCTGAGTGAGCAGCTGGGTGAGTACTTGGCTGCTGGTGTGGGTCAACCCATCACACCAGGCTATATAAAAGCAGCTTTAACTTTAAACAGTATTTATATCTTTAGTAAAAAAATGTCAGAACTCTTAAAAGACAACATTATGCTACTCTAGAAAGTACATGGGGACATGCACTATTATATTACATTGCCCTTATCATATTCTATTTGTGGAGCAGAGCTGAAAATCAAACAGTTGTGCAATACAAATTTCCATGTAAACAAAAGGATTGTGCTTTTCATATCACAGAAAGAATATTAGTAACTTGACTGAAAAAAACACTTCTTAAGAACTCTGTCACCCAAGAGCATATCAGCCCCCCTTCCCCTCAATGAAATAACATATTCTATGCACAAGATAATACTCATATCTTTAAAACATCAGTGAATGATGTTAGTTGTTCAATAAGTGTCACAAAATTGAAGTTTACAGTAACCAGATGAGTATCAGATTTTTTTTTGTGTTTGTTGTGGGTTTTTTCTACCCTACTATTTCATCTGACATTGCAGTTATTCTTGTACATAAATTCAGAGAACACAGACAAAATTTGAATATTATAAGACACAGAGATTTCACCCCAATATGTTCAGAATGCTTGTGTTATCTGGAAACAGGCAAGGCATGGGAGGTCTACAAGACTGAACTTAGTACATCAGGTTACATTTTACTCCAAGGAACAAAATGGTCCCAAAGAAAAACAGAATAAAAGGAAATCATAGAATCATGGAATGCTTAGAGTTGGAAGGGACCTTAAAGATCATCGAAAATTACATACAATGAAAGAAACACAGTAATAAGAATAGCAATAGAAATTGGCTAAGGAAAATTCAAAAGAATGGAAAATGTATTTATAATTTCCAAGGCAAAAACCAAACAAAACAGTCAGCAAGATATAATTCTGACAGTAGAAAAACAGTAAATGTCAATATTTCCACTAAAACAAAGCTCTCAATTGACATATATCTAAGGCACATGTCCCCTTACATCTGCATGTCAATAACTATTTTTCATCCATCAATAAGAATCTCTCTACGTTTATTTTTCTGTATATTTTTAAATTAAAAAAAAAAAAAAAAAAGCAAAGACAAAAGTCACTTTGAAGGGAAGGGTGGGGGGAGAGGGAGGGGGACAGGTATTGTAGATTAGAATTTAGTTTTCCAAAAAGAGCTTGAACTACTTGTGTTTAAATTTAGTTCAGATTAACCAACAGAGTATTATAGAATAATGCTTTTATTCTATGAAGGTTTCACCAAGCAAATCTGCCAAACTAGACCATTTATTTTATTAATAATTTCTGATGAAAACCAACTGTTCCAGGAGTCCACCACTCTTCAAATGAAACTCCAGCTACAAAATGATACACAGCAAGAATACCTTTAGAACTTTCATGTTGAAAAAACTAGTTTCCCCGTCCTTATCTCGTTCTTTCCCAGAGGACAGTAATAATTGTCACTCATTAAGTTTATTTAAAGCTGTAACTTAGATTATGCCTTTTACCCTTATTTCTATAAGGAAATGTAACAGTATCAACTCCTTAAATGCTTTGACTATCAGTTTCATTATCCGTTTTTTAGACATTTGACCCCACAACAAAGTAACAGTGCTAATTAAATGACCTATTTCTCTACAAAATTACAGGAAGGTTACGATTTGTATAAACATGTATTCTGTATGGGAGGAACCTAAAACAAGTTGTTATACAAGAGGCTACCTGATCACATTTACATAAAAAAAGACACAGAAGAGCTGAATTTTTCTTTAACCCCACTTCCTCTCTGTGTTAGGTAATTTTTGGGGAGGTCGATTTGCACTTAGGTCTGAACTGTGCTAACTCATTTCCTGAAGTACTGCTTTGAGGCAGGATATATATAGTGCACTGGCTATGTTACAAAAAGAAACGGGCAATTCCTGCTTCAATCTAAGAAAAAGGACCTGAGCATGTCTAATAAATCAAGCTTTTCCAGGGATAAAAATGGAAGTGATTTTAATTTGTGAAACCTTAGGACTAAAGCTTTAATGCACAGCAGAGAGCAAGAAAATTCACGTAACCAGATGCTGTGAAAAGGGGTAGTGAGCATCACAGTTTTGGATGAGGAACCTAAGTCCTACACCAACTCTGCTTTGGATGCCTGAGGTAATTTGTTTATGTTGCTTCCAGACTAACCTAATTGTCAGTGATCTTGTCTGATAACAAACGTTAGGTTACCTGACTAACAGCTGATGACCATGGACACAGGGGAGCAGTGATAGTTGTAAGAACCTCAGTAATCTAAGAAAAAAAAGGAAGCAGACTGATGGCCTCCAAAGGCCATCAAACAAAAAGGATGAGATCACTGCTCCTGGTGAGAACATCCACTGAAGTGGGTAAAGAAGGAAAATCTCTCCCTGGGAAGCCATGCACATTAAAGTGGTGATCGGGGCATAGGATTTATTATGGGGGAAAAGAATTAGGGAAAAAGCAGAGAGAGTACTTGGTATTGTGTAAAACTTATTATGAGACATCCAGGGAAAGGACCAAAGACATGGAAAAGCAGGGGTAAAGATGGATCTGTGAGGGATAAACATGGGAAAATAGAGAGGAAAGGGGAAAAAAAAGGCTAGCCACATGTAAACAGGTTTGTTGGTCAGCACGCTTGCCTGACTGAACCCTACACTGCATCACAGCCCATCCTATCTCCTTAGTAAAGTCTATCTTCTCTGTGAGTGTGCTTTTAGCTCTGAATGTTCTTGTGTGGGAGCAGTGAACTTTGAGCTGGACTAACCTGCAAGGACAGAACAAGGTCTGAGTACCAGCAACTGGAGTGGGACCCCAAATGTAAGGGGGTCATAGGTCCAGGTGCTCCAAGAGGGGGAGACAGTGGGGTCTAGGGGTCAGCTGCTGCCTAGGCTGAGAGTCTAAGACCATGTACAGGAGAGACTTGTAACATGCGTGTGTGCAGGCCACTGGAACAGGAGAAATTAAACCCTCAACAACTGGCTTCCCTTACAACAGGAACAAAAATAGGATTGGGACAGAAGATCACCTCTGCAGAAAAATAACAAGGAAGTGCTAAGTGCAACCAAAGGATGACTTTTGAATCATTTCTTGAGAAACACACCAGTATGTGTGTTCATGGTGGTGAAGTAATTCAGATGTTATACTGTGGTGTATTCACTTACGCTAGAGAGAAAAATTACAAGCAATGGCAGGTACCTCAGTGTCTTGCTAAAAATTAAATTTGTATGAATATGTATCTAATTGCATTTCTAAGTAATCAAATTTCTACATATATGAAAAATACCCTGCTATATTCAATTATACAAGTTAGTCTTCTTTGCCTACATCTAGTACCGTCCATAATCATTACTCATCCTACTGAAAACTGGCTGATGGTTTTGGTCTGGAACTTCCTCTTTTACCAACATTTTGATAGAAAATGTGTATTCTACAAGTGTTATGACCTTCAAGGGAAAATTTCACCTTTGCTAAAAATTTGTAATTTTCTCTTAGAAAACCGTAAACATAGAAACATCCAATTACACAGAAACATCCATCCTACAAGTCAAACAGTACTGAAGCCAAAGCTAACAGGTTTTCCAGCCTTTTCAGTCCAGAACTAGGCTGGTGAGGAGATATAGTTCCCACAGCTTTCAAATTTGACCAAGTGAGCGATACTTTAAGACATCTCAAAACCTATTCAAGAGCAACCTAGAAATTCTGGGAAGCCTAGATGCTATGTCTACAATCTGTCTAAGATTCTCCACAGATGCAATGTCTAGAAGGTGGGATTTAAGAATGTTTAGGAGCTTCTGAGAGAAAGAGGGATGGTCTCAAAACCTAGTTAAAAGGTTGAAATGAAACGTTTTTTTCTCTAAATATTTTTTTTAATTTTTATTCTGCAGAATATGTAGCTGCTCACTCCACTAAAGAGTTTTTTCCCCACGAAAACTGCTGAACAGAATTTTCTATTTCAAATCTAGGGAAATGCATCTGTTTCTGGAAGAGATTAACCTTTACGATATATTTCTAAACATAAAATCAGATTACAGATCTCCTGAAAGATTTTCCACATCTCTTTAAAAAACACAGTTTAAATTATATATGAACTATGTATATTCATACATACACATGCATGTATGTATATACACACACATGCTATATGTAAACATTTTTGTCCAATGTCTAGTAACCAGTCCACTTGAATGATGTCATTCCTCTGCTTTGGCATCCTTCATCTGATGGAAATATGTGTTCTTGTAATGAAAAGCTTAATTTCTGGGTATTTATGTCTGGTTATAGTAACAGTTGCAAATGCACAGATTGGAGAAAGACTTATTTTTTTCCCAATGGCTAAAGCAGAATAGTACTGTGTACCTCCATCTGTCACTGACATGAGACATGACCATTTTAGATCTAGTTTCTTCATCTGTAAAATGAAAACTGTATTAACCTACTGTACATTAGAACATTAACTTAATTAACGTTTTGGGAAAAGAAAGCTTAGAAACAGTCAGATGAAGAGCACTTACAAGATAAAGTGATATTACTGCTACAAATCAAAGAACATTTGGGCTGAATATATTAAAACAGCTGGTGCTAACATCAGGATTCATGTAGAAAAGAGATATCAAATTCTTATTGATCATTCCAGTCCCTTGTTAAAACACCTGAAGGTTACTTCTACTTTTGGCACTCATACTTTCACAATTATATCCTGAATAAACCTAAAGATTTGTAGTAGCCGTATAGTTAGATAAATTTATAAATGAGGAGAAACAGAGACCAAAACCTCAAACAGAAGTAGGCCTCATATTTATGACTTCCTAATAATTTCCATAGCAACATGTTGCAGTATCATAAACAGTCATCATGGAATTATTACATCTTAGGTCTGAATAAAAGCAGCAGACAGGAAGTAGAAATGCTAATAGAGTAATAGAAAGGTGAACGAAACCCACTAAAATAATGAAATCTCATTTAAAACATCTGTAACTATTTTTGTTAAAGCTCTTAAAGATTACTTTCACTTGGAGGAACGCCACCTCATTCTTACCAATTCATGGTTTTCACATTCACTTAACCTACATTACATAAATATTAAAAGATGATCCCTAAGTCTCTGACATATTATTTCAGTTATTAGAGCCTACTAGTATTGACATTTCTTTTCCATGTGAATCAGAATCATTCACATTTACTTTAATATTTAAGCTATGCTGAAACCTAAAACTTATGGTAAAATATTTTGATAAAAGTGAGGAAAACTACCTTGTGCTTTGACATAATTTTTCCAATTTTTTGTTTTAATAAACTTTCAATCTCTTAACCACAAAAGTAATATAAGTAAACAACAAGAAGAAAGTTCAGAAACAAATTCAGTATGCATTTCCCATTCAAAGAGTAAACATAGTCATGGCAGTAATAAACGATGACAATCTCAAAAACTGAAAATCTAATAGCTACGATGTTGTGCTCCACTGGAGAATGCAACAAAGTATGACATGGTTTGATTCAGCCTTCATGAGATGTTTCTTTTCTCAGTTATACAAAATCAAGCTAAGATGTTACTGGAAGGCTCTTCATGAGAAATTAAGCTGAATGCATTTAATCCAATGTATTAAAATAACAGAAATAGTGACAGACTAATGTAATTTTAATGCCATTATTATTTACGTCCCAAAAAAGAGTGTCATACTCTTCATCTTAAACAGTCAGATCACTAAAGACAAGCATACCCCAAAATTTAAAACTAGTATTTTCACAAAAAAATGTAGGTAGGATTTGTCTTTTATTTTACAACTCAATTTCTCAGTTATTTCTCAATATTGTAATAAACCTGTTTATAACTGTCATGTATATTCCCCAATGCAATACTTTCAAATCCTTTTCCTTTGCATTTAATTTCAATGACAGCTACTATGTTAATTACTGTCTGAATCCAAAAGGGGAAGGAGGGACAGGAATAGAGAGGGACATGTAAAAATACAACTCAGCAGCTTTTTGAAGAGTTTTAATAATCAGTTTAAAATTGACAATTCAAAAAGTAGAAAAGCTAATAAATAAAAAATGTTCTTGCACTACCACACGATATATTAATTAATGTGGGTATGCAGTAACTAAAACAAATTTCTGGAGATACCCTAAGGCAGGCAAAAAGTAATATCCAATATACGTTGATCCATTTTGTGAAAGTTGAAGCATACTTTTTGAGAAGAATCTAAACTAGTGCTCTGATCCACAAGTAAAATCCAGAACCCAAACCACAGGACTCATTGAATTCCCTAACTAACCTTCTCAAGTAAGGATCAAATGTTAATGCTGTCCTTTGGCACAACGGGTGGATAGCCCATATTGTCCATTACTAGCATCTACCTTCACCTAAGTTGAATCCCTCATTGAGTGCATCTAATTTTAAAAGCAGGAGAAAATGTAAAAATCCTTAATGAAATTAGTTGAACTGAAAAAAAATCCATTAAAAACTATGCTTCTGTTCACAGTTTTGTGAGCATGTCTGTGCTTTGCTGTACTTGCAGTTACATTTAGTCCAGTTGCTTCAGCACAATGTCATTTCAGACATTCCCTGCTCCTTTCCTTACTCCTCCCTTCCCCTCATCTCTTCCACCAGGTAAGCATTAATTAAAAATTCCGAAGTAAAAAGCAACCAGGCAATCAACGTTGAGATAACTTCATTTTCTCAGACAGTGCCACCTGGTTCAATCTGATTGCTCTGAATGAGCAAGAATAAGAACCAGGTCTCAATTCATCAGTTTCCCAATAACGTCACATTTCTTTCCTGTAAGTCATTTCTTAAACCATTGCTTCTTCAGGAACTGGAACCAATTGCTCTTTTCTGCCCAGCCAGTGAAGTCCTTGCAATTGAATAACGGGGTGAATTGAAACTTTACTCTCCCAACTCTCTTTGGCTTTGACTGGATTTAGAAGTACTCAGCATAGCATACTCAGCATACACAGCTTCTCTCAAAAAGGGATTATTTTGTTTGTTAGATAAATTTTTATCACAGTTGTATGTTCAAATACACAGACGATAACCACATATTTTCAAGAAGTATCTACACAGCGTAATAAGTGCAAATGACAATGAACTTCATAAAGATTTATTGTAAAACTACGAATGACTGGCACAAGCGATTCTTCAGAGTTATTACTGTGACAAATGCTGAGAATTTGCAGTGTATCAGTGACACATCTGTTGACTGATCTCCGTATGACATGATAACATCACGTAACGTGATAACAGATGATAATAACACTCCTTTGCAAAAATATACATCCCTGTTTAGAAAAAAACCCAAAGAACCGATTGGTCTTATATTCAGAAGCACCAAATTGGTACCATTATTTACTTGCAACTATGTACAAAACAACCAAGAGAGTGAAGTATGAATCACTGTAATCATATAAAGAAGATAATACTTGCAGCAGTAATGAGACATACAATAAGGAACAATAGGAATTGTGATTTTACTTGGGAAAAAATCTAATAAAATAGTCTCACAGAATTAAATTATAGTCTATTACATAGCACAGAGCTTTTCAAAATTGCAAAACTGCTGTCCTTATTTTATTATTCACCCCGAACTAGAAGCTCTCATAAAGTTTCCAGATTCAATTGCTTTTACCCCAGCCCCATTTTCCCATCCAATTTGTATTAATCCAATCACAGCCCTGAATGGTTCCCCTGTGAGAATGCAAGCCCTTGAAAGAAAAGGCTAGATGTAGTTAAGATACTTAACAAAGACATCACATTTTTTCTAAAGAAATAAAATTAATAAACTAGAAAGCTTCACCTTATATGGTCCAATTTTAATGCATGTTTATACATTTGAGTGTTTAAAGTTGGTAGACTTACTATTAATAGACTGAAACAGTAAACAGAAACTCAAATCAGTATTCTTTTTCAAAACTCCTATAGATTTCTAGTAACTGATGAGCCTAGACAAATCATAAATCGCAATGCAAAACCAGCTAGGCCATCAGGGGAGGCATACACATGAATGTACGTGAGGATGGGAACTGCCTTAGCCAAAGAAAATTCACGGAAGACTATTCAGATACACAGCAAGGGAGGCTGCAGTTGTCTGAGGCGCACTGCACCTCATCACCCCACAACAAAGAACTTCAGGACTCTAAATCTGATGTCCTTTGCCAAGAATGATTCAACCACCATTGTCATTTTTTTCCCCTTCGTTCACTAATAAAGAGCACGTGTAGAGTACACAGGAGATGGTGCTAGGATTTGCATGAAGCACAACTGTCCCTTTTTGAAGTAAGCAGTAGTTAAACTCAGGAAAAAAATGTGATGTGGGAGCTAGTCTCACCAAAGGTTCCCTTTCAAACCTGAGGGTTTCAAGCACCTGTTTAGAGCAGCTGCATGTTCTGCTGGACTCAGAGAGAGAGTTCTACAGGCTTCCCATGGGCCAGATCAGACTGTAGTTTGGGTAAGGAATGCTGAATCAACCTCCAGGAATGGCTAGTAACATGTTCGGCTCAATTTTTTTAACGTTTTCATACTATGCTGCTGTCTTGAGAGGCACAGAGAACATGAGAGTAGTAACTAAAATATGAAAAAGAGAAAGACATTATAAACATCAGAAACTTGACACTATCTTGATTGTACCAGTAGTTTGGCTGGTATCTGATACAGGCGGAGAAGCTTCCATAACTCAACTCCAAGAGAAAAACTAGAGGAAGAAGAGATACTAAATCTTCATATATTAATTTTCTTCTTCACATCCTGACTTTGCATTCTGAATTGGAATGGCCTTTCACTCAGCCATCAAAAGTGACCTTCATTAAGAATTTGATTTAATTTAATTTTAAGAAATATTAGCCTTATTATTTACTGTGTTGTTTTTATGATATAAACGACTACACTCCTTCCTGGAACCAGTCAATACTTGTAAAGAGAGCATCCCTCTGTCAGTACTGGACCTACTGCTTTAAATCCTCTCACACACCTGTATTGTCATCCTCAGGAGAGTTCTAGTAGAGAATATGTTGTGTAAGCAAGGCAGCACCACTGGACTGAGTCCTAAATTCTTTATACAATTACCACACAAAAAAAAAAACGGAGCTAGAAAGAACCTAAAACCTCAAAAGGACTTCAGCTTTTATAAAGCATATTTCAGCACCAGCTTCTAAAGTCTTGAAAAATAAGAATAAGTCAACTGGGATGAGATAAAAGAACTCATGAAGTGATAATACTGAAAATATAGTCAGTATATGTGTGCCAATAAAGTGTACACAACAGTTTGAAAAAGAAGTTCCAATATGTTTTCTGTCTTCTCAGTGAGTAATTAATATTTCAGTATGCCATTTCTGCCGCTGTCTGCTACTGAAGCGAATATATTTTGGTGACTAATAAGCAAACAGTGATATGCTTAGGGTCTGGCATCATTACCCAAGTGGTGAAATGACAAAATTCTTTCGATATTATTATTATTGTCCTGACAAATTTTATTTTTAATTTGAAAACCTGCAGACAGAAGAGCAGTTTTAATACTGATTTAAGTACAAAATTCCACAAGAAATACATATCTTAACCCACTAAAGTCTTTTTATGCCAAAAATCCTTTTAGTCCCCTAAAAGCCTACATATAATGGTGCCTATGGAGTAAATATAAGAGGAACATTCACATCCGTGGGAAAAAATGTCTCAAAAAGAGAATGCAAAAAGAAAAAGGATAATTGTTCTTAAGTGATTCAAAGGATATTGTTCTTGGCAAATTTTCTCCTTGGTGCAACCACTAGAATTCCTGATGATGTAGGGAATGAACAATCTTTAATTATTACAATCACAAAAAACAAGCAGAAGTAAGGAAACACTCAAGTATCATATTCCTCTCTGAGTTAATGCAGCACAAAGCTCTAAAAAGCGTAAGTTTTGAATAATCCTTTTTCTTTTTGCCTCACAGCCTTATTAACAAATTTCATCTAGGATTTCATGATCACCCAGTCTTATCTTCTGCATCCCTGACTTCTGCATGGGACCTCCTATGCAATACATGCAGGGGGGCATCTCAGAACTGTGACTCTCGTCTCTGTGGGATCTGGGATGAGCTGTACTTTAGAGGCACCTGTCTCTTCGTTTTGATTGCACATTTCCAAATTAGCTTGAGTTCCTCACTTAGGTGATTTACTTACTGCAACTAAATGCAGGGGGCTGAGAGAGAAGAACAGAGGATTGAATATTCAGATCTGTTCAGCCTACTTCTGGACAACCACGCATCATTATATGTCTCCAGGGACAATAAACAGAAATAACAATCTCACATTTTGCAAAGAAGACTGTTATGGCAACAAACAGCCAATGGAAAAGCAACCACCTCAAAAAAAATATAAAAATTCTTCAGTATGTTAGTATGATCCCAAATGTTTTCAGTGATTGTTTTATGAATGATATATCATCTAGAATAAAACACTGACTAATGACCAAACTCTCTTTTAGCTTCCTTTGGAACCTTTCAACAGCAAGGACCCCCAGGCACTTCTAACTTAAATGGGAGCTGAAAACACACATGATGTTAATTACTAGAACTTGATTCTTTCATAGCTAACAGACTTAGGCTTGTATGTGGATGCCTAAAAGACAGCAGCTTGTTATTCCAATTTATCATTTAATTGTGGTCCAGGCCCACTGGTATTAAATGCAATTCTTAATTTAAGCCATTTTTAAGATATTCCTTTAAAAAAATAAAAAACCCAAACAAATCCCAAAACAAAAAACCAAACTCCTCCTCCAAAATGGAGAAGGAAGAGAGGGAAAGAACAAATTTTTACCTTTATATTGAATTATACATACAGAATGATTTAAAAAAATATGGACTAGTCAATATTTGGGTAACAAGAATCTGACTTGCACAAAAGTCACATATCAAAATAGATAAATTATTATCAATTGAATTTTAAAAGCAACACACCTTTTCAGGCCTTTCAAATCAGAATTAACATAGTGCAGAATTCATATTTCAAATGGAAAATTCTTACCTCTGGATTAGGCCAAAAATACTTGCAAGATACTAGTATATATTCTTCATTTTTACAATTGGTTTTTCAGCTGCCATTCTCCAAATAATAGGTAAAGTTCATAAACTACATTATTAAAAAATTCTAACAGATTTAAATAAAAAAATATGAGAAGGGAATTGTTGAAATCAAATGAAAGATAAAATAGTCTATTTCTCATGGAGTTTAGGTATCTGCACAAATGTCTGGGTGCCTGCCTATGCAGGCGACTGTGTACTACTCATGTGTGAATGAGTATGTTTGGTGTGGGAAGAGCCCTTAAAAATCAGCTTCTAAGGAGCTAGCTGGAAGGAAATAAATGATCAAGCAAATGAGAAACAGCCAATACTGTCAGTCAGCCCTCTGGGTTCAGAGAACTTAAAGCACATGATGATTTTTAATGGCTTGGTTTCCTTGGCAAAAAAAATGAAATAATTGTTGAAGTCCCCAAGAGATCCATGATTCTCAGTGCTTAAAAGCTTTTTAATCTGGATTTGTTGAATTATATGCAGATTTGAGGACTTCATAATCTTCAAGCAGGAGGATTAATCAGTTAATACCTAGCATGAATATTTCAAAACATAGGCATGACAGTTCATAGACTGTTTTATAAAAAAAAAAACAAACAAGACTGAACAAAACTATGAGGAGGAATGGCTTTCCATAATTTAAGATAATTTACTAAATAAACACTTTAAAAAATATCTTTGGCTTAAGTTACAACTAATAAAATGGGCACTAATTTAATCAAAATGTTCTTGAAAAGTAGGTACTCTCAAAGCTCAGTTAAACATCCCTCACGATTACATATCCAAAGGCTCATATAAAATTTCAGTAGCAAAAAAATTCTATTTATGATAATACAGCATCCAAACCCAAACTACTGTATCACATCCGTGTAAATTGCTTACATATGCTTACCATGCCATTTGCTGTGCTGCTCAGTGAAATAAATGATGCAGTTACGATGATGCTAACAGCCTCAACAGATAGCACCAGCAGCAAACACTCAGATTTAGGGCCAGGCTGTGACATAATGCGGTATCTCACCTAAGTGGTTTCACATCTACCAACTACATAGGAAACAAGCGGCTGTAGGATCTATTCCACACAGATATCAGAATAAGGCTTCTATATAGCAAACTAATAAGTTACTTTACAATTTAAAGCAAGATATATTCCCTGCCTGATGTACTATGTTAAAAGAGAAAGGAGGCTTATACAATTACTGAAAGTGCTTGAAAAATAGATCAAATTTTTCAAGATGTAAAGTTATGACACAAGAAAAAGCCCATTAAGGCAGAAAAAAAAACATTTTAAAATAATTGATGTCTGGGGACTTCAGATCAATCTATTTGTGTTTGAAACTGAGTGTGCAACCTTCACTCAAGGGGTAAGTAATCTCTTTAACCCCACCTAAGGGACAATAATTCCACCTTACTTCCAAATTAGAATTTGTTTTACCTGTCAACTGCCATTTTCCTAATGATGACAGCTTGCTTTTTCTCTGCCCAGTTTTACAGTCCTGAGTTAAGTGAAGACCAGAAATGAACGATATTTGTACTTATCACTGCAAAGGAAGGATAAGGAACTTTGCAATTCATCTCTGACACCGTGATGCTAAAAGAAGCAATGCTGGTATCTTTCTCAAGAACATGATGATAGCTAAAGGTCACATAAAGACTAGTCCACCATATAGCAAATATCATTTAAGTTCTCCACCAACTGAAAGAAGACATTACATTTTTAGCTATGAATTGTAATGAAAGGGTAAGCTGTGCTTCAGAAAAAAAAGTTTCTCTTACTCTCACCCCTCTGATTCACGCCAAGCCCATTGGTTTTGTGCTTCTCACAGGCATTCACACACACACATCATTTTTCCCATTGTTATTAAGACACATCTTTTCCCCAGCTACTTATTCAAGAGCGATACTTTCGAAGGAAAAGAAATGGCAGAGGGAAAAGAATGGGAAACATTAAAGTATCTAATCCTGAAAGACTTTTGTATAGGCACTTTTTGTCAATCATCAAGAATGGGAAATAGTTATTATCACTGAGTGGGCAGAGCATTTATAATTTCTTCTGCAAAGGAAATTTTGGGTTGAAATGGAGAGGAATCCTAAATTCTGATAGTAGTATATTGACAAACATTATTGACTACATCAGGGAACTTAAGTGGACTTGGGGATTTTATGGCTCCATCCCTTTTCCATTTTACCAGTTCATTTTGCTATTTGTAAAGACATGCTATTCGAACAATTTTTGTATTTAAAAGTAATGTTGTGAGGCCCTCAAGAAACATAATAGGTTTCAAAGCCCACAGAATCCGATATAATTTTACATGCAGTGATCCATGTAGCAGCATATTTCAACTTCCATGATGATAACTTCATATTTCATAAATGTTCTTCCTTACTTAATGAATTTCAGGTAGTTATCTAAAAAGTAGTCTGAGTAAAGAGAGTATTTATTGAATAGCATGGTTCCCTGGCATATACAAGTGGACTTATATAATAAAATCCTGCAGAATCATTCAAATGTTTGCCTGTATTGTTTATATTCTCCAATTCTGATGTATTTTCCTCTCAAGATTAATCCATACATATTTTACTCTTATAGACAACATCGGATAAACAGGAAAATTAAGCATATACTTAAAAAAAAAAATCTAATTTTTATTCTAATCCAGAACAATTCCTGTGCTAGGACTGTGTTTAATTGCCATTTGTATTCCAAACAAGAGTCCTGGCTTTCCGTTTTATGTGGAAACATTAATGAGGTAGAGTACTGTTATATCATCGCAGGAATCAGTTGGTATCAGTGCTGAATAAGCGTCAGAAAGCTTGCTAGAAATGTTTGTGAGTGGTTTTGTTTTTACTCCACAATTGATCATTTGCAAGATTTTGTAGCTTTTCAAAGCAGACAGTATAAGATGGATCCTTGTAGTTAAGAGTAGAACAAAAAAATATGACTGAAGCTCTTTCCACTAATACAAAGATCACGAATAAGGTAATTATATTTGTGTCATGTTATTGAAAATGATGGAGTTGTCTGAAATGTGTGTCTAGATGTTAAACAGATGTTTTTATTCCTAGCTTTTTTACTTTCTCTGATATGTTGCAGTTAATTGTAAAGAGAAAAATCAACATTAGATATTTCTGTAAAAATAATTTATTTTTTATCTCATTATATCCTAAAAATCTTATTTTTGTATTGTGGTTTGTTTTTATTTTTTTCCAAACCAGAGAATTGCCATGTTTATGCTACCTTGAAAGACATGTGGAACAATAACAAAAAGAAGAGTCTGGTTAAATATCCCACAATGTGTTGCTACACTAACAGACAAATGCAAAAGTGACTTTAGAACCTGGTTGTAAAGAATTCAGCAGAAACTGAAGCGCAGACTAAACATTCCCAGGCATGTCAGAAAAATGTTTTTCTGATTTTACAAATAACTTTTCATAACAAAATTAATACCAGTGTTCTCTGCCCTTAGGTATATCACATTTTCCCTTTTTATAATCATGAATTGCAGTTTATTCACTCTAGCTCCTAAACACTAAGGAGAAACACCCTTAACATAAGCGTAATATTTCAATTGTGCACTTTGTGGCCTATTACGAACTCACATTTGAAAATTTTCATCAATATTATTATTAAATATTTTGTTGCTATCAGATATCATCTTTTTATATTCTCTTTGCCTTCCCAATATCTGCTACTGCTCCTCAGCTAGACTCCAACTATGATGCAAATGATATAGAAAAATTGTTCTCTTGAATAATATATCTACTGTCTAGAAGAATAAATTGCAAATTATAAGCAATTACTAAACTCCAGGAGTTTAAAACTGCAGTTCTGCTTTAGGCTTATATCTAAAAATAACAAATAATACTAAAATATGCATTAGTCATAATGCTGTAAATCAACACTTTTACCATTTTGTACATCACTGGATTTGTACATACTAAAGAAAAGTCTAATTGTAAGACCTAAGTTTTGTTAAGAACCCAGATTATACTTTCTAAAGGGAAGAAGACATTTATAATGTGAAAATACCTAAATAGTGAGTATTTAGTGCACTTGAAATTGTATCATCTTAACCATGACTAGTATAAACCATTAAACAGGGCTAACATAGTTATTTAACTATGACACAAGTGGCATAATTCCCTAAACAGATTTTTCTGCCCAGAAGGATAAATTTTAATTGCATTTTTTGTCAGTACAAAGAGTTATAGGCAAAGATTTGTAGATACAAAAGCTCTATAGACTAGTCGGAGAAGATATATGTTCCCACCAAATGGTGGACCAGATGCTTTGGAAGTCATGAATGAAAGAATTTGTTTTCACAATTAAAAAAACAACAAACATTATATTACTAATTAGTACATACATCTGTTCATTAAAAGGAATTGAGATTGCCCATGTAGTATGTTTATTGACTGAATTCTATGCATTTAAGTTTAGACATACAAATTTACACCTCTGCTTAAAGATCTAGTGAGGGTTTAAGTTAGCCAAGCACTCAAAGCCCCCAGTTTTTAACAGAGGGGTACACACTGTTACTACTGCTACTGACTAGTCCTAGTCTTGTTAAAGAGAAACTGCATGTTCTGACTTATTTAGCTAACATCATCTGTATTTTACTGATGAAAAATAAAATAGGAAGATGGACTCTGGTGATTTTAGTCATCGTGAGCAAGGCATAAAATGCACAACATGGGCTTTAGTGTAATTCCTGGGTTAATTAATGAGGAAAATGGAGATGAAATAATACATACTACTGGTGACAAAAGTGGGAAATTGGTTAAAGAATCACTGAGAAGTCAGGATAAAAGGAAGAAAAAACTGAGGAAGTAACTCAGACTTGCCATGGAAGTTTTAGACCAGTATGGTAAAAAGGCTACCTTTAAAATAACAAATTGTGGTATTAGTATTAAGACAACTAATTTCATATTAAACAGTAGAAATTCCATTTAATCCAATAATGTAAAGTACCAGTTTTATTCCTGTTCTTCTGTCAGCATTCCTACTCTTCTCAGGGCAACCTACCCATGCTAAAAAAAGGGTCAGCCTCATGTGAATGAGTCACCAAATGAAAATTACTCCCATTTTTATTAAGAAAAATCACATGTTCAGCTATTAATATGGTTGCTATCAATGTTAGGCCTACCCTTCCACCTTCAAAGCACACCTTGATGACATTAATCCAGAATTATTGCATCTGCAGCTAGGGATAAGCTTAACATAATGGAGCCTTTCTAAAGTCAGGTTGATTAAAGCAGCCCTATGAATGCAAACCAAGCTAAAAATAGGTGCTAAATTATTTTAATCTTGTTATTGAATGGAAACAAAACATCACAAAATGAAACCAATTTATATTACACAAATTGGTTTCTCTACTCTAAAAGATCAAAAGAAAAGGTAGGGCTATTTTTTTATGGAAGTGGGGGGAGGAAAAGTGTTGTAACACTTGAAGACTTGTTTTATACAGCCGTGTATTTTACAGAAATACAGGTGTTAAAAGATTCTGTGCAAACATAGCCTATTTGGGTTAGACTCTCTTGAAGAACATCAGGTATAACCCAAAAGAACATTAAGTGTTAAAAGCATTGCATGCCCAGGCTTACCCACCCTCATTGAAAGCAGTGTAGAGGATTGCTAGTTATTCGAAACAGATGATATATTGTGCATGCTTAGAAATGACGTGTAAACACATCTTTACATTCCACAGTGGCTCCCTCAGCACAGATCTCCCTGCCCAATTCACAGCATGGTGCCATGAGGATAATGGGCATCACTTATCACAGGTATACAGGAATACCAAAAGATGCACACAACAGCTTTATGACAGTGACAGCGTATTAACAAACACACAAACGCTTCCCAAGAACTGATCTTTTCTCCCCTGGGCTGCTGAAACACCACACAAAAGGATAGCAGCGCACATCCCATCTGGCTGCCATTCTCCTTGGATGACCAACTTAGTGCTCAGACAAACCTTTCAACATATAGACACACATATAGGTTATTTACTGCATGACTTGTCACTGAGCCACACCAGTTACAGATAACACAACTAACCACTATGTAAAACATTTTCTAGCATAACAGTTTGTGCTAGTGGTCTTTGAATGCCTCTACTGTAAGACCTTTAAATGTCTATCTGGAGTTGAAAAGAAGGGATGGTCAATCACCCTCAAACCAGGAAGACTTTCAGTTATCCCATGCAACCTTATTTTTTGTGCCATTCCTATGGCCACAAAATCCACTGTACACTGGAAGAACAACCTCTATCCCTTCCTGTACGGTTTCTGCAGGACCACTAACCGTGGTCTGGAAAAATTCTACATGGAGAGTCAACCTCACATTAGATCATATATAAAATGAAAGACACATTCCTCTCAGTGCTTTGCTACCCATGTGCTCAGATACATATATACTGAAGTCAGCCCAGCTCTCCTTTCATTTCAGCATGTGTTAGACTAATGTGTTGATACGAAAAGGATAGTGAACTATTATATGAAACTAGAACTGAGCATCAAAGTGTCCTGCATAATTCATAAGCTTCAAGGAAAATACCCACAAAAAACTGCAGAGTATACACAGATTTCAGGAGGACTTTAAGTCTTCTAAGAATTAAAAGCATTGATAATGTAAGAGTATGGCATGCCATTACTGCAAAGACATTGTTCAAAGGCCTTTCAGACATAAAATGGTGACGCTGTGTTATCTAAAAACCAGGAAATGCTTGAGGACTCAATAATCTTGAAGCAAAAGCAAGAAAACATTGCATTCATGTGTACAAGTGCATGGAACAAATTAACATACCTTAGTCAGTCTTAAACCCACATAATTCAATTTCTTACAGTGCTATTTAGTAAGTTCTTAGGTTTAGTTTTCTGTGATAATACAACCACACATATTTGCATTTCTGATAGGAAGATTAAAGACGGAATGGCACAAGGAAGGAAAATCCTATACGACTAAACCACTTCAGGCATCCAACCTTCACTAAACGAACACGACCATCGTACTACAATGCCCAGTCATTGTGGTCATTCTGAAATACTGCAACAGTCTAAATGATTCTTACATAAGATAAATCCCTCAGACTGAAATCAGGATCTTCCTTTTTTTATTGGGATCTGAGACTACAACACCAATACGTTCTGTCATTCCAGAGGTGATTTCTCTGCGGAAATCTTGAGAAAAACTGCAGAAATATGCGTGGAGGAAGCTTCTGTCATAGTACATACTATAATAATTTCAAATCAGTATGACAGTTATTGCAGTGACTGACAATTCAGAAGTGCTTTTGATAGGTGAAGTCCTCACTTTGTGGCCTACACATGGCCTCCTAAGCAGAGCTGCAGAGACACATCTTAGAGAATTTTTCACATCAATTAAATTGCATTCAATGATTTGTCTAAAGTAATTTTGGTGAAATGAAATCTATTCCTTTACTCTACCTGCTCCTCTCTCATCTCTCTCCTGACCTAAATGCACAGCTATTATAGTGAACAACTTGACAGTTTAGGCAAAAATATTTTACCTGAAACATCAGGCATGATTCTTTCTAGTGAGACTCCGTTATTCACACAGGTATTTTTTCTTTTGTTTACCTTTGCAACAAGAAAATATTATTTTTGTTTAACTCAATTATGACATTGAGTTGTCCTCAATGTCAAACATTGTCCTTTACTTACTACAATTATTTCAACTTTAGTTAGAAAATAAATTCTATTCATTTAATAAATCAGCATTTCATTCCGGTATGAAAAGCCACAGACTTTATAGTAAAAGGATAAAAGTGCTTTTACATTCACAATGGTAAATGCACATTCAGTTAGGCAACCGCCTTTCCAACAACTGTTATCAGTAAGGAGAAATACTCAGCTAATTCACCTTAAAGTAAGATATCATTAAATCTGTCTAACAAGTTAATTTAAAAGGGAGGACTACAAAGACAGACTTACACAGTGCTTAAACTCACGTGAAAAATAGTATATATTTTCAGTAAGTCTGCACTTACAAAGCTTCTCAAAACTTACACAGTCTGGGCTTTTAGAGTTGTATTCAATCAACCTCCTGCTTGCTTTCTCCTCAGTGTAGCATCATTGCATAAACACACAGTCAAAAATATTAAGAAATACATAGTGAATGTTGCTGAGTAGCCACTTTAGCTT
The DNA here is from genome assembly GCA_033628505.1 of Tringa tobata. Lineage (NCBI taxonomy): Eukaryota > Metazoa > Chordata > Aves > Charadriiformes > Scolopacidae > Tringa > Tringa tobata. Next base: position 795,196 of record JAHREE010000339.1, on the reverse strand, counting down.
CAGGAGAGGACATAAACTGAGGTATTCAGTGAACAGTTACTGATTCTGAATTCCATAAATAAGAATTTTATTCTTATTATGTGTTTCTGCATTTATTTATAAAGACCTTGGCATTCTTTTACTCTTCACAGGTTGTCTTCTCACTCTGCACTTAGCTTAGCATCAGTCCCCTTTGCTGGAAGCTCTTTATTCAGTTTTATTTTAATACTGATGATTATTCCTTAAAAGAACAGGCAGAAAAGTGGAAGTGAAATAAGAACATAGAGCTTGAAAAAGATCACTTTCATCAGTGTTGGAGACAAGAGTCACGTAGCTGCAAATCAACCCATGTGACTTCCTTGGTGCTATCAAGGCCCGTATATATTTCAATGGAGAAACTACTTACCAGCAAACTGGCCAAAGAGAGGAAACACATTGAACTCTAATGCGGATGAGATATTAGTGTGTCAAAGTTCCCCAAGGACAGATAAGCTCTGGAGTCATGTTGAGATTGCAAGAGCTGATACACTCGCAACACCAACCGCCTGTTGAAGGACAAGGCTATGGGCACATACAAACATCAAGAACAAGTTGTACAACTCAGATCCCATCAAAGAAGGCAGTGACCGGCACACGCAAAGACTACAGCATCATTTGCAGACCTGATGAGCGAAAGGGCCACCTGAAGTTCTTCCTCAACACCTCCCTAGAAGCCCCTGGTGTGCCAGCACAGGCCTCTGCTTCTGGGTAGACAGCCATATTGGCTTCCCTCCACTCCTCCTATACAACTATATAAACTATAAGCCAGCACGTGAGTAAACTGCGCAAGCAAATAAGTAAAAATGTTGTGTGAATTAGTATCTGCTATTAATAATAATGGTTTGATTTACTTAATAATAATAATAATAATAGTTTAATGAATAAAAGCTGTCCTTAGCCATACGCATTGCTATTCGTGTATTCCCTCAACTTGTTCTTCTCCTAGGGAAAAGAGAGTTTACAACACTGACAATGAGCCAGTATCATGGCCATTTGCGGAGATGAAACTAAAAGAAGCAAGATCTTAATTGGCTACAGTTTTCCAGGTCTCCAGTAGAGAAGGTATTAGCCAAGAGCAAAGCTTGAACAGTGTGCTGGCATTCGTTGAGCTCCAAGGAAAATGGTCTTGCTGCCAAATGTAATTTTCCCAGCTGCCAGTAAGTCTTGGTAAGTCCAAAGTCCTGTGACCTTGGACAGAAATTAAACCCTTGCAGACACAAGGGTAGCTTTCCACCAGAGAAAAGGGTGAAGAACAGAGGTAAAATAAAAGGATATGATGTTGACAGAAGCTGCTTTTGTGGGGCAAACAAAAGCAGAGAAGTAGTTTTTCAGAGTTTTGATTACTTGAAATAAGCTGCTGACTCAACAGCACTGGCAGCAGATGTGTAAGACAGAAAAAGGTTCAGAGAATTTGAGAGAGTGAAACACAAAATGTAGTTGCTCATTTTCTATTATTCATCACAGATGGCTGTTGAATTGCCTTAGTGTAGGTAGTAAAGGGCCAACCAAAACCTGAAACTAAAACATGAACTTATCTTCCCTACTCTTTCCTTTTTATAACTTTCCTGGCCACATACGATTAGCATCACTGAACTGGATGATCCCAGGCTTGCTTTATATTCCTCAAAAACAAGAACTGACATCATGCATTTAGCAATGTTTTTAAATGTGACCAGTCAAGTGCCTGAAATTTCACAGTTCATTTTTTTCCAGTCACAGCAATAATACATTATTAACTACTGCAGCTGCAAGAGAGTAAATTTAAAAAGCAGATCTAGCCAAAGATTTAAAATTTAAACCATTACATTGCAACATGTGTGCAGCTCATCTAGTACTGCATTTGTACATGACATTATATTAATGTGCAATTAAACAGCCTCACAATAAGAAATCAGATAGGACCTTTTGTCCTGCAGTAATAACGCTCCCACACGACTAGTGGGTTGAAACTCCTATTATAACAAGCAGAGCAATGCTAGAAACTGTGACCTCCCAATTTTAGCTACAGAAGTTACATTCCTTTATTTTTCACTTAGGAAATGTTTTCCATATACTAAATTGATTGTTTCTAAAGTCTTCTTCATTTCCTTATTCTGAAACTGTTTACTTCTGTTTCACCATGTCTCTTTTCTTCTTGTCCAGCACTGTATCAAATCTCTCTCCAGAGCAGCAACGACGTATTGTGAAAGAAAGAGAATCAAGTCAATAGCTTTGCTCACTGCATTTATGATGCATCAAAGAGTTGTAAGAGGAAAATGAAACTATGGAGACTAATTGTTTCTTCATTTTAGCTCTCTATTTTTTTCCTATGATAGAAATGAATATAATTTATCACCGATTCTGTTCACGTTTAAGAAATGTCAGCAACAAATAATGTAGAATATGCTGGACAAGCACTCAAAGGACATTTTTTTAAAAGGAACTGAGGAATCAACTGCAATAGAGGCGGGAGAATATTTTTCTTTCCCTAAATCTTATTTTTTTTCTTATATTTAGATTATACTGTTTAACTTACTCCTTTTAAAGCAGGAAATTCTTCTTTTTGGTCCAAGATATTTTGCTGTGAGCATATTCAAAATAAGTGAGTAGAAACTGATGGAGGACATGACTTCATCAGTCACAAGTGCAACACTTAAATGCAATTAGTACCTCAATATCTACATTTAATACCTTATCTATGTCTTTTTTCCTAATTTATATGGAAAAAAAAGAGTAAAATAAAAGAAATTAAAAAAAAAAAGCTAGGAACAGCGTCCTTCATCTGCAAACATCTTAACTACCTACTCAAATTACTCAACTGCCCTCAAACAAACGCAGGCACCATGACCAGAAGATGTTAGTGGCTTGGTAGAGCCATCTACTGATTAAAGAGAAGAAAGGAATAATAGTAAATTATTTCTTTCATCTTTGATTTCAGATTAGACAAAAAAACAAATATATAAGGAACGTATCATTACTGAAAAAGGTAATTTTCAGTTTGAAATTTGTTAACTCCTGGTAAACTGAATACAAGTTCTGGACAGCTAAAGTATAACAATGGACTGAATTTTACACTAATACCTTAGTTCTTTTAAATCTTCAGAGTCATTTATTTAGAAAAAGTAGGTGTTGCAGCTAAATAACTTTTATTAGTTTACAACATCACAAGGCTTCAGGTAAAACAGGAGATAGTCTGGTCTAGTGCATTGAGTACTTTCTGACTGGTGCTTCAAACTTTTAATAAGAGTTTTGTCTCTTGTGAAATTAATGTTTTGATTTTGACACAGTAGAGCTCTTTTAAGATGACAAAATAATAATAAGCAATTAATAATGTACATTATTGCACATTTTTTAATGAAAGTTAACGTAAAAATTGTGTACTTCAGAAGTTTGATTTGCTAGTAACACAAAATATTGATTTTTTTCGTCAGTTTATTTTTGGGGGGGGGGGGGTGGACAATTGCTGTAAGCTAATATACACTATGGAAAGATATAAAGAAATACTACTTTGTGTTTCTAAAACCTTGTTCTCCATATTTTAATTCATTATTACTATTTAAAATGTAAGAGGATGAAGTTCTCAAAGAAAAGAAGAATTGAAATAGCAGATAAAACAAAATTACATGACCACTAAAAGCAAAGCACTATACAGTAGAGTCATCACATGTAGTTCACTTCATAATGTTCATGCACAAAGATGTGATTTTAAAATTACTGATAGAATATTAAACATAGAACTGGGAGTCTAATTTTGTGAACACACACATCCATTAAATGGCTAGGAAATACCAAGAGTTAATATTTCCACAACAGTGATACCTAGGTCAATAACACAGCAGTTTGTTTGTCTGATTAAAAACTTATTGTTTCATATTGTTTTGTTTCATACTTCAGTAAGTGAAAGAAAAAGGCAGAGGAAAGTTCATGATTTTGCTGCCACTAGGACTTGAACACCCTTTCTTATACTAAAACAGCACATAGATACATTTTAGTAACTGTTTCTTGGCAACAGGAAGGAAAGTAACTAACTTTTTTTTTTTAACCCCACCATGGTGCCTGCAGCTAGAGAGTTAAAGAGACCATGGATTTTTCACACTGCAAATTATTTCTCATTTTCTGTAGTTCTTCTCGGAAATATCTTGCTGTTTAAATTTTAATAAAATCAACAGGATTTAGGTATATCTGGCCCCATCTGTGGGTAACAGAACATTAGTAGATGGACTCGGAGCGCATCTCTCATGTATCTATATAAGTTTTGTTTAATGATGACCTTGCTGATGAAAGTCTTGTTTTGCTTTCTCAGCCTTTCAAGGCTAGAACTAGCCAACGTTATGGATTACTACAGAGGATGCAAAGCTCTAAAGAAACTCAAAACTTGTCTGTATTTAAAAAAGCTGTCCTGTTATATATTTATTAAAACACTATGTAACAAAACTTACAATATTTTAACACTGTCATAGGGCCTTATGAAGTTACAACTTACTTAAATGAATACTGTTTGAATACTGTCTAAGGGGTAGAGAAAATTTACAAAGACAACTATCAATTGAAACAGAAACACCTATTATTTTGAATTAACGTTTGATATAATTTCCATTTAAACTGCAGAGCAACTTAAGGTAATACTAGTTACTATTAGTTTTCTTAGTACACTTGATAAACATGCCCTACTTCGCATTTCCTGAGCGTTAATAAATATTGGATAGAAGCACTGATCTGAGGTACTTCAACTAGCTGCTCTTCTATACTCATTCAGTTACGTAGATTAATACAGATTTTATGAACTGTGTGAGAAGACATATATGCCTTACAGAATATACTCAAAATACAGTATGTTCAGTAACAAAAGGATATAGATCTTAATCACCTGCAAGCACTAAATCTCTTTGAATAAGTAGGCATGTATTTTTTAAACATATAGACAAAAACTCATCTGGAATTCACAGTAGCTTCTGCTTTTCGCTCAGCTAATATCTTACCTGTTCCTCTGCTCTAAGCTATGCACCCAGTACCTGAAAAATATGCAAGGACAAAGAAAACTGGAACTTCCAGAGTGACATGTTAAGTACAAAACGCATTTCCGTTTATTTTTCCTTTTAGCTTTTGGGACATAAACAGCCATATAATAACATTACTTGGTACTTTTATTACTGTTATATAAACTCAAATACAAACAATGATTTTCACTTATAGTTCAGAGATGAAACAGCAGGTTGGGAGCTTAAAAAGCTACTGTATTACACTGTAATACTGCATTCTAAATAAATGTGAGGATCTCTCAGTTAAAGAACTAAACTTTTTAAAATTTAAATGCAGTGGCCCTTCATTCATTTGGCAGACAGTGAAGCTGTTGGGATATTCAGAAACATGAAGGAAATGACAGTTTAGTGAATAAATTTTGCTATTCAAGCTATTTTTTTAATAGTAGGAAGATACTACTACTACATCTACTGCTAATCTTCAGCTGGCGGGCACAACTGGTGTTTCTTTTTTTATATACTCAATTTAATCCCAGACCTCCTGATGCAAAGCAAATCCAATAGTTTCACCTGTCCTCCTCCAGGAGACAAAAATATTATATTTAAGAGTACATTATAGAGGTGAATATCCAGCTATTACTGCACCGATTGTCTTATTTCAATACTAGCTGCATAATGTATAACTCAGAAATGTTTCTCCTGCTCTTCTGCTCAAAGGAAGACATTTTGTTAGCCTGAAAGGGGAAATTTAATGATGCCACGCGCTGAAATACTTCATCGTCATTTGGTGCTACGGTGCTGTTTGGTGCTGTTAGTCCTCACACTCTTTGTGCAAGTGTAACTGTTCCTCTCTAGTTAACAAATTTTAGCTTGCATTAAACCTTATCAGTAAACATGGCAGTACTGCAAAATCAGCAATTAAGACCTCAATAGCTTCCACCAATTAGAGCTGTTGTGTGCCAAGAGCTACAGCAGAGACAGATTGTGCACCGGGTTTACTAACTCATTCTTTTTGCTGTGGAACAGTTAAGTGCCTCTTTTCTGGCCACATTAAAGTAGATATAGTTGTTTTACAGTGACATATGCCTCTGCCTTAAAAAACCAAAACCAACCCCCCAGCAGGCCGTGAATTTTTCATTTGGCAGCTTTCACATCTCTACCGAAGTGCCTATGATCTCTGTAAGTGAAGTGCAACCTAAGTATTGCTATACCTGTTGCTGCATAAACAGCACTTCTTTGATTGGTTTCAGCTTTGAATCATCTAAACCAAACTGGTTTTCCACCTCTATCAGTACCTTCCCTGATTCCAAGAAAACTGTATAATAAAAGTGCTCTGATGGGGACTTTATTCACATTGGGGACTGTTTCTTCATCAGTTGAGGGGAGAAGGGAGCTGTTACAATCAAGCTCTAGAAATCCATTTGCATAGACATGATAGGCAGAAACGGATGATAAATTTAGATGGAGAGACACCTTTCAGTGAAAAAAATAACATGAGACTTTGAAGGATGGCTTTAACATTTCAGATGTTAAGAGTGTAAGCTTTCAGGCAGGGCCCATGACGTTGTTAGGCATTTCTATGCTCCCCAGCACAGTTTGACAATGATTAATTTGCACTGCAGCACTAGAAATCATGAACAATTATAAGCTGTGGTCTTCCAAAGTGCTGCATATCTTCAGCACCTTTTTAATTTAAATGCAGATAAAGAGGCAGGCCTACAAGAAACCATATTATGATTTCCTTCAGCAAAAGAATACAGATTTAAGCCTAAATGTTAGAAAATGTCATTCACTGCATCTGTCAGGATAAGTAGAATACAATATTAACAGCAATTCACATAACAGAGTGCATTTAATATGATCATTAATATTTCAGGCTGATTTTGAAACAGAAGAAAAAAGGAGAAACCAAGATGCATATGTAACAAAATTTATATTTCATGAACCTTAATTGCTGTAACTAGGGCACAGGGATTAAAGGCCTATGCCTAAGGCATCTGGTCCTGAGGACAAAATATTCTACAAGCATTTCAATTTTCGGTTTCAGAAATTAAGTTTTTTAACCCTCCTGATTCTGAAGAAAAGCTGAAACATGAAATCTGAACAAAACCCACTTACATGGGATGCATTCCTAAAATTACTGATCTACCTAGAAAAACAATTTTGAAAACATGGAACTGCTCTATTGAGCTTAGTTTTTAATAGCATTTTCTGGGACTCATTGAACTTTACTTCACAAAACTCCTGCAAAAAAGGAGTTGTAAAAAAAAAATAAAACTCGATCAAAATTTCCACTGCTATGGCAAGCCCTGTGGCTGGCATGTAATATCTGCAAACACATACGTCTTCAGAGATATTTGCACAATCAAGGGCAGATTTGCCCTTGTATTTGTATATAAATTCACTGCAAACCTAACAATGAACAAACACTAGTGATGATTAAAAATATAAGAATCTCTTGGTAATTATGTATTGCTAGTTGAGCTTCTTCTATTTTTACTATGTCAGTCATGACCATCCTAAGAGCTACACAAGCAGCTAGGCTTTGCTTTATAGGTCTCTAAAGTTGACTTCAAAGGGTAGCAAGTAGCATTCCCCATTTCAGTCCCCCTGTTTAACTTAGTTCATCTACTGTGCATTCAACTCAGCCACGAACACCAGCAAGAACACAGCTGTGGCACTACCATGGGTTAGCTCAGGTCAACAAAAATCAATATCATTTAGAACTTTTTACATTTTCTTAGACCAAAGACCCTGCTATAACTGAAGGAGACTGTATTTCTTCATATGCTTTTCTACTACCAAGTAGATATTTGGCCCATTAGCTAAACCCTTTATAATTAATACAAGTAAATCAACTAGCTATATTAGGAAGTGTATCTGTTTGCTTGAATGAGAACAGGTATGTACTCTTATTAGTAGTTCCCAGGTTACAGAGGGGAAAAGTGTTAATTTTGCTATCAGAATTATTTATCTACAGGTTGGTCTACAAAATATTTCAGGTAAGACAGAGGTGGGGAAAAAAAAAGAAAAAGGATTCTAAGGAATTGAAAACAAAAGGCATCACCTCATTACAGCATTAAACTCATTTTTGTTCAGATTGCACGATTGCAGTGGAGAGGAGATTCACCTAGAATATTTCTTCTTAGGAAAAATGACTGTAAGCCACAGAATCACATTATACAAAAGTAGAGGAGAAAAAAGAAATAAAGAGATCACTGACAGAAATTATTTTCTGACATCAAGAGTTCTGGAAAACACACATCCAAAAACATCTTGAAACATATTTAACCTCTGGGTTCTCTTAGGACATAAACTGCATTATGATATGATCGTGACAAAATACTGTGTTGAAACCATGTCAAAAACATTTTAAAGTCCATAAAATATACACATTAACTTTTCTATTTTCTCCTTCAGTTCAAGAAGTCCCAAAGCAATACATCTAAACACTGTAGGTATATTATCATATAAAAGCTGTTAGAGTAATATTTATCGTCAAATAAGTACAGCATGAGGCCCACCAGTACAAATTTTCCCATCATTCCCTATAAATCTCATCTAACTCTATTCCATGGCTTCTCCACAGATTCACCCCTATGTCTCATTGCACGGCTTCAGTTTCTGACACCTCAGACACCTAACTCTGATGGTTCAACCAGTGTTCTCCACTGGCTGCTAAGCTGTTATCATCAGCTACACCTCCCTTTCACGATTTGTAAGTATTGTCTTCATCCCAAATTATTAGGAAGTGTTTGGAAACAATCATCTCTAATGATCCTGTAAAGGCATTCAAACCTAATTCTTCAAAATAGCGTCAATCTTCTGAAATGGTAGTCACCCAGCAATATCGTGTTTAGCCTCGGCCTTGGGTAACTCCTGTATCATGCAATGGCTTTTATTCTAGAAGTAGAGCCTTTGCTTTAACATATCTACTCCACCTTTAAAATAACTGCAGTATTCTGCTTTACTAAGAACTCTGGGACCATAAAAATAATTGAATTCCTGTTTTTCCTGCAGTGACATCACAGAAGAACAGTCTGCTTCCCTTCTTTTGCTCCTTATTCCTTCTGCTATATTTTTAATATTTATACATTTAATACACCTCACGCTATTATCAGGAATAATTGTTGTCAGCCATTCTGTTCCAATAGGTGAAGACAGATCTTAGAATTTGTTACTTGGCTTTTTGTACATCTCACTTTCACTAGTTCACACCAGCTAAGATTTACATGCAAATGTAGCTTTACTGCTTAAGAACTTTTTGCCTGTTGTACGGCCTTTCTCGCAAAAATGTTTGATCTTATGACTTGCCAGAAGCAATGAAAAACGTACCTACACAGAATACGGAGATCTAATGAAAGGAATGGTTACATACACCAGAAACAGCTGATCTAGTTCATCTACATGTTTGCATTTACTGCAAAAAGTAGGATATTTGCTTATTTTTTGCATTCCCCCTTCTCTATTCTTTTTTTTTTTTTTGATGAATCTATATTAGAATTTTCATTATTTAAAAAAAAACAAACCACAAGTAAAATTCAGGATTATTCGATGATTGGAAAAATGTAACACGAGAAAGGAACTGAGTTTCATTAAACACATTACTACCCAAGTGTGTTGACACTGCATAAGCTTAAGAGTATATCCAACCAAAGACGCATCATATTAGAAAAGGCTACCCAGTATCCTTTCAAATTTTTGCTTTGAGCTATGATCTACTGAAGAGAATAAAAACATTTCAGGGATTTCAAAAAGTCTGTAAATAAAGTTGTTTGGGGGGTTTTTTGGTCTTGTTTTTTGTTTGTTTTTTATTTTGTTTTTTTTTTTTTATTAAAGGCAAACCAGCACCCTGACAATACTGGCTATTAAAATGCCTTTTCTGGAAGTGCTCAAGCTAGCATTACTATTCTGAACAAACCATAATTTAATTTACTGCTTTCTTTTTTCTTTTTAACCTCATATATTTCTTTTCAATAAATGCTTCTGTAGTTACTTTTTTACTGCACATATTGTACAGGTAGATTTCCTCAAGAGACAATGTATTTTGTCACCTTTAGACTCTGCAAGCAGACTCAAATGATTCATCCTACAACCTGCACAAAGTCTCACATACCTTCCTCTACAGGACCAGGCAAATACATGCTACCTGTGCTGAGCTCCAAGATATCAATGGGTAAATGCACAACTTAAGGCTAGGTATTAGCAGTACTTAGCAGAAAGCTTCATACAAGCCTAGGGGGTAAGAGTTTTCCAAATTGTTTTTTGGGAGAATATGCCTTTTATAAAATTTGGAGATGAGAAACCTCTGACGTCTTCTCAAAATTTGACCAGTGATACACTGCATTAGAAAAGGAAAAAGATGTTGTAGTAACATTTCTAACCCTTACTCCCCCTTAAAATAAGATTGTTTTATTGTGTGACATGCATTTGACAAAGCTAATTTCTGCATGTCTGGGGCCAGACATTTACATCCACAATTGCAGATCAGCAACAATAGCATTTATGAAATCGTCTCATGGACCATATTCAGCTTTCAGAATTGTTCTGCGACCTAAGATGTGAATAATTGCACCTTTAACATTTTCAATATCTACTTTTAAAAGTGAAACCACTCAAAACTTTAGATTTTGTGCTACAAGTCTGTCTCAAATAAGGCAAAAGAGGCACAAGGCCTATCAAAGTTATCAGCTTCAGACTTCTTGCCTTCCTGTAAGTGACACCTGTTTCTAAGATAAAAATTGACGAGCAATCATTTCTATCAGTAAGATTGGGGCAGGGCAGAGCAAAAGATTTACTTTCATTACATACAAAAAATTAAAATAACTCAGATACCTGAACAAATCTTGACTGTGAAAAGAGATACTTCACAGAATTCAATGAAATGCATTTTCAAACCAAAAATACTAGTCTTCACACAACAATAAAATAGGGAGTGACCCTGCCTGAGCAGGAGGGTTGGACCAGACGACATCCAGAAGTCCCTTCCAAACTCAACCATTCCATTGCTCTGTGATTTGAAGTATTAAAAATAAATTCAGAGTTATTCCAATGTTTTCTGTACAGTGGTAGCATCTAATAACAGTTTTGACCATGATCAGTGCTAGCCAACCTACATATCTAAAGCAAGAATTTGTGTTTATAGTTGAAACTGACAAAACAAAGAAGTAGTGGAAGAAAAGAGATTATACTCATTTTATGGGCAGAAAACTTAAGCTTAGAAAGCCAGTTTCCAATTTACGCTAACAGCATTCTTCACTACGCTGGCAGTATAAGGAGCCTTAATGCAGCTTTAAATTTAATTTATGCAGTGTACAGTGGGCTTAGTATAATTGAGAATAAGGCTGGAATGAATCAAAGTGCTCAAGATCACAAATTACATCTCTGACAAAGACTAAAATTTAACTCTTCTCATACACAGTCCAACATGTAAGCACAAAGAAAAATCAGTAAAATAAATTCTATTTTACTACCCTTCTTGCTACAACTATGGAAAGTTAAACTTCTAGCTTTGCTGTTAGGATGTTGTTATTCTTTTATATAGATACACGTATACACACACACATATACGTTTTTCTCCTGAAAGGAAAAAAGCAGCATATATTTCTCCTCACTCACAAAAATTCTTTCTTTGTGTATTTGTATCTCTGTGAGTCTCAGTCTTTTTAGGATTATCAGTAACAGTATACACAGATGGAGTTCAAAAAACTGTAACTTTGAGAACAATAATACCAAGCATCCAATACCTCTTTGATACTCAGAAATTAAGAAATTTATTCCCAGATATGAAACTTAAGACATCCCAGATGAAGAGTCTCAATCTCTCTCAGACAGTGGGTAAACACTGTGAAACTTAAAAGAAAGAATCGCTGATATAGAAGTAGGCAGTATAACTAGCATAGTATTTGGCCTTTCATAATCAATGTAGAAAATGACATTCATTAAGAATGCTATCATATAAGAAGCTGAGAACCTGCCACAGGAGTCAGAGACATCTGAACATGTTTAGCAACTGACAGAATCATGCACTGAACAGCTATAACTTGCTTTCATTGTGCCAAAAATTCTCTATTCTTTTTCTATTCTTGTATGGAAACTCTACATCCTGCTGAGGTATTCACAGAAAAGTAGTTTCAAGAAGAAAAGTAATTACCATTCAGGGAAAGTATTACTATTCCAACTGGATCAACAAAAATTACTTTCACCAGCAAAACAATTTCATTTTTAAGTACCTTATTATTATCATAGTAATCTAGCGATTAATAATTTAGTATATCAACTTTCAGTTAAAATGGAAGTTATCTCCATCCTTAGTTAAGCCTCATATATTTTATTTCACATTCTCTCATCACATTTGAACTAGATAAAGTATTTACCTGATGCAGTAAACGTGTTATCAAAGACTACATTCTCTACAAATAGTCAGATAAATAAGAACAATACCTAAAAGCAATTACAATAAATATAAATTATATTTATCATAATAATGCTGTAACAACAACCACAAATGTGGTCTCCTCTTTCTAGGCACTGTACAAAACAATAATTATAACTGCTCCTTCAGCAAATCCTTTTTATTATTATTTTGTATGACTTCACGCATTCTTTTCTCTTTGCAGGAAAAAAAAAATATGTTTGTGTGAGAAAAGAGAATATACCAATTCATTCTGAGGGCAGAAAACGTGGGAGCAACAGTGTCTGAAAAAAACATCCCAAGGACAAAGAACAGAAAGCATTAGAAGCATCATGAGCTTCCTACTCAAAAATGGCCCTTATTTGGTTCTGCAGCAGTGAAAAAATTTTTGATATTAAACTTTGCTATTTATTCTTTTTGCAGGTAGGTTAAATATGCTGAAGAGCCTTTCCTCTGGTAGGCAGATAGCGTGTAACTTTTTTTCAGATCTAGTCAATGCCATGTGTTTCTAATTCCTTACTGACACATTAATGAATACAACCTTTCCAAAGTTCAGTCCAGATAAGCTGGAGACGATGAGGGCCAGCTTGGCAGCTGAACAACAGAGGGAAATAAGATCAATCTTTTAAAAGATTTACACACTTTCATTAATTATCTTCCTAATTTATGTGCATCTGAAGTGAACAGTAATTCCTCTGAAGCTCCAGTTGCATGGTCTTGTAACCTCTCAGTACGATGGCAATGATACATTTCACACATTACAGTTGTTAAAAAGCTGCAAAATAATTTTCTGGTGAAATTCACAGAAAGGAAGTATATTTCACCAGTACCTTATAGACTGCATTCCCCCACCTCCCACCCCTTAATTTCTAACTAGAATTCAATATTAACATTCATCTTCAAAACTCTTCACAGTTTTCTGAACAAGACTCTGCCTGTCCCAGTTAGAAAGAGTACACCTGGATCTGGTTCTCAAACCAGTTGAAAAAAATCTCATTATTTTGAAATCTCTTGACTTGTAACAGGTTCTCAGTTCTAGTGGTTTGCTAGCTGCACTAAACTATCATGCAAATTTTCTTCTCAGATATTGTGCATGGGTATGTATTATGAATAGTAAAAAAAAAAAAAAATAAAGCATTTATGTAACACAAAAGTGTTAAGATACAGTTACAGCAAACACTTCTCTCCCTCAACTCTTCTTTATAACTTTGCAATTTTGTCCTGCTGTATACAAACTTTCTTCACAAGATTGAAAGATTTCCATTTTTATCTTTGTTGACCTTACTAAAGAAATTTCACGGTTTTTAGAGTTGAACTGCATGTTTTATCTGAAAAACAGTTTTCAACAAAATGATAATTAATTACAACACTAGACCAGTATACCTTTTTGATTCTTAGAGCTGCACTGCAAGTTGAAGAGATTAAAAACATAAAATGCAGCACAACATTTATATTTATTATTTTAAATATAACATTTGAATAGCTGCAGTATACAGTGAAGTACCCACATTTTGGTTCAATCATACATTATTAATTTAAAGAACAGTGAGGGATATAAATCAGCATCCATACATATTAAAGTGTTTTTCATCTTCAACAAAGAGAATATTTTATATTACTTGCTATGACTGCATACAAGTATATTAACTATATAATGACATCTGTGAAAAGCTGTTCAACTAGCAGATCTTTTACACAAGCTAAAAGACAAACTTTCCAGGGTAATGCAGACCCAAACTCCTTTCTAAAAATAGTCATAAAAAAAAAAAAAAAAAAGCATTTCAGAGTGTGATTTTCTAGAAATTTCTCATTAGTACCTCTCTAAAATGTATTCTCTATACATAGTTATATATATAAATGTATAACTAACAACTGATTCACATATGCTGTTGCCTGAATATGTTGTTGCCAGGCAACCGCTATGAAGCATTTTGCACTGCTTGCAAAAATCTGAATGAATGATTCGAGGCGAGATTATTTCTAAAAAACTAGGAAGAAAACTCACTACTGGAATTACATGAATAATTCCTTGTGTATTTCAAGGATTCATAGAGAATGTGCCTTCCATAATTACCGATGCGAGAAAGGACAACTCCTTTGAGTAGAATTTGAAGGGCATTTTACAAGAAGGAAATTCATGTTCTATGCATGCTGTTAATGATACCACCTGGACTCTTAACCAAAGCCACCAAAGTTAATGGGCTCCTTTAAACTGAGTTTAGGGTCTTTTCATCAGGTCTTTAATGTCCATTGTAGGACAAAAATCACAGACTCCTAAATGAAAAACCAGGAGGCCATCACGTCACAGGAGATATAAATAAACTCTCAATGAGATTTTACCATCTCACAATATGCAAATGAAAGGGATCAAGTCTACACACACTTCTTTGTGTAGTCGCCACACAGCTAAGGTATAATCTCACTGAGGCTAATGATAATACACACAAGAGTAAAAATAAAGGCATCTATTATGCATTGATAACACTGAATTAATACAGTATCTGAAAAAAAGAAACTATTTGTCTCTTTCAGTAAGCATCATCCGTTACAGAATTAATAGACCTTTGGCTATCAGACCTCTTGAGAACTACAAGGTAGAAAAGCACATCAAGAAAAGCAACTGGGAAACACAGCAACTCTGAAGTGCTTACTACGAGCCTGACTCGCAAATTTCTTTAAATGCAAACATTAGCATAAAAAATCGTTGGACTTTTTGTTCTTGTTTATAATGACTGCAAGATATTTCTTTCCGTCTCCTGCACAATACACTTAATCAATAAGAAACAGTCAAAAGCTCAAAATTATTGTTATTTCCATAATGACCAAATTGGGAATCCATATATTTTCCATTTAATACTGCAAATACATTCATGTAACTGTAGCAAGAAAAAGTACTGAAAGCAGTAATTATTGGTATTTTAAATGATACTTTCCGTATTAAGTAGCAAATGTGACTAGCTGCTTTAATGGATTACAGTGAAATACTTTTAATTCTAAATTGATATATATCTCAGGTTGTCTTGCACTAGTGAAAAAGGAACTCCTTTACACGGAAGGAATCTGGCACCTAAATCCTGTCTCTTTATCCTGGAGCTTTATTAAAATTCATTATAAGTAGGAATCCAGTTTTTAAAGTTTAATTTGAATTATTTTCATGGTCTGAGATGTAATTCATAGCTGAGGTCATCTTTCAGGATGCAGTTATCAATGGCAATCTCAGTACTTTCAAACAGGCTGAGCAGATTTGCAATAAATAATAACATAAAATAATCCATGGAAAGGATATCCATTTCAGGCTGCATTATTTTCTTGGGCTTTTTCGTTTGTTTGTTTCTTAGAATATGCCATGGCAACTCAAAGAAACAGAAGAACCTCTACTCTGCCCTCTGTATTCATCACGACCCACTTGTAAAGCTGCTGCCATCAATCATTGTAATCTCAAACTCAGGACATTTTGCAGATCCCCTCACTCTTTTCATTCTTAATATATACACAATATCAATTAAGTGTTAGGATTTTGTACTGCATTATTTCAAGAGCAACCAAGCTGCAATCAGAGGTTTGAATTCATAGCATTGTTAGTGTTGATTGATTGAAGACAGTGTTAACAGCAGGAGAAACACTATGTTCATTTCCAGAAAAGGTACCTGTAATGATCTAAAAGTATGGTCAAAAATAGGGGTTTTTATATGGTAAAACTTCGTTTGGTGACTAACAGCAACCTGTTATTTATTACTCAATCAAGACTGACTGGCAGGTACAATTTTCTCTTCAGATAGCAGTATTAAAGTATAAGCTGAGCCACTCAGGAAATAATTTAACTCAGTATGTAGAAACGCACAAAAATCAGTATTTATTCACCAACTGAGTGAAAATTTCCATTATATAGGATTTTTTTATTCTGTGGCCAAGACGTGCCAAAAAAAAAAAAAAAGAAAGCAAAAGCAAACAAACATAAAGATTATGACTTAGAAGGTTGATATGGGTTAAAACAAGACTATCGAAGTGACACAATGCTCATTTTAAATTAGACTTCCTAATGTGACATCAAATTGTTTTTCTTCTAAGAAACAGCACTTCAACAAGGCATGAAATCCTTGCAGCTTAGTTTACTAGGAAGTAACAAAGGGATTCCAATCTGCTACAAGAAAGTTTCAGCCTATGAGCACAGCCAGCACAGTATAAAATTGTGTCATATGAATTTTAATGCAATACAAGTATGAAAGATTCCAAAAGAACAAAGGCAGCACAGTCCTGTTCCACACTACACAAATGACCTATTCTGATCTGAACAGCACACCACATTACAATCAAATTTATTTCAAAGGAGGGTCGCACAGGTCAAATGTAATGGCTGCAAGAATGAGGTATTTCCTTTATGTAGTTTTAGAGAAAAGCAAAATATCAAACAGCGCAGGAATGCCAGAGCACTGAAAAGAAAGGCATATTTAGGCTGCAGGGAAACAGATTTTAAAAAGATGCTTTAATTACAGTTATCCTCACTGACTACATTTTCTAAGTTTCAAATACACTTGCGATACCTCAATGAAGATGTCGTGTATACATGTGAGTGTTCTTCATAGGCTTTAATATATATTTAAGATTTCAAAGCACCATAGAAATGTTTTATATAAAGCTCAGCCTATCTCTTTACTTTTGTTAAGCATAAGTGGTCTAACGGACCGGATGTTTCTTTGTGGCCTGACACCTCCATAGCAGAAATCATGATATTTGCAACGGAGGCAGACATCAGACTCCCAACAACACCACAGAGGCTTGTGTAAAGCTCCTCATTTTGGCAAACTCAGTATCCAACACTACATCAAAAGAAGCTACTTTAACAACACAAAGATATCAGAAAAATGGGATCTACTTGAAAATACTGGACTGTAAGAAAATATACAGAATTCCATTAAGATGTAAATCCCGTGGCAGACGAGCACTTGGGGATTATGGTGAAAAGAAGGCAAAAAGTCTTGATGATCAGGTACCACTAAACAAAACGTAAGGGCAAATTCTCACAGCAATTTTTGCCACGTATTTCCATCAAGACTTAGGCCTTGTCTTTGACTTCAGATAACCTTTCTGAACAGAATCACTTATTGATGGCAAAATAGCTCCAAGTCCTGATCACATGGTTCAGGATGGACACTTGTCCACCCTCCGTGACTGGAGATAGCACTCACACATACTATGAACCCAATTTGCAGATATATGGGGAGTAGGTAGCCAGGGTAGCAAGTACATAAGCAAGGTATAATCATAATAAGTCAGAGGTAAACATATTATACCTTGTAAAAATAATGAAAAAAATTAATCATAGAGCGTCTATTTTACGAAGTACAAAATCAATAAATAAAAGGAGGCAATCAGAAGATGACTTACCACTTGAGGTTTTGAAAACAAAATTATTGGAAAACTAATTTCTACCAAAATGTCCACCCCAAGTCAAAGGTTGTTGCTGAGTTTTTCTTACAAAATGAAATATGTTATCTGATTTTGCTCTATGGTATTATGCCACTCAGTTTTACTTGAAACTTCACGGATTGCATTCTATTCAAGTATCTTCCATTTGAATCCCAGCCAGGGCTCCCCCAGTCACAAAACAAGACAGAATAAAAGCTGCACTGGAAGAATTTCCGTAATGAGTTGGCTACCAGCCTAAAGGTTAGAATTGTTTTTATTGCCCAAGTCTAGCACTAAAATTGGTATTAGTCACCTCAGCTCTCCAAGTTCTAATCAATCTACTTTTCAGGAGACATTGAAATATACAAAGACTGTAGACTACTATGACCAAAACAAACCCAAACAACAAACAAACAATAACTTCCAATGTATACAAATGAAACATACCGGTGAAGGGATATAATTCTGTTTACATATTTCAAAATTATCTTAGCCTTAGTTTCCAGAACACATAGGTCTCGTCCCTCCTTTCAATATTTTTTGGAGGGTCATTTGTTAACAGACATTTATATCCCCAAAAACTGATGTGTTTACCTCCATTATGACAGCTCTTGTGTAATTCATTAAGGTTTGGACTTGGAAATAGACATAAGGGGAAGAAAAACCCAAACCTTTAATGTTTCACTGGGTGAATAAAAATTGCATTAATTCAGAAATTCAGTCACAAGAATCCAATTAGCTATGGATATATGCACACATATTCATACCTTTCAACCATCACACTCATTTGAATTTTGATGCTATTTTCTATAAAATATAATCCATTTTACATTGTACTTAATATATTTATTCAGATGTGCATCCCCATATGTCATATTTAAGCTTATACTACCACCTGCCTGAGGCTGTGTAGTCTGAATTGTCATCCCCACACACCTCTTCAGTAGGAGAAAATCCTCCATAGACACTGTATGAACTGTTTCACTTCTGCTTAGTGTAGAAGTATGATAATCATTCTGACAATGAATAATACCCACTCCAAAAAAAAAACCAGCTACATTCCCTCTCCCAAAAAAATCAGATTAATGTCTTCAAAACAAAATATTCAAGCTACTTAAGATACGCTGCAATGAAATATCACTGTCCTCATAATTTCATTTTCACAAGTCAGCAAATATCTTCCAAGATTACCGTAATATGAACTCTACATTTGTTGCATATACACTATACACATAGGTATATAAAAGTATTTGCATATATATAGATATGCGTATACATAATTCCACACTTAAAGGACTTTCAGATACCTTCAAATGCAGACTTGCAAATCAAATAGATTAACTCTGCTTCCAACTACCAACATCAAGCTGATGTGATACCATCATCTCACTGCTTTGTGTGATATCTAATAACACTGCTGAGCTGGGGAAAAACTGATGAGCAAAGGTTAAGCAGAGGACTTCCAGAAACAAACCAGGGCTTAGAAATTGCTTCTTCAGATACACTAATGCTTGACTGATGCATGGAGTGGCTCTGGGGTTGCAATAATAAGAGTATCCATTCTCTCTGGATTTACACCATCTCTCAAACATTTGGAGTTAGCGCTATTACAGATTTGGACCAAACTCTTCTGTGCTCTTTTGGAATTAACAGCCCAGCCCTGCCAAGGCTCCAAAGGTCAATTTATGATTAGTCTCCCACCATCCTGCACACTGTGTCTGCAAGCAAAGCACAGCATCTGGAGGGAAGGGAGAAGGAGGAGGAGACAAATATTAGCACGGTGATAAACTCGCAGAGCATGACTTGGAGGAGGGCAGATTTCACATGGCCCCTGCTCTGTTAGGCTTCAGGGGAAGCAGGGAGAGGCAGCCCACCCTCCTGGAGGGGAGAGCACGTAGGGACACTGCATTTTTCTGTACACACAGAGAAGAGAACCCAAGGGTGAATCCAAAGAAGAACCCCAGCCCTCCTCCCAGCCCCAGCCAGGTTTAGCCTCAAGACCACAAAGACCCTGGTCTTTTGGGATTATTGGCATCATCAGTAGCTGTGCAAGCCAACAGAGGCCTCGGGGCTGCAATCTCCCATGAGCTTTCTTGNGGGGCCGCCCGGGATGGTGTCCCCGGGAGGGCGGCGCGGATCTCGGGAGCCCGGGGGGGGTGAGACCCCCGGCACCCCCAGGCGTGTCGCAGAGCTGAGGACAGACGCTCTCCTCGGCCTGGGCGATTTCCCCCGCTTTTCTCAAGGCTGACAGGTCGCCGTGGCCGCAGCATCCCCGGCTCGGGTGGCAGGTTCCTTTGGAAACAGGGCCCAGGAGGGCATCTTGCCGCCCCTGCGTTCAGGCAAGCCGCGGAGACGCCCACCCCTGAAAGTTGACATGTTGTGTCAATACAACTGACTCAGTTAAACAAACATCTAAACTACAAAAGTGAAAGGAAAAAGCGCAAGTCCACCTGAACTTGGAAAATGAGATGTCACACACAGGCATTCTGTGCTCTCCACAGTGATGACCAAGTCTTTAATTACTTACGCTGCCCGCTGAGGTGGACATAGGACAAAGAATGACTTCTGAGAAAAACAGCTAATGTTTACAAGAGATCAGGATGAGAAAGAAATTGGAATTGCTTGTGTTTGCTTTAGTTATATGCAAAATAGGGATGGACAAGAATGAACCTAAACTGCTTGAGAAAGAAAAACTACAAATGCAGGGGATTTACAAGAGATTGTATTACTATTGTTCTATAAAATTGTAGTTCATAAACCTTTCAGTGAAATAGTTCAATTTTTATGATAAACTTAATAAAAGCTTCATAAACTCTTTTCCTAGATGTCTGCTTTCTATTGCACCATTGCCCTGAAGTTTTATGAATTTGCAGCATGCAGTGTGCTACTGACTGGGGCAATGAAATGTGCTTCCATAGTTGAAAGTTTGTCAGATTTATTTCAGATTTTCAAAATTGATAGATAATATTCTGACCCAATGGATTATGAAGTTTGTTATACCTTAGTTGTATTTGCATATCCAACCTTCTGCAAATTAGACTTTTTCCGTAAAGCTCTTCAGAGATTACATCAAGAGATTAATCTTTTCAAATAGAAAAGATACAATCTAGAAAATTGATTACAATGCTTGGGTGATGGAATTATAAGGAAAACCTTTATTGCTTCCCTTTATATAGCAAATGGGAAATGGGAGATAAAAGAAATATTGATGTTTCTGATTTCTAAAGCATATTTAACTGAACTAAAAGTATTTTGTTAGCCCACCATAAATCAGGTCTAGAATCCCATTTAAAAAAGCCAATTCGACAGAATCTTAATATTTTGGTCTAAAGACTTTTACGTCCTCATTGACTGCTGTTGGCTTTTCATCCAAATCTAACAAGTCTGAATATTATGACTCTAGGCTAAGAAAATTCTCTTTCCCCACAATAACTCTTATTATTCTGTTTGTTCTGATTTTTTTTTGCCATAGTCAATTAGTAAATGGTGAAGCAGATTAAAGTTTATCTGTCCTTTTATTTTCTAGCAACTTGATTCACAATTATATGAATTTTGGAACACCTGCTAGGGCTAAGAGTCTGCATTATTTTTATCCAGGCAAAATCTTCTATATAATTATTTAGTTGTTTATAGAAGAGGTGATCATAAAAAGGAATACAGAAAAATACTTAGCCTATATAGAGTTGTGGCTTCCTAGGTATTTCTAGCAAAGTGTCAAAAGGATATTATGAGTTTGAACTTGTACTTTGGGCAGAATACGACATCTTGCTTAATTTCTTTTTTAATGATGTGTCAAATCAGACTATTCTGTGGTTTTAGAGAGAAAACTGGGACATGCCTACAAGAGAATTCTTTCAAGACACCTTACAACATATTAAACATAAGCTTTGTTCAAAATGAGACTAGTGATTGTTTAAAGTACAGAACGTTCCTGAAGGATCAAAAAGGAGAGGAACATTTCCTTTCAATTGCCAACCAGAAAAGTACATAATCCTATTCAATTAACTGACAAAAAGACATTTCCCTTACAGATTAACCCTAAAAGATTTGTACGTTTATAGACCTGGTTTCACATGCAGTCCCTGCCCCCTTTTCACCATCTCTCAACTACACAAAAATTGACTTGTAGGATCTGAGAAAAGTCGTATGTGTCCTCAAATTGAGAGAGCTAATGGTATGATTTATTTATTTTTTTTAAGTTTGTGCTATATATGATACAAAAAGGGCAACAGTTTCAGAACATACAGCATTCCTGGGCATTTTCTAGTTTTTCAATCTCTGCAGTATGGGGTTACGACAAAGCAGAACTTGTGTTACCTCCCTACCTCCCTAATGTGCATGTCTTGTTGTCAGAACTCTACTGTTTGGAAAATTTCCTGCCAGTGAAAGTGAAGAAGGTGATATATTTCCAAAGCTAATCAGCCATTTATTCTTCAGTATAATATTTTATCATAAAACATGCATGGAAAATGGTTTTGATGGCATAGTTAATCATATCTTTATTAGTAATTTTAAACAGATTTTCTTTAAACAGATTTTTTATTTAAACGTAATTATTTTATTTAAAAATAAATAGATTCGTATCTATCAGCATAATCAGATTTTATTTAAGCATAACTATTTATTATTGGTCTTGTATTTTTCTTTCGATCTCTGTATGTATTGCATTATTATTATTTATTTTAGTATAATAAAAGTGCAATAAGAGATAAGCAAAATAAATGTAAAATACAAAGCACTTTCATTCTACATTCTACATAGTGTAAACTAGCCAGCCTGAGCTTTTAAGATGATCAGTCTGCTATTTATTTTCAGCTGCTTTGGGTAACGCCAGTCAGAACGATCAAATATTCATTTGCATATAGGTCCCATGGGCAGCTTGTGGCACAAATGCATAGCAAGGCCACTCTGAATCACAGGAATACAGCCGAACCCTCTTGTTCCTTCCCTGTCAAAATAGTATTGTGTTCATAACACATTCATACATTGCATTTGCTGTGAAACTCACAATTAAGAAGAAAGATTCCCCAGAGCAGTCACCCCAAATGCTTTACTCTGGTGTTTTTTTCAGAAATCTTAGGAAGGCAAATGGTCTCAGAAACTCAATAGGTACAAATTCAATAGAGGAAGGAGGAAAGGAGGAGTCAGAAAAGATATAGTATAATTCCTTCCGAAGAATACATTGCTACAAATTAATGCCTTATATATTGTGTAAAAGGTTCTTTCTGATATGTCTGTTGATGTGAAATCATCATTTGGAAAGGGAAATGATTCAGCAGGTAATCAAGTCACAAATTATTTCAAGCAGAGAAGTTAATTTCTAATCTACCCAACATAAATTCAATCAAATCTAATACTGTTTTGGAAGGACAATATGTATTGCCATTTACCTCTGTCAGAAAACAATTCATTTAAATTAAATGATCTTCATCTGTGACTGCTTCACAAAATGAACAAATTTTGGCAGTATATATTTTAAAGCTGACTTTATATATCCCCTGTTTGTGAACGATTCATGTTTGTGAACAATTCTCCAGTGACAGTTATCGGCGTATGAAGTTTCCACCTAGGGTGGGTTTTCACCACACCTCCAAAGAGGAGCAGAGAGAGCTCCCTCCCTTAGTTTTTAGCAAAGCCAGCTGAGTCCCTTCTTACCTGACCAAATACCAGCTGAGTCCCTCTGGTTAAAAGTTTATCAGGGAACTGGCAGTTAGTCTTTAATCAAGACATCTGATAAAAAACATATTCCTACCTAAAGCTGTTTCTAATCTAAAATAAACAGGAATTTTTATTATGATAATGGAAATTTGCATAGGCAATGCCAAGAAAGAAACATTAGCTGATGTATTATTAATACATTGGAAGCCTACCTTCAGCTAGGCTTCAGACAATTATTTTGCTCCAACCCATAAATCACATACTAACTAGAGTTCTTTGTGAACTAGCATGAAACATAAATCACCTCGATAGACAATATTAAAAAACTGTTGTTTTCCATGGGCATTGTAAAAAGCAAAGCCATTAGTTCCTGCATAAAACCGTGTGCGTATTTATTACCGGCTTACTATCCAGGCCCATGGAGCATATTCTTTCATCCCCCAAACACAGGGCAGATGGATAGGCTAATATCTTACCCTGTTGTTTCTGACCCATGTCAGAAAGGTAAATAAAAAAAAGTGACATCTCCCAGTTTATAGGGTGATATATCATATCTGATTTAGTTTAGTCTGCTTCTGGAGATCAGAAAAGGGCATATTGTCACCCCTGTTTTTCTGCCAGAGAGCTAGGGAGTCAAAACTCTGCTGCTCTGATGATGGTCCTCTGATGTTTTGATGCAAAACATAATTCATGTTTTTTTTACTTGCCCCAAAACAAGAAATCCCATGGGCATGGCTGGAACCCCAAAGTCTGTGTTGACAAACTAACTTTGTCCTGACAGATGTGCTCTCTCAGAGTTAACTACACCAGCCTGAGGTATTATTTTCCCCAGATGTCTGCCCCATTTGGGTTTTGCAGAGCAATACCCTGTATCAGGGATATTAGAATTATATGTATACTGGATTTGTCATAAAGGGTTTAGGCTGATATATTTGACTACAAAGTGCAATATCCAAGAGTAAGACACTTTGCTTCTGCTTATGGGGGAAATAATGTTTTGAATTAAGGCTGCTAAATCTTAGAGAGGCCATTGAGCCTAATTCCCTTGCAAAAAAAAAAAAAAAAAAAAAAAGCTATAAAAACAATGATTTTCTGACTGGCTTCTGCCAATTTCTAAAGATGAAACATGATGAATAAAACGTAAGTGTTCTATTTAAAATAATGTTTGAGGTTTTACGTACAATACTCCAACAATCTTCAGAAACAGCTGCAGGAAAACTTTTAAGGAATAAAATCACATTTAATGTAGAAAGTATTATTTTCCATTGTATTTGTATTAAAATGGTGAAACTTAGCAAAGTAGATTTAAAACTGGAGGCAAACTTGAATTCTCATTCTTCAAAGTTTTCTAAGACAGGAAATCCTGTATTAAAACAATATCTCACCTACTTACCATATTTCTTCATATTTGCTATTACTTTCCCATCTATAAATTGGCAGAGTTATCCTCTTGATGAAAAGCAGTACAGTGGAACAGAAGGTATCAAATTCATTCTAAGCATATTCTATTCCTACAATTCCCTCTTTTCCCACAGGGAAATTGTGCCATTTGATTGATCTATCTGTTTGTCCATCCTTTCAGGTAAAGTTAAATCTGGTCTTGTGATAGAGTCTCAAAAAGAAAAATTTCCTTCCAAACTAAACCATATGAACATAGAATTAACATAGGAAAGAGGACTATTCATTTTATGTTTCTTATAATATAAAGAACAAGGTTTTATGAATATGTCTCCAGAAATATTCACAAGGAACAAAACAACCTAAAATCAAGAATATGATAATAAAGATGTGGGATAGAAATGTTAACTGAAGAATCTTAAGGTGGAGGAAGGGGACTGACTGTAACACAATCAAGTGTCTCCATGCGGAATTTCACAAAGTCTTCCAAAACACAAATGAAAGGTATGACAACCCAGCTTAGCATATTTTTGTGTTATACTTGTCTCATGCTTTCCCCTTCTTACCCATTTTGCCAGGGGCAGGAGACAGCAAGAACCTGAGCAAATAAGAGGAAGAGAGAACTGTCTTTTTTTTAGGAGATTTTAAGGAGATTCCAGCTTAACCTAACAGAAAGAGGAGCAGAATCTAGCTGAGATGCTGAGGAACAAAATGTGAGCATTGTCATATACAGTCTTCATCACACATTTTGTTGCCTTATTTATTTTTTTTTCTGTATTTTTGAAATTTAAATTTCATTATTACAGCTCTGGTGAGCCTATCCTTAAGACACAGAAACTGCCATGTTTCAATATCCAGCTTCCACCCATATCACTCCAAAATATCCAACCAGAAACATGTACCTCCACTTCTACTGTCTAGACTATCCAGGAGTTGCCAGCATGGAGATCTGAGGAAAAGAAATAACAGGAGTTATGTAGGAAAGCTTTGGATATGCAGGAAGGTACTGGGAAACATGTCAAGCAGGGACCATCCTTGAGAACATGCTCAGGATACTTGTGGTAGGAGTCTGCTACAGGCCTCCTGACCAGGCGAAGCCTGTCAATGATGCCTTCTTATTCCAGCTTGAGGAGGTATCACATCCACAGGCTCTCATCCTGCTGCGGGATTTTAAATACCCCGACATCTTGTTGGAAAAGCAACATGGCTGGCTGCAGGCACTCCAGGAAGCTCCTAGAGTGCCTAGATGACAACTTCTTGAGACAAGCTCTCGTGTTGATGGCCCACAAGTTGGTGACCAAGGTGACAAAGTCCCTCCCACTGTAAGTGAAGACATAGTAAGCAATCAACTGAGGGACCTGAAGATATACAAGTCCATGGGACCTGATGAAATACACCCCGAAGGAACTGGCTGGTGCAGTTGCCAAGTCACTTTCCATGATATTTGAAAAGTCATGGCAGTCAGGTGAAATCCCTGTGGACTGGAAGAAAGGAAACATTACACCCATTTTTATAAAAGGTAGAAAGGAGGACCCTGGGAACTACCGACCTGTCAGCCTCGCCTCCGTGCCTGGGAAGATCATGGAACAGATCCTCCTAGATGCCATGCTTGGGCACATGGAGGACACAGAGATGATTCAAGATGGCTTTACTAGGGGCAGGTCCTGCCTGACTAACCTAGTGGCCTTCTATGATAGAGTGACTAGGTCAGTAGATAAGGGACGACCTATGGATGTGATCTATCTGGACTTCAGTAAGGCCTTTGACACGGTCCCTCACAACATCCTACTTGGAGATATATGGATTTGATGGGTGGCCTGTTCAGTGGAGAAGGAATTGGCTGGATGGTCGCATCCAGAGGGCGGTACTCAGTGGCTTGAAGTCCAGATGGAGAGCAGTGACAAGTGGTGTTCCTCAGGGGTCCGTGCTGGGACTGGTACTGTTTAACATTTTTATCAACGACATAGAGGGATTGAGAGCACCATCAGCAAGTTTGCAGATGACACCAAGCTGTGTGGTGTTGTTGATACACCAGAGGTACGGGATGTCATTCAGAGGGACCTGGACATGCTGGAGAGGTGGGCCCAGGTGAACCTCATGAAGTTCAACAAAAGCAGGTGCAGGGTTCTGCACCTGGGCTGGAACAATCCTCACTATCAATACAGACTAGGGGATGAGGTATTAGAAAGCAGCCCTGAGGAAAGGGACTTGGGGGTGCTGATGAATGAGAAGCTGGACATGAGCAGGCAGTGTGCACTTGCAGCCCAGAAGGCCAATTGCATCCTGGGATGCATCAAAAGAAGTGTTGCTAGCAGATCCAGAGAGGTGAGTCTGCCACTTTGCTCTGGTGAGACCTCACCTGGAGTACTGTGTACAGATCTGGAGCCCTCAATATAGGAAGGACATGGACCTGATGGAGCGGGTCCAGAGGAGGACCACTAAAATGATCAGGGGGTTGGAGCACCTCTGCTGCGAGGACAGCCTGAGGGAGCTGGGGTTGTCCAGCCTGGAGAAGAGGAGGCTCTGGGGACACCTAATAGCAGCCTTCCAGTACCTGAGGGGGGCCTACAGGAAGAGTCTGTTTCCAAAGGCCTGAAGTGACAGGACGAGGGGCAATGGTTTTAAGCTGGAGAAGAGCAGATTTAGATTGAATATTAGGAAAAAGTTCTTTACTATGAGGGTGGTGGACCACTGGAACAGGTTGCCCAGGGAGGTAGCTGAGGCCCCTTCACTGGAGATATTCAAGGTGCGGCTCGACAAGGCCCTGGGCAACCTTGTCTAGTTGGGG
The DNA here is from genome assembly GCA_033628505.1 of Tringa tobata. Classification (NCBI taxonomy): domain Eukaryota; kingdom Metazoa; phylum Chordata; class Aves; order Charadriiformes; family Scolopacidae; genus Tringa; species Tringa tobata. The sequence continues at coordinate 767,556 of JAHREE010000339.1, read as the reverse complement.
GTGTCCCTGCTGACTGCGGGGAGGTTGGACTAGATGACTTTGGAGGTCCCTTCCAGCCTGAACCATTGTCTGATTCTACGATTCTACGATGCTATGATTCTATGATTCTACGAAGCTTGACACAGCCTAGCGGACAACCCCTTCTGATAAGAATAAAAAAAATTAAAGGTGGGTGGTAGCTTAGAAATTCTGTGAAAGCTGATGCCAGGTAAAGGATAAAGACTGCAACTAGTCCTATCAGTAAAGAAAGGCAAGTAAAGTTCATCTGTCACATATTCAGTATTGCTGTTACCTTGTGGTCAATCCCCATGATCTCGCTCTGGACTATATACAGCATGAGCTGCTTATGCCCAGGTCTTGCAGAATACAGCAGGTGAGTTGTGGGTACTGAGACTAGGACATCTGGTAGAGGAGAAAAACCACAAATTCCTAGGGTTCATTGTTTTTTCTCAAGAAATGGCTCGTTTAAAATCCAGCTGTACTGACAGTGCACCAGTCCCGGACACTGTGAGCAGCCCCCGCAGCCTGAGAAAGGCATCTGCATGCATAACTTTTCTGTGGGCTCACAACTAAAATTTTTGCCTTCACTATTTCAAATAGTGTGGATATCAGATATTTCAGAATATAGTATTACTAATGGCAGTGGCGGAGGTAACTGTCACAAATCCACTGCCTCAGCATCACCTTACGTTATTTACTTTACCACAAAACATCCTGAAACTTTAGAGTACTGGATGAAGCACCTCCTCCAGGAAAGTGTACAAAGCCACTGTTTTATAAACCTTTGTTGACCTGAGAACATCCTGGGAGCACCGTACCCCAAACTGGTGCATATTCTACTGTTGTGTGGGTATATCTGGACTGATGCTAGCAAACAGATGTCAAATTTGCAGAGATGTTCTGCAGTTGCTGTCAGTACCTATAACTTTCACAGGACTAGACTGGGACTCGCAGAGTCCCAAAAAAACCTGTGAGCTCATGGGGAGGTCTAACCTTCAAGACCTTTTGGGTAGGGACCAAGAGCTGGGGATGATATTGCATTTTTATATACCCTAACGCGAGTCTGCCTTCAAATCCGGTGAAAAACCCATCACTGTTACTGTTACAGTTAACCCAAACTGTTAAAGTCTACAGGAATCGTGGTTGCAGTCTGCATTTTCCCTGAGCTGACATTGACTTTTTCTACTCTGCGTGACCCCAGCAATTCCAGCCCGGGTCCTTCATGAGGGCAGCTGAGGAGTGTCAGGAGGAAAGACCTATTTCAGTCCTTACAGCCTTGTGCTTTCCACTGGAAATGGAGTGTCATGTCATGTCACTCTTTTTAACGTGTTACCAAGTCCTCATTCTTCGCCCTCCATTGCTTGCAGCATCAGACAGGCAGTAGGCACTCCTTCAGAAAATGTACAATGAGAAACATAAATATTCCCCTGCTTATCTCCAAACACATACATGTATGATTTCGCAATTTACTTAATCTTACATGAATACCTTTGCAAAATGGTTCAATATTAAAACCACTGGCCTTCTGTAAATCTTTAGAAGTAATAAAGGTATTATGTACATAGCTAATTGCCAATCCTTAATCTTTTAAGATTAATACTTAATACTGTCTTTTGTAGTTAATGCATTTTTTCCCTGTATAGAACAGTTGAAGCTGCAGCTTGAGAAAATAGAAAATGGATAAACATTTTTTTTAAGAAATGGAATATATGAACATTTTTCTAGGTCAGGTAGTTCAAAAAAGGTTTTTCAGATGAGATAATTTTTCTCTGAAAAATTGGTCTCATTTTATTTGAAAACATTTGTGACATTTTAGGCTGAAAGAAAAATTCTTCTCTAATATTCATTTACCTCTAAATGTACATGTAAACATGTGTTCATACACAAATAAATGTAGGGTCCAAAGTGTAACTTATAATAGAACCGTTATCTATTTTCATGCCCTAACAGTGCAATAAAACCCTTGTGTATGTTTACAACATGGAGTTAAACATTTTATGAATGTTTAAAAATCATCCAGGAATCCATCAGCGTCTGACTTACTTGACTGCATTTTTTCTTTTCTTTCTTTTTTTTTTTTTTTAATAGCTTCAGTTTAGTTATACAGATCTGGGCATCTAATTCATTCTTTTGTTCCAAAGACAGTAATTTGAAAGGAGCACTTGCCATGAACCTAAAAGTTTCAAGCACTAAGTGTATTTTCAGACAACTGTAATGATTTGGTAGAAATTTCCAAGTTGATCATTTTGACTGTCAGATATGCTATTACTTGCATATCATCTTTTATTAAAAGGCAATGTTAGTATTTGCTCTTTCTGCCTGCATTTTTCTTTTTTACCACAGACAAAAATCCAGGTTTTACCTTTTAAATGTGACTGACAATTTTAATCAAACATTTTTAAAAAAACACTTTCAGAAAAAGGGACCAAACAGGACTTCTTTTAATCTATTGGTAATGGAAGCCCTTTTCTTTTCTCAGCTTTTCAATGATTTCTTATTTGTTAGTTTATTTTTAATGGTGAATGGCACATTCTTTCTTGTGCCAAGACCACAGTTCAGAAAATCCTTTCCTGACTATTATAATAGTGCCTTATTATGGCTTATATACTCAAAACATCTAATGCTTTCCAATTTGAAGAAGTTTCTCAAAACTTCCACGTTTCTGCTATTTGCCACTGACTGTGGAGCCTGAAGGGAAAAAATCTATGAAGATGACACAAGTGAGTTTTCTCCTTTCATGGAATCACATTCATATTTGACTGAAGGTACAAAAAAAGTGAAATGTCTCGTCTCTCAAATTCTGTTCCTCGGGAAAAAATCTTGATTGTGTGCCAAAATTACCCTGGCACATTCCCAGACCAGGCTTATACTACTCCTAAGCAATGTATTAAGCAGACACATAGAGCTGCCTGGAAGTACCGCATTACTGCAAAAGCAGGAGAAGGAGAAGAATTGAAAGATGGGTTTGAAAACATCTGAATTCAGATTGATTGCACAGTCCTCAAGCCACCTCTTAGTTCCTAAGGGCTTGATAGTACAGCTTTCGGTTACTTGGCATAATACAATTTTTCATAGGAAATAACCAGCTGTCCTTGGACTACATGCAATGACAGATCTAGGAGTACACAGGGAGTCATACCTTGCATTAACTTTCAAGCACTTTACCATGTAACCTGAATAACATGCGGCTGAAACAGGGCAAATGAATAAAAGCATTGGCTTATGTTCGTGCTTTGAGTCAGCCTTTGAAAAGGAACTAAGGACCAGTGCATTAGATAGTGATAGAAAATAATTTTAAAAGTATTATTTTAAAAGATTTGCATTATCCTCCACTTTTGTTTTTAGTTTTATTGCTCTCTAGGACTTTCTCAGACATATTTTCCATGAAAAGGCATTCCAAAAACTTCTGTTCCCCTTCTTTTTTTCTGCTTTGTGACACCAGAACAAAAGTCCATTATTAGTCATCCAAAAATCCATAAGCAAAGAAAATTAACAGGATATTAAAGCATGTTCAAGGAATAGAGAAATTTCTTCCAAGTCCTAGGAAATCCAAAAGGATGGGATTTGGAGAAAAGGTCGAATCTGTAAGAGCTTCTGTTCATTCTATTCTGCATCCATTCTAGATTCTATTTGCGTTAACCTCTGCCTACTTTCAAGGAGTTAGTTGTAGTTGAATAACTTTCATTAGTTACCCTACTGAATAATTCAATTGAGCATTACTTTGTTATCTTTTTAGTATATACTGAATTTACTAATATGAAAGAAGTGACCTCAAATCCTAATTTAAATAAGTAATTGGTCAGTTTAACCATAGGAGAAGGCTGCCTGAAAGTAACATGAATAAAAAAATTGAAGATTTCTTCACATTGCTTTTTTGGTATCTCTTACATGTTACATGTTTTAACTTTAATACTATGCAAGCCTTGCACAGAGTGAAGACCACAGTGCAGGTTAGTGTAAGCTACACAACAGCACACTAAATCAGAAAAACAGGCATGGACTTTCATGTTCAAGTCTTGAAACTTTTTATTTATCAATGTGGACAGACAGTACCACTTAAAAATTTATAACTTTAGGAATTTTTTTTAATACAAATTTGGCAGACATCTGTGTTACCTGTTAATGATGTGTATCTGTTTTTAAGGTTTGTTTTTGTATTAAATTCAGCCTTACTTGTTACTAGAGATAGTTAAGCAAAAAAATATATTATTAGAAGTTTTGATAAAAATAAGTACATTTTCTGATGATTTATTTTAATGATAGAAATCACACTTCAGTGGATAAGGGTATCTTAAAAATAATTACTACTCTTTTCACAACACAAAAATTTATAACAAACCCATCCCTGCCCCAAATCACAAAATTTTAAAAAGAAGCCATCTTTTAAAATTTTGGGTTTGTTTTTTTTTTTTTTCCTCTCTTGATCCGCTTCACCAAAACAAAATTCTTGTGTCACTTCCATTATTTGGGTTTCACCTAGGTGGACTGTGATGTGCTCTTCATACTAAGCAAGACTGCAATGAGAGCCTGATATTTAAATTCAGTGGACCTTAATCAACAAAACCCAACAATTAAATTCAGACTCTCCAGACCAAAAAGCACAATCCTTGTGGTATGCTTGATAAAATCTAAACTGGTATTTTATTTTTTTGGTGGTTGGGGTGATAAACAAGAGACAATATGCACAATAGCACTTATATAAGTTTACTCATTCAGTTAATCCAGCAACTTGGAGAAGGATTTATTATGATTTTTGTCTGGCTCAGGTTAAATTCATAACAGACTGCCAAATGCTGCAAGAGCAAGTATTTATAATACAAAAATAAGACTGGTTATTTTCTTAATCAGAAGAGCTGCACTGTAACTTTTTAAAGTGATTGTACTTAGATGAAACAACTGTACTGTCTCTACAAGAGTGCAGACACCCTTTTACACACTAAAGTAAGATGCATAAATGATGAATTATATTAATCCATTCATTTGAAGGTGGGAGGGATCTCGCGGTGTCTTAAATCTAGAAGAGTGGAAGTAGACCTGTAAAGCTGCCTGCTAGTGCCACTTAGCCCTAAGTTGTGGTAGAGCACACTGATTAACTACAAGCACAGAGAAGCTAAGAGGAAGTAGCTGGAGGAAGACTACATATGCAAGCTGCTATAGAGGTGTATCTTCCAGCTTTAGAGAGTATTTGGTATATAATGTTAGGAGAACTTGAATGAGGACCATCACAAGGTGCCCTCGGAGAGCCCCACATTCCCAATTTATCAAGGAAATGGCAGCTAAGTGTCAGTGAGCTGGAAGCCTGTGTACAATAGACTAGACACACTGAACTGCTGCAGTGCAGATGTGTTCTCTGTCAGGTGTGGCAGCATTCATCCAATAGTGCCAAGGTAGTCAGAGACTCCAACAGACCAAGATGGAATGAGGAATAAACAGAAATGTTTGGAATATTGTTCTTGTTTTTGCACAGACTTCAGCAAAACATGCAGTATGTATGTCATTAAGTTAGACGGACATTTGGAGTGAGACATTTCTTTGTACAGTGATTTGTTTTTGTTTCAAATACAGACTATGATGCTAGAGGTGGCTGTGACAAGAGGAATGGGCCCTTGCCCATAAGTTGATGACAAAGACAAAAGAAGAAAAAGAAATTGCTTGGAGGAGGAGGATGATGATTTCTGGGAGTACTGACTAAAGCTGCTTTCTGAAAGCCAAGTGAATTTCTGAGAGAAGTTGATAAGCCTTGAAAAGTAATTCTCTCTTTCTCATTGGACCATCTCCTATAATGTCATTCATGTAACTTCTCTACAGAAAACTGTCTGTGAGAAAGTGATTTAATGTGTGCCTATGGGAAAAGAGCAGTTGCAGGTTTTGAGAGAGCAGACGCTGCTGGCAGGCCAAGCAGCACAGAGATGGTGATTGCTTAAAAAGAATACAAGCTACTAATTTTTTTGGCTAGTGGGGGTGGGGGTGAGAGGGGTCAGGGGAAAGAAAAGCTAAGAATTATTTTTCTTATTAAGTCATTTAGGTTTTTTCATTCTGTTTTCACCAACAGGACTTTGATACAGGCTGATATATCACAGCTATGATTCTCTCTCTGTTTTGTCTATTCCAAGCATATCCTACAAGAAAGATGCTTTGTAGACAACAAGTGTTCCACAAAACATTTCCTGGAAGAACCTTGAAGAAAGTTATAGATGTGTAAAACAGAGTTATAAAAATAAGTGATTTTTCAGTTTAGAGGCCAAATGCAATCAAAAAAGAAAGGGGTGGAAGGGGAATATGTGCTTGAGGTGAAATGAATTAAAATAAACTAGATGGGAGGGGGGAGGAGGGTGATACCAGGCTTATCTGTAATGAGCTTTGGGATACTACACCAGGGTCAGAGGGACAGGGTGCTAGTAAGAGCCTTCAGCCTGGCTCCCTGAGCCAAGCTGTGGACCCTTCACTACAGTCAAAGTCTTATGGAGATGAGCCAGCAGCTCCCAGGGTAGATGCAGTACACAGAGAAACACCTGAGAGACACTCCAGGGGGTATTCCCTTAAGAAGGCAGCACAGCCAACAGCCCAGCTGAAGTGCCTTGGTTATTGTGGGGGACTTCAATCACCCAGATATCTGCTGGAAAGACTACACAAACAGGAATACACAGTCTAGGAGATTCCTCCAGTGTATTGATGATAACTTCTTAACTCAAGCTGGTGGAAGAGCCAACGGGGAGAGAAGCACTACTGGACCTAGTACTGATGAACCAAGATGGACTGGTATAGGACATCAAGTTTGAGGGCAATCTTGTTTGCAATGACCACGGAAAGACAGAGTTCAGAATTGTGGGTAGCATGCACAAAACAACAAGTAGGACTGAAACTTTGGATTTCAAGAGGGCTAACTTTGCCTTTTTCAAGAAACTGCTAGGTGAAATCCCATGGGCTAGGGCTCTGGAAGGTAAGGGGGCTCAGAAAAGATGGGCAATATTCAAACATTGCTTTCTTCAAGCTCATGATCAGTGCATTCCCAAGAGCAAGAAATTGGGCAAGGGAAGCAGGAGACCTGTGTGGTTGAGCAGGGAGCTTCTGAAAAAACTAAAATAGAAGCAGGAAGTTTACACCGAGTGGGAGAAGGGACTGACCACTTGGGAAGATTACAAGGATGCTGTTAGACTATGTAGGGAAGAAACAAGGAAAGCCAAGGCCTCCTTGGAACTAAAATTGGCAAGAGATGTCAAAGTCAACAAGAAGGGGTTTTTCAATTATATTGGAGGCAAAAGGAAAACTAAAGAAAATGTGGGACTGCTGTTGAATGAGTCAGGCACCATGGTAACAGAGGATGCATGGAAGGCGGAGTTGCTGAATGCCTTCTTTGCCTCAGTCTTTACTGCTCAGGCCAGCCCCCAGGAGCTATGGACTTTGGATGAATCAGAGAAAGTCTGGACAAAGCAAGATCTTCCTGTGGTGGATGAAGACCATGTTAGAGAACAGTTAAGAAGGCTGGATATCCACAAGTCCATGGATCTGAATGGGAAACACTCAAGAGTGCTGAGGGAGCTGGCAGAAGACCTGGGAAACTACAGGCCACCCAACCTCACCTCCGTCCCTGGAAAGGTGATGGAACGGCTCATCCTGGGTGTCATCTCAAAGCATATGGAGGGAAAGAAAGCTATCAGAAGTAGTCAACATGGATTTACCAAGGGGAAGTTATGTCAGACTAACCTGATAACTTTCTATGATGGCATGACTGGTTGGATAGATATGAGGAGGGCTGTGGATGTTGTTTAGCTTGACTTCAGCAAGGCTTTTGACAGTCTCCCACAGCATCCTCATAGCTAAGTTTAGGAAGTGTGGGTTAGATGGACGGACAGTGAAGTGGATTGAAAACTGGCTGAAAGACAGAGCTCAGAGGGTCATGATTTGGGGCACAGAATCCAACTGGAAGTCTCTAACAAGTGGTGTTCCCCAGGGGTCAGTACTGGGTCTTGTCCTCTTCAATATATTCATCAATGACCTGGACAAAGGGATGGAATGTACCCTCAGCAAGTTTTCTGATGACACAAAACTCGGAGGGGTGGCTGACACCCCAGAAGTCTGTGCCACCATACAGTGAGACCTGGACAGGCTGGAGAGATGTGCAGAGAGAAACCTAATGAATTTCAACAAGGGCGAGTGTAGGGTGCTGCACCTGGGGATAAATAACTGTGCCCTTCAGTACAACCTTAGAATGTATAAAAAAATAATTCAAAAAACATCTGGGAGAAGTTACTATATCACTATTAAAGGAAAGGCTGGATCTTGCAATTGCATGCGTGTTCTCCAGTCAAATGATCTCTCAAAAGACAGATAACCTCAATGGAGAGGCCAAGAAGAGTTCATTATGGTCATACAAAATTAAGTCAAGCCCTTGAAATTCCATCATCCTCTGATGCAGGTATCTACTAAAAGCAGAGTTAGGAAGCCAGCTATGTTGGCCCTTTAAGCATTCTGCTTTTAAAAATGATCTTTTCATTGCAAAGCGCTTAACTGTATAGGTGTCTTTCAAGCATGGCAGTGTTGTCAGAGTACTTCCTCATAGATACAAGTCTCTGAACAGTAGCATATAAATACAATAGCACTGATTAGTACTGTTTCCAAGGTTAGGAAATTGTTATTAATCCCTTTCTGAGGAGCACATGTAACTCCATTATCTATCTAACCGCAGCACTAAGACACAAGATAGGCTTTACGAAACTGCTAACACATGCCTCTAGAGCACTAGTAGGTTCAAGGCTTGGTCACAAAGAGGGTGTTAAGCTCTAAGTAAATCTCTTGAAGTCTCGTACTACTATAAATAGATCTTTTGTTTAGTGTCATTTAAATTTTGGAAAGAATATATTCTTTTTGAAAACTTACATATTTAAATGGAATAGGTACAATTTTGGGGAAAGCAAATGACCAGTGAAAGCATAAATGCCAACTACTTTTTCTATAAATCTTTATTGTTTCTTAATATATTTTATTATTTTTACTCCAAACTATTAGTCCTGTACTTTTCCACCTGCTGAGAGGCTCTGTGGATTTTTTAAGTTTAGCAAATAGGCTATTTTTTTCTCTGAAATTTTGTTAAAATAAAAACAGTTTCTGGAATTCACAGCAAATGCTTTGTCATTGACCTTGAGAGTACTTTGGCAAGGAAGGGATTTCTATGCTTTGCCAAGAAGTAATGGTGATAGCAGAAATTTTGACACAGTTGAAACTACAGTAGTTAGTCTACTGTGTTGTTGGTAGCTTCACCCCTCAGTAACCCCAATGGCAATGTTGCATTTCAGTTGTCAATTGGCAAGCATATAATATTGGAAGAATAAGGATTTTAGAGAAACAACATCACAAGCAGTAGTATGCCTTTGGAAGAAACTAGTATTTAGAAATCCTGATTTTTCTCATGTTTCTTACAGCTTTGTGGAAGAATTGTGCAGGATGCTTGAAAATGTTTGGGTTTTTTTTTTTTTTTTTTTTTTTTACATGAAGAGAACTTAATATAATCAAGTTTATTTTAGTACAATGAAATCTTCTAGTCTTTTATCTCAGCATGCTTTAAAATAAGTACTGATTTATAAATTAATTATTTTGTTTTTCTCCAACAGCATTTTTTTTTCTCCTTATGGGTATATATCAAGCTTTTAGATAAAAAATACAGACTTTTAGAGCATTTAACTGGAAGAAAGCTGCTTTTCAAAGTTCTCTGAAGTAATTTAAGCAGGGTGAGTCATCTTTCTCAGCCTGAAATCCTTTGCTACAAATAAAATAAAAAAAAAACCTTGAGGCCAAACATTGTGAGTGGCAAATATTATTTATATTTAAGTAAGCTGAATTTGTCTATCACTTCCATTCCCCTGCCTTTCCATACAAGAATTAAGGCAGTATGCTTGAAACCCTTAATCGCATATTATGTTTGCAAACAGCATAAGGAAAACTTTTGACGCTGTTAGCCCTTTTGCACATGCAGACCCGGTCTGCTGAGTACTGATAACCCACCTGTGAGCAATGCATCAGCATGCCTCCCTGTCAGCGGAGCTGAGGTAACCTGGTGCTTTCAGAGGCCTGGTGCTATAATGAGCACTTCAGCAGATAAGAGCTGTGGACATGGCTGCAGGGCTGGTGAAATCATCCAATGTGGAAGACCTGGCTCCCTCTCTGCTTGCAAGCTCTGCTTTTTTTCCCTACGGGAAACAGAGGAAGAGGAGACAGCAGATAGTGAACATTTTCCCTGACACAAGGAGTGCTTCTACAGCTCAGATGTGGTCATTAAATTTTACATGTTGACACCCTATCTTCTGTTTAAAGAAAGTTTTCAACCAGTCATGAGAAGTTCAAAGAAATGGCTTACCATGCTCACATATACAGCATAGGGCTATTCTCACGTGCACTAAATAAAAAGGAATATTTTTCTCTGTGACAATGAACATTTTAGATACTATGCATCTGATAATGAGTTGAACAACAAAAAAAAAATTATTTTCCATTTAGTCTTCAATATTTCATATGGTGGGTTTTTTTTTTCCCTAAACACCAGTAAGTGATAAAGAATCTAGTTGGTATGATACAAAATTTCTGTAATGCAATGATTAACTGCTACATTTTGGGAGCACGATGCTGTTAATGCAGTCTGCTGTTAATTCAGTTCTGATTTCAGGCTATTGAAATAGAAATTAAACAAAATGTATCACATTAACATGAGAAGCCTTCTATATATATAGCCAGCTATAGCTGACAACTATATCAAGAAACTGGTCAGGGAAGGGGAGGGGAGGGGAGGGAAGGGAAGGGAAGGGAAGGGCTGAATAAGCCCACCATTAGTAAAAATATAAAAAGGCCACACACTCATGATGAAGTAAAAGACAGGATGGCTTTACAGTATGACAACATTTATGGGTTAGCTTTTTCATATATGGAATGGAAATAATCTTTGCAAAGAAGCTTAATTTTGTTATAAATGTATATGGCATTATATTGATTGAAGCACTGGAGAGTGCCTTATACATATACATACAGCCCATTGGTCTAATGTAAGTGCGAGATTATACACCTATTATATTTAGTCATGGTTGCTTAATGGGAAAATGACAGAAAGGATTGAGATAAATCATGTACACAGTAGTCCTAGGAGACCAGACATTATTCCATCATGCAACAAACATAATGGATCATCCTGTCCCCACCCTAGAACAATTCATTGATGTTATTATCATCCTGATGATGAGAAAATGCTTAACATTACAGAAATAAGCATTTCTTTTGTCTGATTTTATATGTAGTAAAGCCAATTTGAGCAATGTTTTTCTCAGGTTTTCCAGTCCTGCAGATGAATAATCAGAATTTAGAGGAAAGACCATCACAGAACAAGGACACGGAGAAAATTAATTTGGATGAGAAAATAGTTTAAAAATATAATCTAAGATTAATTTTTATAGTCAGATTGGTCTGAATGTCAGCTGGGACATCTGCAAACAGTCAAAACTGAAGCACACATAAAGCTGTAACTCCACATGCCTCAAAACCCTTTTGTCTATCCATGGTACAGTAGAAACAGTGAAACTGAACTAAGTTTCTTTTACATTCATGTCACATTTAATCTCATAGAGAGCATTTTGTTATTTAGGAAAGGCTGAGTTCAAAATACGTGTAAGGGATTTTAATGAAGCTTCTCACCTTTGCCCATAATATATTTTCTTTCAAATAAATAAAGTATCTTTGAGACCTACACTGCTCATCAAATCTGGTTTAAATTGATCTGTTTTTTGGTGGATCAGAAACACAGAGAAATTTGTGGACAGACCTGTTACATAGGACTAAATTCCTTAGGAAACCAGCATAGCCAGCTCTAATGAGTTTTCTATGAGTAAGGCCCATAAATTCTTGAAGCAACTCATTCTCATACTTCGTTATTCCTGTCCCTTGCACCCAGCTGGAACTTTCCTTGCTGGAAATGAAACTTTGTACTTCTTCTCCTATTTTACTGAGAGCAGACTACCTCCTTCTTCTCTTTAGCAATTTTCTATGCATGAGAAGATTGCTATATCTCCATCAGATTATTTTTCAGACTAAACTTCTCTACTTTATTCAAAAACATGCTTTATAGATCATGGTCAGAGGTCTATAACACACAACCATGACTTCCTCTGGTCTCTCTCTCTCAGGCATCATTTTTCTTGAACTGGAGTCCTCACATTGGAATGTGGGTAAATCTTCTGCACTGTCTTCTTCAGAGATAAAGAATATTTTCCTTTCTCCATACTATTCTTTATGCTTCCAAGGAAGAGAGATACTTGTCCTTTTTTACATCAACATGACATTACTGATCCATAGAGGTTTTTGATCCCTGTAACTATATTTTTAACCAGTTACCCCCATGTTATCTTTATGCAGTTGCCCTGTTCTCAACATAAAACATGATGCTTGTCTCTACTCAGGACTATCTTTTATTTTCAGACAATGTAGATATAATTCCTATCCATCATGACCACTTGGAATTTATATTAAGTCTCTTCATTTTTCTTGTAGTTCCTCTCATCTTGGTGACAACTTTGAATTTAAAAAATACAATTCAGTTCATTAATGAAAATAATGAATTCTAATGGCTAAGACGCCAAATCATTCTGTTATTCTCTGTACATTCAGCCTAAGTGCACTAATTGCGTTGTTGCTGGTTTTGGAAGAGGTCTATTTCAATTTCTCTTTTCTTTTCTTTTCTTTTCTTTTCTTTTCTTTTCTTTTCTTTTCTTTTCTTTTCTTTTCTTTTCTTTTCTTTCTAAAACATAATTTAACAGATGGAACAAACATTTTCTCTAAAGCTTTTTTAGTTTCAAATAGAAAATTTATTTCTAAATATTAATAAAATTTATGTCTTGCCTTTTTTCCTCTCCTATGATTCTTCTTTGTTCTGAGTCCAGCATTAATAATAAAATTCTGGGGATTTTTAGCACTTTTGCCATTACTTGTGTGTTCATGCAGTTGTGTTACAGAAGAACAATGATTTTGCATAATCTGTATTTTATAGTGTAGTCTTGAATTGTGCAATGTCATATCTACTTTGTATGCAACTACCTTTTCTGTTGGAGAAGGTAAAAATGCCAAATGGGAGTCATGAGAGATCTTTCCTGGTACTACTGAAATTTTCTGCAGTTGTAAATTTTTATAAGTTCTGTCTCAATAACTGCTAAAGCTTCATAAACAGAAAGAATCAAGAAATGTATTCTTACATCATAGAGCTATGATGTCTCTTACTAAAACATAACATAGTTGTGATAGGACATTAACTTGTAGCTGACCTTGGAACTTACAGGCTAGTTGACAATATGAACAAGCGCAAAAAAAAGGAGCAGATTTCCCAAAAGATCCATTACATATTCTACCATTTTCAATACCCCTGGAGTATTAAAATATGAATGAATATGGCTTCTGCCTGATCACTTATCTACTGCAATGTGTTAAAACTGACATTAGCAGTAAAGTTTCAGCTCATCCTAACTGATGCAGTTCTATTAAAAAAAGATTTTAAAATTGCCTGATAAATTGTAGTAGCTGATATATTTGTAATCTTATTAAGAAACAAACATTTAGATAGCTATTATCTTAAAAGGTTTATTTTACTTTATAATATGGCTAGACATATAATTACTGTGTGAATTCAGCAGTAGGCAATCAAATGCTATCTTCAGATTAATGGATAATTATATACTTAAGGTGGTTAAATACTTTAAAACTCTGATGCCCAGGTAATTGCACCCTTTAATATTATGACAACACTGCAATTATCTTTGGTGATAATTTGGTGAATCTCGAGCCACAGATTAACTATTGAGAGATTAACTATTGAGAGAGTGTCTCATGTCATGGGACAGCAACAACTGCTTATCTTTACAAACATCTGCTCTATTTGACACTGCTGTTGTATCCACCCTCTCTGTCAAACACATATATATAAGTGAATACACACACACACACATACACACATATATGCACATACTTATGCACATACTTATAAGCATGCATGTATACATACACAAGAGTTGATCTGTTTCCTGTCAAATGATGTGAAAAACCATCCCTTAAAGACAGTTTGCAATATGTTGTTTTTAGTAGTGTAGTGCCAGATGAGCAGGTACTAAATATTGCTGTTCAAAAAGTGATACTTGTTTGGTTTTTGTCTGTGGTGAGCAGTTTTTTTGACAGTTTTCTAACAGATTAAGATACTATCTTAGACATATGTGATGTTCTTCCCGGTTTGACTTGAATATATAATCCTCTTATTTAGGCTTAGGCTTTCCTTTGTCTTTGAAAAGCTTCTGTTTGCTTGGTTGGTTGGGGTTTTTTGTCTTGCAGGCACATTTCTCTATAGTTGTGGCTTTTATGTTATTGTCAGTCCCCTCTCATTTTATTTGAGATAGTTAACTCTTTTTTTTTTTTTTTTCTTTCCAAGACACTTCAAATAAAACCAAGTTGCAATCCTTTTTCATTAGATATGTTGTGGGACACATGACAGATATCTTTCATCTAGTTCTTTGTCTGTTTTGATTTTATTGGTCTACTTCACAGATAAATAACAATTATAGTAATTTCGGAATAAGAATCTGAGAACCAATATCTGGCTGAACATCAGTACATAGGTCTATTAGGTGTCTGGATAAGTCAGACACATATATTTTTTCAAATCCTCTGGCAGTTCAAGTGATATTTCTTTCCCCAGTGAACAAAAAAAAGGTTATATGGATTCAAGCCACATATTGAAGGTTTGTTCTAGGTCCCTTTAATGAAGATTTTTCTTTAAAGGCGTACTACTGTTTATTGCATTCCTCAAACCTTGTGCTAGAAATACTTTTTCCTATTCATTTCTCCAATTATTCAGCAGAAATATGAGGTTAAATTAAGTTTAAAGAGAATCGGATGAGTTTTTCTTTCCGTGAAAATCAAATTTTTCCATTGATTTAGTTTTATTTTCTCCATCTGAGCTGTAAAATGGAAGTTTTAGACATCTTTTGTCTAAAGTTCTCTGGTTGCCCTTATTTTTATTCAAGCAGACAGTTTTCTCAGTGGTTTACTTCTCTTAAAATTTTTTTCCTGCATTCTTTACTCAGCTCACTTTAAGCAAGAAATTCTTCAATGGCCAAAGCTTTCCACTAGTTCTAAAATTTCCCTTCTTGCCTCTTCTTGATCTATGACAGAGAAATTTCGGATTGGTCTTCCATCTGATGTGTACACATAATTGAATATCAGGATCCATTTGCAGCTTTTCCGGGTGAGCAAAAATATTTTATGTCCAGCTTCATGTCTTTGCAGTCTGTCTGCAAGCCACTCCTCAGGCTTTTGACAAGAATTCAACTGTCATTTTAATTAATTCCTCCGTTCTCTTCATAATTTCTCTAAGATGGTTTCAGATACTCTGTAGTTCATAGAATACCATGCAGGGAAAAAAATGCAATCACTGAACATAGTTTTCAATAATGCTAATCTATCCATAATCAAATTTTCTTCTGTTTGCTCATGAATTTGGTACATCATAATGAACCATGTAACACAGTCTCTATAGATTTTCTACTGAGATAAGTACTACCTACAGGAAACAGATAAAATATTTTATATCTTCGAACTATAAAGTTTTTGTGTGTTTGTTTTGGTTTGGTTTTACTTTTAAATATTCAGTGAGTCTGCAAATTTTTCTTTGAGAATGAACTCTTAAGGAATTTCAAAGCTATACATAAACTTTCTGCTATTGCCACTGAAAACCAAGAGGAGATAGTTTTCCCTTTATGGTACTCAGTGAGTGACTCACAGAACAGAAAGTTTATGAGGGAATTTCAGGAAACTAAATGCTTTAATTTATTAAAGTTGTCTAATGCCCAACTTCTGTTCTACTAATGTGCTTTTTTTAGATTAGTCGTTCCTCTCAAGCTTCTTGTTTGCTACCTTACTGAACAGTCCTGTCATATAGAGAACTTTGAAGATGTTGACAGTCATGGAAGATATAAATATTATTTCAGTTCTAAGTGAGGTCTCCTTATAGAAAAACATATATTTCTTAATGGCGAAATAGGGACCTTATGTGGACCAGGAGATTGGCTGGCTTCTGTATAAGGTTTTTGTATAGCAACCAAACCTTGTAATGAGCTCAGTTGGCCTCTGGATGGCATCATGCCGTCAGACAAAAAAGGACAAAAATCTTTTCCCAATCAGTTAAAAAATCATTTAAAGAAAAAGTGTTGAGAATGAATTCTAAGTTGGATTATCATGTTATATTTTATATGATACAGGAGAATATTACATTTATATTCTGTATATGTTAAGTTATTTCATTATTAAAAATGTTAAGTATTTGTTATTTTCATAGACCAGAAAGAGTCACAAGCTACTAGCGTTCATGTGCTCAGAATCAGTCCACTTTAAATATTCTTCTTCTTCTGTGTACTGTGGGCCAACATCATACTATATTGGACTTCAGAGCTAGTCGTACATAACATTGCAGTGTATCCAGACCCAAGCAAACTAATGTAAGACTGCTAATACTCAGCTCTATAGAAATAGCTCATTGACAAAATTAATGAAAATATTGTCCCTTAAGAAAGGAAACTTCTCTATGGGAAGTTTTGAGAAATATTACACCCTTAAATATTTGTATTTTTGCTTTTTTCTATTTAATAATTAAAGTATATATTTCATCCTAGCTCTGTTTGAATTAATGTCATATATTGCTCCAAATAAATCCAATTTCTGCCTCTCCATGGAAAATATGCATTTGCAAATGCAACAGCAGGTGATTTAGTTGATTTTTTGTATCATATTAAGATTACAGTATGTTGTTATTAATAATTAAATGCAGTTGCTTTGAAAGGAAGGAGACCTTCCTCTCACATTTAGAAATAAATAAATGTTTTACTGCTTTTGCTTTTGAGGTGTACAACTATTTTAGCTTCTAAAGATATATAAGCTTGGGGTAGAGAAAAACTGTAAGCCATTATAAAAATGAATCAGATGCTTTAATTTTATGCAAAAGCATATAACTTGGATGTCAGGAACCTGCAGGATTTTAGTAGCTCTACAATTCGTAGGCTCTGATATAAATCTGA
This sequence comes from Tringa tobata, assembly GCA_033628505.1. Taxonomy (NCBI): domain Eukaryota; kingdom Metazoa; phylum Chordata; class Aves; order Charadriiformes; family Scolopacidae; genus Tringa; species Tringa tobata. The sequence continues at coordinate 750,472 of JAHREE010000339.1, read as the reverse complement.
GTAACTGTTGCTCTGTCACCTAGCTCTGCCCTGTGAATCTTATTAATCTTTCAAAATTGGCTCTCATTTGTGATATAGAAATTTGGAGAGAGGTGGTGTAAGTAAGAGCATACACCATCTCGTGAGTTCCTACGGGCTATACTAGCAAGCAATACTAAAAACTAAGCAACTTTTACTCTCAGTGTCGTATAGGTAGTTAATGTTTCAGTAATACTGCTGCAGGAGGCAGAGCACTAGGGAAAGATACAAAGTTAGCAGGCAAATACATAGAATCTCTGTTCCTTATGTAGGACTTCTGAAACTCGGTATAGCGAAAAATTAGAAAGGTGGTCAAAATTGACACAGTGAGATTTCTGTCTAAGTTTACAGTACTATGGAAATACAGCAGAAACTTCTGTTATTGTTCTTCTTATCAGACTCCCCTCTCTGTATGTGCTGCCAATATAATGGAGCTACAGTTTTCCAGACTGTAAGAAGTATTTATTTCCTACCAGGACTATATTTCTTCAAATAATCAGTCAGAAGTCCTCCCGCAAGAACTGTACCATTCTCATTATTGTGTGATCAGGTTATCCAAAGGCTTTTGCATGTATCTCCAAGAGCAAGGTAAGTTGTTTTTCAGCAGGATACCTTCTTTAGCCACATATGTCATTAACAGCCAGCAATCACAATATCACATTGCTAATTCTCCTTCCTGGGCTACAATTTCTAGTTGATCAATTTATGGGCCAAAAATAATTTTATAGTTTTTGTTGATGGTATGTCAGCTTCATAAATTGTACTTAAGAGGTGTATAACTCTTGTACTCCTTGTTGGTTGTGTATGTTTTCTTACAAATTGAGGCAAAGGCAAGAAAACCTACATGAGGGCTTTCTCCTTCCAGTGAATATTATGAAAATAGAATATTAGTTTACGATACTGTAATATAATCAGTCTCTTCATACAGAGAACATCTTAATGTATTGAACAGATCATGCATAAATATAAGTATTGAACAGCTGGACACCGGAAAATCAATTTTAATTTTTTTTTTTCAAAGAGTTTATCTTCTTCTACAGATTAAAAGCTACAGTAATCAGAACAATTAGAGTGATGCTGCGTTTTTACATATATCTGTAATTTGTGCTTGTTTTATAATATTTTTACTGATGGTCCTCTATTCATTTGTAATAACCATTGTTTTGGCATAGTTTACAAGTAAATTGAAATCATAACATGGTAATCTGGAAACCACCTCGACTGTCTGGTTGTACGTCTGCTCAGTGAAGTTACTTACTGCACTTTTTGCTACAGTCCTTCTGTAGTCAATCCTGTAGCATTGAACATAGTCAATTAATCAGTTCCACAATGTGACTTGGGCTGGGTAAAATGCAAAGTGCAGCTTTACATTCACACTGTTCAGCACTGGTGACCTCTAGAATTGATTTATTATGCCCATAATGATTGCCCAAACAATTTGCCCCAGGTCTCTTTGGAGCAAAATGCAGTTACCCTGTCCTTATTATTGTCCTTATTTTGCATATCGTGTACGTGTTGATATTTTTAAATAAATGTCAAAGGTGTTGATCACTGTGTTCAAGCACCTGCTGGCAGAACTTTGCCTCTATTCCTTTGTAAGAGTTTCTTTTCTTCAGTGCCTGTGCAAAATCACACACTGGTAGGGCCAGTGTGTGGTATTTAAGTTGCTGTCATCTTTTCAAAGCGTTCTTCTTGTATCTTAGAATCTAACCTTTGTACCAGAACCTTCTAATAACAATGACAACATATATTCAAAATTTCCATGGGTACTAACATCCATTTAAATGGGCTTTGAGTAACCTTATAGTAAAAATAGAATCAGTAGAATGTCTCTTAATACGGTGAAGGTGATTTGGACCATATTAATATTACAATACTTACATTTCTATAAAAATAATCCCAGAAGGTAAAAAAAAGAATGTCATTTATCAGAATATCAATAGAAATTTATACCACATTCAGGCTGCAAAGTTGAGAAGTTAATTACAAAAAATGGGAAACTCTAATAAACTAAAAGAAACAAAGATTTCTTACTTGCTTGGACAGGTCAAAGGTTCCCATTAAAAAGAAGAGGAACAACAAAGAAACAGGCTTTGATGTTGTGCAAAAGCATCTGCTGATGGAGACAATTTTTCACTTAAATTAATTGCAGTGAGATCAATGTTTGATGTGTGGCACATGCCGATAACCTTTGTCTGTGTTACCACTGATAAAGCATTCAGCATTCACTTATCCTAAATACTCATCAGATGTGCTATTGAGGCCATTATCCTGAAACATATTTAGCAGCATTTGAGATCTTTTTTCCTTTCCCAAATACAGCCTGTCTCACCACTTTTTTGCAGCTGCAGAAGAATTGCCTGAATGAGTTTCTTATCACAATAACTATGAAGATCAAAAACGACCAGATGGTTCTTTCAGGCTCCTTAGGCAAATAAGATATTCCGTACTAGGGATATCCAGTCTATAAAGTCTGTTTTACAGATAAGCGTGAGATAGCTCAGCTCTCCTTCTGAGCTGGCTAGGAGCCTAGGCCCTACATGTGAACATGGCACTAAAGAATTTACATGAGTGTGTCCATTCTTGAAATAAATGCTTCCGAAACACCATCCAAATCCTTCAAAACTAAGGATCTTCACTGAGAAGGCTTCCTAGAACTAGATAGGAAGCTGATTGACTACCTTAGGAAAATATAATGTATTATGTACTTGGAGAGGTTCAAAATTTTGTTGGATGAGGTCCTGAACAACCTTTTATAACTTTCTAGTTAGATCCAACATCTAAGCTGGTCCTGCTCTGGGCCAGAAGTCCTCCAGAGGTCTCTTTCAACCTAAATTATTCTGTAATTCCATGATTAAATGACTGTAACTTAGTAAGGTCAATCATTCCCTGTTTCTGTATGATTCTGTGAAGCTTTCCCTAAGTGTCTTTGGAGCAACCGTATATAAAAGAAGGTTTGATAATAATATTTCATCTCTGAAATATGATATAGAAATTAGGTTTCTATTAGCTATAGAAAGCTGTCAAGTATCTCCTTCATTCAGATGTCTTCTGCTTGTTTTACCAGACCAAGGTGGTGGGTGGAGGGTGAAATTACAGGAAAATTTCTCATTGAAAGTAGGATGTAATTATGTCATATAATTTTAGGCAGCTCTGAATGTAATTTAAAGTTTTGTAATAATATGAGAGCTTCATTAAATAGACTTCTGTAAAGTCATTCTTCCAGTCTTTCTTGGTCAGTCTGGCCTTGTTCCTCTCACTAATGTTCTGTTATTAATCTAAAAATCCCACTTTCTTCAAATGTGGTCTAAGTCACTGTTTTGAATCTGAGAACCACAAAGCATAGTTTAAGATTAGATTTGTCTTTCCATTATTACCAATAACAGGTAATAAAGATAATAAGCAGAACAAGGAGATATGTTTATCAAATGGTACTCTTAAAAGTGCCGTTAAGAAAATGCTTTGAAATGTGTCGGATGCGAGCTTCACCTTGTAGATCTCACCCCCCCTGAAAGAATATAGTTTGTCAACATTCAAGACTGGGCAGTCTCTGTATTGTGGTGTCCTTATCTTCTGTCTTTCATATGTGTGGCCATCTTCCACAACTTTTAGAGTAAAACCTTTTTCCAAGGCAAGCCCACTGGACTACGTACTATGACATTAGTGACAACCCATGATATTGCTTCGTTCATGCTGTGAGCAATAGAATAGGAGAGCCAGGAATTCAAGCAGTCCATGTCTTATGGTAGGCCCAGACTGCTGTTCTGTGGGTGATTATTGACAACCCTTCAAGGATATACATAGTTATCTGAAACGCAGCGCAACATATTTCTCTTGAGCAGATCTCCATCTATGCAGTCACTGTCTCCTGTTTTCCACATATGGACAGAGTTCAGATCTCAACTCAGACCTATAACCTCCTTTGCCATAGGTGGCTTCTAAAACTTCAACTGACCTGGGTAATATGTATGGAATACCACAAGGTAGGCAGGAGGAAGTGTGATTTTGTAGCAATATCATGCATTGCCAAACCCAAGAAAAACTAGCAGCAAAACAGGCAATCTACCAAAATATGTTGGATATAGAAATTTTTAGAATAAAGAGTCAAAGTTTATGACTCAGAGTGGCAGTTATCTGTAAAATTCTGTCAGAAAGCTTTGCTTTTGTCCTTAGGAAAGAAAAAATATTAGATGACAGTATAACAAGACTTTCCAAGGAAGAGATGGAGCAGTACCACTTCAGAGCCTTGGGCCCAGTCCCTCTCTCTTTTAAAGTCAGGGAGTGCATCTTTTCCAGAGCTTCGCAATTATATTTGCACTATAAACACAGACCAAATCCTGTGTAACAGAGATAAGATTATGAGACATTTAAAGTAGGAGCTTAGAACATCTTAGTTTCCTTAAGTGGCTTTCTTATTTCAAACAAATGCAAACTAGTTTTGCAGCAGGATAGCCTGTCCTAAAGCACTCACACATCTTCAAAACCTTGAAGCTATTTAAAAATGCTAAAGTGTTTTAAAATGCATGAAGTCTTTTAAGCCTCTACAGAAAGCAAAGTTTCTTAAGTCACCTAAATTTCTTAACCTGAGTGCTGGGCTCGCTGGTGAAAGCAAAAATGCCTGAATCCAGTGTATCTACTTTTATTTTTTTGAACAAGGACATAAGGGAAAGTTGAAAGCTTTATACAATGGTTTATTTCCAAATAAGAGAAAAAGGTTATATTTTAAGAACTCTTGATGTCCCACTTAGTTTGTGAAGAAAATCTCTTCTATGGCAAAAATTACTGACCAGTAACACAGTAGCAACTTACATTTCAAAATGTCAGGGAGGGCTAAGAGCAAGTATCTTGTTGGTTAGAACAGCTGGGACCTGACTTATCTACAAAGTGAGCTTATAGTGCGGATGCACCCAAATTCATGCTAAAAGTCCACTGAGCTCAGCCTTACATGGCAGGGACTGGCATCCCTGGAAGTGTGAGTGTGTAAAAAGGAGAACACAGTTAAAATGCAGTAACAAAAAAGAACAGTAACTATTTCATGGCAGTAGCCAGCCAACAACCATTTTTATAATCATGTCCAGTGTAGCTGACAAGAAACAACACATGCCATGAAAATATACGCTTTTGTCCTAAAGTTGACAGCATGGAATATGCAGGCAAAATCAGCCACTGATGTAAACTGAGATAAAGACATTGATCTGGGATGCTTTGCCAGGCAACTTTTTAGTTACACTAAATAATATTCTTGGAGACCAGAGAAGCCTGTCTCCTCTTAAAAGTGACCACTGTAAAACTGACACCACCAGTTAATGTATTCCCCCTAACTCTCTGACTTTTTAACTCTTTTTTTAATTACAAGAAAACATCTGTCCTTTTTCCAGATGAAATATTCTGCAGGTACATGTGGGTTCACTGATATTACAGATATATATGTAATCATGCTTAGAGTCAAAAAGCTCTCTACTGTGTTGTCATGACCCTGAACCTAGGCTACTCAGTCAAACAGAACCTGAGCCAGTCTAAAACTGTCAAAATTTGGGTGGAATTTTTGGTTAGAGAAAAAATAAAATTAATTCATGTCTGCCTGTCCCCATTTTCATACTATTCCCACTTAAAGGGTTGATTAAGGTCTTAATTTATTGTTGCATCTTTCTTTTCTCTTGTGTTTCCACTGATTTTCCCAAACAAGATAAATAAGTGGAGAAGTTAATAAAAAATAATCTATCCAAACTAATATTTAACAAGTGTACATTTTATTTCCTTTCATATAGAATTGAGACACACACGATCACGTGTCTATCTTCCCTAATATTACTGAATTTATCAGCAAAAGTCAAACAAACTTGACAGAAAGTAATCTGAAGAATGCTGGAAAAGGTAGCAGAGAGACACTGACCATCTTTCAAATCCTTCCAAGTTAAAACATGACAAAAGAAATAATATATTTTTTTTCTTACCTGAAACACCTAAAATTAGAACAAACTTTAGGAATCAGAGCAAGTATGTTGTTTGGGGCATATTTGCATGTTTGAGAGACACACATATAAGATAGAAATGAAAATGAGTAAGTGAGAGTACTAAATCAAGAAGGCCATCATTAATTTAGGAGTAATGGCTTACAGGTACTGTGACTAGTTTATACTATGTTGTAAACATTTAAAATTCTTCCATTTATTCATATGGGAATGGAGATATATTTTAACTTAATCTACATCAATGATTAGGAAGCTGTGTTAATATCTTAGAAAGCTGAAGGACAAAAATTACTGCCTCACATGGCAGTTCCTCTTTGCCTCTGTTCTAACATCTAACAAATCAGTCAAAACATCTTAAGGTTTTGAGATGGGACGTATTGTGTTGGGGCCAAAGTTAGCAGAAATGTTAATATAAAATTCAGGTTGTTTGTATATTAATCATTGAAGCTTTTGAGGAAGTTTCAGATATTTTTCAGGATGTTCCAGAAGTTTCAATCTGGACTTATATAAATTAACTACAAGCATTTAAATTTCTTATCATTTTATGTTCTTCTTGGTGCTATAGATTGTTAGCTCATACCTCGTTTACCCAGAAAAGTTATACTAACACTCTTATGATGTAAAATAGCTCATACCATATTAAGCAAACACAAATGTACCATTTTTGTTGTAAAAAGTATCTTTTTTTCTCTCAGCATTCTACAAATTCTGGCACATTTCCTCAGTCTGAAGGCAACTTTCATTCTGTTAGCTACTTTGAACTATGTGTAGGACAAAGAACACTGCATAAAGGTAAATATCATGAGAGTTTACTCCCATCAGCTGAAACCCACTGGAAAAATATTGCTACTCTATTTAGTCATTGCTGGGAATTGATTGTCCTTAAGGATCGTGAATGGCAAACTCTGGTCCCTACCCCTTTAAACACCAGATGTTGAATTTGTGAGGAACTTTTCTCAGAAAATAACAGTTTTTCAAAATCAAATTCTGTGATAGAACATTGCCAATAAAGACATCCAGCTAACTTAAAAAAAAAAAAAGCTGAGAAGTTTAATTTTGATATCTTCAGATTAATCAAATCTTAGTTTTTGAGTTGAAAAAACTGAGTTATCACCTGAAACTTAGTCCCTCAAATTTTTTTAATTTAAAATAGTCTTTTAAGTATTCATATATAAAAAATTAGATCTCTATGTTATTTCCATTGTTTCAACAAATGCCTCACATAATTTACTGATGTGTGGGTAGTTTGCAAATTTTAAGAGAATAAAATTTATCTGTTTAATCTTTTCTCTTAAATTGTTAACTGTAATGCCGTACATTGAATTAAATGTCTTAAATATTTGGCAATATTAACAACTTCCCAGCTTCTTTAATCTATATAAAGAATAGTTTTATATCAAGAATGCATTAATCCACTACTTAAAAATGTCACTGGGATGAATTTTTTCCCATTAAAATGCTTCAGGCATACCTGAAAAGAAATAATTGGCAATATTAACTGCTTTCATCAACTGCAAAAATAATCTTTAATTCAAGAAAGTGAAGTCATGATTAATTTCTTCAAAAATTTGAAAGGATCATGGACTAAAGAAATTGGTTTTCTTATTCTTGTTTAATTTGCTGGTTAAACCAAAAAGCTGTGAAATAAAACATTTCTGCTATTTTTGACTGGCATCTTTTTCTGCATTGTAATGCAATCAATGAGCAAATGTGAATCAACTTTTTGCTTCAGGTTCTACTCAAACAGAATACAAATTGATATTTAGGGCTTTGTTCTTGCAGAGTGCTCAGTTTCGTCTTAAATCCCAGCAGTCACTGATAACATTTATATACTGTGTATAAAGTATACAAACGTTAAATCTACAGCTCAGCTGGAATGATGGTGAGTAAAATGCAGGTTCTTTTCTTGCTGACTATGACAAGATGGATGATTTACAGGCGTAGCGCAGATATGCTTATGTTGACTTCTGGTTTTAGGACCAAGACTGAGAGATACTGCTGGAATTTTACTAACTGTTCAGTTGTTGTACATATAATCAATATATGTACAACGATCCTAGTCCTCACTGAGCATAAAATTCAGTTAGCTCTTTAGTGCAGTAACATGAACTTTATTTACTTTTTTTTTCAAACCACTTTCTGCCAAAATATAAAATGTATAATGTCAGTAAAGTGTTTCTTCTTATTTCTTGATGTTATTTCTTCAGACAGTGGACTCTTGCTTCTATCTCAGTGTCTCCTTATATTGTTAGGTGTTATAGCTAATACCAGTGTACCTCAGTACATCACAATATTTTGACATGAGTTGCATGGCTGCAGTAAAATATAGACAGATTGTTTTTTGATGCTTTGATTTATTTTTATTTTTTTAAATGATGATGTAGTATTTTTTTGCTCAGCGATTTCCACTTTCATCATTACTGCAACTGATGAGCTGACTCCCAGATTGCCTAATCGGAATGGAGAGCAAGAATGTTCTACTACTGTAAAGCACAAGATGCTTTCTAATGAGGTACTAATCTTTTCCTAAAAGCAGTCTGTTCTACATGCTCACTGGTGCTTATTTCCAAAAGATAGAAATAGCAAGAGCATTAGCTTCACTGGATCCAAAATTGCTTACAAGCAATGCAGTTTGTAGTGTTACTGTGAATTCAAGAGGACAGTAATAAAAAAAATAAAAATAAACATGGCAGGAATTTGGTCCTAAACCATGGAGGCCAAATGTTTTTTCATAGTCTTCTAATTAAAATTAAATAATCCCTTCCAAAAATGGCAAGTGAACAGATGAAAATGAGCTGGCACAGTCTGGAAAAATGGACTTCTGAACTCTAGGGACCTAGTCATCCCTGACCGTTGCATCATGCTAATGCTAGTCCCTTAGCAGCCTGACAAGTGAAGGCATGAGTGAGAGAGGAGATCACACGTGATGGCACGCGGACTGAGCAGTGGGAAGGTTTCCATGCAGCACATTTTCTCTTAAATGTTGTTAAAAATGACTTACCAAAATGAGGTTAAAAAAGATAAGTATTTATTAACTGCTTCTTAAGAACAAAAAATGAAAAGGACTAATGAAAGTAAGATCTCTGTCAACTCAGTATGTCAGCCTACAATAGAACAGAGAAAACGAAATAAAATAGGATTTCTGTTTGCTTGAACGTTGTCTGTTGTATTCTGGGCAGTAGGAGGGTTGAGCAAGACTGATACTAACTATGTGCTAAATATTTTGATTGAATAAAAAAAAAATCTATGATTAAATATTAATTATCACAAGGGGCCAAAAGAGTCAAAACGCATGGAGTATAAGATTTTTTTTGTATATACTCATCTACTGGTATTACTCTTCCTTAGGCCAAATTTAATTGGAAAAAAAGTGTGTAGGCAGTGATGGTGGAAAGCATGAAAAGAATAGCATACCTGGTCTTCATAGTGTCTTGCCACAGATATGGTTAAATGGTAATAAAGAAGGGATCATAGAGGCAAATGATATACTGTAGCAAATTAAGGACCGAGATGTTTACTATTGATGTGATTTATAGTTTTCAGCGAAAAAAAAAGTACATTATTGTACCCAATTGTTTCAAATGAAAAATTTAGCATTTACATAAATGCATCATGTATCAGTTTAAAAATATAAATACTTTCTGTGTGACACTTTGAATGTAATGTGCTTATTACCTTTAAGAAAGATGTTTTATGTTAAATGTTTATCTAAGTCAGCTTAAGTTTCCTTTTTTTCAGATGTCATTGACGAAGAGCTGAAGCATCTCAGTATCTGTACAAAAGAAATTCAGTATTTGGACTCATTTGTTAAGCTGAATTAACATCTAATTCCCTATCCAGAATCCTGAAAATGTTCCATTTAGGAGTATAGACTCAGCAAGATGACATAACCTTCAGTTATTTTTTCCTGATACATACATTTTCTGTTTGATGCTGCCAAATAAACAGAATGAACAAAGTGGCTCATTAGAAGTTTTATCACTGCCTAGCACTGAAACAGAGTGAATTTCATTCAGTGCAAACACAGTTGGTTTTATTGCACTTTGCAGCATCGAAGAAGTGGAGAAAGAAATAAAAGGTTCCTATTAAGAGCAAACAGACCACTTGTGCATCTATTAAAAGATTAATCTCTCTCAAACTTAGTAAAATTGCTTCTGAAACTCTACAGCATAGTACTTTACATATACAGCTGACTCAGTACTGTAAGCATAGGAAACTCTGAAGTAGTGTGTTCCCATGCAGTTGTAAAGATTTGTGCTTCTTCATGTAACGTTTATTTTCCATCTTTGAGTTAGTGGATCAAAAGAAGGGCTTCAGTTTTAAAATGTGGAAGCTTTAATGGGTTATCAAAATCTCACACTTAAGATCTGATTCAAAGACCATTAAAATCAATACAGGGGCTGACTCTCATTGACATTGATAGGCTTCACATCATGCCCTATAGCTCATCTTTGCACTTACAGTCAGCTTCGAAATGTTCCTCAAATCTTTCTTCTTGTTTTTTCAGACACTTAATGAAACTGAAGCTATATATTTTTCCAGAAGCATCTTTGCAAAGAAACTTCTAGGTATTAAGTCCTATAGATGTATACTCTTTGATGATAATATTGCATTCATGAATTATAACATTTGAGGTTTGAGGTGAAATTTGAGGTTCACACAAGTAATTACGTCCTCATTAGAGGCTAAGATAGACTTGAGTATGCCTTTGGTACTGCTTACTAGTAAAAAATATTGAAATAATATTGTATCACTATTGTATGGTGATAGACAACCATCTGCTAACATGATTACTCTTAGAAATATGGTGACATTTTGTATTTATTCATGTTGCCAGTGCAAGAACTTGGTAGACAGTTAATCATTTCCATAAGTAGAGGACAGGTGGTATGAGAGTAGAGTGATGGACTTCCTATAAAGTTCAGCCTTGGCTGTCTGAGAATTTTATGGGAGAATAGGTGGCTTAAAGCTCCTTGCTATTTCAGTCTCTGACTATTCCTGTTGGCCAAGAAAAGGGTAGTTTTATGGGGTTGTGTTTTAGAGTCAACCTGCATTATCTTTGTGAGAAACTGTAGTATCAAAAGCTTTTGACAATGTATGATTAATGTCATGGGCTGAAGAAACAAATCAAAATGTGATTTTGCCACTGCTCATTGTGCCACATTTGAAACGAACAATGCCAAGTGTAATAAACTATTATTTGCTTGCTGGATGAAGGTTGCAGAAGGCCACGGTGTCATCACTACTAAATTTATAAACTGAGGTTCTGTAGGTGAACAGTAAGTTTCTTGTAATGTCAGAATGAAACATCCATGATCTAATTGGCTTGCCTGCAGACACTCCATGTAGCCTCAACCTGGAAAGAAAGGTCAGAATTCAAAGAACAGATGGCAACAGGCTAAAATAATTAAGTGCTGAAAATCCAATCCTTCTTTACATACATTGCACACAATGTTTAATCAGAAGTTTGACCAGCAAAATTAGGAAGTCAGCATTTTTTCCCCTTTTCTGACTCTAGGATTTTGATTTCTACTAGAAATAAGAAATTTATAGCATTATATAAAGCATTGAATATGTTAAAAAACTCCTAAATAGGATGAGAATCTTGATAGGATAAAAGAAACCATTTTAATTTAGAATGTTGTTTTCATTATGCAAAACATCTCTGCAGGGAATAACAGATATGGAAAGCAAATTATTCTCTTATCGTTTGTCCTCAGCACCTTGTTCTTCAGTTCAAATACAATAGATTATGTCTCTAGTTATAGCCATATGGTCAGCAAAATAAATTGTCAAATTATTGAGAGAGGGGCAAAGTCAGGTTAATTTAAATCAAAACATCTGTCACCACAATATATCTTACAGTAGTGGGAAAAAGAATCATCTTAACCCATTGCTATGGGCAAAATAGACTCAATCTGGGTAAATTTACTAAGTTTAATTTAATTTACTGACATTTAACACAATCCTTTTATTACCAATTCAGATATTGAGAATAAATAGTCAGTTAAACAAGCACTTAGGAAACATCCCTGTTTCCCCAGGTTCATCTCCTGTTGTCTTTGCTGCTTTTTATACTTGATTCCTCCCAACACCTTCAGTGAAGGCCCAAGTCTTTCAGGGATGTTTCCCCCCCAGAGTGTGTCATCCACAGCCCTGGTCCTTCAGTAGTCCCTGCTCTGGCATGGAGCACACCGTTCACAGAGTGCATCTCCAGCTATGTCCCCAGAAATTGCCCCTTCATGTCCTCTGCACTTCTCCTCACCTTTCGCCTCACCTGTTCCCTCCCTGTGGTGGCCACATCTCTTTTTTTAAGTGCATCAAGGTCAGTGCACTGGCGATCCCTGACAGACTGCAGTGCTGTTCTCACTGGTGTCGGGCACAGGGCACAGGGCAGGTCATGGCCTCACCCTGCACAGGGCATCTTGTAGCCAGGTGTGCCCAGTACACTGAGTGCAGCTGTTTGATTACTTTTACTAATGTTTAGAGAAAAATGAACATGCAACAAAAACAAGTTGCAAATATGCCACTCGTTACTTTCTCTGTTTCCCAGGGGTAGTCTAAAGCTTTCATTGTTTTAAATTTATGTGACAAAGGATTGCCATCACATAATGTACCATCACTAGATAATAGATATAGAAACTATGCAGGTACCATAATATTGTGTCTTTCACTATGACTTTGAGATAGCCCAGTTCCTAATGGTTTCAAACAGCATTTCCTATAAAAGAGAATGTTGGAAGGACAGTGTACTGCATAATTTTGAGCAGAAGCAAAAAATTTACTCTGTATAGTTTAGGTGCTCTTATCATGCATCCCCTGGTCTGCCACTGTCCTTGTGATTAATGAAGTGGAAGGCACAGAGAACAGTGCAAGACAACAATTAATGGCTACTAAAAATTGCAGACATGCAGGTTTGACTCCATAACACCAAATGAACAAAGCTGTTCATACTGCACAAGTTTGCATTAAAAGTTTTGAGGCAGATTTTGACCAGACATCCATGTATGGCTTTTCTGTTGCAACAAATAAGGATTTACTAGATACATTTCAGGGCAATGTATAGCATCAATGAAACAAACCTGGCTGACTCATGGAGACTTCAGCAACAGGAATACTTCAAAGTGCAGCTGGTTTCAGGAAGATGTAACAAAGGATATCAGGTATTCTGGTGACTAATCACTTTGTGTAAAACTGTGTTAGAACTGAACAGATATATTAGACATCTTCATGCTTCAGGTTTAGACCTGAGAGTGAAATAAACTTGTGCACTGTAATGATTTCTTCATTTGCCATATTTGTTTCAGATTTGATACTGAATTACAAAACAAATTTAAATTTTTTAAATGCTAAACTTCAACACAAAAGATGAATTTAGAAAAGATTTGTGGATTTCCTTTATAACTATTTCTCTCTACTGAGAAAGGGAGCACACATGGAGCCAATTCTCATCCCCCTTTGTTTCTTGCTTCTACTCCTGAAAAGAAAGAGAAGCAAAAATGGACAAGGGAAGGGTGTACATGCAGGAATTCAAAGGTTTATATTAGTTTATACTGCATGCATGGATTCATAGTTTATTGTTCATGCTCAGTTGATAGTGATTCCTGATTATCTTATGCCTAATGTGTGCACACCTTGCCTTCTTTACACTAGTAAATATCATTTCAAAGCCTCATTTCAAAGAATCACAGAATCTCCGTGGTTGGAAGGGACCTCAGAGATCATCAAGTCCAACCACATAAAAAAAAACCAACCAAAAAACAAACACAAACAAACAACCAAACACAAAACAAACAACACACAAAAAAAGCACCCACCAACCAAACCCCACACCAACAACACCACACACAACACCCCACCACACCCCAATAATCTTGGGCACTAGAGCATGCCCTGAAGAGCCATGTCTACACGTTTCTTAAATACCTCCAGGGACCGTGACTCCACCACCTCCCTGGGCAGCTTGTTCCAGTGCCTGACCACTCTTTCAGTAAAGTAATTCTTCCTTATATCTAATCTAAACCTCCCCTGCCACAACTTCATAGCGTTTCTCTGGTCCTGTCATTATTCCCTTGGGAGAAGAGGCCAACCCCCACCTCTCTGCAACCTCCTTTCAGGTAGTTGTAGAGGGCAATGAAGTCTCCCCTCAGCCTCCTCTTCTCCAAACTAAACATGCCCAGTTCCCTCAGCTTCTCCTCATACAACTTGTTCTCTAGACCCCTCACCAGCTTGGTGGCTCTTCTCTGGACATGCTCCAGCAGCTCAATATCATTCCTAGAGTGAGGGGCCCAGAACTGAACACAGTACTCAAGGTGAGGCCTCACCAGTGCCGAGTACAGAGGCACAATGACTTCCCTAGTCCTGCTGGCCACGCTATTCCTGATACAGGCCAGGATGCTGTTGGCCTTCTTGGCCACCTGGGCACACTGCTGGCTCATGTTAAGCCAGCTGTCCACTAACACCCCCAGGTCCTTTTCTTCTGGGCAGCTTTCCAGCCACTCTTCCCCAAGCCTGTAGTGCTGCAGGGGGTTGTTGTGACCGAAATGCAGGACCCGGCATTTAGCCTTATTAAAACTCATCCCATTGGCCTTGGCCCATGGATCCAACCTGTCTAGATCCCTCTGTAAAGCCTTCTGACCCTCAAGCAGATCAACACTCACACCTAGTTTGGTGTCATATGCAAACTTACTGAGGGTGCATTCAATCCCCTTGTCTAGATCATCAATAAAGATATTAAACAAGACTGGCCCCAAAACTGAGCCCTGAGGGACACCACTGGTGACCGGCTGCCAACCAGATTTTGCTGTATCAATCACAACTCTCTGGGTACGGCCATCCAGCCAGTTTTTTATCCAGTGGAGGGTACACTTGTCTATGCCACGATTCTCCAGTTTCTCCAGGAGAAAACTGTGGGGGATTGTGTCAAAGGCCTTACCAAAGTCCAGGTACACAACATCCACAGCCTTCCCCTCATCGAGAAAGCGGGTCACATGGTCATAGAAGAGATCAAGTTGGTCAGGCAGGACCTCCCTTTCATGAATCCATGCTGTGTGGCTCTGATCTCCTGCCTGCCCTGTGCTTGCCTTGAGAGCTCACTCAAGATGATCCTCTCCATGATCTTTCCCGGTACCGAGGTCAGGCTGACAGGCCTGTAGTTCCCTGGATCCTCCTTCCGGCCCTTCTTGTAGATGGGCGTCACATTGGCCACCCTCCAGTCATCTGGCACCTCTCCTATTGACCAGGATTGTTGATAGATAATGGAGAGAGGCTTGGTGAGCTCTCCTGCCAGCTCCCTGAGTACCTTTGGGTGAATCCCATTCAGCCCCATAGACTGATGTGTGTCCAGGTGCATAAACAAATCATTAACTACTTCCTCCTGGATTACAGGGGAGTTGTTCTGCTCTCCATCTTTATCTTCCAGCCCAAGAGACTGAATACCCTGGGGGTAGCTGGTCTGACTATTGAAGACAGAGGCAAAGAAGGCATTAAGTATCTCAGCCTTCTCCTCATCCTTAGTTGCAATGTTTCCCCCCACATCCAGTAAGGGATGGACAGTCTCTCTGGTTCTCTTTTTGTTGATGTATTTATAGAAACTTTTTTTGTTGTCCCTTATATTAATCACCAGGTTGAGTTCCAACTGGACTTTTGCCTTCCTGATTTTTTCTCTGTATGACCTAACAAGATCTCTGTACTCCTCCTGAGTTGCCAGTCCCCTCCTCCAAAGGTGGTAAACCTTCCTTTTTTCCTTAAGTCCCATCAAGAGCTCTTTGTTCATCCAGGCCGGCCATTTTCCCCGCCCTTTAATTTTCCGCCTCATGGGGACAGCCTGCTCCTGGGCCTTTAGGATTTCCATCTTGAAATCTACCTTGGCAACCAGAATATGGGAATCACTCTTTGAATAAGGTAAACATGAAAATCAGTCCTCAAATAAGGTTTACTCCTCTGGTGCTTAAAAGAAGCCAATAATAGTAGGCAAAACCAGAGTGCGATTAGAAATAGAAACTTTAAAATTCTCTTTGGTTCATTACATCATTGTCACAATATTGATTTTTTTTTAGTTATATTTATTCTTATCTTAGTCCTTTTAGCAGAATCTTATCATAGAGCACTTGTAGGACTCATCTAGACTTCTGCAAAACAAAGTTAACCACAAGGACAACAAAGTTACAAAACAAAGTTAACCACAAGGACAGAACATGTAAAACTATGTGAATATGGAACTGGTGAAATACGTAGCAGCTACTATCACCTAATTCATGTGGTCCAGAATCTACTGTTAACAATTCAAGTGGCATAGTAAATCCAAAACTGTAAAATGGGTTGGGAAAGAAGCAATTATTTGGTTTGTCGGTAAAATTTTGAATATTGGCTCTTATATTCACTTGTTTCACTGTTTACCACTGCTTCCTCAAAACCGTCTGTCCCATAAGGTGGCAGTAACAGGTGACAAATTTCTTATGTGGGATACTAATCCTTGATGTAGGCTAATCTCATGCCTTTCTAAGACAGGTCATCTTCAAATTGTATAAATCAGCATAACTCCACTGAAACCTATGGAATAATACTGATTTGCACCATTTGCCTCTCCCTAACCTAACTTATTTGTTTCTTTGTTTCTTCTTGTTGTGTGCATAAGATATAAATTTTATTCACAAGAGTCCTGTTTGTTGGAATACAAGAACATGGGAGAGAACAGAAAGGCTGTCAATGATATCTATAGACTTTTGAAATAAATTCAAGGTTAAAGGAGAAAAAAATTTCATAAATATTCTTTTCCATAGGAACACATGTACTAGTTTTTTGATTTTGCTTGGTCCTGTAGTAATAAAGTACATCTGAAAAAGCATTCTAGACCAAATTGTAGAAATCCTAACAAAAAGTGCTTACCAGATTGTCTTGCACTGTCGAGGCAGACAGAATCACGGAGAAGAGACATAGGTAAATGATATTAAAGAGTAGAGGAAGAGACAAGGCTGGGTGAAGAAAAATATCAGTCATGAATAACAGAAGTACAATGTGATAAAACAGAAAAAAGGGAAAAAGTGGTGGGAAAAGTTATCTTTGTGAAAATCATAATTTTAGACTATAGGATGGGAACACCCTCTGGGTAAATGATGCCACCCCTGAAAGAATGAATCAGAATTGTGATGGAGTGTTCTGACTACAAAACAAGTTTGAAGAGAGCAGTTTTCTCCATGCAAAACAGAAGTGTTCTAATATTTGCTTTAATTCAGAAATATCTGGGTATGATCTGGGGATGAGAAGTATCTTTCTCAGTAGCATGAGAGATGCTGATCTGGGATCCTGATTTTTGGTTGTTTGGTTTTTTTTGGTTTTTTTTTTTTTTACTTTTTTGGGTGCAACCTTACATAGTATATTTCACTTAGATTTCTGTGCAATCCTTCCAGTTCACTGTTTTTCTCCCCCCCCCCCTCCCTTGATGACTATTAAAATTTCTATAAAACACTGATTGTAGGGATGGGAAATATTCACTTTGAATTTTGATCAGCCTTGTATAGGAGCAGATTCCTATTTATTATTCATACTAAATGATGCAGGATTAGATTTGACAGTAGAATGCAATGACATATCTTCTAAGTGGTTTGCAGTAGACCTTTTGAAGGAAGGCACTCATTTTTTTTTTCAGAATATATAAACACTTCAGCTTTCTGTATAGATATCACATACTACTTCTGCAAAGTATTATTCTTCTTGAACTTTGTCATGAACCGGAGGCAGTCTCACCTTTAATGATTTATGAACTGATGGGATTGTTGCCTTAAACATTCTGTTGTCTGCACCTATAAACACATAAGATACTGCTTTGTCTTGGACTTTTTAGTGACTTGTGAATGCTGCTGTAAAATAGCCCTTATAGTACAATATGTCATGAGAAGGTTACACTGTAACTTGGCTCCCGTCATTTGCTCTCTGCTTCTGAAGAGCTCTGAACTGTGTACAGATCACAGGCAAAGAAATCCTACAACAGAGAGGATTGGACTCAGATGAATTTTAACCAGATCCTGAACAGGAGCTTCCCACACACACTTCCTGTTACTCTTCGAGGCATTGGAACTGATTTTCCAGATTGGTGGCTCCTGATGCCTCTTACATAAACCACAGTTTGACTGAGGAAAGTTAAGGCCAAAAACTCTGTATTCAAGATTGTCTAGGAAAAGAAATTTAACACATAATGACTAACCCTGTCCCTGCACTGCTTCAGGTAAACTGAGCAGCATGTGATCTGAAAGCAGGGAACTAAGGACAGATGCAATTCAGAGGACATTTACTAACTACAAAGAAGTCCAGATATTTAATAGCAGAAAGTGTATTAAATACCTGTCAAAAGTTATTTTACAATATGAAGACTTGCTTAAAATTCTTATGAAAGTTTTTTTTCCCTTTTTAACCTTGTGTGAATTTCTTTTTCTGTGAAAATGCTACATTACATAAATGTTAAGAAGATGAATGGCAGAGATCCAGAAAAACAGGTCTTTGTATAGAGCAATTGTTTTTCTACTGCTAAGGTAGAAAATCAATAGTGCAGCAAATCTGCTTTGTTCTTGAATCACTAAGGGTTTTGGTTCCAGATGGCTACATAAAAAAATTACTTACCTCAGCTTCCATGTATATATTAGAAAGAAAAAAAACCAACCAGATATACAAGCCAGAGCTTTAAAATATGTTCATTTCAAAATATTTTATTCATCTTATACATCATACAGATCAAATCTAATCTAACCCAGGAAACCCTACTTCATTTTCCAACAGGAATCTCTGCCCATTTAGCAGTGGCATATACTTCAGTATTTATGTTTTGCACCGTTTTTTCTATCACTAATATACACTCTAAAACTTAATATGATTACAGTAGGGATACAGAGAAAGCTATCCTTAACTTTTGCCAGTGTTTCTATAAATATTGTCTTTGGTTAATATGTCACTGGACAGAGGGACAGAGAATATAATAAAATGGCTAGACTGCTGGAAAACTGAAAATTGATTTTAAATTCACAAGTTTGTATCAAAATTGTTAAAAATGTGTAGCGATTTTTATTACCCCAGTTACTTCATGACTGATTTGAAACACCTTACTGGCTTTGAATTTTCAGAAGTTACATAGCTGATCTTTAACAAACAAGTTGGTATACTGTCTTAAACTGGGAACTCTACTGAGGTGATTAACATTTCCATTCACTATCAGAAGCTTTTGACCCCGATGCAAAATTTTCAGAATTGGAAAAATGGCCTAAATGTTCAACTCTTTGTGAATATTTTATACTTAAAAATGTTTTTAATTGCAAAAGATTTATCCATAAAATTTATTTCTGTTACAAACCACCATTTTCTATGAAAGACAGCAATCTAGTAAACAAGAGTCAAACAGCAAATAGAAAAATACTTTAGGAAGGAAAATTATAGTTACAGTCCTTAAAGTGAGTAGACTTCTCTGGCCTTTTTATTCTTAATTTTATCTATGATCTCACCCAGTTTTTGTTTATGTCAATGGAAATAATTTGTCTTTAATTCAAAATCGGTTATACTTTGAGCAGGCAGTATTTGCATGTCTACCTGATGAGTTGGCAAGTAGATGTATATTTGCTGAAAAA
This sequence comes from Tringa tobata, assembly GCA_033628505.1. NCBI lineage: Eukaryota > Metazoa > Chordata > Aves > Charadriiformes > Scolopacidae > Tringa > Tringa tobata. The sequence goes on along the minus strand of JAHREE010000339.1, from coordinate 730,872 downwards.
GAAAGAATCTAGATCATGTTACAAACTCGGAGGTACTTCAATTAATACTCGGAGGTAAAGTCAGTGTCCTAGCAACAGTTTTGGAAAGGGAATTTGTTTTGTTATGATAATGCTTTTCTTCTAATGCAGGTGGTGAATTCATAGCACACAGAACCCAACCACTCAGTAGTATATATGGAATATTGTAACAGAGGAAACATAATTCCCTATCTGTCTGAACAAGGTAAATGCTATAAAATATGGTGCTTCCTATTGCAGTAGCAATAAATATACAAATGCACGCCATCACTTAGTAAATCAAATTTTCTGCATTGGCTGGTAAACATATAGGAGAGTTCCCCTGGACCTCATGAAAACTGATTCCACATTCCTTGAGCAAAAACCTTCCCTACTATCTTCAAACATATGTAAGATTTGTGGTAAAAGACCAAAAAACACATCTGTAACAGACATCGAAGGGATACCAAGGGAATTGTCAGTGTCCTACATACCTTCCCACAGATGATTCAATAAGCAGACCACATGTAAAAGAGAAGGAAAGTTTATATGGAAGGCTCTTCTTTCTCCATTGGCATCTGAATTCTAAGTCAATCAAGGAAAAGCAGAATGTTAAATGATGTTGCCTTCCCTTTACAACCAATCACAGTATTTCCCACAGCTATTTGGCAAAATAAGCATACAGAAAGTATACAAAGGAGTACTAGCTACTTTTGGAACAAAAGGTTTGAGTCTCTGCAGTCCTTCCAGTTGAGAGCCTGCAAACTGTGCCCCTTCTTGTGTTGGTTGCCAGTGATTCATTCTGCTTTCTTTGTACTCTGCAATGCCTTTAAACCACCAGGGAATGGCACACAGTTGCAAATGACCGTTACTTGGATGAAAGAGTCAGGTGGAGCATGTCAGTTATCTTAATGCAAAAGAATGTCACATGTGACTCCAACAATTTCAAGCTACAGCTAGAAACCAAACTGGGCACAGCTTAAGATAGCTTTTGAGGTGGGCAAGAAAGAGATGGAGGTCAGTCTTTCCCACAGTTTCACCATTTATCTTCAGTTTGAGACCTAGGCTGGATGCCTCTGATCTGGAGGGGGTGGAATTCCATGTCCTGCTGTTGGGACTTAAAAAGCATGTTATTTGTGGCAATCTTTTTGCAGTTCTCCATATCCTTTAGGACACTGTCAACTCCCTTTCCAAATATTTCACTGAGGTAAGGATTAGGCAAAATCTCATCATAGTTTGTTACCTGTGTCATTGTTGGTTTTCATGTTGTCAAACTCTGTATACTTTTAAAGTTTCTTTCTTTTTTTTTTTTTTTCCAGGAAAATTCATACGTTCTAGGAATCTTGATGTGATGATTTGATTGGGTGGATGTGTTTTTTTGTCAGAAGTGTTTTTCCAACTCACAATTTCTGCTATTGTCCTATAGCTGCCATTCTCACCAGTGCTTCTGGTGGTGCTTCTCAAGACTCTCGTATGCAGGCTCTAAGAATAATTCTTCAAGCAAATTTGGTGAAGGAACATGTCTCCTGGCTGAGAACAGAGCAGCTCTTTTTGCATTGCATTAACAGTAGCAAGGGCAAGAAGATGGGCCCTATTCCTTGTCTTTTCTTACTGAGACATAAATTTCATTCTCTTACAGGTATCCTCTCTATATCATTATTCCAAGCTAACAAAACCAGACATACAATGTTAGGTCACACAACTCTATTAATACAGTAGTTTCAATAATAGAAAATACAGTGAGAATTTAATTACCACTAATGTAATCTGCCAAACAAGCAATCCTCCTACTTGTACTACATATTGTACCTTCCACATTTCATGTGATTTATTATATAGCAACAGCAAGTGTGGTTAAGTTTCCATTCAGACTTCACACTACAGCTTCCAAGGGGAAAAAGGTTATTGTCCAATGGAGAAGTGAGAACAAACTAAAGTTCTGACATTTTATTGTCTGTGTTTTGGTCATCACTTGCTTCTTGCAAAACTCTGTTTCTTCATTTTTAAAATATATTTATACAGAAATCAATATTCTTATACATAATAATTTACTGTTTCTTAAAGCCTTGCTTTTGCAAATGCAACAGTAATAATTGGAAAAAACAGTCTTAGAAAAAAAAAACAACCACACATGCAGACGTGTGACAGACAGACAAATGTCATGTGGAGGACAGGATGGATGAGCACTATGGATTTACATGAAGGAAGGAAAGGACCAAGGAGAGGGCTGTGAGAGCCTTCTTCGGAAATCAGAGCAGCCAGAGGGAGGAATGTTTATTAAGGGAGGGAAAGACCCTCCCCTCAAATACATAACTTCCCACAGTTTCTGAATCCCACTTAATTCTTCCTGAAACTCTAAATACTCACCCTAGACTCCTCAGACACAACTGAGGCATTCCTGTTCTCTTTCAGTCCATCCCCCTGACCTCTCCATTGCTGGCCAATCCAGCCTCCTTTAATATGAATTTTAATAACATAAAAAGAACTGGATGAAGGAATAGAAATTACATTAAGAGGTATTTGGGTAATGCCCCAGAGAATTAAGCTATGTGTTAGATCTGCTTTTAGCATTTGGGTAAATGTCTTTCTTAATAAAGATCACAGGTTATCATAAATTTCTCACCTTTTCTCATTTTCCAGCAAGAAATGCATGAAACACAATGGAAAGGACACTCAGAGAAAGAGAACTTGATTAATAATCATGCAATACAGTAATTAAAAGCATTGGAAAAGGGTATCAGAGAAGAATAGAGACAAAACAGAAGGCTGAACTTCCAGACAAAAAAAAAAGAGATGTGAAATTAGGTATGCATTAGTGCTTCTTGAGCTAGCACAGGGTCAGGCATGTGCATGTTACAAAGCCCTAAGATGGGGGGTTGTGAGTAACTCAGAACAGTCATATGAATCAGTAACATGTCTGACACAAGAACTGACATGTCTGTGAAAATACTCTCAGCAACTATATCTGAATCATGGGCACAGCCAATATAATTATAAGATAAATACTTTACCCTTAGAAAATGAAACACTAAGAAGATACTTTTGTCTGATACTGAGAAGCAGAAAAATGTTTTTGCTAAAGAGATGGGAACTCCGTAATTTTGTGGATAGAGAAAAAAGAATCTTGCAATTAAAGGAAAAATTTAAATTATTCTTTTAATTGAAAGATGGAGACTTAACCCATATATCATGCATCCAAGTTGAGGAGGGCAGCTGATTTATCCATAAAAGGAAATGAAAACTGTGAATCAATAATTCAGCACAAATAATCAGAATCAGATTGAATGAATTCAGACCACAGGACAAAGACAGACCAAATGATAATGCAGAGGAAAAAGTGTAAGAAACTGGAGTACGTATTTCCCTGGGCTGAAAATACAGCAGGAAGATCTAAAAAGAAGCTCAGTACATGCAGAGATGGAGGATGCAGAAATTTCCAGGGAAAAGAAAGTAGCATGCTTGTAATCTCTCTCATGATTCTAAAGGTACACATCCTAGGAAAGAGAGTTGCCATTCATTCAACTGTCATAATTACAACTGTGGGCATGCAGGCTGTCAGTAAGAAATACATGAAACAAGAGATGTTATCACCTACTTTGTGTAGCAATTAACACACAGCAGTACTACCCACTGCTGAGCAGTAAGACAATATTTAATCGCCATACAAGGCCAGAATACTCAGTGTGAGGTAAAAAGAAAAAAACAATAATTCAAGTAAAATTGTGCCTTTGAAAAGGATCCAGGTGTGATACAATACCAGCAGTTTTTAATAGGGGCAATCTTGTAGTGAAAAAGGAATTAATTTCTGCACTCTCTGGAATACCTAACAGCCTGATCACCATTAAGATCACAAGGAACGTGCACTCAGACATGCAGATATAAGATATTGAAAGGAAGATGAAGCTGCTGAGTGCATCCAAGTGACTTCAACACTTGATTCTGAAAGTCCAACAGAACTGTGACATTGGATATAGATGAGGAAAGCCTCAACTGCTTGCAGGTCTGTCACGAAGGTAGCTGTCAGCCAAATATCCCTACAGAGGATAAAGACCACTTTACAGAAAAGGAGTTACAAAATATTATCACAAGTGAAGAAACAAAAAGAATAAACTGCAGTAGTCATATTTTGAATATATTTTCCTTGAAATAACAAAGGCAAGCATCATTGGAAGTTACACTCTTTTACAAGAAATTTTATGAACTGCAAGTAAAAGTCAAGATTCTGTTTAATAATTCTGCAAACTTAGGATGTGATGAGTATATTCACTACGTCTGAAGAAGCGCACTAGACACCAAGATGTGAAATGACTGTTTAGAAATTTATGTCCAGTTAAACTATATGTATGAGTAATGAAAAATGCTCAACAACAGAAGGAGACTGTAATGTCAGGAGACTTCAGCTGATCTTGGAAAAATCTTTCAATTTCAACTTTAAGGACTACCAGGGCTGTGGTCATGGTCCAAGACCAACAAATTGATGACCTGATTAATTAGGCAGTAGATGACACACAGACTTAAACTTTGGCTCTTGGGTATCAGGACATATTTATACAAAAAACAACAACAACAAACTTTTTGTAACAAAATGTATGACAACCAAGGAGTAACTTGAAAGCTGACACTTAAATTGCAGTAGTGAATATCTTGAAGAAATACATCAAATCAGGTACTATGTACATGGATATAAAACTACTTGAAACTTTAAATTGCATAATGTGTCACAACACAGAGTTCAATTTTCTTAGTTCTGTCATGTTAATAAATAGCAGTTGTGTAGAAAGCACTAACAATTATTTCAACCATTTTTTATATTGACTGTAAATTGATACAAGAAGGAACAGATCTTCTTGAAATGTGCTAATCTTGTGATTTTTGAGCATCTCCTACTGCTGAGACCAAGATAAGGAAAAGAAGTTCTTGCATTAGGAGAGCCTCACATCTACCTAAATCTGGTGTTGAAAGGAGTGCAGTTAGGCCAGACCTGGAATCCACAGGAAAGACTAGTGTGAATACTACCATCCATAGTTTTTCCTGGCAAAAGAAAAACTATGAGAGAAACATCCATCCCTTTATACAACCATGGAGGAATATGACCCAAGGAACTTGTGAGGTTTTGTTATTTATGTAAGTTAAGCAGAGAGTGAAAATTCATGCTTGAAAATTCTCCAGGTATCTTGTTTCAAACAGTGTATTTACCTTAGAAAAGGAGTAAATGGCTCATATTTCAAACATTTTTTCAAGCATCTTTCTTCATTCTTTCAAAGAATCAGTTGATAGACATAGACATACATGACTTGGAGCTTGTCCTGGTTTCAGCTGGGAAAGAGGTAATTTTCTTTCTAGTGATTGCTGTGAAGGGAATGCCAATAATGCCTATTGTTTTTTGTTGTTGCTAAGAGATATTTACAGTATTACAGGACTTTTTTCAGCTTTCCATAGACAAATAGACAGAATGACGTAATGATGAAATATTCCACACCATGGACGTCATGCTCAGTATCTTAATGGGGATAAGTCAGTGCGGTGGGAGAATCTGTGATCACTGCTTGGGAAGGTGCCAGCTCATGAGGCAGTGAGAGTGACCCATGTCTTTATTATTATTCTTTTTTTTTTTTCTTTTCTGCTATTGTTTCTATTAAACTGTCTTTATCTCAATCCAAAAGGTTACAAGGGATTTTTTCCTCCCTTTCCCCTCCTTTTTTCTCCTCTTCTTCCTCCTGAGAGAGGAGGGGGAGCAAAAGGGGGGTGGCTGTGTGGTTCTAGTTGCCAGCTGAGGTTAAACCACAACAGAGTTTCATTGCAAATATTTAATGTTGCTGTCTTTCGCAGAAATAGATTTTCTAAGGAAGCAGCTCAAGAATTCTTTTCAGTATACGTATGTGTGTGTTTCTATAACTGGAGTGATGATGCAAACTCTTAGAGCTAAAGTTTCAGAAATCAATCTTCAGGAACGGGTATTTTCAAACTAATAGATAACATTACATAAGACCTCAGAAACAATGTCTCAGTCGGCCAGGATGATCTGTTGTGGGTTCTGGCTGCTGTTTTAACTATGGAAAGGTCTCAGTTCTGCTAGTGAAAGAGAAAGGACAGGCAAGGTACAGATATTTCAGGACTGAGCTCTCTTTCTAATGAGAATCTAAAACTTTCATGACTCCTTGACTAAAAAGTGCCCCCAGTTGTATATTAATAACCTTTATTTCTCTGAAGAAAATCTAATCCTTCATGGAAGACTGGCCATTTTGAAAATGCACATGACAGACTTTTCTAACTATACTCCAGTTGACTTTCATTGCAATGGGTAACATAAATGACATTGAAATGTAAAACTTGCTGCTTAGGAAAGAAAAACAACCAGATCACTTTTTGATACTGCACATAGAATAGTCCCATTTCAAATTAATTCAGTTAATTTGGAGAACTTATGAATCTGAAGGTTTGTACACATGGTGGCAAGATTTCCTCAAAAAGTGTTCTTCATTACTGAAAATAATTGAGAAGTTTACTATTTCACTCATTTTGCAGCACAAAAACCAATTTCAGAGGAATGCTTTCCCAGTAATTGTGAGTTGTGATAAGGAAAATAATTGCTGGAGAAAGGACCTAGGTTAGAATTAAACCTTGAATATAAGCAATTTGATCTGCTGAGTAACTTCATGTGGTCAGAGAAATGACTGCAGTATTTGCAGTGAAGAAAACGCTCCAATCTTGCTGATACTGTTATTGCACATTGGGGGTTCTGAATCATAGCCTCAGACTCCGAAGTGATGAATGCCACCTCTATTGCTCCATAATGCTGCATGTCATGCTGCTTATACACCCATAAAGAAGTGGTGTTAGTACAGACTTCAAGAAGTACTTCTCTGCTCAGAGCTGGAATTAAAGTGATAAAATAGGCTCTTGGGAGCAAGAAGTAATTGAAGAAATACAGACATACTGAGTACTTTTAGGACTAAATGCTTATGAGCCAGGAAAAAGGAACAGAATGATATAGATAGTATCTATGCGGAAAGAGTTTCAAAAAACATTATACTTATTAATTATTGTGCATTCCAAGAATTGTCTTTTTTATATGCACAAATCATCAATTTATTTACATTGATTCATGTTTTGTGTTTCGAGTGTTCCCAAACTCATTCATTATCTCATTTACTTAAAGGTGACTTGGATGCAACAGCAAATGAATGTGAATGTAACTTGTTAACAACATTCATTCACATCCCTCCCTTACAAGAGGATTAAGCCATAATTTGACATCATGAGCGAGATATTCGCATAGTCTGCAAAAGTGTTGTTTTGTGAAGCATCTGCTTTTAAATTTGATCTGCTTATCTTGTAATCTGGGTTTGCTTACTGTATTTAGGTTCTTTCCTAAAGCTAGCACTTTCACTTCGGTAGTATCACAGATTTGAAAGGGAGGAGCTTTTAATTTTGAAAAGATCTGTATTATCTTCTCTAATTTATGTGACCTCTCTTATAAGTGATTTCTTTCCCCATTCCTATCATAATTGCTCAGACAGCTAAATGTTTTTTTCAAGTGTCCAGGTATATTCCTTTATCCTCGCTTATTTCCAACTTTATACGCCGCCACTTTTAGTTTCACTTCTTTGATCTTCCAGTCAGAGTATGCTTTTGAATAAGTAATTTTCTGATGATTTCTTCTCTATCTCTGGGCCTTTCTGTTGAACTAAAATAGCAGGCACAATCTAAACAAACAAACAAAAAAAAACCCACAAACAAAACAACAAAAGCCCAAGGCAAACATTTTTTTTCTATGCCTTTTTTTTTGCAATCCTGATATTTTTTTTTCATCTATTAATTTCTATCTTGATTATTGGATATATATTTTATTAGCATCATCTCTGTTTTTCTCTTGTCTCTAGCATGTTGCCCACCATTCTTTCTTTTACCTGAAACTCAGGGTTCATCTAGGACCTTTATGGCTTATTCTAGCGTTATATCTCCCACATTCTTGCATCTCCAGCTTCTCAGAAGCCCCAAACCCATCTCCAAAGCTCTTTTATTTTTCCTCCTGATCCCTTTAAATACTTTCCAATTAATTAACAAAATAATTTTCCCTCCTATATAAGATTTACATCATTAGTCTCATTTAATTTCTCTATAAACTTTGCTATTCACTCACATTCTGTCTTCCATTGTCTGTAGAATACCTGTTTTGGTGGGAGTTTTGTTTGTTTTACTTTCAAATCTCCATCAAGACTTCTTAGAAAGGAAAGCAAAACTTAATGGTAAGGATGAAACAAGTTTGCCTTGAAGTAGCAAAATTAAGAGGTTGACACCTCCTTGAAGAAATAAAGAAAATCAGGGTTAACAAAGGTCCCCAAGCTGAGTAAAAAATGACCCCAAACACCTATCTCTATCTCAACAGCATCCCATACCTACCTGTGCTCTTTTACCAGTTGTTAATACATATCCCGTGGGCTTGTCAAGACAATATATTTCTCTTGGTTGGGAGAATGAAACAAGAGTATAGTTGACTTCCATCACCCACTTCATTGCTGGAATGATGTATTACCTGAATTTCTGCTCTGTTTCTCAGCCTGAAGCAGGCTTACAACCTCTGCCTGAGGCAGGCCACATGCTCAGTCTCAGTTACATGAGCTGCCTGGGGAGGGTAGCAACAGGTGAGTCAGTTCTACCATCAGTGCTGAGCTGGTGCAAGATGGATTCAGATCACAATTTTGGTTCCTTCTTGATTTGATACCTTTAAATTTTTTCAGTCTTTTACTTCCTAGGTATTCAAATTGCCTTTGCTAAACCAGCTTTTTCCCACCATTGCCAATGAAGCCACCATTTCACATAATCCTCTCATTACCATACCAAAATTGTTTGCACATTCAGACACCTTAAAGTGTTTGAACACCTGAAAACATGGTCAAATGAGATACCATTCACAGACAAAATAATCACAGAATCATAGAATAGTTTGGGTTGGAAGGTACCATTAAAGGTCATCTAATCCAACCTCCCCCACCATGGGGAGGGACATCTTCAACTAGATGAGGTTGCTCAGAGCCTTATCCAGCCTGACCTCGAATGTTTCTAGGGATGGGTCATCTACCACCTGTCCGGGAAACCTGTTGCAGTGTTTCACCACTCTCATTGTAAAAAGTTTCTTCTTTATATCTAGTCTAAATATTCCTTCTTTTAGTTTAAAACCATTATCCCTCATCCTATTGCAACAGGCTTTGCTAAAAAGTTCTCAAGCCTGTCCAGGTCCCTCTGGATGGCACCCTGTCCCTCAGGCATGCCAACTGCACCACTCAGCTTAGTGTCATCCACAAAAATACCACTTTCTAAGTCATTCATGAACATATTGAACAGTATTGGTCTCCAAATACCGAACCTTGAGGGACACCACTTGTGATCGATCTCCATCTGGACATTTAGCCATTGACCACTACCCTCTGGATGTGACCATCCTGCCAATTCCTCAACCACTGAACAGTCCACTCAGCAAGTCCATATCTCTCCAACTTACAGAGAAGAATGTTCTGGGGGACCATGTCAAAGGCCTTACACAGGTTCGTTCAGATAGATAGAAACCTGTAGCTCTTCCCTTGTCCACTGATGTAGTCACTCCATCTTAGAAGTCAACATGGTTTGTCAGGCATTAATAAATAATTAATATTAGTTATTAATAATAATAAAAAATTATTAAACTAGAAAAGTTACATGAACTTCATCCAGAGAACATTCAAATTTGGACTTATAGATACTGGCTATCTACAGAATAACAGTTTTCAGTGCTTAGCTATCCATAGCAAAAGAGTTTTCAGTGCTTCATAGACACTTTAAGAAAATTTGGTGAATTAAGGCACTTACAAAGTCTTGTAATGAGACTTACTACAATGGAGCAGACTTGCTCCATATAAGCACAGATCTCTGTCCACATGGAACTAATCTTAAGAGAGGGACCTAAATAGTCAAAAGCCAAAACAGAAATTAAGAAATATAGGTGAGAGACAGCTGAAAGAATATAATAAAATTATGGTAGAGCAATATTAGAAAGAATACAATTCAGTATCATCTCCTCCTCCATCTCATCATCTCCTCTTCTTAATTTCATTTTTATGTTTTCCCTTACCCAAGCTTCTTAGTTTTACAGTCCTATCAACCCTTGACTGTATCTTCCACTTGTAGAAGATGACACTACCTTCTGACTCCAACATAGTAATTTTTGCCCTACTTTTATTAAAAGTTTGTTCATTCATTCCCTGAGAACGGGGTTACCTCCAACCCCAGAAAGAAATGGAGAAAGTACTATGTGGGGAGGCAAGAGCTACATTGTCTGATTATAGGGATTTCTGGATTGCTGGCAACAAAGCATATTGAAAACAGTATAGCAAGGACTTCTGTCAATGCAATATAATTTTAGTAAGACCAAAATCTATAAATTAACCAGTCAAACCTGGCCTTCCTCTTTATTTTCTCCTCTCTTCACTTCATTTTTACTAACTTCAGTCACTTTTTGTATTTGGAATGGTGTTTAACCCAGATGAGTGAACTACTGCACACAAACAGCACTTTCCCTTTTTTTCTTTTTTTTTCCACATGCAATTGATTTTATAATTAAGAGCAGTATGATAATTGAGCATGTCTCTGTGTGCTTTCACTATAGTTCTCTGTATCAACTCTAGAACCAAAATGAAAATCTAGTTTATATACTATTAATCTTTCTAATGAGACATTCATTAATATTCTAAAGTCATTATCTAACACTTTAACCATTTTGACATCAATTAGATTTATAACCACATAAAGCCTGTGGCATCCTGTACCTTTCATAGTCAATCTTCATCTCGGATTGCATAGCAAATGGGAAACAAGAAGACACTACAAAGTCTGTAATACCACTGATATAAGAAGTACCATACTGAATTCTAAAGTACTGAAATCATGTTTTAATTAAGATAAAACATTAATAACTTCCTCTTCTTGGATTTGATAGTGTTAATACATAAATTTCATTGCTGTGCTTGACAAATGAAATATGATAATGAATTTCCTCGTAGAGCAATTAGCATTTAACAACAATTAAATGAAAAAGATATGTAAAGATGCTGATGGAATGAAAATATTTGTCACAGGCAATTTATGGGAGGAAATTATATATGCCAGCCTGAACATGTTGAGGAACATTCCCAGCTCCTCTCCCTCTCACCCAGACATATTTCAATGTCAGTCAAATTCTTATTTTGCTAGTGATTGTCATAATTTCACAAATTCCATGTCATCCACCAAGATTGCAGACACAGCATTCAGGCACTCATTTTTTGTCAAAGTCCAGCTGTTTTCCTAGTGATGTCAAAACACAAGTACAAAAAATACCCACCTAAGACTGGAACAGTTCTGGTGTAGTGCTATTTTGCTTATTATATAGAGAAACTTTTTTTCTTGTTAATATACATGTAAAATACAAATGTTTAATAAAAATGAAGGTTGTTGTAGGAAAAGTGAGATGCTGTGTCTGCTAATTACTCTAAGAAAGTCATGTATGTGTCTATTTGACAAGAGTAAAAGTCAGGTCACTGTGAAGAGCTCTTGAAATTCCACCTGTCTTTTATTTGCATTGGTTGTCTCCTAGACATTTATAGGATTGAATCGATAAACTTTCACTTCCTTCTTGTTCACATCACAGCTCATAATGACATTTACAGTAGCTAAAAGGTCACTTGATTTCTCGTTATGTTTTGTAGAGCAAAAGGTAGAATTATTAGGGAACGTATTTCCAGAGATGAGGAAGTTGGAACTGTCTAGAGTATAAATAACAAATAAACTCTGCCAGTGACCTTTTGGTGATATCTTCCATGCATTATTCTAAAACTGTTTTAATTACATTTTTAACAAGCCTGTAGTCTTGGATCCAAGATGAAATACTGGTGAAAATCATTACTATTTTATGCATGCATAAACTGAGACACTATTAAATTAACTAATTGGCCACTGGGCACCAAAATCTGACTTTTATTGCTTTATACCAAAAGTTTTCATTACTTTCAATGTTCTTTCTATTTATGCTGCCCTTTCTTTATTCTTAATTCAATAAGGATTTGTATGAGTGTCTCCCAAGAATGTTATTAGGAATTACAAGAATTATTTGCATGCAACAGGATGAATACATAACCTTAAAAGCCATAATTGCCCAGAACAGACAGGCTGAAACAGTCTCTTAATAGCAAAAGTAATCATGACAGGTTGTGGCCCTGAATGGTATAAGTAAAATTTTATGAATACTAAGAAGCATGTTTTAAAGTACCACTCTGTGTTGCTCATAGCAATGTGCTTAACTAATTGTTCTTAGCTGTATATTCAACAGAAAAGAGTTCATTTCTACTAAGGTAAATATTTATCAGGTTGGCTTTCAAGTATAATTCAGGTCAAATTGTTAGTGGCTGATGAAAACATAACACAGTTAATTGCTGATAAGTTTGTCTTGTACCCTGTAGGATCTTTCTGTAACATATAAGTGATAGAAATGTACTGTGATATGGTTATAAGGCATCATTAAACCATCAGGCCTTTCTATGTCCCAATGTTACATTTAATTTTTATTAGTATTCAAATCAAGGAATAAAATTCTTACAAAAACTCCCAAACACTTGCATTAACAGTAACTATCATATTGTAAAGATTTAATTCTATTACTGTTCAATTAGGAACTAATATGCATGTGGTGATAGAGGCATATTTCATTAAGTACAGTCAGTAAAAAATGCTTTAAAATGCCCAGCAATATCCTTCGATTCTTTTGTTTAAGACAGAAGCATCGGGAGTCTCAAAGTAAAGCTAAATTCCAATATATTCTTGCTGCTAGAGAAGTACTGATTTTCTATTGCAGATAAACAGAGATGACATTCAAAGGACAGAGCATGTTCAGATGGCAACAAATTAAGTGCAAGGAATGCTACTTTGCTAAAGGATACTGCTTTTAGTGAGAAAAAAATGAAAGTTCAAATCTTTTATGAGCAGCTAATAGCACAGCCAGACATTCAGTGATGGTAAAGATCATTCTGCTGTGATCAATGCAGTAGTATAAGCCGTAGTGACATAAAAAGACTGAGGCATAAAATGTGCATTAGACCACTTTAGACTTCTAAGTCCATCAGGCTGAAGTAATTTCCACATTTTCTTTTTCCAGTATTTATGGCACCTTGCCAATTATCTGAAATCCTGCAGGGATACCAGCTGCTGATCAAAATATTTGTTATATCATTTGTTTTTCCATGTATTTATGTAAATATGTATGTATGTTTCTTTTTCCTATACGAAACAAGGATACAAGGTCTGAAATTCCCTGGAAATATCAGACACTGATCAAAAATTTTATTATATTGTTTGCTTTTCCACATATATATTGTGTATATATTGTGTATATATTTATGTATGTATATTCTTTCTTTTTGAAACAAGGATGTGTGAAGTCTTAAAGGTCAAACTTACTTGCTCTGGGAATTCATGATTTCCTGCAAGCTGGGCTGCAAAATGGGGACTATTGCAACTGTTTCATTACCTGCTGCATTGATACTACTCAACCTGGAATGGAAAAAGCTTGAATCTTTTGACTTTAGAAGGAACTGAGAGTCCTTCTCCTTCTCAGAAGGGCTGGGTGAGATGTGCAGCTATTAAAGGAACAGGGAAGTAATTCTCTGTTGTCCAAAACTCATTTCTGTACTCTGGAGAGTGTTCTGTGTGAACAAATGAGCATGGACAGAGACTACTAGTCTGTTGACTGTGCCACCTGGTGTGAAGAGTAACCTGACAAATGAATCATTTAAACACAGACTGGATTTATATTTCAACTTAGTATACAGAACGTTGCAATTTTATAACTGTACTCACTTGGCTACTTGTTGAATATCCTTCTGCTGTCCATAACAGCAGTAGTTGAAATAACTCCTGTTTGTTTCTCAAATGATAAATGAATTAAAGTTGCATCTGTGAAGAAGAAAACATTCATATTAGGAAACGTTCAAAGAAATATAATGGCATCCAGAACTCAAAATGAGATGTGTGAATTTTTACAATAGGATTAGATTTATAGCAAGATGCCCTTAATTTTAAAACTGTACCTTTATATATTGTGCTAATTTTAGTAACTGTTCTTCAGTCATAGTTTGTCTCTCCCAGTGTTACCAACAGTGCAAACAGAGCTTCAAGCTTTTTAATATACTGTCATATAGCTGGAGTGAGCGGCATTTATATCAGCAAGACTGTTAACAATGGGACAAATATAGTGTTGAGAAAGAGTACTAATTTTCCTATCACTGATGCAATGTCAGTGACTAATACTTTGAGACAAATTCAATTATCAGTTCTAAACTGAACTCCACTGAAAACACATATTGAAAATTAGAGTTGAAATACTGGAAAAAAACCCAAACCATCCGAGTCCTTCTTTAATAACTAAAAAGGAGAGTGACTACTCTTTAACAGAATTATTCATATTATTTTTCTGGTAATATATTACTACAAGAGAAGTAGCTTAGGTTAAATATATTTATAGTGTGCATTAGAAGAATAGAAATTTTTGCCCTTTTCTGATGAAGCAAGTTAATGTTGTTTAATCTTAATAGAGTTAGACTTGAAATCTGTGTTGCCATTTGAGGCCATTGTAAAATGGGGGTTAATAGAGTCTTAATTCCAGGAGGGAAAAGAATCATTCCAATGTTGATCACTCTTACTTATTTACTTGTTAATTTTTGCCCCCACAAAAAAACAACAACAAAAATAACCAAATATGAGGAAAGAAGAAAGCTATGTAAATTTTAGTGTTTAAAAACACATAAATTATATAATTTTTCATTATTTTTGAGAGTGTACTGGATTTTACTGAGTTTTGATTTGTTACTGTTATGCTTAAAACTAGTAAAATTCATATATCTGGCCTAGTTGGTCCCAGATAGGTATTCAGGATGTTTGGGAATGCTTCGAAATGTAATTGGATTCTGGGAAAATTTTTACAGGAAATGAGACTACTTGAACTATGTAACTGGATACATTTTTTCCACTAAGCTTTCTTGAATTTATTACAAATTGAACACTACTGTAAAACATCATAAGTTCCACTAAGTTGTTTGGTGTGCGTATGAGCAATACTTCCATAACCCCTAATCAAACACTCGAACAATAGAAATTACCTAAGTATCTTGGATACATAAGCATAACTTAAAACTAGGAATGTTGGAAATCTGAAGTTTGGGTATCTATCTACTGTTTCCATGAAACACTTATTGACATTTTTAATTCTCCCACTGCTCTACCAACTCCTTCTCATTTATTTACCTCCCAATCTAATATGTGATCATGTAAGCACGATGTTTAACATCAGAAGCTATACATTGTTCACTCTTCCCAGTGACACACCTCTAGTGATCACTGTGCCAGAAAATAGATATTAAGGTTTTTATTAGAAATTTATTAGAAGAGTTTATTAGAAGTTGAAATAAATTTTCATTGCTAGCTTTCATTCTGGCAAAAACAAAACAAAACAAAACAAAGCAAACAGGTTATTTTCTAGAGATTCCTCGTCTGTGTTTTTCTGGTACAAGAATTTTGGGTTTGGTTTTGTTTTTTTGGGGGGGCGGGACGGTATGTCTGTGTCATTTGGAATAGTAACAGAAATTAACTTCTGCTTCACAGGTTCCTCTTCTTTCACTCAATGTGGGTTCTGCATGTCTGGATATCCGTCTGAAATTCATTATGAAATTTTCTGTGATCGGGGAAGTACCTCCCATCAGGTATCATTATCAAGGAAGTGAGCAGAATTAGCATCAGCGGGGATTACATATGATTCACACTTATAAAGGTGTTTGGAATGGTGCTTGGTGGGTGTTTCCTAAGTTGATGGTGGCTTGCTGGCTTGATCCTACAATCATAGAATCATAGAATGGTTTGAGTTGGAAGAGACCTTAAAGATCATGTAGTTCCAACCCCCCTGCCATGGGCCAGGACACCTCCCCTTAAACCAGGTTGCTCAAATCCTGAAGGAATGCTTACTAGCTAGCACTGTTTTTCAAGCGCGGTTTTCTAGCAATAACTTAAAAAATAATAACTAAATGTAGACTTCTGTATTATATATTCAGCTCTGAAATATTTAATTTATCCGTATCACAGTCTGGTGCAGTGGGCAAACATTTCTATTACATTGATAAGAAAGTATGACACTGCTAATTTCCTGTGAGCTGCTGGTTGGAAAACAGCAATCATGTATTGTTTTCAGTGGCCAATCTTTTTGAAGTTTTCACCAGAGCAAGGAGTCCTACAAGCCTTTAACCCAGAAAATATGATTGTGTCTGGGACACCCAATTTAAGGCCTGTCTTCAACTAATATGGAGCAAAGCTCTGAGCTTTGAACACAGATTTCAGGTAATTGTTCTCAGTTACAATGGGAAAAAAAGAAACCAATAGAAGGGAAAGATGGAACGAATTAATTTTGTTAGTCTCATTCAAATCTGAGAAAACAATCCAGAGAAACTACCACTATGAAACAGTATCAAGACAGCATACTTCAATGGAAACATATTTTGTCAAAAATATTTAAAAATCTTCAATTAAATTCTTTCCAGTGCTGTAGCTGTGTGATTTTATGTGGTATTTCATGATAAATTTTATGCAGCAGTGCAGCAGAAGTACTGTTACCCTTTTCACTGCTGAATATGTATTCAAAGACATCTATCTAGGAAAAAAGAAATAATCGAAAAGTATTTGGAAAACAATTTCTTTCTAATTAGCCAAAAAAAAAAAGCTTAAAAAAAGAAATCCTCAAAATGTGCATATGTACGGACACATATACATACACATATACACATGAAGAATGAAAAATAACTTCAGTCCCATGTACATTTTTTTTATAATTTACTAGAAGATTACAATACCGTGATAGCACATCTACATGTTCCTTAGTTTATTGTAATGATATCCTGCTGCATGTCCAAAGTTAGAGTGATAGAAGCAGTACCAAGGAAATCAGCAAGAACCTAACAGCTGCAAGAATGAAGATGCTGAAAGCAGTAATGCTGAGGCTCTAGGGTAACAACTGGATGTTCAACCCCAGATTGGTATCCCCTAGGCTGGCTAAATTTGCTTTTTCCAGGCTAA
Organism: Tringa tobata; assembly: GCA_033628505.1. Lineage (NCBI taxonomy): Eukaryota > Metazoa > Chordata > Aves > Charadriiformes > Scolopacidae > Tringa > Tringa tobata. The sequence continues at coordinate 713,754 of JAHREE010000339.1, read as the reverse complement.
GCTTGGGATACAAATACAAACTGAACAATCCACAATCTACAATTCTAGGCAGCAAGGGGGAAGAAAGACACTAAGCTTAACTGATGAGAGAGAACGTAGACAGATATTGCAATGAGCAATCTGCTCACTTCAGTATAAAGATGAAAATAAGTGGGCTAAAGGGAATGTAGGAAAGCTTTCTGGGGAAAAATAAAGAAGAGAGCTTATTGTTTTATGGTTTTATGGTCTGTGCTACTTATTGTGAAAACAATACATTAGTAGTCTATTCAGAACCTGTCTTCTAGTCATTTTAATCACTTTGTTGTTCTTAAGGTCCTGAAGGGGGGAAAAAAAAAAGTTAATATACACCAGAAAAGTTAACATGTTTGTGAAGAGATCCCTATGCATCTCCTCATTTAATTAGCAGCAAAGCTTTGCAGTTCTGGAATTAAGGGAAATGAAGGCAGTCAGATTTACAAAATACAGGCTTAAGATATATTTGAAAGAGCCTTGCACCTGTAAAAGACAAAAATATATAGCTAGCCATCTGCAATTTATGTCTTATCCACTGCTATCAACTTACAGACTAAGACCAACTTATTTTTTCTGGTGAGCAAAGATAGTGTTTAAAAGGTAGTTTTGGATATTGTTGTAGGGAACACTGCTATTACTGTCATTAGTATTTTCACGACATACATATTTCATGCTATCCTTAGACACTAGAACAGGAACTTAAATTACAATCTTCAGTATTTCCATAGTTCAGACAAGACAGTCTTAAGTCTACCAGGAAAAAAAATGATGAAGTAAAAGGCAGCAACACCAACCTGTTTTGCTGAAAGTTGTCTTCAAATACCCCCAATTTGGAAGACATTCCAAATGAAGCAATGCAACCTTGTAGTAAACTAAATTTACTGCCTATTCATCCAAAAGCTTATTGGAATTCAGGCTGATATCCAATTTGAAGATACCCACAAATTAGGTATGTAGTCTTGATTACTCCTTAAGATTTGATTTTACACCACAGTGGGATTCTTCTGGTTAATTATTTGCAAATATTTTTTCATCAGCACTTTATAAACAGAAACACAAATTTATTTGTATAAATTTATCTGTCAAATCTTTCTGAACCAATAATGTATCACATCAGAACAGCGAAAATGTTATCTGCAAAAGGAAAAGAACTGTATAAAAAGAATAATTCAGAGGGGGAAAAATCCCCAACCCTAATTTCTTCAAGTGATTTTATAAACCATACAAACATTGGAAAGGAAGGGTAAACTTCAACTTTGTCGTAGAAGTGAAACCTTAGCAGTTCCTTCAAGAAAGTACATAAGAGGGACGTAGATCAAGGGAATTAGTCTATTTGCATTTACACCAACTCTTCAGAATCAGTTGTTTTTGTTAAAGTTAGTTGCAGTAGCTGACTGACAAAATAATGAATCTTTTCTAGTTCTGCTGACAATTTGAGGCCTTTGGGAACTTCTGTCAGTGCAATAAATGTTGTAAATGGCTATAAATATCTTACTTGTTTTCTGTTTCAAAGTTTTCCTTTTTTCAACCCAAAATTTCCAACCACTTTTGAGTACAAACAAGTATAACAGTGAAAAAATAAAAATAAAAAAGGAGAGAGGAGAGAAAGAGAGTGAGGCAATTTATTAGGAACAAGTACATATATTGAGTAGACTATATAGACTATATCTAGGGGGAGAGGAGGGGAATAAAACTGCAGCCAAACTTATATACCTAACACTAATTCATGAGGATAAGGGATATTGACTGCCATCCTTTAAAATGAAAAATATTAAGGGAAGTAGAAAAAAGCCTGCTAAATCACACCATGAGTACGGTGTCTGGACCTACACTGAATGAACTCAAAACATAACATTGGCCATAGACAATACTGGTGCCCAGTGTGAATCAAGCCTCGCTGTTCCTGCATAGAGATTAGTATACCTGGATCCTTGTTGCTTTTGTCATTGCCATTCAGAAATTTTTCTTCAGGCAATATGGAAGAAAACACGCTCTATATTCCAACAATATGATGAAAGTCTCAAGGCCAAAATGTCACCTTCAGCCTTTTTAAATTTTCTGTGAGTACTTTAAAAAATTAGTGGTTTTTTTTTTGATGTCAATGATGACTTTGTAGTTAAGTCATTCCACACGGTGCGGTAACACTGGGACTGGAACTACAGGATGTTCAATCAGTGTTGGGCATGTGGTCAGGAGTTCAAAAAAATACTGATATGAGGGGATATGAAGGCAGATAAGTGGAATATATTTATATATCTATGTTTATATACATTTATATATACACACATGCACATGCATATACAGTGCTTTAAATATAAATGGCCCAGCAACACCTATGGAGTTTACTTATTGGAAGGAAAAAAAGGATGTCATTCTACAATATGGATGAATATGAAAAAAACATGCAATTTTTTCTATATGAATTTTTCTATATGAAGTGGGCTGACCTAGAAGTCAAGAGCAATGAACTCCCTCCTGGTAATTTCTCTAGTGCACCAGATTTTGAGACAACTTCTCTAGAGACTGGAAGTACAAAACTTATTTTATAATCTGTGTTGGACAATAGCGCCGTATTTATTCTATGTTACCATGTTCTTTTAAAAAGAGACAAACTCAGTCTAGTGGACATCCCTAAAAACATGGAGCTTTGTCCTTTCCTGGAAGAAGTTGAATCTTTGAGACTGTAGATTTTGAGACAGATAAATTCTTTTGAATCATCTTTTCCTATGTAAGGTCTAGTAGAGACTGTATTTAGTGCTCAATTATGCTGTTTGATCTTCTTTGGGATCTCACTATGAGGAAGAAATCAAAACAGATTCATCCCACAATTCCAGTTGCCCTCAGCTTAATCAGCCCATTCCTTAAGGATTTTTGTGGGCTTGTGATTGCCAAAAAGTTGTTTTAAGATTTCTCTTCTCTCCTACTCCATCTTTCTAACCATGTTCTTGTGTCTAGATTCAGCAGTATCTTTGCCCCTATCCATGTTCTTGCCCTATAAAGAAAGCCTCAGAAATATTCAGGAGCAGCAATTACTTTGGGTACTTGAAAGTAGGGAAGCAAAAATACTTGAAGTTAAGGCCATGTTGTGCCCCTGCATGTCTATATCAAAATAACCTGACTGTGGTGAAATGACTCACTCTGGTTTGCATGAAAGGATCTGATATTCCAGAATGGCAAGTGGCTTGGAGAACAGCTAACAAAAATATTAAAACATTGCATTCTTGAGGCAATATTTTACTTACAATGATCAATGCTCAAGAAAACTACTATATAACTTTGCATAAGAATACGATATCTTTTAATCCTAAAATTTAAAAATCTGAAAAATCAAATGTGGGTAGTTAGATGGGAAGAGAGAACATGAACAATATATTAATGCAATATTGAATTTTTTTTTCCCAGTCATGGGTATTTTAGTCTTTACTTTAAAACTTAACACCTATTGACTGAAGAAAAGAATCCTAATTATTGTTTTCTAGGTTAGAAAATGATTAGAGAAGATCAAGATTAGAAGGATAAAAGGGAACATAGACAAGAGAGTCTGTTCTCTGACCCATGGGGCAAAATGTCAACATAATGCAATGAAATTATTTTCCTTTGCCAAATTATTAACACTGGCTATGAAAAAATTAACTCTTTAAAGTGGACATTGAGGGTTTAATTATTACATCATTTTTCTTAAGAAATACTATCATAACAGTCTTGCTCTACGGATTAGAGTAGAGCTCAAAGTGAGAAAGGAAGAATGTTAGAACTTGCAGTTTTCTAATGCTTTATGCTATTTATTTATTTTATATTTAAGTCCGTGACTTCCTGCCACACAGAATAAGAAATGCAGTAGTTATCAGTAGCTTGAGGGCTATCAGAGTGCACAACCATCTATTGCAGGGTAGTCAAAGTGACAAGAAAGTGGTAGCCTGCCAGAGTGTGAAAGGAAAGGAAGGAGACAGTAAGAAGACAGAGAACTAAAGAACATAGGAGCAGACAAAAAATGGTAGAGGGGTTCATGGTAGAGGGGTTCAGCACCATGACAGAAATGAAGTCAGGAGGCTAAATAGTGAGTTCACTACCAAAATGAAAGTCCACTAGCAAGTTAGACAATAAAATAAAACTTAGTGATTAGAAACCAAGAGATTTTGTACTACCCAAAACATTTGGGAAGGGATCCACCTTTGGAGCTGAATAGCCAGCTGAATCAATGTTATTTTAGAGGATCAGTGAGCTGTAGTGTGCAGAGTCAAACATAAAAAGCAAGATAAGAAACATGTGAGGCATCAGCGATTCCTAGAACCAGTTCTACCACACAGGTAGAACAGGTAGTTGCCTAGGGCAGCAAAATATTAAGGGCAGCAAATTGTTTAATGACCATTTATTACGCCACTAGAGGTTCACCTACATGAAAGTTTTCTAGATTGCCTGTGACAGCAAAAACTGTAAAGCGCGTGCTCTTAGTTTCAGACAGATACCATCACTAAAAAGCAGAGAATAGCTTTTCTTAAATGAGGGAAAAGAATGCTGAAATGAGTCATCAAAACTAGAAATGAAAATCAAGGGAATTATTCACAAAAGTCCATTTTGCATTTTACAACTGTAATTCCCACTGCATGTGTGTGTGTTCGTGCATGCCTCTGTTTTTGTTTTGTGTGGCTGGTTATTTTTTTTTTCCAAAGCTATTCTGATGACAGATCCTATCACTGCTGGAAAAGCACACTCTTGTCTGAGTCCTTTTTTCTCTCATAAGTGTAGTCATCCTCAGTACTTAGGGAACTTTCACTGGCCTTGGATTCAAATCAGTCTCGGCTGAATTAAAGCAACTAGGTTTTTGTCCTTTATGTATGCAAATGAGTTCCTGATTTTCCATTTTCACTTTTGTTACTCTCCTATTTTATTTTCTTCCAAGTTCAATACAAGGGTTTTTACATTATTTTAGATCATAGACAGAATTTTTGACTTTCTGAATCAGACTAGTTTGTTGAAGTTCATGAAGTTCACATTTGAACATCATTACTGTTCAAAACAGTAATTTTAAATTGTAATCTCATAAATTATAGAAAAAACTCTATACCAAACTTTTTTGTCACAAAACATTATTTTGAGAAAGAAATTGGAAGAAACAGCAGCTCCATCTTTCATCAAAATTGTCAGTTTTATACACAAAGAGAAAGAAAGTGCTTCAGTGCTGCAACAATGACTTTAAAAATTATTTCTTTGAACTGTGAGTACTGCCTTCCTCAAACACTGTCTTTTGGTTCCATGCTGAAAAGAAAAAGGAAAGAAGATAAATAATGACTGAGTACTTAACTAATGTATGTTAAACATTGATAAAGTAAACAAATACATAAAATTTTACTTCTTTTCTAATGCTGTGCACATTTTAGTTCTCTTCGGAAAAAGAGCAGCTCTTTCTCCATTTCTTTACAGAAGATATTAAACAAAAATGTATATTGAAAAGATAAAGATTTATGTAAAATTTAAACAAAACAATCAATTAAGGGCAGGAAGAGAAGTATAGAGACTGGATAACTGATGATTTATATACAGAGCAATAATGCATAAAACCATTAACAGAGCAAACTAAGAATATTAAGTGCAAACACCAGAAGATCATCATACTCTATGAAAAGAACACTGATTTTTTTTTTCCACTGTGTTTTTTTTCTGGGTAGATTGCTGAGTGTTCTAGAGTGCTGAAGCAGCTTTTGTGCAGAGAATGTTTTCTAAATTATATGATTTTTGTGTGCATTGATGCATACAATGTGTTAATATTTACTGTTGTGAAAAGAAAAAGAAATTTTTTTTTCCCATCCACCACATCTACGGTGACATCATTGTGTTTCATTAAATAATAAGAAGGGGTTTCTCAGATAAGGGAAAGTGGTTGAAACCCACCTTCTGTGGTATAGGAATGTCTGACTGCTTTACACATTTTTATGAGAGATGAATTAATTCAAATACAATTTTTTCGCCTCCCCCTTTGAGACCTTGACCATTGACAAATTCGTGTCAGGGATCAATTAGAGTTCGTTTCTACTTCATTTCAGTTTGTCTTATTCAAGGAAGAGATTTAACCAGAAATTATACGACAATACTATTGCATGTGCTGTTAACAAGCCTTATGAGCCTCTAACATCCTGGAGAATGGTCTAAGCAGTGCTGGGTTCTGAAAATTCTGATGACATGCAGCCTGGCCAGGCTCCCCATGAAACAAGTTGGAGTGATTCTGCTGACTCAAAGAGCTAGAGCATTGTTAGAGATTGTAAGCTGCATTTCCAAAAGTTCCTGGCTTTGGCTGCTTCTGTGGAAGCAAATGAGAATGTCTCTGTTAACAGCCTTGTAACTATGTTAATGGTCCCTGGGTTGGGATACATAACCCAATACAACATGGATCAAATCAAAACCAGGAAAAATCCTGTCAGAGATGTGTTGCCAACTGCAATATGTGATGGCTAACAAGGAAAGATGCAGCCCAAAACAATACAATTTATCTGAAACCACAAAGTAATCCTTACAAATATGTAAAGCTTTAAAAATCGGACATAAAGTACATCCTGCCTGAAATTCATGGGCCTTGAAATGACGTCAAGAAATAAAAGAGAAAGTTAAAACCAAAATGAAATCCAAACTCATCTAATTAAAATAAATAAAGAACACAGAAAACAAAACCAACAGTGAGATCTGCATACAAATTTGAACCACAAACTTTCAGTTATTTCATTCATTTGGATAACCAGCAACTAAACAGAGGGCAGCATCCTGAGTACTTGAAGGTTGGGAAAATGGCTATGGCATACCTCTAATAAAATCTGTCTCCCTGAGAAGTTATCAAAAAGTGACTTCAAGCAGAGTGTCAGTTCTAGTAGAAAGAGGTCTAGCTAAACAGAGACAATAATAGCTTTAAGCCATCACTGCTGTTCTTTGTTTCTTTATCATACTAAATTTGAAGCAATTTCGAGTAGACCCTCAGTTCTGCAGGTCAAAAGCCATATCTCTAGTTACCTAACAAACCAGAACTGCATTTTTCACAAAGACTGAAAGAAGAATCTTATTACTACTTTGTGCATCTTATTTTTGTAATTTGAATTAATTTAATACCACTTTATTAACATTTGAACTTACAGGCAGTATTTAAATTCTTATGTCACAATGCATTAATATTTTTGTTGCTGCAAATCTGCCATTTGTCTTTCTGCCTTAATAAACTGCTCACTCTCCTCAAGCTCTTTTATGCCTTATCTCCCTCAGAATCATTGGGTGAATCTTCACCTTTAAGTTATGCAAAATCAAGGTATGAAATCTGTGGACAGTCTTGATAAGAATCTAAATGTAAGTTTTTTGAGATGGGCACCTTTTTTTTCAGATAACATGAATCTGATTTGTGTGTCCAAAAAGTCCACAAAGATGAATTTTCAAAATTATATAAGCTTCATAACTGTTATATGTTTCTGAGTGTTTCTGATTTACTCCAGATTAATCCTTTGGCATGTGAAAACTCAAAGGAACATGAATTTTTGGTTAGTCTTACGAAGCTGCAAATATTTGCCATTAGGCAAGAGAGCTGAAGAAGAAATCTTTTCTACAAAGAACCATTCCATGATGTTTTTATATTGTTAATGTGCCTGTAAAACCTTCAGCAAAGAAAAAACACTCCAGAGACATAGCAACATTTTGGATTATTTCCCTGATGAAAGCATTATTGTCCCCAAATTCACTTTTGCTGCTATCCTAGCAATTTGTCTCTTTACAACCTAATTTTATCTAGCAAACAAAATAGTTCACTATCATTGTAACATCATCAACAGCAGCTTGTTGTTTTCATTAAATCTCAAAGCAGATTGTAGTTAAATGCTAGCCTGTTATGCCTTTCACAGATATATCTAAAAAACTGTGCTTTTGCTGTCTCATGTAATAGCAGCATATTTTCCTTTTCCCACATATTAAGGTTTGATCCAGTTGAGTTTGTACCCCCTGAGGTCTGTATTTGGCTTAGAATAATGATATTCTTGCACACAGACCCAACTGTTAGCTGACTGCCATACAAATCATACATATCTACTACAGATCCAGACTCAATCAGTAATTCTTTGACTGATTACTGTGTAGCTTCTTTGAGTTTGAAAATTGACTCAAGTTTTATATTGAAGGTTTTGTACATTTCTGTTCAAAGACCACAACAGAAAATAAATGTAATGTTACAGGAGCCCAGGAAGAAAAAGCTAACAGAAGCTCTGGGCAAAAATTTGGCTGTGAGGAGCTGACTAGCATTAGAAGCAATAGTGCTTTTCTGGTGCTCGCTTTTATTTGTGCCTTGTTCAGCTTCAGAAGACAGCAAATCTTTCTGGATTCCTTACAGTTGTTGCAGGAAAAACTATTATGCGTCTCCCATTTCTTCCAGTGAATTATTTATTAGATTTCCCTGTTAGATTTAATTGTCTTTCATTCTTTACCAAAGTGCTGTGACTACAAATTCAGTGAAACATTTTCCCATTTGTAATGGTAAACAGAGACACTAGTTTTCTTCTTAGTAATAAGAGTCTAATTTAGTCAAAGCTTTTAAAGAAAAGCTTAATCGAGAGCCTGGTGAGGATAAAGAGGAATCAGATCCACAAAAGCTTTAGTTTTAAAGATCTCGTCTTAGGAGCTACCAAACTTTGGAGATATGCAAATATCTTTGGGGCATAAGTTTTATCTTACAGTTCTCAGATAGTTCATGTTTTACCTTTTTGCCTGTTGTGAAGAAAGAAATTCCTCTCCAGGCTGAATTCTCTCTCAGGTCAGCCTGACCCATATTTAGAAATCTTCACAGATTAGGAGAGCACGTGCTTCTCAGAGCATGCCTGTATATGTCTAGATGAGCAAACGCCTACAAAGTATGGGTTAAGATGCTCTGGAAGTAAGAATTCTGTATTGGTCCTTGTTAAGGCCTCTTGACTGCATACTCTTATATGTAAATTTATGGAGGGAAAATATAGCAACATCACTAACTCTGAAAAAAGTGACTAATTTTTGCCAGAGCCTGTCAATAGAGGTTGGAAAGAAGTGCCTCCCTGTGTACAAAACACTGGTAGGTCAGTATTTCTTTCAGGCCTACAGCAGGTACCAGTCTGATGATAAAGGTGGTTTTTTGTGTTCCTTTTTTAAGCACCTATTTGTACATATATGCATATACATGTACATGTATGCATATACTTATGCATATATAATATAAATAGATGAGATGCCAAATTAAGGTTCTAGATTTAAAAACCAGGACATGATTTAAGTCCAACACTTTGGGACAAAATGTGTGCTACTCCCTTAGGCCATTTTCAGTTGATTTCAGAGATCATTCAGTGGTTCTGCTCCTACATTTGTAAATTTGAGGTTATGGATATGTTTCTTTATAGGATGTACTCTTTTTATAATTACACTGTTGTATTTTCAGAGTCTTAAACAAATAACTTTAGAACAAAATCTTGCCATCTTTCTATATGTGCTTATATTTGGGTTCCAGGGATATACTCATAGTTCAAAAAATAAACACATGCATGAGCCATTGGTTCTCTATTTAGGTCTCCATTGCTTCCTATTAATGTATATCAATACTTTAAAATTATATTTCCATAAGAATATAGACAATAACTTTCATAACATTCCTGATAGCTTGTGGAGAAACTATGAAATTAATATTGACTGTATATATGTTTTATATAGCAATTGTCTTGCAAAAATTTAGCACTATCAGCATTAGTCAAGAGAAAATGGATTCCTGAGGGGGAAAAAAAACCATAACTGCAGTGGAAGACTAGGTTTAATGAGTACTTTATTTCAGCTGCTGTAAATTTGCAGGCAATTACAAATATTTACAACCCCTAACTTTGGGAATGGTGTATGATCTAAAACCACCGAGAACAGTTCTGGGTCCCAGTTTTAGCTGCTTTGCATAGCTTCAAAACAGCTGCTTGAAAGTTGCCCTGAAGACTCATTTTAGATTTTCTCAGATGTATATACAGTTATCCTGTACAAACCTTTAATTCATGAGACAGTGGCAGCTCTAATGGTTTTTAGCTCATAGGAATTTCAACAGAAAATTTTACAGTAGAAGTGTGTGTGTGTGCATTTGCATGTATGTAGCACGGAGATGGCTTAAAAAAAAAAATATTACAGAAAACAACAGTATAGGTCTTTGATTATAAAGACAATGTTAAGGATTAGAATATTTAGGTGTAATACATTGGAAAACAGAAAATCAGATCAATATTACTTTTCTGTTTTCTCCTATGCACCTCTTTTTGGCTTAGTCTGAATTTTCCTATGTCCACCCTGGGCATAGCCAGAAAATTTCTGGGTAAAGGCTACTGTGCAGGCTCAGAAATGTAAGAAATTTGTAGTGCATTTCCTAAAGCAGATTTTCAGGGTTGAAAACCCCAGTTGTTCACGTTCATCATAAGAAGGAGGGCTGAAGTAAACAGTTATATAATAGACTCACTATATTTACCTCATGGACAAAATCACAGGACAGCTGGGATGTGGGGATCTTCTCACTTTTTCCTCCATGCTGTTTTTCATGCTCATGCTGAGTTACCTTATGCCACCCTCTCTAACTTTGGGTATAACCAAAGCATCCTCCCTGCTCTCCCCAGTAATTACAGCTGTGTAAGATGATTATGGACTTGATGACAACATATAGACTCTGTTCTTAGGTAGGAGGGAACTAAGACTCAAAGAATTATAAAAGCGTGTGGGTGGGGGTGAATCTTACTATCCTCAAGATAAGAGCTACCCCAGTATGAGAAAACAGGAAACACTAAACATAACAAAGGGCATATGGCACAAGGTATAACACCCAAACAACTTTTGGCAGCCTAATAGCCAAGTCAGATCTTCATGCAAACTGGCTGTAATCTTCCACTGGCATCTCACCTCCCCAGGGAGTGTCCCAGCCACTCTGCTGCTGCTGCTCTGAGAACAAGGCAAAGGAGATGTTTTGTCTCCTTATGAAGAAAAATTGTGCTTGTTATTTTTTGTGACATATTTTCTCTCAATGAAATCCCACAAAGTGCTCCTAAATTTGAGGATGAATCACCTAAGACCAAATGTACATTTTTATTCTTAAATGTCTCCCAGAACAAATAGGTCAAAGGGTTGAAAATGTGCCTACAAAATTAAGAGCTGGAGCTCTCTACAGTTGAGCTTCTAAGTCACTTATGTATATTGGACAATTTTCTTTAGACCCTCTGTAAATTGCTGTCATTCTTTCGGAGTCAACAGAGTGGTGATAGTAGAGATAGACAGACAGACAGATAGACAGACAGATAGATAGATAGATAAATAGATAAATAGATAGATAGATAGATAGATACATACATACATACATACATACATACAATACATACTGGGAAACCTGTCCCTATGTGTCTAATGCCACAATTATTATTGTATCTTTGAGTAGCTATTCTTATTATTACTGTATCTTGAAGCAACTATGCTTCCCTGACAACACTTCATCTTTCTGTATTTTAAATGACAAGTATTTCTATAGGATAAAGTTATCAACAAACTAGATGTAGAAGAAAATATTTGCTCTATACAACAGACTAAGATGAATTACATACTTATGCAACACGTTATACCGTACAAACATTTATATGATGGTTCCTTCACCTAGATTATTGTACAGTCTTTACCTTTTGTAATTTTTCTCAGCTGTGTGATATTTATCATAAAAAGCTACAAGACCGCACGGTCCACAAAACCATGGCCACTAAAAAACATGTCAATTACAAAAATTCAATTCACTCCAGCTCAATTTTTACAAGTCTTTATTTCTTCCCTTAGATATTCAAAGCTATGAAGTTTAGATAACTGCAATAAAATAACTGAGAAAGAGCAATATATTGATTAATGTAAGTCCCTGTATTTTACTTGGTTACTAACAGCTGCCTGCAATTCAGAGAATGGGAATTTGCATACTATGCTAAATTACTAAGATAGAACTGTGCTATCATTATGTAAACTTAAGTGCAAGAAAACGAGTGACTAAGAAATAAGTATACATACTGAGCTGTAAGAATGAACCAGGTAAAAATGTCACAGAATTCCTGAATTCTAACTGGATAAAACATTTCCAATTTTGAAGCAATAGTACTGGGATAGTTAAAATATGCAGAAATATAATATAGAGAGAGGAGGAACAGAGTCTGGAACAGTTTTTAGTGACTTTCCTAGAAGATAATTTTCTGCCAGTATTCCTATTGCAAACATATGTTAAATTTATAAAGATGTCTGAGCTCTTAAGTAATGAGCTCTGAGACCCTTAAATGAAAGAGATGAGTTGGTAGTCTTAAGTGCTGTAAAAATTATGATTAGTATTAGGAATATGCAAAAAATCACAATTATTTTAGTCATGCTTCTATTTAAGTTTTTATCTGACTAAAATTATGTTTTCATGACAATTGGAAATTATATTGAATTTTGACTATTGTTTGAACTTAGGTATATTTATTCTGGATAGAAATATTATGGAATGGGTCAAAGTATATAATAGAAATTAAGCTTTTCTTATTCTTTACTCATATCACATTTAGAGCTCATTAAATGACATGTTAAAATAGGATTCACTATATATTCTAGATATTCAAATTGTGAAGGGGACTCAGATCAAATTGTATGGTAACTATTGCTAAGATGATGTCAAACCTGTTATGCATGATATAACAATGGGATCTAGGAAATGGATAATTACATAGACTTCTGAAAAAGATTTTTCTGACATTTATGCAAAATAGTTATAGTGTAAGTCTGCTATCGGAGAATACATCAACAATATTGATCATTAATTAAACTGTCATTCAGCATGAAGTTGCCTGGCATCTAGACTGATGGAGTTCAAGGCAGGTCTGTCTCTGGGAGATTTTGCCTTGACCTATTTGCTTGTTTCAGCAGCAGAATGAGTAACCAAGATCATAACGTCTTCTTGGACATGTTAGCAAACAATATAAAAATCTGTTGTTGAAAATTGTAGCAAAACACTATGTTTTGTGCTGTTTACATCATTGTTTACATCCTATATTTTAAGTCAGACTTGCTTTTTTCACTTTTCAAAATTGCAATCTGCCAGGAGCTATAACAAGGAGCTATAAAGTATCACAATTAATTTATCTTTGCTAGAATTGTTGTCCTATGCCGCACTCTACAGGGACGTTCTCACACTTTATGCCTTTACTGTCTCAGTTTACAAGCTCTTTGTTGTAAATGCATTTCTGTTTCTGAAGACTGAGCATTGTCTGAGTGTAAGCAAGAGCGGAAGGAAAGGTATGGAAGCCAGGAGGTAGGTCTGCCTGGCATAGCACCCGTCAAATGCCATCCATTGGATCCTGTTGCTGCATTTGTCAATGTGATGTCTACAGCTGGTCAAAACTGTCAAGTAAGCATTTTGCTGTCAACATGGCATTTTGCTTTCCTGCCACCTGACACTTTCCAAGAGAAAATGGCAGACCCAAACAAAGCCTTATCATAAGCAGTACTCGCAACTGTGAAAAGTTAGTGTGGTGTGGTACAAGGAGTAATTTTAAAAGCAGCAACAGAACCTGGAAAGACACTTACCAGTGACTCTTCCTCCAAAGGCCCTAGTATAAAATTCACATGGTGATGTCATGGCTTTAAACAGTCTTCTTTTTCAGCTGAAGAATTAACAGTTAGAAATTATAAGAGAATTTAGACTCCAAGACTGTTTTTTTTTTTTTTTTTTCTCACAGTCTGTGAATGAAAAGACATAGCCATGATGAGAGAAATAATCTCTAATTTCAGAAAAGAAATGTGCAAGGACATCAGGTGAAAGTGAGAATGGGATCAGATTGCAAGGAAGAAGTTAGAGAAGACAAATGTTGAAGATTTTAATTCCTCATCACATGTCTGTCTGGTCTACACTGGTGGCCAGATTAAACTACATGAAATAGGGAAAGTATGAAATAAGGTACTTTATATGCTAGTTTCTCATTCTGGATCTTTGCAATAGCCAACAATGTAATTATAACATTAAGAAACAATAGTCTTATGCTGAAACATCTCCCCAAAACATTTATTTTTCTTAGTTATACTCAGAGGACATTTCTATAAAAAACATAGTTACAAACAATGAAAGATATTGGTATTTTAATTTGCGTTCCATACAGTCAGAAACAATGTCAGCTGCAGAAATCTTTAAAGATGCAATTGCGACATGATTAAACCAGCTGAATTTTTAAATGGTAATTATTAAACAATATAACAATATGAGACTTTAGTTCTACCAGGTTTTTAAAGTTTCTTTTTATTTTTTAAAGAGACATCTACTACAATCTCACTATGAGTATTTTTATGAATATAAATCTATAAGTAAGTATATAATAAATAAATGGATAAATATAGGATTCTAAATTGTCCAAAAAAAAGAGTCCTGGTTTAAAATATTTCTCTTTCGGTTTTTTACTTGTTTCTTGCTTGTTTTTGTTAAGTTCAATTTTCACCCAGTTCCCTCCTACCTAATTTCTGATTTGAAAAGCATGGAGGAAGACTGAAAGAAGATGTTGTATTTCAGGTAAAAACACAATACATTTTTCACATATATTTGTCACTGCATCCCTTCAAAACAGCTTTCAATGCATGTTGAATGATGTTGGGGTAGTGAACCATGAATGACTTTCCTGCAATGGAGACAGTTTTTCCTAACAGTACATTAGATTCATTCTGACACAAAAGAAGAAAAAGCAATTTTATTGTCTTATGTTCTCAGATATTTCATGGTGGTGCAGAAATTGTTGACAAAGAGTGGTCACAGGCATAATTCCTTTTTTGGTGGCAAGATGAAGTAATAACCACAATAATTTAAGAAATAATGTTATACAGTACTCTGACCTATATTTCAGTTAATAGTGACACATAGCATTATTTAGATAAAGAGGTTGAAGATTAGGGAACTATACACAGTCCCTAGGTTGAGCTAGAGAAAAGGGAAAAGTAAATAGCAGAGAAATAACTAGCAGAAGAAAAAGCAGGGAAATTTTTTTAGGACACTGATTTGGGATAATGGCTCAGGAAATCTGACAGTAGCCTTCTTTGACACAGCATTGCTGTAAACGGCTTTGAAGCCAGAAACATTAGGTTTCCAACAGTGAGATAACTGGAGAGTGCCATATTTTTTAGAGCTGCAAGTGAGAGAACAAAAGCCTTCCAATAAGCCCTGATTGAGTGAAAGGGATGCTTTGTATTAGCACTTTTGTGAAATGAAAGTTTGCTTCACAGCGGAAAATGTAATCAGCATCTTTCACAACCAGGACCACTCTTTCTCTGCCTAGCACTATCCATCATGTTTGCTATTGATCATTCTTTCAGGGAAGGAATAGCGATAGCAACCTAACATCCTACCTTACAACATCTGGGAGATAAACTGACGGCTTGATGAATTTAAAGCCTAATGCAGGCCTAGATTCTAACAGAGGCTCACTGCTTTGACAGTGCATTACCTTTGTTTCTGCAAAATATAGATGTAAATTTTTAATACTCTGAGTAGGTAGTAAGTTTAACATAGAACAGAATTCAGACTACCTAACATTAAACACCCAACAGGCCAGTAGCATCTTTCTAGAGGATGATTCTGAGGACTTAAATTAGAAAATTCTCAATTTAGCTTTCCTATACTCCTAACTCATTTTATTAGTTCCAAGAAAAGGTAGAAAATGTATACAATAGGTAAGCAGATATTATGTGGTGAAGAAATCTGGATCCAAAAGAATGCATTTCCATTGATGCAGCATCCATGGAAAAAGAAAGAGATCGGGTTAAGTGATATTTAATAAATATTGCTTCAGTAATTCCACTCAGAATTAGTAATTCCACTCAGACTCAGAAAATTCCCAAAGGCATAAACCATACTTGAAGTTTGTAGAATGGTTGAAAATGTTCATGAATTTCTCATGGGTTGGCTTTGAGCCGTTTGGTTTCTAATCGGGGAAAGTAACAAGAAGAGATCTATTTTGTCGTACTTTACAATGCCCATACAAAAGATAAACTTCTAAAATATGGAGAATTAAATGTATGTAAATTCAAATGCATCTTTTCCTTGCTAATATATATGCATCATTTTAGTTGTGCCCCCCTGCATGGGAGTCCATGTTGTTAGACAACAACTTCCTCAAGACTTCAATCTTTGACCAATTTCTCATTTCACCAGTAGCTAGAGAAAGTGCTTTTCTTTCATTTTCCATGAGCTGCAGTGTTAAAAGAAACATCGACCTAAATGAGTGTTGGTAGTTACCATTGTCTTTATGTTGCAAGCAGAATGATGTTAACTGATGTGAAAGAGATAGAAAGATGAGAGACGATTCTTTCCCTAGCTGGAGAGTGAGACAGAGTTTCCCTTTCTTGACAGTTGTCTACATATATAGAGGCATAAGAAAGGGCTTAAACCTATACGGTTTGCCTGCCATATTTCCTCACTCATAACATGATTTTCTTCTTTTGCTCTGATGTTTTTTTATTTATCCCATACTGCTATAAGGGACTGCAGAAATAATGTTCAAGAAATAGCTTTCAACTGCAAATGTATTGGATAAAATTCAATTTCTTAAAGAATTAAAAATTCCTCTAAAATTAAATATCTCTAAACCAAACTGCAACTGGAAGGAGGTATCTGTTAGAGTTTAGAAATGTATGTATAGCAGTTTATAAGCACATCTACAAATGATGGGTGCAGCCCTTAATTCCATGATTCTTAATTACAATTGCAAAAGATTAATTACGTCTCAGTAGATATTCCTCAAACTCCCATTTCTAAAGAGACTGAGAAACACAGCACCTCATTTTCAGACGGGTCACAAACAGGACATTCCTCTGGATTTTTAGTGTGACTATCTGTGTAACGGTGTTATTCTCAGAGGGTACTTAGCATTCACCAACTTCAAGAATTACTTACAAAACTACATTTGTTTGAAATGCTGCTGGAAGTATCAATAATGCTAGTATTCTTCACAGCTTTGCTTAATTAATTTTTGGAAGCAGCAGTTACAGCTTTCAAACTTTATTTTTTTTTCTAGATTTGGGGATGCGTTGGGGTTGCTGGCCAAGAGCTGAGGCCAGCCCAGGAAGTCTCTTATATTCTCAAAGTGGATAGGAAGGATAGTGCATTTCTTTATGCAGATAAATAACTCTATTTAAAATAAATAAATAACTAAAGAGTGACAGGCGAAAACCAGATCCTGGAACTTATTTTCAGGATCTAGGATGTACAGAAGTGGAGAAAAAAACCAATTTGATTACTGAGTTATTTAATATAGTAAGAAAATGTCTTGCTATATATTGGATCTTTTCCTCATTTGTACTACCAGAATGAAATTCACATAGAAACATGTCTTCAAAGTGACCTGTTCACAGAGAGCCTGGAAAATACAGAAGCACTACTATAATAGACAAGAAATATTGTAGTCCTGAAGTTCTATTGGATACAACAAAAACATTTCTAAAAGACCAATTCTTATGGTGTTTAGTCTTTCTTCAGGTACTACTCATCACCTCATGTCCCTAAGAAAACTCAAGAGAATTTTAGGAACCCAAGTAGTATCTAAGCTCTGTAGTATAGATACATAATGCAAGTTTGCTTGGTATGTCTGTGTTGGCATTTTCAGATCATCATTTTCAGAGGGGAAAATCATCTATATGCAGTATTTTCAGGAGGGAACACACAACAGTGCAATCTTTGCTCTTTTGTTCTTTTATGAAAAGGAACAAAAAGATAAGATTTTCTAAAAATGGTACTTCTCAATCAAGGAGATACTTACTACATGCTAGAAAAAACCCGGATTCCGCCCATTGCAGCATTTTAAAAGCCATTGAAACAGAAGTAGCAGGATATAATTTATTTGTTTATGCCAATAAAAAAGGTGAAAATCCTAGGAGAATTATCTGCAGAATCTCATTCATTTTTAAGAGACTGTATGAAAGCAATATGTCATCATTTTTGTACTGAGACATCTATTTCATGCTGCACAAAGTCAATTGTCATAAATGGGAATCTGTATGTGAATTCATACCCTCTTGACACGGAACAAGGTCCAATTTTTATATCTCCTAACCTCCTATTGTTGAGTGAGTTTTAGAACTGTGGAATGCAGATTGTTCAGCTTACTTGCTCTAACCAAAATGAATTTTATATTTCTTTATAATCATAACAGAAACAAACAAGACTATGACTTCACTAAACGAAACTAGAATAGACCTGGTATAATCTATTTGAAAACAGTCAGGGTTACAAATGAAATGGATTTGACCATTTTAATAGCTTCAGGAGACTGTGAGCTGACAAATACTACAAATATTGGCCTTATGCAGTGTACAAGGTGTTTCCTGAATATACAAACTTCAGCTGAATATCTGCTAAACAAAACTCTTATTCTGTTTCTCTCAGGAATTAACATTTTAAGAGTGAAACCTTGCCATCAGTTTAATCATATTTAATTCATGTAGCAGAAACAGGAATAGAGCAATGCCGCCTGCTTCCTGCCTTGAAAATGTTATCCTTTTTCATTAGGATATTCAGGAAGAGGTCATTCACAGGGCAGAGAGGAAAGCATTACATTCTGACCTAAGAAACAGGTTTCAGGCACCTCATGTGTTCACGTCAAAAGTAAGTGAGGAATATCAATATGTATCCTATGGTCTTGGGAGTTAAAAGAGAATTGTATTACAAAAGTCTAATGTAAATCAGGCTTCATACACATTACTGTACTGGAGAAATACTAGATTACTGCAGCTGAAGACATGTTCCACAAATGAATGTAGCATGTGAAACACAAATCAATTTTCCAGGTCCTCTTAAATCCTAGAAGCTCAAGAGTATTTCAGAAATCAATCTAGGATCAGCTCCTCTCTGGGGAGACTGATTTCCTATCAGGGGAAGACCAAATTCTAACAGAAGGTTAAAAGTATATAACACTGTCATTCTCCCTGATTTATGGTTTTACCATTAAATAAAACAGACAGCAGTGTAGGATTACTAGCACTTCTGTATTGCTGTTTTTGGCACATTCCCAGTGGAGGCTTAACCAGGTGTTGCCCAGGGTTCTCCAAGGTGTTGCCCTGGCGCCAGCTGAGGGGGACCAAATGGAGCTCTGAGGGGAAGAAAGTGTAGGCACCTGGCTGTAAGTGATGCCATCCCATTTGGCCTCAAAACCCTGTGCAAGTGGCCCCTGGCCCATTTTATTTAGAGAGATGTTACTTTTTGACTATTTATCAGCCACCTAGACAGTGTATAATTGAAAGATTCTGTGCAGCATGCCATATCTGCATCCTCACTGTGACTGAAATAAGCACCCTACAGGCTGCTCAAACCTTGAGAAACCCATGTTCAGGCATGTTATAGTGTGTATCAGGCTAGAAGCTATGCTTAAAAATTTAGAGGTCATGTACCTGGGAAAGTAGGTTTGCAGGCTCTCTCTTCCTGTACACAATGATAACCTCGGTCTCAAAATACTGCTGAGCTGTCCCCTAGATATATCTTTGTTCTCAACTATTTTGCCAGATTTTCTGGAGGATATGCTATAAATAATTCCTGAAAGATAAGGTTATGATGTGATTATTAGATGCAATTTGCCTAAAATGCAGTTGCAATCACTAGGGCATATTAATATTTGGTGTCTAGTCAGTCTGTAAGTCAAGTCACTCATTTCTTTTCAACATATGTGTCTTCAATCCTTTTAAAGAATTATTCCACCTCAGGCTTTCTGCTGTTAAACAACTGTAAAGGAATACATAAATTTCTTATTCTGGATCTAATTTCCTTTCGCATGCACTTGGTGTTAAGACAGAAAATTTTACCATTAGTTTTTGTTACTGCCAACTTGATGCCTTTAGGTGCATTAGCTGCCAAAAATAAAATCTTGACTGAATCTCCAACTGGACCTTGATGATATCAGACTTGCATAGGAGGTCATAATTCTGCAATGTTTCATGAACAGATCAACAGAAATAACTAATTACCATGTCTGGGACTCAGACTGAAAAGGTTATCTGGGTTTGCCCATCACACATAATCAGCTCTGAATTACCATTAAAGTCTTTAATAGTAATTTAATGACAAAATTTTATTTTAATGACAAATAAAGTTGTCCTATAACAAAAAATAGCAATTCCAGATTGAAATAGAAAAAAGATTTTAGAGCACAGTGTAAACACTGACACAAGACTCGCTCACTCCCCCCAGTTTGGATGGGGAAGAGAATCAGAAGAGTAGAAGTAAGGAAAAACTCATGGGTTGAGATAAAGACGGTTAGATAGGTAGAGGAAAAGCCATGCACACAAGCAAAGCAAAGCAAAACAAAACGAAATTCATTCACTACTTCCCATTAGCAGACAGGCATTCAGCCATCTCCAAGAAAGCAGGGGTCTCTCACGTGTAACAGTTGCTCGGGAAGACAAATGCTGTAACTTTGAATGTCCTCCCCTTCCTTCTTCTTCCCCCAGGTTTGTATACTGAGCATGATGTCATATGCTATGGAATACCCCTTTGATCAGTTAGGGTCAGCTGTCCCAGCTGTATCCCCTCCCAGATTCTTGCTCTCTCCTAGCCTGCTTGCAGGCAGGACAGTACCAGGAGCAGAAAAGGCCTTGACTGCTTAGCAACGACAGTGCGCTGTCATCATGGTTTCTCATGCCAAATGCAAAATATAGCACTACGCCAGCTGCCAGCAAGAAAGTTAACTCCATCCCAGCTGAAATCATGACAATTCTCTACAGTGATTTTTCACTGGCTAGGAATCTAGAACAAAGAACTGGCTTTGTGCTATGAACACAGTGTTATGTTTCTAGAACATAGCACTGGCTATGAATCTAGAGCAACCTGCTCTAGTAGAGATGTCCCTGCCCATGGCAGGGAGGTTGGAACTTGATGATCTCTAAGGTTCCTTCCAATCCTAACCATTCTATGATTCTATGAAAAATACTTCTTTTCTCTTTCCTTGAACTTTGAGAAAATCCACGTACTGATTTAGGATTCAGATTGTGTCTCTTTCTTGAAATGCCCCTTTGGATTGCAGTTTAAAATGAAAAGTTTTGCTTAACCACCCATATCTTTTTTAATGTAAGCAGTGTTTCTCTTACAGTGCAGTTCTTTGTGTTTTCTTGGTCATGTTCCAAACCGTGATAAGCCATAGGTTTCTTTTGATATGCTGGCTGGATTCAGTTTATTAACTTTTACAAGATATAGACTTGGCAACTCTTTATTCAATGTGAATGAAAACATAAAAAAGTAAGTAAGTTTCTTCAGTCATCATATGAATTTTCTGTATGCATATTAATAAAGGTAAGATATAACTAATACGTTGTTATTTCCACAAGGAATAACTTCATGAACTTAAAGTCAATTCAAAATTTTAACTACATAGTACTGGGTAAAAAAATCTATTATGAGGCTAATTTGCTAGTATTGATTTGGGCTTGAGATATATTCTCATTCACTGTATTACACCTCCACTATAGGTGATTTATGGCAATGTCTACTTTCTACTGCTTTCTGCATCCATGCCTCTCATTCTATTTCCCAAATTCTCACTGGTTTCCAAGGTTAAAACTGGCTTTTAATGCTGAGTTGAGATTACTATTTATATCTTTCAGGAGGAGAATTTACTCTTGCTGTGTCAATCCATAAGCAAGAAGTAAATTGTGCCTGCTTTAAAAAAAAGTTGCTAAATACACAGAAAGGGGAACTTACAGCTGGAAATCAAAGCAGGACAGATAACGCATTGGAATCCTGTTGCAGGAAACCTTTACCTATGTGGCCTAGGTATATGGGGACTGAACTCCACCTGTACTTCTGTGAGACTTACCTGTGAGTTTAAGTATCTGGAATCATGAGGCTTCCTTAAAAGGGAGTCTGAATAGATAACAGAGGCACACTACTCAGAATCCATCAAAGATGTCTAGGATTTTAAAATTCATAGTTCTTATAGAAAGAACATCAGCCTATGCCCTATTAATATTCTGCAGGTGTTAAACACTTCTCTTACTATCCCACATTTCGTAGGTCTTGTCTGTACAAATAAATAAAACAGGGTCAGGTTTGAGATGGTACCACAATTGTGGTCTGTAACTGTATCATGGTTATAGTCTGTTATGACTGCATGCTCAGTCGTTGGTGTAGTCCTTCATACAGCTTTGGCCAATGTCAGATGGTATTCTGCCATGCTGCCCAAACAGATTTTGGCATAAATAGCACATGAGAAGGACGATCCCGCACAAGCAGTTTTGGTTTTTGGTTGCCCACTTTTTTGGAGGGAGAATAGAGTACAGGCATGTGAATGTGAGCTAGGCTATGTCATTTTGACCTCTGAGACAGTGAACAGTTCTTGATATCCCTTATTTATTACAGTACTTGTACATAGACATAGGCAGACATTAGACATAGACACATACATAGACACACTCACATATACAAAATAATACTTTTAATACAGCTTTTGGTAGCTATATGTTACAAATTCATAAACTGAAAACCAAATGTGATCATTGTTAAAACAATGCTATCACTTAAAGATAATTTGGGAAAAAATGAGTTTGAGGAATTTCATAAAGCTGTGGAGCTTGGAAGAGATACAGGAATGAAGCTGCACTTCTCTAACATGTAAAGTAGACATCTTATTGTAGAAAGAGGAGGTGTACTGGATGAAAAGGATAATGTTTGAAGAAATACAAGTGTGAAAATTAATTTAGATTTTGAATTGAGCAGTGGCACTGGTGTAAAAAAGGAAGGATATGTATTTGTATTAACAATGTTTTAAAATGTTATGCAATAATGTGATTTATTTCATTGTGATAAATTCCTGTTTGCCAATTAAGAATGGAACACTGTGCCAAGAATCAGACTAATTCCTCATTTAAAGTGAAGATGATATGAATAATCACCAGATTTGGCCAATAGGGGAATTCTATTTCATTAAAAACTGTAAGTTCAGAAAATCAGTTCTTCTCTGGGGATTTAGGGGAACAAGGTGTCCTGAGAAAAGCCCATACTGAACATATAGCTCATGGCCTGGTGCTTATGGCTGCCATCTACTCTGCAGATGGCTGAGGTCCAGCCCATCTTATGTAGATAACATGCAGAACATTTCAATGAATAAGCATATGTTGAACAACTCCCAGAGAGCACCAACTGTTTTTGCTGTTGTTCTCACATTGAGATCAAATCTCCTGCTGTTGTCTAAGAAGGAAAATGTCAATTTGCCATTGTGCAAGATAGACTTGATGGTACTTTTCACCTGTGGAATGAAGACAGAGAAGATAAAATCATCAATGCAACTCTTTCCTATAGTCAGCCCTATGCTATTGTGGGTGTGACAGAATTCAGACCTATTTTCTAGTCACTTAAAAACATAGTTAAATAGTACATATTTGAGTGCTATGACAAGTTTTGCCAACAGAGAGACCGAGTTGAAGTTAGTTAAGTCTGAATCTATGGAGTACTTCAAAGCATAGAAACACTGTAATGTATAGGTAGGTCATCAATCTTCTTCTCTTTAACAGCTGAGAAAGGCCTCTGCAGTCTCATGAACTCCATTCTCACATTGCGGAAGGCAGCAAGCCTCTTCTACCTCTATGAAATGGAAGGATTTCTCCAGAGTTCACCCCACAGCCAGGACACAGAGGTAGTACAACACACTGTTGCTAGCACTGCTCGACACAGTATCAATAATTGCAGAATTAAACCTCATCAGGAGTATTCCAAACCACCTTTTTCATGTGGTTTACAAAGTCAGGTAAACAATTTACTTGCTATACTCCAAAGGGGGCAGAATTTCAGAGACACTAGTTACAAGCCCCTTTCAGTTAACAGGCCTATAGTACCACACTTTCCCCTCACTTGGATATAATTTACTATTACCATTATTTCTACAAGTTTAGATACAATATTTCTTAAATACCTTGGAGAACAGGCATCTTGGAACAGTGTGATCGATGCTTGTGTTACGTTATTGCAGTGGGAACACAGGTTTATGGCATGCAGCCTGGTTGATGGATAACTGCAGTCATTCAATCACTTTCTATCATTCCTAATACATCAGGCTAAGCTCAGACATTACGGTCCAGAAGGTCTTGCAGTCCACATTTCCATCTTTGTTCTAACACTGTGTAATATATAGTAGTTATATTTAAATTTAAATATTTTTAAATGTAATGAAATCATTGTATCACTCACCTTGTAACATATTGTGACCTCACAAGAAAGGGTAGGGACTTTGTTCTAGTTGTGAAGATAAATCTTGCATAGTTAACTTATAGCCTTATTGTATGATGCTGCCTTTGTTGTGTGGTCTATATAGTTGCTTTCTCCCACATCTAGTGTGTTTCTGTGTCCTCCTAGGCTTTATTTAGTAAAATAAAAGAAGACAAGTTATTCTAGTCAAATGAAAGATTCTTCATCTCTATATCCGTCTTAGTAGCCCCTGACTGTAACTGTTCCAATTTGAAATCTATTTTCCAGAACACTGGAAACCACAATTATATGTAGTTTTCCAGGTAAGATGTCCTCCAGTGCCTCTCATTACTACTTCCTCTACTAACAGTAATGTGCTTCTGAAACCTGCTGCTGGTTTACTTGCTCTTCTCATTTTAGACTGCATATATCACAAGGTTTAGGAGAAACATGATTAGTCTCTAATCACACAAATTTGGGGTTTCTACTGCTGCGGTTCTTTCCACTTGTATTACTTAAAGTCACTGGGTTGTTCAGTTCTATTTCATATCTATATGATATGCCAGTTCTGCTTCATTCACAAATACTGCATTTATTTTTTTAGCATTTTTATAAGCATGCCCTAGGTTTTATGCCGAAACCATTAACAAACCTATAAAACAAGATAGAGCACAAGACCGGTAATAGAAGAAATCTATTAAGTGCTTTTTAAGCTCATTTGACATTACCGTAAACCAGTAAAAGTTAGTAATTAAAAAACTTTAAAAAAACATACATTTCACTGAAAACATTTATAAATTTATCAGTTGTGCACATGATAAATTTTAAAAACATCTGATTACTGGAATTATTTTAAATTCATCTTTCAGACACTTTGACTGATTCATATACAAGTAAGACATTTTTTCAGTAAAAATTCTTGTCATTAAGGATGGTTTTGATGGGCTTTAGAGGGTGAATTTGTAAAAAAAATCATTCCAATCATACTTTTTTTTTCAATTATTCTAATCAGATCTGAGAAAATACATCCATCTTATTCCTATATCACCACTTCTGAAAGTGGAAAATGTAATCCCAAAGCCACAATTAAAAAACCACAAACAAAAAATAAAATGGGGGAGAGTGGTATTTTTTAAAACAAATCCTGAAAAAAAACCAGACCATCTACCCATAGTAGCTATTATTTTCAAATGTTGAACAGTAAAAAAATAAGAAATTACATTTTTAATAGAATTTAAATTATATCCCTCGGAAAGGATTCTTTCTTGTTAAATTTGTGGTAAACAGCCTAACCACATACAGTACGGAACTGTGGAAAGAAACCCATGCAAACAATTTTCTTCCTAAAGTTCATGAATTCTGCAACACAATGTTCAAAAACAGTTGCAAGAAGGTTTAACTTAATAGTTCCCAATATACTGTGTAATGTAAGGATGAAAAGGCTATTATGCTTCTGCTTTGATCCTTTTATGGACAATTTTCTTAGCGTATTTGCTTTTGGTACAATATATGTATTTATAATTCTCTTATAGCTCATATTTAAATACTATATTTTATTTCTTGCAAGCTCTGATCATAAAGCATAGTACAGCCTGGGCAAAATTTGTGTTCCTCCTTTTGTACACTTCTGCTTTTATATGCATTAGCCCCTTTTAGTTCCCTACTTCTTTCTCTTATTTCTTCATCATTTGGTAATGTTCTCTCATTTTTTCTCTACTTTGGTCACTTTTTCCAAATACATGTGATTTAAGGAAAAAAGTAGGACACTTGAATATTTTCCTTGAATCATAAGCACAAAGGAAGATACATTAACATACACTTTGAGCAGTTCTCTTAATTTCCATTTCCATTTTTATATCTAAAAAATGTTTCTACAGAACTTTCTAACCAAAGCCATAGTACTTTAATTCTACTTTACTAACTGATGTCAAACTTAAAGTAAATAAAAATAAAAATTGTATGTTATGTGCTTTTACCCACCCACATACATACGCTGTTGTTCTAAAGGTTTTATTCCAAATTTCTCATTGATGGAAGCTTTGCATAAGAACTGAGACTAACAGGAGTTTTGTGAATATAGAATCATAGAATAGAATCATTGAATCATAGAATCGTCCAGGCTGGAAGGGACCTCCAAATGTCATCTAGTCTGGCCTCCCCACAGTCAGCAGGGACACCCCCAAGTAGACGAAGTCGCCCAGGGCCTCGTCGAGACTCACCTTGAATATCTCCAGGGAAGGGGCCTCAGCTACCTCCCTGGGCAACCTGTTCCAGTGGTCCACCACCCTCATAGTAAAGAACTTTTTCCTAATATTCAATCTAAATCTGCTCTTCTCCAGCTTAAAACCATTGCCCCTCGTCCTGTCACTGCAGGCCTTTGGAAACAGAATCTCCCCAGCCTTTCTGTAGGCCTCCCTCAGGTACTGGAAGGCTGCTATTGGGTGTCCCCAGAGCCTCCTCTTGTCCAGGCTGAACAACCCCAGCTCCCTCAGCCTGTCCTCCTAGCAGAGGTGCTCCAATCCCCTCATTATTTTAGTGGCACTCCTCTGGACCCGCTCCATCAGGTCCATGTCCTTCCCATATTGAGGACTCCAGACCTGTACACAGTACTCCAGGTGAGGTCTCACCAGACCAAAGTGGCAGACTCACCTCTCTGGATCTGCTAGCAACACTTCTTTTGATGCATCCCAGGATGCGATTGGCCTTCTGGGCTGCAAGTGCACACTGCCTGCTCATGTCCAGCTTCTCATCCATCAGCACTGCCAAGTCCCTTTCCTCAGGGCTGCTTTCTAATACCTCATCCCCTAGTCTGTATTGATAGTGAGGATTGTTCCAGCCCAGGTGCAGAACCCTGCACCTGCTTTTGTTGAACCTCATGAGGTTCACCTGGGCCCACCTCTCCAGCATGTCCAGGTCCCTCTGAATGACATCCCGTCCCTCTGGTGTATTGACAACACCACACAGCTTAGTGTCATCTGCAAACTTGCTGATGGTGCTCTCAATCCCTCTGTCTATGTCATTGATAAAAATGTTAAAAAGTACCGGTCCCAGCACGGACCCCTGAGGGACACCACTTGTCACTGCTCTCCATCTGGACTTCAAGCCACTGAGTACCACACTCTGGATGCAACCATCCAGCCAATTCCTTCTCCACTGAACAGGCCACCCATCAAATCCATATATCTCCAATTTGGCAAGCAGGATGTTGTGAGAGACCGTGTCAAAGGCCTTACTGAAATCCAGATAGATCACATCCATAGGTCGTCCCTTATCTACTGACCTAGTCACTCTATCATAGAAGGCCACCAGGTTAGTCAGGCAGAACCTGCCCCTAGTAAAGCCATGTTGGCTGTCCTGAATCATCCCCCTGTCCTCCATGTGCCCAAGCATGGCATCTAGGAGGATCTGTTCCATGATCGTCCCAGGCACAGAGGTGAGACTGACAGGTCAGTAGTTCCCAGGGTCCTCCTTTCTACCCTTTTTAAAAATGGGTGTGATATTTCCTTTCTTCCAGTCTGCAGGGACTTCACCTGACTGCCATGACTTTTCAAATATCATGGAAAGTGGCTTGGCAACTACATCAGCCAGTTCCTTCAGGGTGTATTTCATCAGGTCCCATGGACTTGTATATCTTCAGGTCCCTCAGTTGATTGCTTACTATGTCTTCACTTACAGTGGGAGGGACTTTGTCACCTTGGTCACCAACTTGTGGGTCATCAACATGAGAGCTAGGAGGAAAGGGGCTGCCAGTGAAGACTGAGGAAAAAAACTGTTGAGAACTTCTGCCTTCTCCTCATCCATTGATGCAAGTTCCCCACTGTTGCTCATCACGGGGAGTATGTTTTCTTTAACCTTCCTTTTCTGGTTAATGTACCTGTAGAAACCTGTTTTGTTTTTTTTTACATCCCTTGCCAAACTCAGTTCTAGCTGTGCCTTGGCCTTCCTGACCTCATCCCTACACAGCCGGGCAACGTTCCTATACTCTTCCCAGGACGCCTGTCCCTTCTTCCATTTTCTGTGTAGCTCCATCTTGCCCTTTAGTTTGACCAGCAGGTCCCAGCTCAACCATGGTGGTCTCTTGCCCTCCTTGCCCCATTTTCTACATGTCGGGATTGAGATCTTTTGTGCACTATAGAGAGTGTCCTTAAAGATCTGGCAGCTTTGTTCTGCTCCGTTGTACCTGAGGGCCGTTTCCCACAGAGCCCCATTTATTAACTCCTTGAAGAGGAGTCCTAACTGTGCTTCTTGTGGGCTTCAAATTTCTTAGGACAGTGAACTGCACTAGGGCATGGTCACTGTAGCCCAGGCTGCCTTCAACTTTGACATCCCTGATGGTATCCCTTGCATTTTTGACCAACAATGGTACAACAATGCATCTCCTCGAGTAGGGCTGTTAATTTCTTGTCTCAAGAAGTTGTCATCTAGGCACTCTAGGAGCTTCCTGGAGTGCCTGCAGCCAGCCGTGTTGCTTTTCCAGCAGATGTTGGGGTGGTTAAAATCCTCCAGCAGGATGAGAGCATGTGATTCTGATGCCTCCTCAAGCTGGAGTAAGAAGGCATCATTGACAGGTTCCGCCTGGTCAGGAGACCTGTAGTAGACTCCTCCCACAAGGCTCTTGTTGTTGTCCTGATCCCTAATTCCTACCCATAAGCTTTCAACCTGCTCATGGCTATTCTCCAGCAACAACTCTTCACACTCTAGCCTCTTCTTTACATAGAGGGCAACACCTCCACCCTTCCTTCCTCTCATGTCCCATCTGAACAGCTTGTAGCCATTGATGGCCACACTCCAGTCATAGGATTCATCCCACCAAGTTTCTGTAACTGCTACTATGTCATAGGTTTTCTGTAGCAGGATAGCTTCCAACTTCTCCTGTTTATTGCCCATGCTGCATGCATTGGTGTAGAGACACTTCAGTCGGTCTGCCAGCCACATCACCTTCTTAGAGGGGCACTCCACTGATCCCCCAAGGCGTTTTGTGGCAGCTACCCTCCTGTGTCCTATTATCTCAGGAGTTCTTCGTCCAGCATGTGTCAGTACAACAGGTTGGAGGTCCTTGGTACCACCCCTTCCTTCCAACCCTGGTGTATCATCCTGCCACTTGCCACAGGCCACTCTGATATTATCGTTGTTTTCCCCCTTTGAGCCTAGTTTAAAGCCCTATTGACAAGCCCTGCCAACTCATGTGCAAGGATCTTTCTCTCCCTCTGAGGCAGATGTACTCCACCTGTTGCTAGGAGATCAGGTGCCACATAAAGTTCCCCAAGATCAAAAAACCTAAAATCTGACAAAACCCAAAAATATTACAGGTATAGATCTTTCTTTACATTTATATTCAGATGCATTCACCTAACCTTATGTCTTCCATCAAGCCCCTTGGTATCAGTGCCTTAAATTGCACTAAATACATTCAATCTCTAGGATTACATGGTACATGCTGGTGGCTGGAACTGGATATGAGCTGAGCTGTTGTACATTTCAAATATATTTGTATTTCTAGCAAGCCCTTAATTCTTTCTTAGTCATTAAAAAATATTATTCTGGCCTCAAGTGTTGCAGTGATTCTTGAGTTTTATTCTCTCTTTAGAACTTGTCTTCTTTCTTTGTGCCATGCCTTTGGCCAGGTGGCTTTGATATGCGTTTTAAGAAGATTGCATTGCCATATCGCTTTCTTATGATCTTCTGTATTTGCATGCATGAATATTTACTTACTTTTTAAACTCAACATAAATATTTTTTAAAATAATTTTCAGTGGAAAGGCTAAGTTAATAATAGTAATAAATCTAAACGTGTAGGATAATCAATATGGAATTTATAGCTTAAGAAAGTAATACAAACAGTGAACTACACACTTTGATATTCCAATTCAGCAAAAAATATCTGTCATATCATTTTTTCCTGGGCATAAAGCTCTCCATTTTATGTTATACCTTTTCTAGATCAAATAAGAAGTGCTTTAACTAACAATCAGTTGAGTATTTTCATGTTAAAACTCTGAAATATTCTGGTTTGTTTTCAATAAATGCACAAAAACTTCCATAATATATGATCATAGTGTACATAATTTGTATAGCCTCCAAAAAAGAATTTCCAGATATAATTTGCTAATGACAGCAAATTGCATCTTAGGCTTCTTTGGGCTTGACAAAATGCAACTTCTTGTAGAATTGGTAAAACTACTGTGAGCACCTTTGTACCTTGAGAATTCTTTGAAAAAAACCCAACAACTTCTAAAATTATATTAAAATATTTTTTAATTTAATTAAAAGCTAATGAAAGATAAAAAATTTTAAAAAAAAACTTAATTGTGTAACATTATTGCCTCCACAGTTACATAGAGCATCTGTAGAATTTTATAAGTTGATATTCCTGAGCTGCTTTGTACAGATAGAAAAAGGTTCCAAACCTTGATTCATCAGAAATAAACAAAAAAAGTTAGAATATATGCCAGTACATGTTACATAGCTGAGCACAAAGGAGATAGTATGAGTTAATGTAAACTAAAAATACAATTTTGTTACAAACAGCAATATATTTTTAAGTTAACTCTGCAGGAAAACAATTCTTTTCAGAATTTAATTTTTTTTAAAATCAATATATTAAAATTTGATTGCAGACACTGCAAAGTTGGGGTTTTTATGAGCAAGGCAAAAGCCCAAGTACAATAAATTTGTAGTGAGAAACAAAAAGCTCAAAAAGCTCAAGATGTCTACATGGTAACAAGCTGAGAAAAAGATCAAAGGCAGAATGTGATGAAGAGGAGCAAGAGGAACAGAGTTCACAATTACAATGATTATTAAAAATAAAATAAATAAAGTTGTGTAGCACTGGAAAAGAGAATGCATATTAGAAAACAAAACAAAACAAAACAAAATAAACTTTATCTTTTTGTTGCTTTGTTTTGGCTGTATTTGATAACCACGTGCTATGTATCTTAACTTTGGGGTGCTTATATGGTCATTTTGGATGGACTTCTTTAACTATCCGTAAGCCTATATTGTTCCATGCAACATTAAAAGCCTGTGCTGTTCCATGTGACATTAAAAAAGGATTGCAGTAACTGATTTTTCAGTTTGGCAGAAAAACTAGGGGAAAAGTACTTCAAAGCTAAAAAAAGAAAAAAGTAACTCTTCTTTACCAGAAAGAAAAATTGAAAAGAATCAAATCAAATCATGTTATTGAACACATTTTCTGTTCATCCTAAAGCTCAGCAGTTTGAGACACTTAAACGGAAGAAAAACAAATGAAAGGTAAGGTTCATAAATTACCTGTACCTACTTTTATTTCAAATCTCTGCAATTAAGGTTGCCAACCAAGCTGAAAGACAAACAAACAGAAAAGCAAAACATAATAAGATAACTGATTCTAGCTCTCTCTAAGTGGATTTTTCTACCTTCTAGTGGAGTGCCTTGTAGTTACTGAGCAACACTTACTAATATAATGGCATTATAGAAAGAGTTTTCCTTGACTATTCTTTCTGAACCTATTCTACTTTGAATAAAATATGTATTTTTTAAACATTAGACATATGTCTCATTATAGAATATTTGTAGTTATATAAGTGCAGAGAAAAAATAAGATTTTATCTAGCATGCCTGTGCCAGGGCTGAATGAAATTGCTAGACAAGTCTGAAGCTCTAGAAAAAGTAACCTATCACTTAATATAACACTTACTTCAATGTACACATACTCATAACTTATACAAAATGGTTGTATATTAACAGAACAGAAACCCACAGCATGCTTTCTTTTAAACAATTGTAATTTACTATCAACTAAAGAGATGAGCTTTTTCTATGGTTGTTGATCAAATTGTGTCATTCTTCTATGTTTGACTCCACACATTTTTATTTTTATTTTTAATTTTTTTGTGAGAGAATCTTCTGTGATTTCATTGAGCTCTACTCAAATCCAACAGGATATTAGGGAACAATTACAGTGGCCTTCAGAAATATGCTGCCATTTAAAAACTCTCAAAGCTGTGCCTCAACTTCTGTTTGTGGATACCAATAAAGTAGTGCAATGTGTAATAAGAAGATATGCAGAACATTGGCTGTTGAATCCATTTGTATTTTTATTGATTGTCTGACTGGAAGAAAAGCATTCATTTATTAACAGAAATAGAGTCTACTGTATGTGTACCATAGCATTTTGTTGAGTTAATAAGATTAGCAAATCTACTTTTATCTTCTGATGTGTTCACTGATTGATGGTATGCTAATACTTCATTTTAGACCCTCTTACAAAGAAAAAACCCAAATCTTAAATGGTAAATAGCATGTTTTTGTTGCTTCCATTTCTTATTTGCATTTTCTTCCTTTCAAATGTTAATAGCTTTAAAACTATTTTATCCAATCTTAGCATAAACAGTTATTTATGGCCCTTTTCTAATTATGATCAATTGGCTCCTGAAATGGCGTTGCCTGGAAAATTCTATTCATGATTAAAGCAAACACCTGATTCACATTTGCAGTCTAACATAGTAATATTTGTTGAACATGTTGAGAATATCCCTTGAAATTTATTTTTGAATAACTTTAATTTAGATTATACAAAATTTGAATATATCTTTCTGATTTCAACTGAATAAAATTCATGAAGTCATGTGAAAAAAGGTCTGTAATGGTAAAAGGCATTCAGGAATCTTTATAGTTCCTGAGAAATAATTGCTTACTGGCATATTTTTAATTTAATGTTGGAGGATTTTTTTCCCCTTAAAGTGAGGAAAATAGATTCAGGTTACTCTGAGATAACCCTTCAATTGTGGTAAGATTTAAGTATAGAAGTCATGGAGACAGCAGGACTGGGGAAAAAAGGGTTGAGATTTCAGGGGGAAAAAGTCAACAGTTTTAATTAACTGTGATAGCTCCCACTCTACTGGAGACAAAGCTCAGGACTGGTCATATGTTCTGGCTGAAGAACTGGCTGAAAGGTAAAGCTCAAAGGATGCTAGTGAATAGAGATGTATTTGGCCAGCGATTGGTCACCAGCAGTGTTCTTCAGGGTTCAATTCTAGGGATAGTTTTGTTCAATATATTTATAAATGATCTGGATTCAGGAGTTGAATGGACCACTAGCAAGTTTGCTGATGATATCAAACTGGGAGGTTATGTTTATTCTCTTGAGGGGCAAGATCCCTTGCAGAGGGATCTAGATAGATTGGAGTGTTGGGCGATCATTGGTGGGATGGATTTAGCAAGTCAAAATGCTAGATTCTGCACCTAGGATGGAATAATGCTGGGTACGAGTTAAATTGGGAGAGGAATGGCTAGAGAGCGGCACTGCAGAAAGACATCTAGGGCTGCTGGTTGACAGCAGGCTCAATATGAGTCAGCAGTGTGTCCTGGCTGCCAAGAGGGTAAATCTCATGTTGACATGCATCAAACATGTATAACCAGCTGGTCAAGAGAGGTGATTATCCTGTTGTATTCAGCATTGGTGTGGCTTCACCTTGAATACCTTGTGCAGTTATTGGCCCTACAGTTTAAGAAGGATGTGAAGGTTCTTTACCCTGTCCAGAGGAGGGCAATGAAGCTGGTGAAAGGGTTTGAAGAAATGTTCTATAAAGAGTCTCTAAGGACTTCGATTTTGTCTAGTTTGGAGAAAATGAGGCTGGAGGGTGACCTCGTTGCTCTCTACGGCTTCCTGAGGAGGGAAAGTGGAGAGGGAGGTGTTGATCTCATCCCCCTGGTATCCAGTGATAGGACACATGGGAGGGGGTTAAAGCTGCATCAGGGGAGGTTTAGACTGGACATTAGGAAGCATTTATTTACCAAGAGGCTGGCCAAACACTGGAACAGGCTTCCTAGAGAGGTGGTCTCTCACTGTTTAAGAGGCATTTGGACAATGCCTTTAATAACATGCTTTAACTTTTAGTCAGCCCTGAATTGCTCAGGCAGTTGGAATAGATGACCGTTGTAGGCCCCTTCCAACTGAATTTATTCTATTCTATTCTATTCTATTCTATTCTATTCTATTCTAAACACAGTGTTAACCACTGTTTCCCTATCGTCTGCTTCCTGACCACCAGACCACATAAATAATTTTTTCCTGTCTTTCTGCATTTGTACCAATATTAAATAATATCTACATTTATGGTGTTAAACAAGGTTTAATGGAACTTGCCAGTTGTGAAAATTATTTGTAGGTTTTTCTATTACTGTGTTTATAATCAGTTTGTAAAACTGATCCTATTAAACATTCACGCTATTTATCATATTAAAAAGGAAAACAAGAAAGACTCAATTTCATGAATTTTTTCTAGACGCAATCCACTTTTTTAGTCACTACTCATCTCAAGACATGAAGAAGAACAGCTTAATGGTCTACAACCAGATTTAGGGTTAGGAGTTTTACCAACTTTTCCATATTTATCCTTAGTGACCCTGAGCATATCACTTCTGCATTAATCTGTGTGTCTTCACTACACATGTGAAATGTGAAAAGGAATGGATGAGAATACTGGTATATAGCAATTATCACAGATGTATATTTAAGATCAGAAGACATTCTAGTATTATGATGAAAAGGTCATAAAATAATTGAGGAAGTTTGGATTAAAAAAAAGTAACCATCATGATTTTATTTTATTGTCAATTGTCGTGAGTTTTAAATGTTTAAATGTCCTTTAATAATAAATTGTCTCACAGTTTCTCTGTACCTTGTTGTCAAAATGTGTATCAGCTATTGACAACACAGAGACAGAGCATCCTTTTATCATGTATCCTGAGAGGTACTGACTGGGATTAGGTCAGTATTTGTAAACAAGAAAGAGGGTTAAGAACATAAGAGTCAAAACACAGATTGTTCTACTTTAGCATCCTATCTTCAGTGGTGGAAGCCGGTGCTCAGGTACGGCTATAAGAACAGGTAGAGTCTGCTGAATGATCCAACCTCCAACCATTTGCAGTTCAGGTAATCCCTGGGCAAAACGTGATTTCTGTGTAATTAATAATTTTTAGTGTTTTCCATTCATGAACTTGACCGACTTGCACTTGAAGGTAAGCATATTTTAACTATACACACACAGATTTCACAAAGACTTCTACTGCACAGTTACCAGTTGTGAAAATAATTGTTTCTTTTTATATGATCCTAGGTAAATTACAAGACATATCGAGGCATCACACAACCTCTGCAGCAGGCTTAGAAGGAGAATGAAATACATTACTGGCAGGAGAAATATTTTCGGCTTTAAATACAACTAGAATTCTCTTAGAAGCTTTCAGTTTACAGGGATAGAAGGCATGAAACAAACATATTGCTGAGCAACTAGAAAAAGCTTAAAGAATCTTTGTGAAACAGAATCTGCATATACTGTTGAACAACTATATATGGCTGAGAACAACCCATTATAATTTGAGTCTGACTTGGTGGCTGAAAGTGGTTCTTGTTTTTATAAATCATGAATTTTCTAAAATTCTCAAAATGTGCTTTTGCAGTTTGTCATAGTATATGCATGTTACTTCTTATGTGATATTTACCATTTTTACGTGGACAATTAATAAACTCAAATTTAAATAAAAATGTGATATATACATTAAGATAAATTTGAGATGCATTATTTCTATGTGTTTCCATTATGTCATGCATATAAGAAACACAAAGAGAAAGGGTACTCCTTTAATCTAAATGTACAAGTGACAATATTCAGGTATTTTAAATAAAACAACTTTTCTTCTTTAAGTATTATGATTTATTTTTTTTTTTAAATTAAAGAAGGTATGCATGTCAACCTGATTGAACTGGGGAACCTGAGAAATAGAGTTGTTTGCCCATTATTCCATGAAAAAAACAAGTCAGGAGCAAAACAAGAAACAAACCATTGACTTCTATTTCAGACTCATTGTCTTCCCAGGACTAAATGTGAATCAGTCTCATATGCCATGTACATTTTAAAGTATTTTTTTTCCAAAGGTAAACTATGGATACTGTTAATTACAGTCCACCTTTTGCTTTAGAATAGAGCAATTAAGACAATTGGAAACGAAAGACAGACAATTGCCAACAAAAATCCTAAATTGGTACACACCGACACTAGCATATTTTCCTTGGTTCTTTTTTGAAAAATCTGCAATAAATAGAAACAATGTATACAATACTCCCATACATGTCTGGCATGCGCTTCTTCAAGCACATTTTCCTGTAAGTCTTTATGAAGGGTATAAGTTCTTTGTTCTTTCTCTTTGCTGTCAGCTTTATTGCTGCAGGGCAGTTTGATCATCTCCCGCATCTTTACTCACTGTCTTGGTAGAATTTCCAGCAACATACAAGTAACTTTGTCTGGTCCCAAATCCCGAGTTCACTTTCTTCTGTCTCTTTACTCTGAAATGAATTTTTTAAAAAAGTGTGAGTACAACACTAAACAGAAAATCTAGTTTAAAATGATTGCAGATCATATTTCTTCTAAGAAAAAAGTTTCAGCAGGAGATAGTAGAATTTAGATGAGAAAATCTTTCAGTAGTGTTAACTTTATAGTACATATTGGGTACTTTTTCAACTAATTCCTTAATAAAGAAGAAAAAAGTATAGCATTTCAGAGCAATTACTTGGAATTGTCTTTCAGAGTGAGAAGCAGGCTACACTAGCTTGATCACCTGTGATGACTAGGAGCCATTACTTATTGATTGACAGTTCTGAACAGCGATACTGTTGCTATTCAAGATACATATAAAGTACTTACATATAACGCATGAATATTTTTATTGGAAGAAGGGAAAGTGGAAAACAATGAAAAAGATCAAAAATATCTCAGACCCCTCACTTGACAGAATTCTAGCTGCTAGTCGAGCATTAATAGCAACAGTCCAGCATTAATAGCAACAAATTAATATTTATTCTTATATTCTGCATGTAAGAATGAATAAATCCTGACAGATCTAAACCGTGTCTGTATATTATTAGTTTTTATCTCATTCATGGCTAATTGAGACTTTCCTGCGTTTTAAGCTTCGGGGCATACATCTCCAATTCTCTCGATGTCATCTTTGCACTTTCAATGAAATCCTAGCAAAAACCACAGTGCAATTCCGGTGTTTCTTGCTTTTTTTATAGTAACAGGTTTTGAGAAAAGAGAATTCACAAACCCATTGGTTTAGTCTTAACTCTGGGACCCTAAAACTCTTGCAAAAAGTGTCTGAACAACACATCAAGGAACCTGAGAGTTTTTACCAAACTGTGGAACACAGTAGTCCCCAGTTACTTCTTCATTGCTGTAACCCAGTTCCCGGCAGCATCAACAGGTCAGTCATGCCATTATGAATGCACATCTAATCTAATCAGTCTAATATCTGGAAAGCAGCTGTGTTCTTAGAAAAACCCAGTATTACATGTCAAAATAACCCTGGGTTAAGTAAGCGGCTAAGGTGTAAAAGCCTTTGAGCTAACATAGCAATGTCATTGCTTACTGCACCAGAGATCCCATGATTCTCTTGTCTACTGATGAACATGCCCACTAATCATTCCAGATGCAGACTGATTGCCAAGCTCTACATCAGTAAGAATCAATAAGCTGGCAAATTCTTCACCCTGCTGGATACATAAGACTAGGCTAATCAGAAACAGTTGTCATTACCGAATTTCACTGGAAATTTTTTGAAAAAAAAGGCATTTTCCTTTTTAATTACTTTAATGATTTCCAATAATAACTTTGACTTATTAAATTATAGATAAACTCTATTAACAACTCCTTGTTATTAAAAACACTTGTGTGAATATATTAGCAATATCAGTCATAGCTCTTTCCTTTTCCATTCATTTCGCTAATCTAAAATATATTAAGATAAACTAAAAATAAAATCCCTAAAATTAGCAAGAGAAAGAATTTTAAATTACATTCAAAGAAAATAAACTAAAAATCTATGAAAAATATTAGCAGTACCTGATAGCTATGAGCTTAAGTTACCTCTTTTTCCCTGGGAATACACATAGTAAACTTTCCAGACAAATCAAGTTACTTGTTTGTAAACTATTTCTTACTGAAACGTTGTAGAAACACTTAATCCAGTGTTTCTAGATATCATGCATATCTTACATCTATAAAAAAGTAAGAGAGTTTCATTTTGATTTCTATTTCATAATCAAATTAATGCAGTTACACATATGGGCTCCTACCAAATGCAGTACATGAATACATAGCATGGTAAGCTCTGAATGTTTATACAAAAGCATACACACTTGCCAAAAAATCACTAGCATATAGAAAATCTTATCTAAAAGACTAGTCCCAATCTGTAATGAATCACAAAACCTAAGAGTGCTTATTGACAAACTAACATATGACAACTTCCTTTCATTTCCATGCTGGTTTACAGCAGTCTGTAAATATCTTCTGTAAGAATTCCAGAGACCACTGCTTTATTGATGGGAATTTTTGCCAAGGTATGACTGGAGTATGTAACATGTAAATCAAAAGGGTTTGGCTCAATCGCTCTTCTCTATTTATAAGATATAGTTCCTTTTAATACTTCTGCATTTTTGTGCCTTCAATGCATATATTCCATGTGATGGCAGCAATGAATAGCCTATTTAAATGTGAACATTTATGGAGTCTGTGCCATAAAAAAATCAGGGAAAACTTTCCTATTGATAGTCTGCACCAGATATCCTTGACAACACCTGGCATCCTGGAAAGGGTGGAGCAAGAAGTTGTTCTGCTGTGTTCAGCCATGTGATGGAGGGGCTCTAGGAGCCGGGTGAAATGGGAAACCTGTCTGCTTCCAACTGGAGCACGCCAAGGTTCCTTGAGGCAGGCAGGGAAGCAGCCAATGGCATGAGTGCCCATCCTGGTTGTGCAAAGCCTGGTCAGCTCTGCAACTGCTGCTGTTGCTTTAGCTGTCTGTTTGGTCAGCACTGAGAGTGAGTCAAAACCCCTCTGTACATGGAAGGACTACACAACTGTCTTCCATGTTATTGCCAGACAGGGACTAACACTATGGAAAGCCTAATAATAAAAGCAATATGCAGCTGCTTTAGAAAGAGCAATAATAATAAAAAAATGAGGTAAAAATGAATAAGCAAAATTAAATGCATGGGTTCTGAACTCCAGATAAATAAGCAAAACATTTAAAAACCCTTTTCCCTACAGCAGACAAATAGAAAATGCTATCAAAGTCAGCTAACAAAATCATGAAAATGCACAGGCATATAAAAAGCAGCATACCATATGTCCACCAATATCTAGTACAACAGGAACATTAAGAAAGCCATTAAGATAGCGTCCCCATTGTGCCCAGGTATACAATAACATATGGTACATTTCCTGCTTCACTGTGCATTTCCTTGCTTTCATTGTTTAGCATCACTAATTTAGAGCTCAATTAATATAGTTTGTGTGTGCATATCTCTGCAGAATATTTTAAAATTCTTCATTGCTGCTTAAAATTAATTTTTATTTATTTTTTTTTTTTTTTAGTGCAAGTGCATAGTAAGTATCAATGTAAGGTAGGATTCTTTCCAAACCCTAATTAAATGGAAGAGCTAAATAGAATTATTTTAAGGTAGCTACACATGACACATCATTATTGTCTTCTTATTTAAGTCCTCACATCATTTGTTGTAATGATGCTACAGAGAGACATTACAAGGTTGTTGATGGTTTTAATCAATGGAGACTTCCTAAGGACAGATGTGGGTATCTCTCAAGATTGTTGATCAGAGGCAAAGTAGTAAGGCACCAATGTAACATATACTGTAAACTTTTATGTGCAGAGAAAAGAGGGAAACGAAGAAATCTGAAAGATTTTTCTCCTCCTGGATATTTATGCTCAAAAACCTGAAGAAGATTAAGGACACTCAGGATTCCCAAAACCAAGATGAAAATTATTTGTAAGACACATTGTCTATCTCTTTAGTATTTACAGATTCCACATGTGTTCAAGAAGAGTGGAACTTTCCCATACTAGCTCAATCCTACCAAGGTTCCTATTTGATAACAGGACTCTTTATGGGAAAAAAAAAGTTCTCAAAGAAGAGAAGATAATTATCTTATAATATCTTATATAATTATAATTATATTATCTTTCTAAGAGATTCATATACTGTTTCATGAATTTGATATAGAAAATGAAATTAGAGTGAAAATAATAAAAAAAAAAATCAACTTCTCAAATGTTCCACTAGGATTTGACATTTACTATCTTTCCCACGCCAGTCGCACTATACAGTACTATTTGAAAAATCATCCATAGTTTATTTCTGAGTATAATGGATGGAGAAAGAAGGGATGTCTGGTACGAAACCAAATCAGAATAAAGAAAGGAAACCATTTCAAGCTTGAGTCAGTATCTTCACTGGTATAAACTATAACCTCATTTTTAGACATCTATTAATGCCTAAAATAATTAATATACTGAATAGAATTACAAATTCTTGCCCAAATCATAGTAAAATAGATTCATGTCACCTTCTGATGTCATTAAACCACATTTTCCATTTAGCATTAGGGGATTGTTACAGACCATGGGTGAACATATGGATGTTGAATTAGGTTTCATATCTTTACAAGACAGAAATTGCATAGACCCTGTGTAAACTCATCCACTATGCAATTCCAATCTCTAAAAATACTACATGGGCTTTCAAACAGTATGACTCTTTCTTTAAATGTTGTGTTTCCTTTGAGAACCACAAGTCTTTATATCATGTTTTTCTGTATTTCTCATTCAAATATTTTTATTTCCTTGGAACTCATGCAAAAATGTGCTTTCTGATTTTTCTCACAGGAAAAGGTTTATGAATTGTCTCATAATTATATTCCCTTTTAACTTCAAAATTAATCTTAGAATTAATTACCCTAGTACATTTCTGCATACAGTGTATTACAATAACTACCACTGAAATTTACTAAACAACTACCTTTAATATTTTCCCTAGGGTGGGATATGACAAAAATGAGTTTTGCTACTGCAAACTAGAAACAATGTTTTGCAACTGAATCATTGTAGTCATACCTGAAATTGATATTTCTGGAGATTAAATAGGTTAAGTAAGTCAGTCACCCACTTTAAGAATGGCAGGTGATGAACATTACCCAGTGGGTACCTAACAGAGAAGGATTCCTTCAAACACCCATTCATAAATTCAGGTCTTGTTAACAGTGAGATTTTTCAAAAAGAAGAATCATTCCCATTTGTAACAACAATTTCACCATTCTGGCACATAACAAGAATTAACATGACCTTTAAGAGGTCTGTTTTTTCTTAAATTGTTTTTCCTTAATTCTGAGATAATAATGTCAATTTGCTCATTTGACTTTGCGTAATAATGTCTATCTTAAATTCTGATATTTTTGAATCTGATCATACCAGGCTATGGCATGCCAAAATAAAATAGCTTTTCTGAAGAAAATTCTTCCTTTCCATTACATGGTAGAAGAAAAAAATCTATCGATTCACTCCAACAAAGCAGACATAAGAAATAAATAGTTTCAGCTTTCAGGGAACTGACAGTAACCTTCTGACTTTTCTAGCTATGGTTTTTGGAGTACTCTGAATGTACTGGAATGAACCAGAATAACCGTATCATCTGCTTTTACAGTGAAAGAATGTAGAAAAAAGTACACGTTGCACGACTTTTTTGAAAATGTGGTTTTTTTCTGTGTTCATCACTATTTATCAGTCTAATGTAATTGTCCCAATAAATATGTAATGCCTTGTATATTACAATAAAAGAACAGAAAATGTCTTTATATTTGAATATAAAGCATACTTCAATTGGTTCGCTATTGCTAAGCATACATTGAGGCTAAATACAAATTGGTTTTGTCATTATTCTCTGCAAATTGTTGTGTTTTACATTTTTATTCCAAACACTCAAAGTTTAAATACATTTAAAAGTAAAAACTGAAAAAGACATGTCAGAAGTATTGAATAATGATCATCACCATACAATCAATATTTTTTGGGTTTTTATTTTCATATTGTCAGATTAGAGAAAAAAACAACCCATGAACTTTTAGCTAAATGACTGACTTATTGTTAAAGAATCATTGCTTTAGTAACCTGCTTTAGTCGGCGGTGTCCCTACCTATGGCAGGGGGGTTGGGTCTAGATGATCTTTAAGGTCCCTTCCAACTCTAACCATTCTATGATTCTGTAAAAACAACCTAAAGTGTACCTGGGAAGTAGATACTATAAGTAGTTATTTTAAGACTTATAAATAGATACAGTAAGACTTATTTGTGTAAAGTACTTTCATATTTCTTTACAAAATGCCTTCTGATTTCTGAACACAGAAACAGTTCTAGTCTTACAGAGAAGAAGGTATCAATAATATATACATTCCTTTCTGTTTCAGGGAATGTGATTTGCATGGAAGGCTTTTTTGTGGGCATTTTTTAATAACTGAAAAAAGGATAAGAATGTACACTTGGCACAAGCTCTTTTCTCATTTCTTTTTTATACATTAAGTTTCACTTTCTACAGTAATATTTTCACCTATATAATCTCCAGGCCAATAAAAAGCTTGGTCATTTGCCTTCCCAATAATTACATGGTTGCCAGCTTCAATTTAGTTCCATTTACCCTTTCAGAATTTTAAACTTTTAACAGTTGCTCAACATGCATCTTCATTACTTTCCTCTTACATATTCCAGGTATGAAAGGTATTCAACACTGTGGCAGACATTACCTTTCCTCCCTCCTGTCCCCTCTATTATCCATGTCCTACTCTTCATACAAATTTGTCTTGAAACTAAATGGGCTATCTTCACAAATATGTCAGGCAGGTTTGTTGTGTTCTGTTTTCTCACGCTGAAAACACCACACTACACTAATATTTAAACTGAAAATGAAGTTATGTTCAAAATAAAGAATAAACATGTACACTTGACAAAATGAGCCATTTAATTCCTGAAAAAAAATACTTACTATACTGCAGTACTATTCAATATTATGCCTCCTAGTAATAATAATTGAATGAAAATTATATGAGAGTTCTGGGAACCACTGAAGAGTTCTGCCATACACCATGTTCTGCCTTGGACCATTGCCCAAAACACTCTTCATCTTTGGCAGCATAAAGTCTGATATCTCTTGAACCGGCTGGAGCAGAAACAAATACTGTGCAACACTGCTATGCTGTGATAATGAGCTTCCCAACAGTAAAAGCATTTCTTTTAAAACTTATAAGGCTAGGAGGTATAATGTGAATGTGCACATTGCAATTACTTATCCTGCTCCCTTCCATTCCTCCCAGCTTCTAATTCTGACATGATAGTAGCTACTATCTCACAAGTTGTTAAAGATAGCATGCAGTTAGAAAATTATCTAACTGGAAGTTTGAACCTTGGCTTTCAAATATCACAAAGCACTAATCTCTAGCTCTGTGGTTTGTAAGGTTGCTGAAATCATCTGGGAGTTGAAGTGAAAAGCAAGTGATAGTAATCTGGTGATGTGAAGGTTTCATTATCTTAGGACCTACCATGTCTGATAAAATAGTACAAATGCTCTCAAGACCAGAAAAATTATCGTAAGTATGCAAACAACAGGGGGAAAGCACTGATCCCTAAACGGCAGCAAAACAGACAAAGATAAAAGCAGACAAAGAACAGATAAAGACAATATGTAAAACACAATTAGATAAGCTATAGAGCACTCTTCCTTTTTTCCCTTGTCCATTTTTTGTAACAATGTTTTAATTATTTACTAATGTGTTAGAATATCAAATTGCTGTTTGTCAAATACCATTCATCATTTTGGTTTCATATTGGAAAAAATAATACGCGTTTTCAGTAAGAAAAGATGCCTGATCTCAGCTACATTAATAAAGTACACAATTCCCAATACAGTTCAGGACAAGTTGACCTATTATCTACAAACTCCTTTGAAAAGTTTAGCTTTAGAATCTGTGCTTGTGACAATGCCAGGACATAAGCTAGCTGTGTTTCTACTGTCTGTTTTTCTGGTACACCTCCAGCATCCAGAACTGTTGTTTCAGAAATGTTTGAGGATACATTCAGGATGCTATTATTGACCTGTTGCCCAGCAATTCAGATAATCTTTCTTGAGCCAATACATGCTTCCTGAGTAAGGCAGACTCACAGCAATGAGTCACAACAATTTTCATGATCCTCCAATCATTTTCGTAGTCTCCTTCCAGTACGTCCATGTCTTTCTTATACTGGGAGACCAGAATTGAACCCAGCACTCCTGATATGGTCTCACTAGTGCTGAGTAGAGCAAAAGGACCACCTCCTTCAACTTGCTGGCTGTGCATATCCTAATGTTGTTGGCCTTCATTGCCTTGAGAGTCCATTGCTGACTCATGGTTAACTGATTGTCCAACAGGACCCCCAGCTCCCTTTCTGCAA
Organism: Tringa tobata; assembly: GCA_033628505.1. Classification (NCBI taxonomy): domain Eukaryota; kingdom Metazoa; phylum Chordata; class Aves; order Charadriiformes; family Scolopacidae; genus Tringa; species Tringa tobata. The sequence continues at coordinate 669,240 of JAHREE010000339.1, read as the reverse complement.
AGCTGCTTTTTAGCCAGTTGGCCCCGTCTGTCCTAATGCAAGGGATTGTTCCTACCTGAGTGTGGTATTTGGCATTTCCATTTGAACTTTGTGAGGTTACTGTCTGCCCATTTTACATCTTTTTGAGGTTCCTCTGAATGACCACACAATTACCTGGTCTATTAATGACTCTTCCTTGTTTTGTATCAACTGCAAATTTGCTGAGGGTGCATTCTTTCCCATAATCTGGATCATTAATGAAGTGAAACAGTACTAGCCCTGGTATTGACCCCTGGGGTACACCACTAGTGGCTACCCTGCTGCTGGACTTCATTTCAAAAACGACAAATCTTTTAGCCCAGCGGTTCAGTTAATTTTCAATCCACCTCACTGTAAATTTATTTAGTCTGCACTGTATCAGATTGTCTATGAGTATGTTATGAGAGACTGAGTTGAAAGTATCGCTAATGTCAAGGTAAACAACATTTATTGCTGTCCCATCATCCACAAAGCCATATCTTTCATTTTAGAAGGCTATCGGGTTGATCACATGTAATTTCCCCTTTATAAAACCGTGCTGACTGCTTACAAACATCTTCTTGTCCTCAGTATGCTTGGAAAGGGTTCACAGGATTAGGTGTTCCATTACCTTCTCAGGGACTGAGGTGAGGTTGACGGGTCTGTGAATTCTCATATCCACCTTCGGTCACTTTCTGTGCAAAAGGCTGCACAAACTGCTGTGTCTATTTGCTGCCCCTGTTATTTGTGCTTTCTTCCTGGCTTTAGGGCTACTTAGTTTTCATATTTGGTCAACAACAGTGCCATGTTCAGTTTATCCGCTGCCTTCATGATTTTGTAAATCTCATTCAAACTTCTCTCAGCTCTCTTCGAGTGAAAGAGTCCAAGACTCTTTCCTTGAAAAGAACCCTATACATCCATCCATTTGACCCATTTAGAAACTGGAATATATACAACTGTTGTTTTGTTGTGTATTTATGTTCAAAAGTGGAAAATAATAATAAAAAAAGACATGTACATATTAAGATGGAATATTAGCAGCTCAAATTATATGTAATTGAAGTTAATTTCACATCATCTGCAATTTTATTTATGACTTTCAGTGAAAGAAAAGTTTTTATATCTTGAACATTCTTGCTTTCAGTGTCAATACAGAAATCTTGTATTTCTGCTTTTTTGTCTGGATAGATTAATTTCATTACTGTTGAGATCCTCTTTCCGGCTGTCACTTTGCAATTTCTTGGCTTTTTGTATCTCTAAATCTTTTCCTACTTCCAAAGATCAAATCTGTCACACTATTATTTAGATTACTAAACTCCTCTACTTTTCAAAAATATTGTTGCAATAAAAAGAAGATGTTTATCTTTCTATTTATGGTGTAAAAAATGAATAGAATATTGGACTGACATGCTATAAAGCTCTTCTGTGACCAGAAACAGAATGCAGCATTTTGTTATGTCGTTATACTAGGCAGAACTGATTCAGTGTATTCTCTTTGTTTCCTGAAAATTATGAATCACAGCAGGTGATTTAGAGTGAACATAGTTCTACTGGGGTCAGAAATAACAAATGCAAGAAGAGAAAATTTACTGCATGGTAAATGTGACATTTAACAACTCTTACAGGATTTTATTGAAGATGTAGAAACCACATGACCATTAGAAAGTAGATGACACCACCACAGAATATGTAAAAGTCAGAGGCACATACATTATCTTTGCTAAATTTAAGAAACACAAAAAATGAAATTAAAAAAGGTATTCTTTCAACATGTGGTTCCAAACTCTGTCCACATGTTGTGTTGTAGGTGCCATATTTGATCAATTTTGCATCAGTGTAATTCCATTAACTACATGACCTCATGCAAGAAGAGTATTAGAAATTTTCACTGTCAGATTCTAGTAACGGATGGTCATGTCATTTTGGTAAAGTAAGCAGCTCATCTCTTTCAAGTTATATTAGGTAGAAAATTGAGGGTAACACAATGATGGCTGAAAATACAGACAGCTGTTTGTTACAAATACATGTATGCGTATGAGTTAGTTTACCTCTGAATAAGAAGACGTAGCAATTAATTATTACTAAACCTGATTTCAAAAATATTTTTTTTCCCTGAAAATTGTGAAAGCACCACTGACTGCCCCATGCTGATGTATTTCTTAACATTCATTGAGTTATTTTCACAAAACCAACACAAACTCAGAATACACATAAATCATTTCCGTTGAAGAACTTTTTCAGTGTTAGTAAGAATTTGTAGGTTTTCTTAACTCTTCCCTTCTTATAACCTAGAAATTTGGAAAAAATATACAAATAATATGGGTTATCTTAGCTCAATTTTTACAGTTTTTCAGTTTGGCACAACTAACACGGGAATTTTTATGGCAATTGCCACAGTACTGGGAAGGAAAAGAATTTCCTTAGTGCAGTGCCATCAGGTGTATTCCTGTGTTCTCCAGGTCCAAGATGCTGTTTGGCTTAAAAGATCTTAAGTGTGTGTGAAAAATATATGCCCAAAGCATCCTCCCCGAAACAGACTCTTAGATTTGAACCTAAGAACTATGAGAACCTTTGAATCTACATCTTCTCTTTTCTAATAATTTTCTAAATTTGGGAACATATCTCAGCTGAAACAGGAAAACAATAATGTGAAAGTAACTTTGACAAACACTTTACAGGTAGCAGTAAAGTAGCACAAGGTTATAAGCAGCACAAATGTTGACAAGTCCATGAATATCCTGCTTGCTTCTGTTCATTTTTTGTAGATAAATATATATGTCTGTGTAAAGCACACCATAATGGACATAGAAAAAATACACTACTATTTCTTTGTCTAGAAAGATAGAAGAAAACTGATTATTTGGAGTTTGAAATAGGCTCAAGAACAATTTTGCACATCATCATTCAGGATCCCCAAAGGATGGAGATGAATTGTAGTTGATCACAGTGATATGGAAAAAAGTTATTCCTTGCCTGCTGCTAATTTTTCTTTCAGAAACAACAACATAAAAATCTGAACGACTTGCGTGCACATTTACATAATTTTTATTTGAAACTGATTTTTAAAGCAGGAAGAGAGTATTTCAATTATTTGTGAATAACTAGACTTACATGTAGTTTAAAAATAAACTAAGAAGTTAAAAAGCAAAGATCTTTTTTTCAGCTCCTTTGTATCTTGACTTTTAACTTCTTTGTTTCTTTATTATCTTCCACTATCTCAAAGTGCAGGAAAAAAGAGCATGAAATTCAGTCTTGTATTTCAGATTGTGACTTCTCTCTGTCTAGTAAAACACAGTGGTATTTTGCATGTATTATGACTTCAAGGATGAGATGAAGTTACAGTTTCTCCTTTGGAAGACATCAAACTGTCTTCATCATCATATTTCACTATAATTAATGTTGCTTTTCTTGTAAATTTGATGAATTTAAGTAATTCAGATAATCATAATATATTTTATTTCATTTTTGAGATTACATCTGGCCTAACAGAATGTCAAAATAACACCTCCTTTTTTCTCACTTAAGAAATAAAATCCAGTAGAATAATACTGGACTCCAAGAAGGCTGCACCTTCTGAAAATATGTAAAAGTATAAGCATTACAACTCTCTTGCAACTTTGCTATATATGCTCCAGTTTCACACAACGTAGCTTATTTGGAACAAATTTTGCAATATTGCTTCTCTAGCTCTTCACTTTCTCATCATCCCATCAGAAGATACTTAATTTTTCATACAGCGTGGAATCAGATTTAGCTGTGTCCTTAAAAGGGGCCGTGACACTAGAATATAGAAGCAGATCTTCCAGGTACTTATGAAAATAATTAATCATTTAAACAAAATGTTTCCAGTACCTTCTGCAAAGTGCATTATCGCTTATAAAGCCCAGCAGTTTGTCATACATCACTTTCTAAGCAGTGTACCTCTTTCCTTCTACTTTACACATTCTCACTTTTCTATTGTGTCTCTTTGTTGCAACTGTATCAATTAATTTCTTAGCTATTCTGAATTCATGCACTTTGCAACAAATGACAAGCTTTCTGGTAGTTCAGTTCTGGGGAGAAGTACTAATTTTTCATTTACAAAATTTTTTTGTGCTTCAGAATAATCCCAATTTGTCTATTTAAAACTACAATACAATAAAGAGCATACATTTATATTTACTAATCAGCTTCTTCAATGAAATAAAATGTCATCAAAACTCTTATGTGTGTGTCAAGTACAAGCTTGACTTAAATTTTGAAAACTGTACTTCCTCAAAATCTAAACATTGATCATCTAGTTTCCTCATATTTAGGCCAGTGATTGTAACTACAGAAATTTTACTGAAAAGTAACTGTACCACAGCTACTGCTGTGATGGGATGATATCACGCCCTGGTGAATTTTCTCAGATTGTTTTGTGTGAGACTTGTCATAGAATTTTAATTGGTAATGATGGTCACTAAGGATCTGTGATGATGCTTCAAAAATTGTCCATGTTTTTTGTTGGCTGCTATATCTTTAAACGTTCCTTCAGTATGGGGAGCAGACAAAATCAATTATTTAAAAGCGTCTCAGAAGTTTCTTTCAAGAAAAATGAATAATATACATTAATATTTTTTTGCGAGTGACAGTAAATGCAAATCACAGCAGGAGGCTTTCAAGTATGGAGCTGATGGATGACAAACATGTTACCCTAAAAAAGTGTATGCAATGTAAGCTTTAACTTCTTGGAAATATTGTTGAAAGAAGCTATCTCATCAAAATGCTTCACTTTGCTATCTGAAAGCTAGAAGGAAGCAACTCTTCTGGTCTCCAGAATACGACTGAAATATGTGCTGGGAAGTGATAAGCACATCTAAAATATTTAATTAAAGCTCTCAGGAATAAAGAAAAGAGCTACTGATACAGAAACTGTCATGACAAAGTATCTGTTGAAGAATCTTTAAGAACTGGAAAATACACAGCTAACTACAAAAAATGTTTTTAAGCTCTTACTGAATCTAGGCCATGATACACATTTATTATGCTCCGTATAAGGTCATTCACTTACACTGATACATTCAGAAAAATTTCAATTTAAAATGATTTGTAAAAAGAAGTGTCTTTTTTTTTTTTTTTTTATATATAACCAGTATGCAGCCAGTGTGGATCTTTAAAAAACTTTTCCATAAAATTACATTTAATGATTATAATATTTAGTATCAGCAGTAAAGCACTTAGATATTTAATTACCAAGCTAGAAATTCTATTTATAATTCTACAAATGGTGTTTGTGTGTAGTGACATAACAATTTCTGGAGAAATAAATGCCTTATTTTAAGAACAATCATGGTAATACTCCACTCAGGTTAGCTTTCACAATAAAACAGTGGTTATCTCTACTTTATATAGTAATCATTGAATGAATTCAAACCCATAGAAAAAAATGGGTTATTACCATCAATAAGGAGCTTAAGGAAAAAAAAAATCACATATGGAATCTAATTGTTTGTTGCTTAAAAAAATGTTATTGATTTTACCAAATACTTGCTCCACTAGAAACCTATTCACTTCTAAACAAGAAATTGAAATAGAAAAGATGCATCTTGTTCATGGAATCATATGTCCATTTTTTTCCATTTGGATCACTTATAGAATTATGTCAAAATACCTGTGCTTACTGGGGTGGGTATTTAGTTCAGATACAAAATACACAAGAAGATTATGTTAAGAAAACTTTCTTTGCAGATAGGTAGATAATAATAAATATATTGTTGATATTTGAGATAATCAGCATAACAAAAAAATATTCTCATATATTGAATTTATCCAAACCTGTAAGAAGCAATGTGTGTGATGCTGTGGACATTACTACATTGTCAGTCACAATGAAGAAAAATTGACTTGGGTTATTGGATTACTAAATCTTTTTTTTTTCTAACATAGAAAGTTACTTCTGTGTTGATGTTAAATCACTAGCATGAATAATTCAGCAACTTTTGAAGCTTTAAAGAAACGAGTGAAAACTTCATTTCAGAGGGGCTAAATGCAGAGAAGAGGGCTATAATTTCAACACATCATTGATAGAAGATTATTTTTTGGCTTTTCAATTTAATAGAGAGGGCAAATGCAATTATAGTGTTCTATGCAACTCAAAGAGCATGGAAGCTCTTCTTCTGTTTCGTTCCTCTAAATGTTCACAAATAATTTGTCCACTGTCTCCTTAGATTTGCATCTCTGTAGGTTCTATTAAAATCAGAAAACTAAAAATTAGTGACAAGAGTTTTTTTAGAGATTTTATACATGCAAAGAACACAGCAACGTCTTATGAAATCCCTGCTTAAAAACTGCCTGCATTTTAAATTTTAGAAATATTGATCAAAAATATTTTGCACAAATGTGTTTCTCATTTTCAAAGAGCTGTAAGTGAAAATATTTCAAAAGAATGACAATTTAGATCAGGCATTTTCTAATTAAATAAAAAGTATATAAAGAGAAGTAAAAGAGAAGCAAAATTTATCATTTCCTTTCCGTAGTTGATTTCTTAAGTGAATTAAAGAACAGGAAAAGCATTTTTCCATCTGTATCTGACAGGTAATTCCTCATAAACTCTATGAATGAAAACAAGTTATTCAAGTTCTTAATGAATATGACTTGAGATAAATTCATTCCTGGTGTCAATTTAGAAAAAAAATCAATTTTAAGAATGAAGGCTTAAGAAAATATATTTAAATATGAATTTAAATTTTCCTGAAGACTGATTCTAATGCTGCAGAATGCACACCAATCAGATTTTACATCTTGTGGGCTTTGTCAGTTCCAAATCTCAAATATCTATCTTTACGTTACTGAAATCTTCACATTTTGCGATTCCCTGAATAGTAGGATCTGTTTAAATACATATTTATTTTTAGCAGAAAGTGTTATTTAAATGATTATTTCACTACTTATTCCATAGATTCCATTCTCCTGTGGTGTAACTATCTAAAGAAAGATGATCAAATCCTCATTGAAAGTTTTTATCCTGTAAACACAAAACATAGAAAAGAAAGAAAACTCAGAGTAATTAAGATCTAAATATTATCTGAACATCAATGTTTGATGGTTATTAGAGAATGCAAGTTTTCAGTGAAACATGGTTAGACTAGATCAAATAAGACTACCATCTCTGTAAGCATTTGAATAATTCAATTTTCATGTAGCCTAAAAATTGGAGCCAAATTTCATTCAAGAAATTAATATTTTATATATTCTTTTCAAAATACTCTTCCATGGAATTAACCCGTTACTTCCAACAAAGAACTGAATTACACTGGGTAGCTGATTCATAAGATCACTGGATGTTAAGAGGTCCTTTAATACAGACGAAACACTTATTTCAGTTCTTTCAATCCTATATAATAAAAAGATAATTTTCTTCAGGAATAATGGAGATATTGATCAGTTTAATCAGATCAGTCATTCTGAAGGGAAGGACATGGACCTGCTGGAATGGGTGCAGTGAAGGGCCACGAAGATGATCAGAGGGCTGGAGCACCTCTCCTGTGAAGAAAGGCTGAGTTGGGCTTGTTTAGCCTGGAGAAGAGAAGGTTCCATGGAGACCTTATAGCAGCCTTCCAGTACCTAAAGGGAGCCTACAGGAGAGATGGGGAGGGACTCTTTATGAGGGAGTGGAGTGATAGGATGAGGGGAAACAGTTTTAAGCTGAAAGAGGGAAGATATAGATTAGGTATTAGGAAGAAAATCTCTACTGTGAGGGTGGTGAGGCACTTCAGTGCCTCAGGTTGCCCAGACAAGTTGTGGATGCCCCATCCTTGGAAATGTTCAAGACCAGGTTGCATTTGAGCAATTTGCTTTGCTTTGAGCAACCTGGCCTAGTGGGAGGCATCCCTGCCCATGGCAGGGGTTTGGAACTTGATGATCTTCCAACTCTAACCATTCTATGATTCTAAAAGTCAAGTCTGCCTTCTCCTCCTCCCCTGTTCTTGGAAGATGTACTGTTATTGGCAAAAAGACAGAGAAAGAATTTGTCTCCACAGCCATTTTGGGTATAGGGAATAGATCTAGAACTGCAAATTTTATCCTCTCATCAGCACAGGGAAAAATTAAAAAATTCTAATGGTGGAGGAAATGTATTACAGAAAAGTAAGACTTATGGCTAGGCTGTCCTATTACCTGTTGCTACAAAACCTATAGAGGTGTATAGTTGCAAAATCAAACATCTCAAAGGCTAAAAATGACAAAATTGAAATCCTAAACATTTTAATATACCCAAATTTTACTTATAATACTGTCTTACATGCATGATTGAGGACTGTTTCCTTATTCCCATCTTCCCTGTTAATCCCCCTTTCTGCTCCTACTATCCCTCTGTCTGATGTCCTACTACTATCTGATTCTTTTTTTTTTTCTTTTTCTTCCTATTTTGCCTCTGCCTCCAGTTCCTCCACTCTGCACCATGTCAGGCCCAGCCTGCTACCCTTTGCCAGACCCAGTCGTGCTGGTCTTCCTCAAGGTGTGATTGTCAGAGAGGAGGTGTTGCCGATACAGAGCAGAACCTGCCCCAAAACTCTGCGACTTCCAGGTTTCCTCTGCAGCTGGAAGGAGCAGTTGCAGCAAATATTGTATTACCTCGTAGTCATAATTGACACATGCCACAGAGAAGCTCTGAAACATTTTGCTGCAAAACTCCAAGAAGTCTCTAATGAATGTGGGAAATTGATTTCTACAGGCTTCATCAGAATATTCAAGTTTTCACGGGAGAAAGCAAAAGGCATATACCTGACAGCAGAATAATCAAGGTACCTAAAGTCCCTACTCCAAAGCACCATAAGTGAAAAAGTTTAAATTTAAGGATTATTTTAACATAAGAAAATCAGTGCATTTTCCTGGAGGCTGCCAAACCCTTATAGCAGCTTTGTATAGATATATATGCACACAGAAGCACATACATACACACCTATCTTCAGGCCATCCAGGAAAACATAATGCTCTAACATGGAACGTTGCTGAACTTATAAGCAGCCAACAGACAAAGGGTTTTAATTGTTACTATTATTATCATATCCCAGTACAAAGATTGCTGTAAGCATAAGCCTGTTCTTAAGCAAACCAATATAAAAATAATGTCTTTTTTTCTGTATAGAAGCAACTATAGGAGATTTTGAAAACAGAAGAGTCTACCTTACAAGAGTTTCATCCATCCAGTAATCTAAATATTGAGATTGGTCTCTCCTGTTGTCTACAAGCTGTTCATGCATGCTACTCTGCTGGAGCAGAGCTTTTCAACATTTATGGGCACAGTTTTAGTGATATGCACAAGGGAGCTGTTGTGAAATTCTCTTTGTTACCAGGAGGTTATTTTCTAATCTACTAAACACAGAAATAAAACTCTACTCATTGCACAGCTGTATTTTTCATTCATTTCAGAGAGCTGCAGGTTTCTTAATAGCCTCCGTGGCCTCCTCTGGTTTAAAGTCTAAAGTGATTACAGGAGCTAATCTTTCATATTTCCTTTAAACCTGGAGAGGAGGACATGAAGATATGAAATGCTTTCCAGTGTGTAATAAAACCCACATTTACATCGTCATTGGTGAAATTAGAGTGGGAATAACTGAGACAATAGCAATGTTGTCATGTATTTCACAGAATCACAGAATGATATGGGGTTGGAAGGTACCTCTGGAGATCATCTATCCAACCTCCCTGTCAGAGCAGATCCACCTAGAGCCAGGTTGCACATCTTGCTGATGTGTTTGAGAATGTATCTTTTAGCCTCAGTAGTGCCACACGTTTGAAATATAACTCCTGATGATTGGAGCCTGCCCTTTATGACACAGATCAGTTGTGATAAAAATGCTAGGAACTCAATGAAGAATATTGCATATGATCACTGTAGTTTTAATTTGACGTGAAAATGTTATAGTAAACAGTTTTTACATTCCTAATACTGGTGCTTTGTTTCTAAGAACCTTCACCTTGTTCTTGGTGTTATTATTTTGCTCCTTATTCATTTTATCCTCTGTTGAACAGACACATTAACAATGGAATATGCATGCCGTTCCATCATATTTCTCCAGTTACTTCTAGACAGCTCTAGTCTACTGTTATTCATGGTTGCTGTGTTGTAAATGATCATAGTCAATACAGACCCTATAACAAATTACTGTGCTAAATTACAAAATGTCAGAAACAGAGGATGAGCTTTGTTTTTCCACTTACAAGATTAAGAAAACTCATTTTCCCTCAAATACTTTTTCTTTTGCCTGTGATGGGAGAAAGAAAGGATTATTGTCTCAGTCTTCAGGTAAGATCTTCAGAGAGGGTGTGGACATTCTTTTGCTGCCACTGATGATACCGGTCTGTCTATAGATTAAATAAGACGAAAAGACCCCGTAATACGGAAGGGAAAATACTGGATGAGGTATAAGAAAGTTTGTCTGGAATACTAGCTGTAATCACAAGTCTATTTAAACTGGGTTTTTTTCCTAAAAAAATGAACCTATTTAGTTTTATAAACAAGAAGGTTTCATGCTATTGCACACCAAGTGGGACATGAAATATGGAGTCAGTGGTCACTCTAGGGAAAGCCACAGCAAAGAAGGATGAAACAAATAATTAACAAAGGTATAAGAAACGCTGTGAGGGCACCATGAAGGCCCTCTGAATGTTGTCAAAGACGTATTTCCAAACCAAGAAGAAAGTTTGGACAACACAAGGTAGTGGAACAAAAAGATAAATTAACATAACTCAACATAGGTTAAGATTTAAAACAGGTTAACTCCTTCTTAACATAGAGGGACTAGTTAAGAAGATGAGGAACCAGGGCAAAGTGAACAAATATTTCTATGCTCCCAGTAGGAATTATCACATAGAGTCATAGAATATCTCAAGTTGGAAGGGACCCATAAGAATCATTGAGTCCAACTCCCTGCTCCTAACAAGACTTCCTAGAAAATAATTATGTGACTAAGAGCATCATCCAGATACTCCTTGAATTCTGACAGGCTTTGTGCCATGACCACTTCCCCGGGGAGCCTGTTCTGGTGACTGACCACCCTCCCAGTGAAGAACATTTTCCTAATGTCCAATCTGAACCTCTCCCAGAGGAGCTTGATTCTACCCCAGAGGAGCTTCATTCCATTTCCTTGTGTCCTGTTGCTGGTCACCAGAGAGAGGAGATCAGCACCTGCTACTCTGCTGCCCTCCTTGAGGAACTTGTAGACTATGAAGAGGTCACCTCTCAGCCACTTATTCTCCAAGCAGAACAAGCCATGTGGCCTCAGCTGCTCCTTGTAAGTCTTGCCCTTGAGACCTTTTACATGATAACAGGCAAGATATATTCCTGTGGGGAAGACTTTTAATCGCATGTGTTGGAAAGCTGAGAGATCTGGCATCCAAACATACATCAGACATGTCAAAGATGGGATTAGTTGAAGGGTGTGTGATTCCAGGGTATAGCACAGCCAGCATAGATTCTGGGGAGCCTTGAACACAATGTTTCTAGCTAAAAATATCACAATTTAAGTAAAGGGAACAGGATTTGGTTCAAGGCTTCAAGAGACACCACAGGCATGGAACAGATCAGAATGCAGACGTTATGGCCACATGTATTTAGTAGAGAAAGCAACAAGGGAAACAGAAATGTAAGTTTTCAACATATAGACAGTTTGTGGTGTATAGAGTAGACAATGGGAAGCCTCTCATGTATAAGAGGCTTGCTTGCTTTCTGGAAGCTGTATCCATAAAAATGGGTATATATGTAATGTAATTTTAAGATAACACTAGTGAAACACATGAACTGTGGAAGCAACCTAGCTACTATTCAACTGACAAAATTGCAGTTCCACACCCCAAAACTCTACATTTGTATCTCTGTACAGAATTTGTATCTCTTCCAGGTTATGAATGTTTTTTAGTTCAGGTAAAGTTAAGCACAGCTCCAAAACAGGAAGGAACATGGATTGGTGCAGCATACAACCAGATAAGTGTTACTTTAAAACACTGGCCTCTGGAGACATTGTAGAGAGATGGTTAAGTAGTGTGCCAGTTATGCATTAAATTGCTTGACTGACAGATATGAATACAGTCTAATGATGCACATGGTCTGAACAGTTTGGGTTTGGCTTTTTTTTTCTTCAATCACATTCATTTTCAGCTTGCAGAACCTTGGGACAGATAATACAAACTGAAACAGTAAGAAGATAAAAATCAGGGTCTTTAATGAAGGAAGAAAGCAGTGAGACTCCTCCTGGAACAGGTCAAGGCTCCTTGGTGCTCTGTATGGCAGCAATAGTCAGCCTGAGCATACAGAAAGGGGATGGGGGATAGAGAAAGATTTACTGGTTATGTTGTTCTGCATGGACTGTTTCATCAATTTGCCTTTGGTGATACAGCAGATGTGCAGTCTGAGCAGAAGCTATTAGAATATATCATGAAGATGACCCAATTGAATGCACTGCTCATCTAACTGCAGATGCTAGCTCTGTAAGGTGAGAATAAGGCATATCCCAGGAAAAGCAGTGCTGTTGCCAGATGCAGTAACCAACTTCAAAGTATCACACAGATAGCTCTTTGGAACAGAAAAGACATGATTATGTGCTGCCATACCTTTGCTTCTGGGTTTGGGAGGCCCAATAACCTGAGACTCAACTGAGCAGGATGAGACGCTACAGAGAGCAAAGCAATTCATGCTCGAGAGGTTGTCTAGACCACAAGTGATCAGGTAAAAAACTAACTGTGAAGGAAAAACGTAACTATGCATACAAGGAAGCAAAAATTAATTCTAAAATACGGGAAATTCCATAAAAAAGAATAATAGAACAATACTTGAGAAGCTAATCTTCAACTGTATAAGGAATTCAGATTTGCAAAGAGCGAATGACAACAGAAGACAGCACTTCATTTTGTATAGTACTCAGGGAGCGTCCAATGGTTTTTCTTTCTGCCCTCCTGGTCTCTATAAATGTATGAATCAGACTATAAAAATGTAATAAAGTCAAAGATGAGGGTAAGGAAAGGCTTTGATATACTGTATTAGTCCCTTTTGTACTTTGCTCTTTCAATAATCAATTTATGGAGTGAAACCTTGACCTGGTGGAAAAATCCTACAAGAAACACAAAGCTCATAAATCTTGTAATAACACATATAGTAAAGGAATATGGAAGAAAGGGTTATTTATAAATCTGTAACATAGTAACAGTGATAGTGTATAATCACATTTATTATGGAAAAAAGATAACAAGTAATAACATTTATATATGGGAGAGTTGTTTCTTCATTATTCTCTGCTTCTGCTTTTGTCATAGACACTCAATAACCTGCAGTTCTAAATATAATAAGACAAGTTATTTTTCTCAGAAAATCTGATATGATGGATTTCAATTGACTATAATTACTTAATCTTGAGTGATTTAGTTATTTGTAGAGTAGTTACATCTTTGTAGAAATAAAAAAAATTCATTATGATTTATTAAGAGTAATTAGTAGCTGATTAATTAAAGAAACCCTTAATAAGAATGACCCTCTTTTATCAGGTTTCCTACCTTCAGCTACAGTCTTATTCATTTACAATACAGATACTTAAGATTTTACTGATATATTGCCATATAAGACTTGGAATAGTTCATGTCACAATTAGAGGAATACAAAACCACTCTGATAATTTGAAGAGAAATATTGTTGGAAAACTACTGACAGTGTGATGGCCAAAAATCATTAACAATCTGGTGCTTATTTTTGAACAGGTGTACAATTTAATTATCAAAGCCAATGGGCAGCATTAATGCCAATTTCAGGGAAGCAAAATGCAGCTCGGGGTTCTGAGCCAACAAGCGAATAAATATCTCATTTCAGTTAGACAATCTAAGATAATCAGGAGTAGTCAACAGTGCTGTGAGAAATACTACAGGCAAGAAATAAAAATGGTACTTTAATTCTCTGTGGTAAAAATAAGCAGTACTTGTCATAGTGATATGTTCCTGCCAGAGTATTTTGCCCTTCATTAGCCCCTGAGATAAATCTAGATCTCATGCAGAATTGCAAGGGGAAAGACATAAATAGATAAGACACCCATACTACATGCTATTCTTTGGACTCTTTTCCTTTTTTATTTAATTATGTTAAGTGACAAGCTTCTGAAGTTTTGAGTGATTTATCCAAGAAAACAAATATATGAGTCTAAAAGATGCAATTTCCTTAGGTTCTTAGAAAGAACCCACTTAGATGCTGATATGAAATAGCTTTTACTTAACTCCATTAATTTTTTTAATACTATTAAATTTTACAGAAAAATAAATTAATTTAACTTTTTTAAAAAAATATTCTAGTAGAAATGGCATTAGTATTCTTGGACATTATTCATACGAAGAAAAAAGTATACCCTTTGGTAATACTAAAAAGTGAATAATGAATTTAAATTATATCCTCAAAAAAAGACAGATCTTTTTCTGAAAGATTCTTCCATCTTAATTTTTAAAGATTCTTTAAATTTTCTAAGTTATTTTATTCATAAGATCAAATATTTTTCTACACTTTTTAATAGGTAATTTAAAAAACATTCTTCCACCTCCAGTCTAGTATCATATATCCAAGTCAAAATCATTATTTATTCACAGAGTGTTTTCACTTACATAGCTTTCTTATGCATGTTCAGAACACAGAACTAAATCTTCAACTAATGGATCTGAAATGAAAAGTTTTCCTCAAACTTCCATTGGTCAAATTTTAATACTTGAAAGCCTCACTGGTACTTTGGGGATTAAGTAGCATGCAATTTTTTCCTTTTGTCAGATCATGATATTTGTACTGTCAGGTCAAAATCGCAAGAAATTTGAACTTAGATTAAAAGTAATCAAATCTGAAATCTTTTCTTAGGCATTTCTGTTTAACATAAAATATAAATCCCATTACATTTATGGGCAAGACTTGTGGCACTTATAAAGTATGGGCAAGGTCTAATAAGTTTAAATAACCAACCATTCCAAACGGTCTGCATAGGTCAGTGTTCTCTGGTCTGCAGTAGAATTAAATAAAGAGAGATAACTCAGCCACATTAGATGCTCCATATACATTGTGATTTACAGTCTGGTTCTCCTGCTGCTGTTATAGTTGAAAAAAAACCATTATTGAAGCTGGCAATTCATGTTATTAAAAAAATGCAAAAAAAAAATTAAAAGAGAGAAAGAGACAGAGAGGGAGAGGGACAGAGAAAGAAGAAAGAGAGAGTAAGCGATGGGGAGAGAGTGATGGGAGGGAAGAGAGCAAGAGGGGAGGGGAGCCTGAAAGACAGGAATGAGCTAACAGTACTTCTTTCTTAGCAGCTCTCCATTTTTATACTCTTGCCTTGATCTGGCAGAACCGGGTTTTATCAGCTTTCAGGACACATTAAAAAATACAATGTTCAGCCCTTAAATGTTCAGCCAAGGCAGCTCTGTTACTCTGAATTTATAAGGCTAGTGTGAAACATACTACATAATTTCTATACTTATCTTTTTTAAAATTAAAAATATTTTGA
The DNA here is from genome assembly GCA_033628505.1 of Tringa tobata. NCBI lineage: Eukaryota > Metazoa > Chordata > Aves > Charadriiformes > Scolopacidae > Tringa > Tringa tobata. The sequence goes on along the minus strand of JAHREE010000339.1, from coordinate 653,767 downwards.
AGTGCATTTAGGCAGATGTTTGTTTTCACATGGTTGCACGCTGACCAATTAAAGAAATTATTTCTATACACTATATTGTCCCAAAATGTTCCTAGAAAATATGTTGGAGGACAGCTGTCAAGTTTAAGACTGCATGATATTTATAAGTTTGTCAAGGGTTTTTTAACTTCTTTGTTAATGATGTGGAAGTTTTCCTACATAATTGAAAGATGTTTTAATGCAGTAACATGGTCCTTATCTAAGGAAAGGATCTCATTCAAATCACAGACAGAAAAAGAAACATTCTGGACAAACTTTGTTCCTCCCTTTCTATTAACAAAAGAGTCTAACAGATAAGTTAGCAGGTATGTTATAAACAAAACAAAACCAAACCCCAAATGTAGATTATAAAAATATCTGAAACATATTTTGGTATATTTTTTTTCCATAGCATATGAAATACAGAACTGAGGCTTGATATATAAACCTTTTATACCTTTATTCTATCCAGGCAAGCCTGTTTAAAAAAGGAATCCCTTAATAGTAAACTGGGTGAAAAAATATTATGCCAAAGTGACAACCAAAGTCAGACTGGGGCAGACTCTTCTCATTGGTGCCCTGGGACAGGACAAGGGGCAATGGGCACAAACACGGACATGGGAAATTCCATCTCAACAAGAAATTCCATCTCAACCTTTCAATATCTGAAGGGAGCCTATAGGAGAGCTGGCCAGGGACTCTTTGTCAGGAAGTGTAGTGGCAGGACAAGGGGTAATGGTTTTAAATTGGAAGAGGGGAGATTTAGATTAGATACTAGAAAGAAATTCTTTGCTGTGATGGTGGTGAGGCACTGGAGCAGGTTGCCCAGGGAAGTCATGGCTGCCCCATCCCTGGAAGTGTTAAAGGCCAGGCTGGATGGGGCTTTGAGCAACCTGGTCTATGGGAGGTGTCCCTGCCCATGGCAGGGGGGTTGGAACCTGATGATCTTTAAGGTCCCTTCCAATTCTAACCATTCTATGATTCCTGTTCTATCCTGACCACTCGGTTTACATCAAGGAAGGTTAGAGATGGTAGTGCCACTGTCTAATATTATTTTTTATGAATATCAACTCTTTATGGTCATATATCTATATCAATTCCTTGTATGTTCATCTCACTTCCAATCCACCATTATTTATATAACTTTCACAGGAGATATCTTAGTTTTAGAAAACACTTGGAGAATATTTAGGGGTTCAAGAAGTACATTTTGACAGCTATTTCACAACCTAACAGAGGCAACATCACATAGCTTTTTATATAATTGTGAAATATCAATCCCATTTTGCTCTCAGATTTCAGAAAACGAACTGTTCTCTTAAATCAATTGATGAGCTACTAAGAAATATACACTTCAAGCAACTACACTGTGACTGCCTCCTAAACTTGAGATAGAGACTTTATATTATTTTAAACAAAATAATTTAATATGCTACAGTTGTGCCACTATTTGCTCCTTATAACAGCTATGCTTTACAAGAAAAACAGACATTATGGATAAATCAGTCTCTTTAATTATTGTTCACTTTATGGAGATAGAAAGACTAGAGTCACTAAGTATTAAGATGATGAGTTCAACCAAAATTTGGTCTAACATAACACCAAACCTCCCCCTTTTTTTACCTCTTTCTACCTCAGACATTTTTTGTCTTCCAAAAGGGCTTTTTAATCTTCCATGAGACAAAGCCTATATGTTTTGGGAGCCTTACATTTGTTGACTATTGTAAGCTCTATTAATTAATTTTGAAAATCACTACTTGTAAATGATACAGTAATATCCAAATTAAACCCTTTAAATAACCTATTCTGTAATTAACGTCATAAGTTACTTGATAGGAATGTTTCATTCTTTGGTAGAGTGCTTGTGCCTATTTTTCAGGAATTTATTTCCTTATGTTATATCTTGTGTGTGTGTGTGTGTTACAATGAAGTTTATTCAAAGTATTTTTTAAGGTTGAATATGATGAGCTTTTTCAGAGATTTTTTTTTTAATATTTCTATTTAATATCTCAAATAAAATCTGGCTTTCTTCAATGACCTTTCTTAGAAAGGTTCACCTCTAGATGTAATCTTTGTGCTGGGAACCTATCATTAGTCACAGAAGTCACATTTGTATTCACATTAGATTAACAATTCAAGTAAGAAATCAGAAACTTTTTGGGGAGCATAAGACATCATTAGGGGATGGCAGCAGTGGAAGTAAGAGAAGAGCCTGCAATATGCTTTCTTATGTTTTTTCAATATAAAACCATGCAACAAATACAAAAATATTTTCCCATGATGTGATGCAAATATACTTCAACAACAACAGAAATACAAAGAGTTGGGATTTTGTTCTTGGTATTACAAAACCCCTAATAATTCTGAGACAAAACAAAGCCAGCACCCCAGCTATTCCAAAAACATTTAGCTCTGAAGAAGGCAATCTTAACCATAATAACTTAATCAGACAGTCTGGCAGTTTAATGCCTAAACACAGCTATTATAGTAGAATAAAGAAAAAACAACAACCCAAAGCCTAGCCTTCTCACTCAGCTGGCTGAGTGGTGTCGCTCCTGACAGTAATTATACAGTGCTCTGCTACATGCAGCACATAATTTTGTGTTTAGTTGATATTTGTAAATTACAAAAAAGCCAACCCAGCAGCCATAGTTTTGAGTCATACATTTTAATCATTGTTTACTGCAAGCATTTGCAGCTCATATTAATTTTAAAGAATTTCATAAGCACTACATTCCTAGTGATAAAAATTTAATTAAAAAAACCCCAAAGCCACAAAAAGAGTTACTAAAGCAGCTTAACATATGCAGATTTTTTTAAATTTTTTTTTCCCAGTGCTCAGGGTTTGGTGACAACCTACAGCATACTAAAAAATATCACTCTGGAGTTTATATGGCAGAAAATCACAAGAATCCAAGCCAAAAATCACTGAAAACTCAAGGAGTATAACTGATTTTGCAAGCTACACAAAGGCTGCCTACTGTCCATTCTGTGAGTCTTTGTTAAGCCAACAAAATACCCCAGTCCAAGAGAACTAAAAATTTGACTGTTCACACCATAAATTATATCTTTATGAAATATTCCCATGGATTTTTCTCAATGTGTCCAATTGCCTACATATTGCAACTGAGAATTTTTTAGCACTACTAGGAAAATCATTGCTACATTCTGATGAGACTTCAAGATATCTCTAATGTAAAAAAATAAAAAAAAAAAAAAAACCCTAAAACAGAGCTGCAGATCAGCTTCCTGTTAGTGCTGTGAATGTTCAAGAAAGATCTTTAGCTTTTGAACCTGAATGAAAAACAATGAGAAAGTAGAGTATGTTACAGGAAGTCCCTTCTCATTTTAACCTCAAACTGTATCAAGTGTCAGAACATATGACGTGTTACATAAAGATATGTTGATGAATGTATCATCGTATATTGTAACAAGTTTAGCCTTTAGTCATTTGGAACACGCTTCAGACAAGCTATGGAGGCCAAGTTATATTTTGACTGGGGTGAGTATGAGTGTCTTAAAGCTATGCAAGTATGCTTTTCTTCATAACCTAGTTTCCTACAGATGACAGGACAGAAAACATTCTACTTGTTTTTCCAGCCAGAAACTCTGAGACCAAAAAGCTCAGGAGAAGAATTGGTTCTTATCTATGTATTTATCAAAAGAAAAGAGAGAAAAAAAAATGCTGACAGATTTGACCATTTAAATTATTTGAAGGCACTTGAGCTGTATAGTGAGCATTTCAATACATATTCTACTTCTCTTTGCTTACATCTCAAATGAATTTCTTCAGTGTTACTTTCCTAATGGCTAAAATGAAAGAGGTTTGAGGGTGACCTGCTGTAAGAAACAGATCAAAATTGAAAGGGAGAAATTTTTCACTGACAAAAAGTTACAGGCTGGGAGACCATATATTTCTTGTTTTTTTCTCAATCACCAAAGTATCTCTAAAAATCATGCTGGTAGATAATTTATAAACTACAGCCAAACGTCTTAGCAAACGCTTTTCATGGAGTAGCAGTATAAAAAAAAAATATCTCTGGTTATCTATTCAATTCATTTGCTGCCAAATAACTCCATTGTAGTAGAGATAATTTAAAAATAAACATGTACTGATTTGTGATTCAAAAATATGACCAATAGTGCTAGAAATGAGCTTTTTTTTAATTTCTGAAATATTATTACAATTACTATTTACCAAGTAGGACATCTTCCATACTTGAATACTCACACTGAATATGATTCAACAGGCAGGAAATGTTACCACAGAACAGGGGGTGGAGAAATGCACTGAAGTAGGGGCTCCAATATTTGCTTTCCAGGTTCACAGCTGAAACAGCAAATCACTAATGTGAGTAAAGCAGAGCAGGAATCCAACCCATGGCCTCCTGAGGATGATTTTCATCACTGAGCTATCACAAGATGACTGGAACACATAGGAGATTTCAGAGCACAATACTTTTGTAAGAAACAGGTACTGTTTAGGAACATGAGTAGCTCCTAATTGAAAATAATTAACAAAATTCCAGCCAATAAATTACTTCCAGATATATTTGCAAAGATATACCCATTATTTGATTAATGATGTGGGGCTGATTGACAGGACTTTGGTATACAAGAACACACTATGTCTAGTATGATCCTGTCTGAGATTGTTATTAACAGATTACATTTGATAATCAGTATTATTTATCTGAAATGCTGTATTTACTCATATCTACCTCTAGCCTTGAGAACAGTTCATAATACTTTTTGGTTTGTAGTGTCAGTTTCCACTCTTGTTTCCCTTTCCCCCCCTCCCCACTGCCGCTCCCTGCCCCATTTTCTAAAGGACCTAGTCTTGGGTTAAGTTTTGTGTGAAATTCTTGCTTTCTTTGCTTTCTGCATTTTTGAGGTTCATTTTTTATTCCAATTTTGACATGAATAATTTCTTGGTACTGTTAGCTATGCACTGTTATAATAAAATGCAACGTTGTGAAGAAGCTAGTTATTATAACTTCCTTTATAAATTCAGGGTGAAAGTCCCTTCATCAATCCTTGCTTCAATTCCCATAAAGAACCCATAGTTTTCACATTAGTGTTTAGTCTAATTAGAGGATAGTAAGAGCAAGGGAAATAAAACACAAAAGGGAAAAAAAAATTCTCTTAGAACTAGAGAATTGGACACAATGTAAGAAAGAAAGTGTTTCTAAAAATAGTAGAAATCTGCTAATACCATCTGAAAAATGGCTTAGAAAATACTTGTCTGTGTTTTTCTTACCTTCCAATGCAAGTACTTCCATACTAGATTTCCATACCAGGAAACTATTTGTTAGCAACCTTATGCAGTGAACAACTAACACGAGGGGGTTCAATCTACTGGTGATATACAATGTAGCACTGAATCTGATTAATATGTCCAAATGTCAGTTTGATTTTTCCCTTCATCCTTCTGAAAGCGTAATTGGAAGGTACTAGAAAAAGATTGGATGTTTTCCTTTCATAGTCTTTCAACTTTCTCTACTTTGCAAGTGCAAACATTTAATCTAAATTATTTAGATGACTGCCTCTGTTATAAATTAGAAATGTCAAAGCAAAGGAAGGTTATAAAGCTATAAATATGATAGTAGTGTTGAAATATCTAGCTGGAAGTAAAATTTGGATGTCAGGTCTTTCTCAACAGAAGATAAAGGATGTTCTGAAAATGAATATTGCTTGCTGGGAAAAATGTATAGAACAGTTCTAATTTGTTGTTCACATAGGCCTAGAAGCACCACGTAGCTCTAACCTTCCTCTTTAGTGTGAGCTCTTATTTGACTACAAAATTCCTATAGGCCAATACACAAGTTCAATCAATTTCTGACTAAACATAGGAAAATACTGATTGATGAACATCTCCATTTTACTTTTATTTTACTGTTTATCCCAGTGAAACAGTTCTCTCTCTCAGCAAAAATTTCCATCAACCCAAGTTTCATGCCATTACTTTAAGTTCTGTGTAGCCCCTCCATTGTTCATTAAGTAGAGCAAGACTTCTGAACCTTGTGTCAGAGAAGTGTCATTAGAAGCAATGAGACCTCAATTAGTCCTATACTATAACCATCTACTACATCCCTACAGAAATGGTTTCTGTTCTCCATAAATCTGTAGTCCCAGATTTGTTCCAAGGGGGCAAGTCAGTTTTGCAATTCTTGTGAAACATAAGACTCAGGAACTTAGATTTTTGGAAATTACTGCTTTGAATGGTCACTTTAAGAAAGATAAGCCTGCTTGAATTCTGGCCCTGCTGAACTAATTGACTTCAGAATAATAGGATTTTAACCTGTGTTTTTACAACTGACATTTCCCTTTTAGCTTGTTTTGTTTCTCAGCCTAGCTCAATAATAAAAATGTGGACTACCAGAATGCATATATTCCTTCCATGTTGGAGGAAAATGGAGGTCCTTTTTGTATTTTACATTTGCATTTAAATTGCTGCTATAGAATATGGAGAACATATTATTATTTAACTTCTTTCTTTTATTAAAAACTCATACTATCAATATTCAGTTATTGTGCTTCCTTCAGTATTAGCACGGCAGTACAGTGAGTCAATTAGTCATGTTGATAAAATGTGACTGTTCCCTGAAAGATAATTATTGAGGAGGAAATTACAGCTTATAAGCAAAATATTAACTTTTCTTCCTGAAAATTCTTTAAAAAATTGATCCCTCTCTATAAAAGATTATTAGATGACTTTAATTTTCTCATGTTTTTCCTTTATTTATGCTAAAATTGGAAAACCATCATTTTTCCAATCTACACTTTATAGTGTTTTAAGAACCTGTAATACAAATAACATTTTTACTCATTAGTTTTGTATGCTCATTGAAAGCTGATGTGAACATGTGGCTTCCAGTTTATGAAACCAACAGAACTTATTTACATTACTAGTTCAGTACATGTTTTAAGAGGACATTTTTCATCATCCCAATTCCCTGAAACAAAGCTTACACTGGGCACTATATCAATCTTTACAACATTCTGATGAATGTTGTCTAGAATTAGGAAGGATCATCACTTTAATAATGTAAATTTAAATTTCCATGAAAATATTGCTGAGTGGTTTCCTTTCTTATAACCTATGTTTATACAGTTCGTTATGACTGTACTTTTTAAAAAGTGAAGTAGGGGAGAAAAACCTTTGACAACACATTAAGACTAAACAAAATCCCTATCCATTTGTACATCATTTGTTTTATCATTAACCTTGCACTTAAATTAAGAACTGCAGATTAACTAAGAATAGTTAATGTCAATTTTATGCTTATGTGAAGCTAGAAACCATTAGCAAATAATAAAATGTACATTCCATTGCACATAGCCAACCTCTTTCCTTTCTCTATTCCTTAGATTCTGCTACATTTAGAGTCTAAGGTGGGGGGAGGGGAAGAGGAGGAATAAGCTAAAATAAAAACCAGAGATGATAACTATATCAAGTACCTGCTCTTGCCTTCTTACTTTAATTTTAAGAAAGAAGTTTTAGAATTTTAATATCATCACTTTAATAATATTTTTATCTTTTTTCCTATTTTTTTCGTCTTTTTTTCATTAGTTTTTGTGTTCTACATTTTCAACAAAGACGTCCATATTCACTTGCTGACAATGGTACAAACAAAACACAAGATCATTTTGCTATAGAAAGCAAACTAAGATATAAAATGCAAAATGTTGCCAGTTCAGTTGGATTTACAAAATGGTTATATTTGCCAAACAGTTTGCCAGAACGCTGGGCTTATGAAGCCTTCCATCCCTAACCTCATTACTAATTAGGTCACATTGACAGATATTTTGTGATAATAGCAAGGGATTCAACACCATTACAATGGTTCTGTATTGTTTTAAAGATATTTAAAAACTGTGATGAAATAAAATAATTTTAAGTGGATAAAATGTGGCTCACTCCTGTCTACCATATAAATGTCAGACATGGCTATTAGCTATGTCTCAGGATTCATACAGATTCTCCCAGCATACATGTGCTTTTGTAACAATATAAATGAGATGGTCAAGTTAAACTGTCCTTATTTTACTTCTTTACTTCCCCAAGGGAAAGAATAGGTTTACCTAATGCATCAATAGCTTAAATGTGTTCTTATATACCTAGCAACAGGTCGCCATGATGAAAAAATTTACTAAATTTTACTGATACTATAATAAGTTCTAAGCCTACAGAAGGCTTCAATTTATTGCTGTCTGACTTTTGCAGCACACTTTTCTTCCAGAAATTAGTATAAAATGCTAAAGCATTAGTGAAAACTAGTCTTTTCTGAGATACAATTTTTTTTAAAAAATACATCTTACTAACACTAAACACAAGAAAGCAGTTAATTTTCTTAGCAGCAAATATTAAGAAATTTCAGAAATCATTAACAACGTGAAAGGAAGAAACTTCTACAGATAATGCTTCATGATTGCATGAGAAGAACAGATGGTAGGTGCATACAGATGCTGCTGAAGGCAGATGACTCTTGCTCAGTTTTAGGTCTTGAAGTAAACAATAATCTAATTAATGGCAATGGATTGTCATTGTAATGAGAGTAAACAGTAAAATCAAACTAAAGCATCATAATTTTCAGGACCAGATGCATGCTCTAATCAAACTAAACAATACTAATTATTATATGTAAATTTTGATAGCATCAAGTTAAGACAAAGTATAAACTGAATTGTTATTATAGCAGCTACAAGAAATATTTCTGCCCCTTGATATGCAAAAAGCTAAAGATGCTGTATGAGATAATAATGACACAAAAATGTATTTCTCAAAAAAGACCCACACAAAGTATGACTATTGTATAGTCATACTCTACTAGTTATGATTACATACGAAGGGAAATACAGACTTCTGCTAAAAAAAACCAGAAATATAAATAGTTGTTGGGAAAGAAGAGTTGAAAATCAAATGAATAATGCTACAGTGTAACATCTAAGATCACCATAGGTGATAGATTCTGGTGATCTATCACCAGATAGATCTGGTGATCTATCATTACCCAGCAAATAAATAGAAAAGCTAACAGAGATATTTTACACACAGTACTTACTGAAAATACAATTTTACCTGAAGGGTTTACTTTGATATTTTTTTCCCTTTCCTTTGTCAGCTAAAATTCTAGATAAAAGTATTAGTCCAATATTGATATAAAAATTGCCTTCTAGCTCACTTAGCTTGTATAAGGTCAGTACCCACTATTTCTCTTGAAATTCGAATTAAGTCAATATTTTGAGTTATTACTAATTAAAATCCAACTAACCAAATAAGCAAACAAAACCCTAAAACCTTCTTCTATGTTTGTGGAAGTATAAGCAAAATGGATGAGAGAAAGACATTCTATTGTCTCTGCTTGTTGCTTTGAATGTTTCTTCCCTTACATTTTCTCTTTCAGTTTGGCACACCTTGCCTGACAGAAGTGATAGGCACAAAAATGTAACTAAGTATTACATCAATCTGTTATCAGTGTTCAATTCCCATTTCAAAAATGTCCATACCTCTGAAAAATTAGTACTATGTTATTCAGCCCTTCATTATAGGCATCTCAGTAATAGCTCCTCATATTAATTTTGAATGACAGCCTCTAATGAAGGGCAACTCCATTAAAACGGAGCAGTAGATGTGTTTACCTATGAAATTCATTTAATATTTTGCAGACGGAACATTTAGTCTTGGACAATAGACAAAAATGATACAGTAAGCATCCATGATTTGGACAGCTGCAGAAATGATGTCTGTTTATTTTGACTTCAAGGTAATTGTTTTGTTCAGAACATAAACTCCAGGATGCTTTTTTTTTTCCCCTGAGAGACAAATTCACTTTGCATGCACCAATAGTTCGTATTGACCATAGAAAAGTCTATACAATGATATTGTAAATCTAGACTCTTGTTCCACCTCTAATCCATCTTGCCATTTCTCTCAGTGCCAGAGCCAGGTCTCTTCCTCCCTGACTATAACAGAAGCAATATTAGCCCTAATCCCATTATTTGGTAGAAGGTATCAGTTTCTAAGCTTCAGAGTTTCATATAAAAAAAGGAACTTATGTTTTACTCTCACATATTATGGAAATAATGAAGACATCTCTTGGCCTTCATCTTTTATAGCACTGGAATGTGAAGCCTGACTATGATTTTTCAGTATTTTCAGTATTTTTAATGAACAACAGTTGCCATGACCAATACAAGTGAGAAAAAAAATTATCAAAAATTATTTATATGAAAGTTTAGTGATCTTCAATAAATAAAAAGTGACATTAAATGTTGAAACAAGTAGATGGAAACCCACAGAAAACAGAAAAAGGAAAATTACCTTTGTTTGAGATTACAACTGACAAAGCTTAAAGAAGTTCCTTGGTTAAGATAAAAATGCATTAGTTTGACCAAATCAATGGTATTAGGCTTGCTTAAACTAGATATGAATTTAGCCATTTCTTTTACTCTCTTCCAATATTTCAGCATATTAGAAAACTTATGTTTAGAAGTGAATTACACTCTTCAGTAAAGGAATATATCACTAACCAATACTGTTTTACGTAATAACAACACATTACAGAAGTTCTAGTAAAAAGAAACACAAAATTTCTATTACTGTAGATAAATCTTAGATCTACAGGTTTATACTACCAAAATTTGAACTTGAAGAGACATAAAGCAGTGTATTGGAATAGACAAGGCTCTCAAAGCATTTACAACCACTTTATCTTCACAATAGACATGAACAGCAAAAGTCATTTATCAGTGAACTAACAAATTGATGTGTTAGAGCGGTAATACAAAAATATATTTCTTGGTAACACTGTTTCCTAGCACAAGGAAAAGAAGAAAACATGGATAATCAAGCTGTAACGTACAGAACAAATATTGAACTTGAAAATCTTAAACACAAGAGTAAGAAAAGTGTGAACTTGCAGCAGTTAGATATATTATATTTGAATTTTTATGTCATAAACTGCAAAGCAACATTTGTTTTATATGCAATGAGCAGATTTACATGAAACTAATGTTCTACAAAAAACGAGGTTGGAAAACTAAGACAGTGTGAACTACAGCTGAGTCTTAACAACTAAAACCACAGTATTTAATGCTTTATGAGGGATGTGATTAAAAGTAAGCAAGCAAGCAAAGAAACAAATGTAATAATCCTAAAGCAGAAATTACCATTAGAACAGGGGAAGAAGAAATCATTAATGCATTAAATTAGATAATGTGTTAAATGCACGACATGAAGGAATAAATAAGGTCCAAACATTTCTTCAACCTAAGGACTTAAACTGTAATGCAAAAAGCACCCTGAAATATACTGAAAACACTATATAACTCATTATCATCTTATGTCAAACAAGGTGTTACTAGAAGGAATTGTTATGGGTATGAAATGCGCATGGATAACCATTATTTGGGGAAGGCTATTAAAAAGGGAAGTGTTATAATCCATGAAGTCATCAGAAAAAAATAGCATAACTCCTTGCAAATGAAAATTTCAATTCTGAAAAGTTTTGTTATAATCAAGACTGTTTTTCCTTGTGATTTATAATTCAAAAAAAGAGCAGACCTTAAGACACTGATGTATTCAGACCTCTTACCTTGAGCAGGAGATGATTCTTTGGTGGCAATTCGTTACCCTTAAAGGTTTGGAAAATATATGCTGATTTTAGGGAAGCCTGGAAAATCAGCTGTTGCACACATTACCTAAGATGAATTATTTCAGAGGTTAGAACTCAGGTTGCAAAAGATCTAGATTCAATTCCTCCCTTGTCTAAAGGGATTTGATCCACATTTTCCATTTAATAGGACTCTAAGTTATGAAGTAAATGTCTAAGTAAAGTAAAATTGATAGACAATGTGTGAGAATATTTTGATTCTGTAATGAATAAATTAAAATCTAGGGCAAGAGTAAACAGAAAGTCCATGGCTAATGCTACTCTTCTAAAAGGACAGATTCTTTGACTTTTTTCATGAGAAGGATGGTCTCACTCTTTTACATGAAATTATTATTTGACTTGATTATAAACAAACAAAAGTGGGTAAGGAACTTCAAGTCTGCTCCCTCTTTGCCCAAATTCTGTTTTCAAAAAAAATGTTTTTTTTTGTTACTAGTAAATTGGAACTTCAGTAAATTTGATGCAAAATAGAGTGAAGAAACTATGCTAATAAACTTTTCTCATCAAAATGCCTGTGACAAAAATTAGGCATGAGAATATAGACTACGCTAAAAATTAAAAGTTAAAAAAGTTAACCTTATTAATGGATGAGGGAAAATGTCCCTTGGGAAAAGGTGTTAACAAATAGCTTCAGTGGCTTGAACAGAATAGATACTATCTATATGCACTAAATATTTCTCCATGAACTTAGAGACTGATTATGCTTTTCTTTTCTTAGACAGAATTATCCAGCTATTCAGTGAAAAGTTTTATTAAGAACAAAAAAAAAGAAAACCATTCATATATTCCTACACGTGGTCAGAAATATTTCAGCAGGAGTACTTAAAGTATATTTTGAATCAATTACAGTCAATTAAAAGTGTACTTATCAGAAATGGGTTCAAGTCGTTAACCATTAAGTTTTTTTTCTAGTGGTTCAGCTATTCACATGATTACTTTTATTTGCTTTAGACTGGCATTTTCTGTCATTTACAAGCACCACATTGGTTATTAACTTTTATAGCCTATATGTTTGATTTACAGATATACAAGAAACTTAATTTTTTCTCCGAATTCCACAAATTTGATTATCAATCTTAAATCTTAAAAAATAATGTGACTTTATTTTTTTCAACCTAGAACACCTCTATTAATCTTCATAACTCTATACAACTATGCTGCTTTTACAAAGCTGTTAAATGCTTTTTTGATCAATTGCAAAGATACAGCATTTGTAGAATCAGACATGATAAATAATTCCAAGTGTAGAACAACAGTGACTATAACTAAAAAAGCTACTGAAACAATTCAGCTTGTCCATTGCATTGCTGAAACTTAACAGAGGGTCTAAACTTATGAAGTCCTGAAATTTTTTTCTCCATGCAATTCTAAAAAAAATATGTAAACACTTTGATACATAAAAGATAATAAAATAATGAAAGGAATTAAAAAGGGCACTCATTAGCCATATTAGGGAACATGAAATGTTCTTATTATGAGACTGAGTATTGTTAATGTAAACACTGCCTCACTGCAACAATGATTTCAAATAATTTTGTTATATTTTAGAAAAAGCAATTAAGATTTAATGTACAACCTGATTATGCATTCATGAGGCTTGATTAAAGCCAATTTTTCTTTTAATTCCTTTGTGACACAAAGAACTTAGCCAGTAGACCATGGAGAGTTTTTTTATACACTCTTCCCAGACAATTCATGCAATAAAGCTGGAAAAAAGTTTATTAAAAAAAAAATAAAAATCCAGACAAGTAGAAAATTCAACCTCCAGCCCAATTATAAGATGATGGAAAGAAGTTTCTTCCTTGATGAGATTTCTGCTATTTATGTTTCAAAACCTCTGTTAATCATGAATCTTTGTCTGCAGTATAGGTTTGTAGCAAACACTAAACAGAATCCCCATGCACACATGTAAATCTATTCTCATCGACGAAACACAGCCATACATTTTTAATAGCAAACACACTCAGTTAAAAACTGCTCTATTTTATACTAGGATTAAAGACAAAAGCTATGAAAGATAAACTATTCAATACTCTCTCCTCACCATAAACAATCAACATCCACAAATTTGTAACAGACTGCTGAATGTGCAAAGAGAAACTTGTTTGATTTATTTTCAGGATTTTTTGTTTCTTATTATTCTACTCCAGTTCTTTGCTACCTGACTTTTTTAATGAAAAGTCTTACTGCATTTATGATTTTCTGTCATAAAAACATCAACACAGAGAAGCATCTCTGCATTTTTCACTAGAACTTTTATTAAAATCTGATATCAGCTCTAGATCGCTAAAGACAACATATTATAAAACTTACACAGAATTTAAAAACTTTGATCTTTTAGGATAAGTAAGTCAAATGACATTTGCATGACAATTTCTTTCTTAAAATCCTACCTGAGAGTAAGATTCAGAGTGAATACAGAAGTTAAAGGACACAGGAAAATCTGTAGCTTTCAAACATTCCAATACATAGTACAATTCTAAGGTAGTACAGGTTATTATGCTTATTGAAATGCAGTACTATATGTTTGAAGCTCAGGTACTTTTCCATTGGGTTCAAATGTCACATAAATGTTACACAAGGGGACATTTTTTTGCAGAATGGGAAGAATAAGGAAGTAAGAAATAACTGGGAAAATCCTTCAAAGTAAAACTTTTCTTCACAGAGAAATTTGGAACAATTTAATTTTCAACTATCAAAGAGTTATTTTGGTAGTTTCTATCTAATATTTCAAGTTTTCTACAAAAGTATTTAAAAGCAAGTTATTAAATGAAATTATTATATACCAACACTTCCTTTCTTATCCTGCCCCTCTCCAAATAGGCTGGAAATGTCAAAAGTTTGTCATACGTACAGAGTGACTTCTATAAAAAAATAAGCTTTAAATAATCGTGTCTTGATTTTCTATTCTAAAAATTTACTCATGAAAACATAAATACTATTTCTGAATTCTGGATCCAAGTTACAACTGCTACCATTTTAGGAATCTGAAAAAAGAATAATAAACTTGATCAGGATATTCATTACATATAAATGAATGTGAAACACAGCAAGTTGAACCATTTTTGTACAATCCGCCTTAAAATTTTACACAGTTCAAGTGGTTGTAATGCCAAAAAGTCAAAAGTCGGACTGAAAGTGTATGAACATACAGGGGTAACAATCTACTGAGAGAGTAAGAGTACATCATGTGCGAGCAGTAAATTATACTGAAGTTCAGAGTTACCTCACAGAAAGCAACACACTAGTCAGTGCTCACAGGTGCATTTCATGGACTCTGACTCTGAGCTCAAGGAAGAAAAATATTTTAGTATACATGTAAAAATATATAAATGGTTGGCTATTAAAAAATAGGCTAGTTGACAGAACACTGGTATAATGAAAACATGGGAATAAAAGGTTTCTGGGTGATTTATTACCAGTATCCTTTCTAAAATGAGATAAAATGCCTGGAGAGATACACAGGCTACACCCTGACCTTGCTAAGATAGGTCATATGAACAGCAGAACCACAAAGCACATTCTCAAAGGAAACAAATAACATATTTATTATTTACTTGACTTCATTTACTAGAAAAATGATCAGCTAGTGGTGTTGTCCTACTCTGAATAAAGGTACTTGGGAAAATTAGTAAGACCATAATGTGCTGAGAATTATTGATATATGTAATGCATAGCTGAATTAGTATTACATAAAAGACTTCTACATTAAGCCAGTAAAAAGTAAATATAAACTTTGAACACATTTCTTTCTTTTTTTTAATCAAGTGAGCAGTTATAACAAAGAAAGAACACACAGAAAATTTATCAACATAGAGAAACTGAGCCACTATGCAGTTCTCAATTACCATCTAGCCCGTTTGTCCTTCCTAGACTCATTGTAAATTTGATATCACAATTCATTAATATTCTTGAATTTCTTTTGTAAATGTATTAGCAGTTTAACTATGATTAGAATTTATGCTTTAGTGCAAGGTTGGTTTCCTTTGGTACAGCTAAGTTACAACCAGTTACAGATAAAAACAACTCAAACTGAAATGAAGCACTCAATGTTTTTGGGTTCTTGATACCAAGTGTAGTCAGATTAGATTGTGTCAAAATGATGAAATTAAGATTTAGCATAAATTAAGCATGACATATTGCTAGAAGTATCATCTCTGACTTCCCAGAAAACTTTATAAATAAGAATTGAACTATTGTGTTGTGATACTGTAACCATCAAGGATTAGAACTATAGCAATATTTGCATAAAATTCTTAACATTTTATGATAGATTGTTTTGGTTTTTGTTGTTGGTTTTGGTTTGGTTTTGTTGTTTGTTTATTTTTGGTTTTTTTTTTTTTGTTTTTTTTTTTTTTAAATGAGGTATTACTAACTGATTTTCTACTTTACATTTAAATTTCAAAGTTATACTTTACATTAAACAACAAAGTTCAAAAATCAGCACCTTTCTTTATGCTTAATGCTACTTCTCCAAAACAATACTAAGGAAGCTTCCCTCTCAGAGTACAGTATCAGTGCACATTGTTATCACCAGCTGACTATGAGAGCAAGGTTACAGTACACTACTGACATTCCAGACAGAGATTCTCATTTCCAGCATGTCAAAACAAGTGCAGAGTAAAATATGTGGGTATTTCTGTTGGCATTTGGTTTCCAGATGATTGAGCTGGACCTCAAAAAAATCAGCAACAACCTTTACTTGATGGAGCTTGTTTTTATGCATTTGTGTTATGCACTGGCACAGTTATTCAGATACTGAGATCTGAATCGAGTATTGTCGTAACCTGTATCTGAGAAGACAGCAATATTCCTTTTACATTATCTGAGTTCTAACAAAATCAAAATTCCATGAAACTATTCCCATAATATCAAAAACCATCTGATAAGTTCTTGTCCGTCTTAAAAACAAAACCACCACCACTGACAAAAAAAAAGCAGCAAGAAAATGAGACCAAAAGAGAGAATAAGGCGTTACTATCCACTTGCTGCCAGAACACCACCAGTACAGAAGCAGAGTAATCAGCAAGCTTATATCATAATTTATACCCTGAAGTGCTAAAATTACAGCTGAACTTAAATTCCAACTGTTCTAGATGTTACAGAAGTGTAGGATAAGGAGTATTTCATAGTCTAAAAAGGCAAGAAATTAAAATGAGGAGACAAAGAGAGGATGTAGAAGGGGGAAGAACAGGCCCAAAGAATCATAGAACGGTTATAGTTGGAAGGGACCTTAAAGATCATTGTCTTCCTACCCCCTTGTCATGGGCAGGGACACCTCCCACTAGAGCAGGTTGCTAAGTCCCATCCAGCCTGACCTTAAACAGCTCCAGGGATGGACCATCCACAGCTTCCCTGGACAACCTGTTAGCCATTCTTACATCACACAAAATATTGCACCTTGTGTGCTAAAGAATCAGTATTTTAGAAAAAAAAAAATCCTCAAGAGTTTGAAAAAGCAGTCTGCAATATTTGTTTTATCAGTACTTACATAAAAATGCCTACACATTACAATGTGTAATATTTAAATTTATTGCTTTTCTTGAAATAATGAATTTCTCTTCTATGATTACATGTTTTTATTTAAGACCATTATTAGACTATAAAGTGACGGATTTATTTATGAGTCATAATCAGTAGAATAAAAGAACTACAAAGAAATAAGACTCTCTTTTTTCATGCAGGTATACCTAAGGTATTTCACCTATGTGTATTTGCTAAGGTAAAAACAGTATTGTACTATTGCACACCTTCTTTAATATAGTTCCATAGTTCACATCACACTGTAAAATAAATAAACAGTAATATATAGATAAGGTTTTTTGGAAAATGATATTTTTTGTACTCAGGGTAACCATGGATTCAGAAAACAGCTGGTCATTAAAAGCTCATGGAACTGAACAACTCCAGCAGCAACCCAAATTTTTATTGCAACCCTGCATTTTCAAACATAATCCCATCTGCTGACATGGATATAGAGGTCTCCTATGTGGTTTGGAGCTTTTCCAGTACCTGCAGATTCAGTGAGAAGTACACTCAGACCCCACAAAGATGGCTGCCAATTTTAGTTCATAAATTAACACTTTATTGGTTTATTAAATCTGTAAGTCTTCAACTATCCTAAGAAAGCAATACCACAAAAGCAATAAGAATGTTGCATTTAAGAGCTTTCCTGTTTACTTGTGGTAACCAGTTTCTGCAATGTGGCTGGCAGCACTGATATTAAAAAATCTCACATAGCCAGCTGCTCTACCGTTTCATAAAGTAGGAGGACATAACTAAAAGGATATTTACGAATGGAGTAAATGTTAAAACTTTTTGATTTAATTCTTAATTGTCTCCATAACAAAGGAGGTTTCATTCAGAAGACTTAATCTTTAAGAGGTCTATAGTGCTCAGATTTTGCTAAAGCTATGAAATGCATAAATATGCTGTTTAAAAGAAAAGAACAGATGTTAATTTTGCTGTGTCACAAATACATTTGCACTACCATCACACAATGCTATTTCCCTGACACTTCATTGCTTACTGTTCTTAGTAACCACCTCTGTCAAGAGCATGGCATCATATTTGTTAAGATGATCTGGCACTATAAAGTGAACACTTGGACTTAATAGAGATCATCCTCAGAAAGAAAAAAAGTCAAAATGTGTATTTAAGAATATAGCAGCTGACCACTGCATTGTATCCAATAGATTGATAATAATTATGAGTGTGATAACACAAAGGATGGCAAATTTTGGAGTAAATTGGAAGGTTTATAAAACGTTATTTGATGTGGCCAAGCCATGTTTATGCAATGAACGTATGCTACCATAAACTCAACATATTGACTGGGTGTATTTCTGAGACAATGCAGGAGAGCCTGCTCAGTCCTGGGGTCAGTTATAACTTGTAGAAGAAACAGATTTGTGTGGGTCAATGCTTATTCTTACATGAAGCTAAATCAAGTTTCCTGGAAAATTGTCAGGGAAGCAGAGGGACTTGCCAGAAGCTGGCAGATTTTGTGGGAGATGCTGATGAGTCTTGGGCATTGCCAGAGCAACCACAACCACCCCACACCTATAACAAGCAGCCTGGGGAGCGTGAGTGACCAGGAGCATGGTGCTCAGAGCAGGCAAACAAGGTGTGGGGCATCAGCCAGGGCCTGGTGCAGCAGTTCGTGTGGCATAGTGTGCAGAAGGGGCATAGTCACCCTACCAGCTCAAGAGGTCTCTGCCACAATGGTGGGCACTCGCCTCCGATTTAAAACCAGTGTTTCTACAGAAAAAGCCCCTGAGATGTCTGACACTTCCACCCAGGTGGAACTGGTAAGGAAGGAGACTCCAGTACAGACAGTAGGTTGTAACGAGTGCCCAGACGTTGCACAGGTTGATGATCTGTTCCGTCAGGTGGCTGAGTTGCAGGAAACAATTAAAAGGCGACACAGTATTAGAGGGGCCAAGGCGGAGATAGATAAGTGGTTTCAGAACCATCCTTCTGTGGCAGACACCGCAGAGAATGAGGCACCTTGGATACTGGTCACCCACAAAAGCAAGACTCTACTTTAGTCTCCATTCTTCATCATTATAAATGAAAACATGTATGAAGCTTTAACAGCTGCAGACGCCCATGAGCAAGTCCCTTTCAACCTGATATTCTATGATTCTATGAAATGTGAAAATGTACTTGGTTACAAGCTATATATAGCAGAATATACATACAGCAGAACTGCATTTAACAGAGCACTCAAAAATCAATGGGAAGAGAGACTGGCAGTTTTGCTTAATGTGTTTCTGTATATACTTCTTGGGCCAATTTGGGACATGAAGAGAGAATATTATTTCCACGTTGATTTTTTTAAATTATTCTGCCTACAAGCAGAAGGCACACAGCATTCTTTAAGTTTTCAGCTACGTATAGTAGTTTTGTTTGGCGTCATTTCCAAGTAAAGAGCAGCCTCACTTTTAGGTTTTGCCCAAACATGAACAGGTCCCTAGAAACCAAGTGCAAAAGAAAAAATGCTGAGTATGCAATAATTATACAGGTCATTTCTGCACACAAGCATTAATAACTCTTCCTTGTCATGTTGCTTGGGTGCATATCCTAGAGCTAATCTGTAAATCACTGTTTTCACAAGGGAACTAAATCCTGACAATAAAGTTCATCATCAGAGCTTGACAGAAATAAGAGTGTAACAAGCAAACTAGTAACTACGAAGCAAGCAATTTTCTACAAGATATGGAAGAAAACTGATGATGTTAACTGATAATAATAAAGTAATACTTCTTGTTCTCAAGAATCAAAAACAATAAACAAGCAGCTTCTGAATGTGAGAGAAAGGAAACATTTGTGCTATTCTGTAGGTTTCTCAGAAAAGAGAAAATTATTTATTTAAAAGGAAAACAAATTAAATAAGCATGGGCAACCTAGACTTTCAAACAAAGGAATGTTTTTCTAAGAACAATTCACAACAGTGTTTGGGCTGTTAGCGGTTGACATGGTATGCTATTCACTGGACTCAAAGTGGAGGGAGAACAAAACAGACTCAGTGTAATCACTTTGATGCCCTCCCATTTCTTTTCTATATGTAATGGACAAGTTTTCAGTTGTAAAGATCATAGGCTTTTGTCTGCATTTCTTAAATTACCTCCCAACAATTATCAGAATGATTCATCTGCCTCTCCAAGTCTGCATAAATGTTACTGGCAATAACTTGTGACACTAGTGACAATGGCTGACATGCTGACAGAGGGAGAAGTCAATCATTGCCTTCACTTTATGAGTTTTCAGTGTACAGGAGAATTCCTCCTACACAAGGCACATAGGGAATTTCATTGTATACAAAATATACTAAATAGCTCATTTCATCCAAAGTATGCCTGCGTCATTTCTTAGAAGTTTTATTCACACTGGAATAACATCATCATCTTATCTGTGAGGATCTAACTATCATTACAGAAAGTTTATTGCGAACAAAAGCCACAAAAATGAGCCGTGTAAGCATAGTCCCTAAGAAATAATAAAACATGTCCCAGCCAGATGGTTTAGTCACAGTAAAGGAGTCAAGAGAATAAAGCTCTTTAAAAGTGGAGTAATTAAGAAAGCTAAAGATATGTAACTATCTTTCCTAATAATGACCTCTGAAATCCCTGAAGTTATGCTGTAAATTTCTGAGCAGTTATGGATACGCTACATATAACTTAATTCCTTACTACAGTGAATCTTCAGCTGCAAGGAAAGGAATGTAGTCACTCTCAATATCTCTATAAGATCATATGTAGAACTACACAAATTTACATTGATTGTTCAACTAAAAAGTTAAACCTGGGGACTTTTGGTGGGGTACATACTTTATGATTTGTAATGATGGATGATGTTTAGAGGGTAAGAATTAAAAAAAAAACATTTACATACACAGAAACTGTAAGCTGATACAGAAACTGTAAAAGCTGGTAAGTACTCCAATGTGACAGACTCTAAATCACTGGAAATATTTATTGGAAGTGTAAGCCTTCAAAGTAAAAAAATCATAGATTTCAGTATACTTTCATGAGAACACAGAAAGATGAGAAGAGAGGAATGTTATTGTTGATTAATTTAATTAAAAACTAAGGTTACTTATACAGTCAAATACTGAAGATTAAATAGTCATTGGGGATTCTGAAAAGGACGCTTCTAAGATAACTAGTAGCTATGAGATCAAGGCTCTCACAAAGTCTAGAATTAGTCCTAGTAAGATTTTTAATCATTATATCTACTTTTTCAAGTACTTTGTTAGTCTCTGCTTAAATGTGTACATTTTTCTGCACAGAGATATTAATTTCATGTACTCTCATTTCTTTATATGATTTAATCTGGATATTACTTTCTCATCATATTTTAGGCTAGACCTTGCAGCAGAATTTTCTTATCTTGTATCTGTTGTTCCTAACCACAATTATGAAAGGAGTGAAGCAAGCCACTAGGAATGTATTTTGGAACATAATACTACTTTGTTAATGAAAGGTATTTTGGTTTGTTTTCTATTCTTTTTTTGGGGGGAGGAGGGTGTGTGTTTGTTTTTTTTTTTTCTAGATGAAATAAATGTTACTTTATGGTAAGATGATTTATTTAAGTTCCTCTACAAAGTACAGCATCCTTTAAATTCAGTTGGGTGGCAGGACTAGAAGTGGTGGCTGTTACAGTGGTAATGCATTTGACATTATATAAATGGAGGTCCCAAACAGACTTTAATTAAATTAGAAGTGTAATAAAATAATTAGACTCTAAGATCTTCAAGACCTGCACTGTATTTAGTTCTGTGTAGACAGATTCTTAGCAATAATATGAGCATGAGTATGATGCATTGCTACAAATAAAAAATACAGGTTTAACTATAGAAAAATATCATCTATAGAACCCATAAAACAGAAATACAGGTTCCTCAGATATGAAGACTGTTTAGCAATGTAGAGAATGAAAAATACTGAACTGAACTGAAACTGTACGTAACTGTAGTTATGTAGAATGCAATTACCCAGTTTGGAAGGAGGCCAGAGAAACACAAGGCAAATTCTGCCATCTGTTACAGTCATATAATCTCACTAAACTCAATGGCCAGAGCTTGGCTCAACATTGGTTAAACCTTTTGACTCATGGGCCTTAATCACTGCAAGTGGTCAAGACCTTGGATCTATGCCTCTTTTAAAGAAGGAGTAGGCATTTGATAGATTATCTTTAAAGAGCAGACGGTCATGGAAACCCTCTCAATCTTCCAAATGTTAAGAAAATTCTATTGCCACACATATGACTTAAAAAATGATCTGCCAGTCTGGATGTGTGGAGGATGAGAACCTGGTATCACACCTGATACTGTATTTTAGACTGATAATACTTCTTTCACAGAATTAAAATTCTGAAAGAAAAGTCATGTTTTATTTCTGAATTGTTTTTGTCCCATGGTTTGTACCCAGTTGAAATGGCAAGTTGTAAAAAAATCAGTGTATCAGAAAAGATCTGACACAGGAGACACATTTTCTCTTTTTTAAAGAGTGTCAATTCAAAGCACAGAGAAACGATTCTCTTATGACTCTCTTAACATCACAACGCCTCAGTGGCAGAACTAGAATGAGGATTCAAGGTTTCTGAACCTTAATTCAGTGCTCTATCATCTGTTGCATACCAGTGCCATCAATGACGTGAAATGTCTCTTAGAAATTTTTATGACATTTATCTAAAACATAATTTAATGAAAATATTTGCTTAATCTTACTTTTAATGCATCTCTAAAGTTTTTTTCCCTCTTAAACTTCTTGTCTTTCACTCTGTCAAGAGAATTCATACACTATTGAAGCACTCAGGGTTCAACAAATAGAAGACATTTTAATTCCAAATAGACAAAAGTAGCCCTTCTTATGGGAAAGACTTTCGGAAGGGGGATGGACTTGCTTTTTCAATATAACAAGTGTTCAGACCACGTCGGCAAGCTTATTTTAAATCTTCACCCAACCAACCATAAAAAAATAACCTAAAACTCTCTCTATATAACAATGCACTATTATTACACACACCCAAATAATGTTTGTGTTTGAAATAGTGAAGTAACTTGATAAACTGTATAACACAGTGAGTATACATTAAACCAGTCTGCCTTATGGCAACTGTTGAACAGAAATAAATACACTGACCAGTTTTTCGTTAATATTTGTCTTAAAATTTAAGGTGTGTAAGATTGTAATGGCCTTCAAGTCAGCATAAGATAAAAATATAAATCTGTTAAGGTTACTCAGACAATATTAAGTTAAATATGATGGATGTTATTTCTTGAGGTATGAAAGATGTTATTACTTATTTTCAGGAAAAGCATTTAAGAAGAGAAACAGTGCCAATTCATTTTTTTCACCCATAATAATATCTGACTCTAGAATATAAACAATTTATTTGTTCTCTTCCAGATATAGACATAATTATTTTTTTTTTACTTTGCAGGAACAATATTGCTCCTACGAGCTTTGTGGATGGCCAAATATTCTGCTGACAGAATTGTTTACTAAAATCAAATGCTGCTAGTAATTCTTAAGACCACTCAATTTCTTATGCTTGGATATCATCTTGTAAATTCTTTCCCCCCTTATAATAATCAAGCATGTGCAGAAAAGTTCCTGCTGAACTTGTTACGCAGACTCAAAAGTCACCTGGAACACTGCAGAAGAGAAATGGGAAAAAGTTTAACAATTTACTCTCTCAAGCTAGCCTGAGAACTTTGGTTCCTTCCAAATAAATGGTAGCATAATATTGCAGATTTAACTTCTTATCAGAATTCACCAGCTTTCTCAACTACATGAGTTATGCATTAGAGAATATTGTGAGATTTGGGGGCCATTATCATGTCTGTTCTTTATCAGCACAAGTAAAACACATAAATCTGTTGGATTGAAACAATTCACCTGGTTTTGGACAATTATCACACCTTTAAAGGCATATTAGTGCACTCCATGATCCTACTAAAAAGAAATACAGGAAAAAAAACCAGAACATTTTACTCCTTTCGTAGACTTTTTTACTTAAAAGTTATAGAAAATGACATTTGCTCCCAGTGATGTACGAACTAGACTAGTCACACAGACTCACTCCAATATAAATACTGCAATATAGGAAATATAATCTAAACTAATCCCTCAAATACCATCCATATGCTTCTTCTGGATATCTTAACATAAAAAATAATCAATACAACTTTCTGAAGGCATGTATAGTAAGGATCTTCTAAACAATTTAAAAGGTAAGTATGAAGAATTTTTTTTAGCTCCAAACTCCTAACTTATCTTTATGGCAAGTTCAGCTGATCAGAAAGTAGCCATTAATCTTTCTGTTATTTCTACAGTATTTTTAATATTGTTTTTTACCTTCTACATTATTGTGCAGGTGTTTTTTTTCTTTTGCTCTTCCTCCTTTTTTACTGCTCAATAATATTAAGATGGACAGACAAGGTATTTTCTCCAACCCTTCTCCAGAAGCAGCACATCTTTTCACTCTAGACAGTCTAAAGAATCCTTAAAATAGCTTTCCTAAACCTAGAAAAGTGTACTAACAAGCATGGTTGTATTATGATGTTTCTAAACTACACAGTTTAACACCCATAAAATATGAAAAAAGATTTACAGATTAGGCAAATTATTACCAAAACTTTCATCTATTTGCCATTTGACAGTAAAATTATTTTTCTAGTGATTAATTTTCAGACCTCTTCTTCCACTTGTACTTGATTTTGGTTGACTCAATGATCTCAAAAGTCCCTTCCAACCATGAATATTCTGTGATTCTGTGATTTTGATGACATATACAAATTTTGAAAGAGAAAGGCAGCAAGTACTTCAAGATCCATTTTTTTTTGATCACTAAGTTGTCTTTCCCATTCATCAGTGGGCCTTGAATGGAAGCTGCTAAAATCATGTCTTGTTATTCTTCACATTCCTTTCCAGTTTTAGATCCTAATGGCCCTTTTCTTTGGTTTCCTAACTTTATCTCTATGTGTCTGAGTTTTATGACTTTTGTACACTTGGTCAATTTACACATTTGAATGCTTTATATTTCAGGCCATTAAGAAGGCTATGTGATCACCCATCAAAATTTCCAGCTTTTCTGCACAAGGGGGTGGTTTGTTTCTTAGTAGTCAGCAAGTTTTATCTAGAACTCAAACAATTTCTCTCGGCATTCTTCTCTTTATGATAGTTTATCAGTTTACCTCATAATATCCCAAGAAAGCTGAAATACAGTTTCCTAAGAGTCTGAACTCTTCTTCTCATCTTGGAAGACTTCCTGCAAATCCTGAATTCAGTCAGATCACAGTAGCCACAATCTGAGTTGCTCCATATGACCACAGTTGTCACTGACTGGGAGCAACAGGTGAAGTAGAACATTACTTTTATTTGGTCCTGAATCTGTTAGGTAAACAGTTCCCAGTGGAGATGGAGACCCTGCCTTCTGCTGGAAGATGTCACAAGCTTCTACTGTCACCTGCCTTCTGCTGGCAGATGTCACAAACAATCAGAAAATGCATGTCCTCCTTTTGCTCTTGTATTGACTCATTTGTAGCTTCTTTTTTGTCCTCCTGAGCTTTAGGTTCTTGTCTCTGAAGAATCCTTCAAAGACTCTTCCAGTCTCATGTTTAACATCCCTGAGATGGTGAGAACCTTCTCACTTCACAAAACTCTCTCACTGGATGCTCCAGTGCATATATAGAGCATACATCCCAAAGGTGAGGCTGCCAGCACTACCATTCCTGATCCTGGCCCCAGTGTGGATAAGCAGGCACATCCTGAAGCCCAAGTAGTGAAAGAAGCAGTGGATGCATTTGCCAGGGCACGGGATCATGCTGCTTACCAGTGTCACTGCTCACCAGTGTCTGTTGCTTTCCCTTCCTAAGCAGCACTTCTGAGTGATCCCCACCTGCTACACTGTTTAATTTCTGTCTGGACATCCTGGTGCCATCTATAAAGGATGGTGGACATGAGTTCACTCCATCATTCCACAAAATTTTGCACATAACAGAGAATCATTTGTGCTTTCTGTGGGGGTTTTTGATTTTTGTTTCTGTTTTGTTTGGTTTGGTTTTTTTTGTTTGTTTGTTTTGATTGTTTATTTGGTTTTTTTTTGTTGTTGTTGGTTTGGTTTTTTTTTAAGTTTGTCACTGGTTAGCCTGCTGCACTTTTCCTCCTCACATACTGTGAGCCAAAATAATTTGTATCTTTAGTGTGTCTTTTCCTTCTTGTTTATCTTTTGGAGCTATTATATCTAACAAACAAACTGTAATCAATACCAAAACCTGAAAAGCATGAGTCATGATCCTGTGTAATAGGAGCTTTTTTATCTCATTCAGAGGCTCCAAGGCTTCACTTTTATGCACTTTATCAGTCTGAATGCACTCTGTGCCAGTTGTTTCTCTGTTGCTGTACACCCAAGTCACTAATTACCGATACAACTTTGCAGTTCAATTACTTTTTTTTTAATTCATTCTGTGCTGATCATACTTCAAAATGCATTAATTTCAGTGCTTTATCCTTCATCTGGGCTAATGTGGTTGAAACAAACAGTTTCCATATACTTCTCATCTACTGATGAGTAGTAGTATATATACTACTATATATATAGTAGTAGTATTTCAATACTACAGTATTGAAATAGCTCAATTATCATGATGTGTTATTTTAGCTATCTGTTTAGTTCTGATGCTAGCCTGCCATTCTATCATTTTCAAATCTCTCTTGATTTGTTGATGTCCGGCCCATCAAAAGAAAGGCCTGAATTTACCTAATTGTATGTTTATCAACTATTTCATTTTGCTGAAGATCAAGTAAGTGAAGAAGAGTTCCTGGAAAGGAACTAGCTTTGAGACATTTTCTATTCCTTCCACTTGCATTATTGTAGAATCATTTAGTTTGGAAATGACCTTTAAGATCATCAAGTCCACAAGTCCTCTTTTCTTACAGCTTTTCCCAGAAAAAAAGAAATCTTTTTTTCCCCATTTTTTCACTTGAGTGGCATCAACTCAGATAGTTAAAACAGTTATTCTTAGAATTACTTTTTGTTATTTGACAGCAGACTATACCAACATTGCTTAAAACAAACATATATGCTCCCATATAAGATTATTTTATACATATTTGAGGTGAACCTTTTACATATCAGAATTTCTATACACCTGTTTTAACCTATATTCTAGAACATGTAGACAGAGTTTTCTGGTATTTGTGAACAAATGCATGAGAATGACCTAGTTCTGGCAGTTCTTGAAGGTGGCAGTCTAAAGAGATTTTAATAAACGCCATTGAAATGAATGAATAAAATTCACATCACTAGTTTCTGCAAACTGCTATCATTTAAGAGAGGTGTAGGTTTGATAGAAATAAAAAAAACCAGACTATTTTAACAATACATTACAAAGGCATGGGTATAGAGTGAGATAAACTGTGTCAGAGAGAAAATAAGAGTCTGTCACAGTAAGGAGCATAACTGAGATCAAAACCAGGGAAATACAACCAGGAAGGGAAACAGTCATGGTATTGAAAGTTTTTCTCTGCTTTTCAGTGAAAGGTTAATGGTTTTTTTTTTCTTGAAACGTCTCATGTAATCTTCAAATTGAATAACCATTAAGAAGAATTGCTAATCTACAAAAAAGAAGAGAAACAAATCAGTTTAATGATTGCAGCTTTTGTAGGTATAGGAGCTATGAGAGGTATTTGAAAAGAAGTGGTTGAAAGTGAGAAAGGGAGTAAGTTGTTGTCCATCCTTCAACTAACTGCAGTGCAAAACCCATCAATGAGATTTCTGAATGAAAGAAGACCCACAAGTAGATATTTCTCATCCACTGTCTTTTTTCAATTTTTTTTTTTTTTTTAATATGAAGACAGTCCTGTCTTATTGCTCAAGTTCATATCCTACTGCAAAATTAACCCAATATCTAGAACAAGTGTTGTTCCTCAGGGATAAGTACTGGGACTAGTGCTGTTCAACATCTTTGTTGGAGATATGGACAGTGGGATTGAGTGCACCCTCAGCAAGTTTGATGATGACATGAAGCTTTGTAATGTGTTTGACATGCTGGAGGGAAGGGATGCCACCCAGGTTTGAGGTGGGTCCAGGTTTGAGAGGTGGGCCCATGCGAACGGGGCCAAGTTCAAGGTCCCAAGCACAAATACAGTCTGGGTGGAAAATGGATCAAGAGAGGAGAAGGACTTGGGGGTGTCGGTTGATGAGAAACTCAACATGAGCTGGCAATGTGTGCTTGCAGCCCAGAAAGCCAACCATATCCTGGGCTGCATCGAGAGAAGCATGGCCAGCAGGTTGAGGGAGGTGATTCTACCCCTCTACTCTGCTCTGGTGAGACCCCAGCTGAGGTACTGCATCCAGCTCTATGGTCCTCAGCACACAAAGATGATCAGAGGGCTGGATCACTTCCCCTGACCTGCAGCACCACTCCTAATGCAGTCATTACATCCTAATGTATCTACCAGATCCCCAGGTCCTTTTCTTCCAGGCTGCTTTCCAGCTGGTTGGCTCTCAGCATGTACTGATGCCTGGGGTTGTTCTTCCCCAGGTGCAGAAACAACCTAGGGAGGTTTACATTTCTCATGTTGAACTGCATGAACTTCCCGTAAACCCATTTCTCCAGCCTGTTGAAGTCCCTCTGGATGGCAACACATCCCTTTGGTGATACGTGAAAGTTTAGTGTTATCAGCAATTTTGCTGAGGGTACATTCTGTACCAACATGCAGATCATTAATAAAGATGTTGAACAGGATTTGACCCAATACTGACTCTGGAGGCACACTGCTAGTTACTGGCTCCAACTAGACTTTGTGCCACTGATCACCACCCTCCTCGCTTATTCATTTAGCCAGTTTTCAATCCACCTCGCTGTCTACTCATCCAATCCATACTTCATCAGCTTTTCCAGGAGGATCTTATGGGAAACAGTGTCAAAATCCATCCTGAAGTCAGGGTAGACAATATCCGTTACTCCCCACTCATCTACCAAGCCAGTCATTTCATCATAGAAGGTGATCAGCAGGTTAGTTAAGCATGTCTTCACCTTCATGAATCCTTGCTGACTACCCCTGATGACATTCTTGTCCTCCTTGTATCCAGAAAAGGTTTCCAGGATTAGTGGCTCCATCGCTTTCCCAGGGATTAAGATGAAGTTGAATGGCCTGTAGTTTCCCGGGTTCTCCTTCTTGCCCTTCTTGAAAATAAGAGTGCCATTGGCCTTCCTCCAGTCCTCAGGCACTGTTCTCAATCACTATGATTTTTCAAAGATTATCGAGTGGCCTTGCAATGACACTAACCAGCTCTCTCAGTACTTGTGGGTGCATCACGTTAGGGCCTGTGGATCTACACGTGTCGTGTTTGCTTATGTTTACCCTGACCTGACCTGCTTTCAGCAAGGATACCTCTCCCTTGCTCCATAATTTCTCCTTGGCCTGGGATTCCTGAAAGCTGATCTTGCTAGTAAAGTCTGAGACATTCAAGACCTCAGCCTTTTCCGCATCCTGTGTCACTGGGGCCCCTGCCACATTTAGCAGTAGACTCAAATTCCCCTTAGTTGTTTTTTTTTTTTTGTCACCTATGTACTTATAGAAGCCCTTTTTGCTGTCTTGGACGTCCCTGGCCTACTTAAATTGCACTTGGATGTTGGCTTTCCTAACTGCATTTCTGCATGCTCAGGCAGTGTCTCTGTATTCCTCCCACTACCTGTCCCTGCTTCCACCCTCTGAAGGCTTACTTTTTATGTTTGAGTTTTGCCAGGAGCTCCTTGCTCATCTATGCAAGCCTCCTAACATTTTTATCTCTCTTCCTGCTTGATGGAAGGCCAAAGTCTGCTCTCCTGAAATCCAGAATTGTGATCTTGCTTTGTGCCCTCCTCTCAGGATCCCGAACTCCTCTACCTTACGGTCACTACAGCCAAGGCTGCCTTTGGCTTTCACATCCTCAATGAGTTCCTCCTTGTTTGTGAGTATGAGGTACAGAAGAGGCCCACCTCTCTTCATTGTCTGCTCTATTGCATGGGTCAGGAAGTTGTCACTGCTGTGTTCTCCAGGAACCTCCTGGATTGCTTATGCCTTCCAGCAGCTATCGGGGTGTGAACATGGGCCTGTGCACGTGAGGCTGCATTTAACTGTATGTAGAAGCCTTTATGCACTTGTTCATCTAGTATCCCTAAAACAAGATCTCAGCAGATCCCATTTTGCCCGTATTGCCCTTGTCCCTCTGCTTCTTAGTTTATAGTCTTACACGCTTTCCCTGTGAAATACTTCTTTCTTCTCTCCTCCCTAGCATTCCAACTGCCACTTTTCAAGTTAAGTGTAAAGAGTCTCAGTCTTCACTGAAATTAAACTCAATAAAGGTGATGTTTAAGCATATGGAAGACGTAATTTAGTTCAGCTACTTCTGTGAAGCACAAGCCTCACTGCATCCTTAACTGCACATTACTGTCAGAAAATACATGAGACAGGCTCAACATTACTTCTGACATTTTAATTCTTAACTTTGTTGTTGTTGTTGTTAAAATTAAAACACAAAACAGTTAACAAAAAAACTTCTGGAACAATGTAAATACAGTTCTAAAATGACTACGTGAATAAAATGTCCCAATTATTTACTCATTAAGAAGACAGAACATGAGACATTATAGATAGTAAAGACCAAATGAGAATTCATGCTAACAAAAGAAATTAATTAATGATCAGTATCCTGTAACATCCTAGCAGTGCTATAAAATATAAGTGTTTCTGACTTGATTTATTGACAGAAATGTTTTCTGCAGCAAAATTCTCTTCATTTCTAACCAGTTCCACAATATGCTGTTTTGAAAATGAATTAGTCTGTTTGTTTATAGATAACTAGTATTGCTTACATCTTGCTCAGCATGTATATTCTAGTTGCATAAGTGTGTTTTTATACAGCAAAAAGTATTTGATGTAAAAAGGAGTATCTCTTTCTCATCTCTCATAAGAAAAATACAGTTTTCCTAACTCATCATAAAGAAGTTCATTTAGAACCATAAGATCATAGAATCTAAACATTTATAACCATAGGAAAAAGAAGAAAACGTACAGGAAGATATTATAATCAGCTATTACCTTGTTTGAAACAAGGTAATACTACTATTTGCAGCAATATGTAGAGCTGTACATAAACATAGTTTCACATACAAAGTTTAAATGCTACCTATTGTTGTCACACATTGTAAAATTTATGTCACTTGAGAATAACAAATCTAAAGAAAACATGAACCACTTTATAGTTAAATTTGGAGAGTTTACTATCAGCTCCCTGACAATAGCGTTTGGAATCACACTTACCACTGAAAGGCCCTGATCACTTCAAGGATTCATGTCCTAAACAGTACCTAAAATAATAAGAAAATCTGACAGCAGCTCAGATTGCTGCATTAATCTGCATAAATCAGATTGAGTATTAACTGCATGACAAATATCCCTCCAAAACTTGCTAGGTTAGGCTATGGTTATACAAATGTACTCCTAAGAGGGCCAGTGAAAATTAATATGGATCATACAGTAAAATAAAAAGTAGCAGTCAGAAAGACTGAGAACTTTCCATCTTCCTATGAGTCTGAGATGAGAATACAAATAATCACATTGCACATTTTGTCTGAATACACAAGATAATTTCCTGGCAATGAAACAGAGAAAATAACAAACTACTTTTGTGATGTGTTAAAGACATATTGCCTGTAGTGTTAAGTACAATTCTTTTGTGCAATGCATATTAACAGTGAACGTACTGTAATTAAGCGCTATCTAAATAAACTTACATTAGCATTCTTCTCCCTTTATTTCTACCACTCAGATTTAAAATAAAAGAAGATCGTAATACTTTTGCTAAATCACTGGTAAGCTGCTGCTTTAGGGAAAAGAACATAAGTGTGATATTTTCTCTAAAAATACAAGGTATTTCTCTCTCCTTTTTATACATGATTTTTTTAATAGCAATAAAGGAAAACATATTACTCCACTACTGGAGGCATTTTTCCTTTGTTCTACTTATTACCCCAGAAAGACTTAGAGAGTAGACTTTTACTGAGTATCAGAGAATTCAGTAAGTAAACAGCACCACGGACTTGAAATCTGCTTTTTCACACAACAGAGAAGGTTCAAGATGAGCTGTAGTTTTATAAAATCCCCTTACAGTACTACAACTTTTATATTTTAGTAAAGAAAGTTAAATTATTTACTTAATTCCTTACATAAACCTTTCATTGACACTTCTAGCAGATGTGCCAATCAATTTCAAAATCAGAGTCACAGAAGTGCTGTGGTTGGAAGGCACCCCTGGAGGCGGTCTAGTCCAGTGGTTTCAAAACACTTTTGATCAAGCACCCTTATCAGCAAAAACTATTTGAGCATGCAGCCCCAATATATGTATATTTATTTATAATGTACTACTATACATTATTGATACTGTACAGACATTGGTGATAAAATGTTCTTAATGCATTCTGCAGTCAGTGTCTTTTCTCTGGAAAGATAACCCTACTGACTGTTTTGTTTGTGATTCTTCATATGCTACCCGGATTTTTAAATAACTTGGAGCCTGTGGCAGTTATGAGCAGTTGTGTGTGTGCAGCTAACCTACAAGCAAACTGTTGGGTCATCTGTTAAAGCAGAGGTGAGGTTCAGATGAAGACTAAGGAAGATTATGAACAAGCAAGCTATGATACAAATTTCAGTTTCTCCACCTAGAGCAGGGAAATTGAAGTTTTTAAATGGGAATATATATAGCAAGAGTTTGAACTTAAAACAATCAAAAAAAACACCACCAAAACCCCCACAAAAAAAACCACACTCCAAAAACCAAATGCCCAAAACCTATCAATGACCACCATCCTGTGCTTTCCTGTCTTTTCTTTGAAATCTGTTTGCTCGGGTCTGGTCTTTGGGTGTATTTGACTATCAGAAAGTCTACCACAGGAAATGAAAAAAAAACTTAAATAAAAAATTAAATATTCATGAGTATCTTAAACCTGAATTTAAAGACTGCTAAAAATTATTTACATTAACATTACAGTTAATTAACAAAGGTGCATTGCTTCTGACCCATACCATTTTCTAGATACCAAACTTTTAAATTACTTCATGTCTTATTTAACAATTTTAATTTATAACTCCATTCCCTTTCAAAGTAAATAATTCTGAGACCTGAGCAAAAATCAACTTAGTTTAATATATACTAGCATAACTGTTAAAATTTAATTACATTTTAAAACATGTATTAACATTTTACCATCAAACAATGCAGTGTTTTATAAATTACCCTGTCCTAGTCTCAGTGACATATAAAAACACTGACAAGAATTTCCAAAGGTATACATACAAACACACACAAGAGGAGGAAAGCAAGTATGGGTGTAAAGGAGAGATATAGAAAGAACAATACCAACAATGGATTAGACTGATCCTTGTCTAAATTTAGAGTATAATTCTCAATTAATTTCTGATAGGCATATAAATTTGCAAAATTAAGAGTATTCTTTTTTTTCGTATGCCAGTCAACTGCTTGTGGCAAAATAGTATACTACTGGTAATTTCTGCTTTGACCTACCTCAACTTTTGACTATTCTATCTCCCTAAGATTTCCTAAGAATTCTCAGTATTTTAACATCAGCTTTGTGCTGTTATGCTTCTTTGTTTGCGTATATCAGCTCTACTACTGTTTCTTGAGACTCCTTTTTTAGCTTGGTATAAACACACTGTAGAATTTGGAGCTACTTTTAATTAAGAACAGAAAAAAGTACAACTGAGACTCCAGGACCTTATCTACAGTTATGACACAAAATCTGACTACTGCTGGGAAAAAAGAAGAAAAGAATTATAACAAGCTGCCCAGAGAGGTTGTGGGGTCTCCTTCCCTGGAGATATTCAAAACCCACCTGGATGCGTTCCTGTCCAGGCTGCTCTACGTGAACCTGCTTTGTCAGGGGAGTTGGACTAGATGATCTCTGAAGGTCCCTTCAAATCCCTACAAACCTGTGATTCTGTAACTTTTCCCAATATGTATGGGCAAAAACACTGTGTAATGGTACATAACTGAAACATGTATTTTTAAAAATCTCTATCTGAACACATGTGCTACATTATCTGGGGTAAGACTTTCAGAAATAAAGCCTTATTTAGGAAATATTATAAAAAAATTTCTACTTTATTTACACAAACAAAGTTCATTCATACTAAGACTTATGTTTTTGTATTTGAAATGTAAGCAGCAGCAGAGACTATTTGGAAAAAAGAATGGGATTTTTAAAAAAACAGTGACATATTTCCAGCTGGTGTAAATTGTTAAAGGCACTGCCACAGTTTATCACAATGTGGTGATTCCCTTATCCCAGACAGCAACAAAGAAAGAATAGCTCTCTCAGCAGAAAGATTACAGAACTATCTAGCTATCACTATCATCTTGTGCTTTCCTACCAATCCTGTGCACATCTGCTATTTCCTCCTAAGCACTACTGTTATATGTATACAATGAAACAATACCATACCTCTCTTGTGATAAAGTTGGCACTTGGTCAGAAATCATAAATGCAGGGCCATTGACAGCCAGCTTTATTTATATCTTCAGTTTTTAGGGGTAGAGCTAAAAGAAACAAATGCAATATAACCTCTAAATGTATCAAAGTGACCAAAGAACAAAAGCTGTGTTTCTTATCATCTTGGTGCTTGGTACCGTTAGTCTACAGTGCAGCACCATTACACTCTGGCAAGACCAAACAGAAAAAGTAATCATTACCCTGAACAACTTAGAACATCAATAAAAGGAAACTTGATTGAAATTAAAATTTGAAGAAATCTGGCCCATCAGCTGCGGAGTTGAACAATTATTATTGACTACCACAGTATTAATTTTTCTTAGTATTGAAAAAAACACATTAGTGATTATATAAACGAAATGGTCCATAATTCCCATCTCCACCATCTATTACTGCAATTTTCAGCTCCTGTAGTTCCCAAATGGTCAACAATATGTCAGAATGACATTTGTTATGACTGAACTGAATAAAATTTGTTTTGAGCCTCTAAATGCAGAGAACTAGTAATTTCTAGACCTTGCACACTCATACTTCTTCTACTATGTTTATGTTGCATGTGTGACTTGTTAGATAACAAATTATTAGAGAGACATCCACTTTAAAATGAAATGAACTGTATCCTAAAAAATTCCATTACGCGAAATTAAGTTAAATGAGTTTCATTATTTGTATCCAAAATTACATTTGAAGCCTGAGCTACATTCATGCAGGCAGAGAACTTGCAGACAGAAAGAAAGACAAAATGAATATTTCTATGCAATTAAAAGTAACTGAGAAATCTTACTATTATGGTACAACATAGTAAATGACTTCACTAAATGCACTCTGTTTTTCAACTAATTGTTCTGTTACCAACCCACATCCAGAAGACCAAGGTTATGCAACCCACATCCTTTCTGAGCTAAGATGTAAAAAACATTCACCCTCCTTCAAAGACTAGACCCTTATCACTAATTTTTAGTTAGTACAAATGCAAATTACAAATGGCCTAGAATAATTCAAGAACCATGACTTGAAATAGGTTACTGCATCTATGATTTTCAAAGTTGACAGGATTCACTCCAGATACTTGAAAATACTTGAAAATATCTGATTCTCTGACAGAACCAAAAAGCACTTTAGAGACAGAAATGTCTTAAAAAGTTATGATTAAGTAAAAAGCCTCGCAGAAAGCTAGTATACAAAATTTCAGGGTGTGAATTCTGAATGTTGATAGAACACATAATTATTTTTTAAAATTCCTCTCTATGTCTATATCTTACCTGCTGCAATTTAGTTCAGTTGCTATAAACACATGCATTAATATGTCTGAAAGAAGTTATAATTTTCTGTCTGTCAGTTCTGCATTCTGTATCAATTGATGCAAGAATATTTACTGGATAAAGATTAACTGTCTTTACATATGAAGTGAAATAGAAATTTATTTTGCATAGATGCTGCAAATGTCATGAGATCTTGAGGAATCACAGAAAATCACCTAAATATCAATCTTAGAACAGACATCTCTGTCTCGCTGTTCTGCACTTAGCAATTGTCTTTTTAGATTACCTATGAAGTAACTATAAATAAATTTTCTTATATGAATATGAAATGGAAAATACAACAGAAAACTGAAAACTGGCAATTAATTATTATAGCTATAATTGCATGCAATATATTAAATGACATAAAAACTTAAGTGACAGCTGTAACTAACGAAATGACATTCTAAAGCTGAAATATAACTTCTAATATCAAACATCAGAAAGCAGAAAGTGAAATTCGTCCTTTACATAATATCATCTCTTGTCCTGGACTGCCAGAAGATGGACAATCTTCTTGGAAATCTAGGATACCTACAAAATCTAACTTATTTCATAATTAAGCAGAATTAGTGATATTTTTTTTTTTTTGACATCTGCTACTTTGCAATATCACACATATTACCTAAGTCTGTACCTTAGGCTACTGGGAAACTATGAAGAAGTTGACAAAAGCATATACGGACTTCTTTGACAGGGAAAAAGATAGTATCCTAACACCCTTCTGTGCTGTGTAGCAATTATAATGATTTCCATTTATTAAAAAAAAAAATAATAAATTCCTCTTTGAACATGCAGTAATAGTTTTGTTTTCTGTTGCATCATATGATGCAGAAACAGAAGGAAAAAGAGAGGTCTCCTTTGGGGTTCAAAGAAGGCACATTTTACCAGCAGTCTTTATTTTGGCCAAAAAACCGAGAAGTACTCATTCAATAAATTAAATGTCAGGTGTTTGAAATCAACCTTATTTTAACTATTTGCCCAAAATATATTTTTATAGTCAGTTTACAGAGAGTGATTCAGAACACAGTTACAACAGAGAAGGGAGAGAGAAACATCTAGTGGAACAACAAGATATATTGAGATATGGGGGTTTTCATTTGTTTCTGTTTGGCAGTTGTATACAGACATTATGCTGCTGAAATTTAAATTTTTAACAGGTATTACTGGATTAAATCCATGTTGTTCTTCCTTGTCCACCCCACTCTCCTTCCAAGAGTAAATTGTAGCATAAGATGAATGTTTCCATTTGATCTGATTTCCACCCATATTTTTTTTCTCCCTCTATTCTTGGTAATTTTTGGTTGCTTTTAACTACTATCATTTAAAAGTTGAATAAAGGGTAGACAAAGTCATAGGAAATTTAGATTACTACTATCCCTAAGTGTAGTCATGATAAAGATGTTTAAGTTATTTGGTTTTGATATGATTAGGAACAAAGCTTTACACTTGAATTAAATGCATAACATTCAAAAACCTTTCTTTAATAGAAATTATATTAAACTATTTTTTGAGAGTTTGGAAAAAGGCAAGAGAACAATAAGCACACAGAGATCTAATACTAATACAGCTGCAGTAAAACTGAAAATTATGTATGGAAACAGACCTAGTTGAATCCTCTAAAAGTAAAAAAAAAAAAAGTGATTTCAGAGAAAAGCGTTAAGTTTTTCTATTTTTTTTTTTAATTTGCTTTTTGAATAACTTGATTATGTCAGCTCCGTATGATTAAAGAAGCACCATCTGCAGTTAGAACAGCATATTTATGCCATTTTTCAGGGAGAACCTGTTTGCAGGTGAATAATAATACTTCGTTCAACAATTACAATAGAACCATACTTCCAAAACTATGTCCTGCTTGACTGCATTGTGCTGATAGCCTTGTTACACTCCAGTTGGGTTTAATAGGGGGCATGTACAGGAATAGTCATTCTTCCGTGGAAACAAGTTGACTCAAGTGCAGAATGTACTAGCACCATAATCAAAGCTGTTCATTTAAAAATGAGTTAGATCAACCATGAGCCAAAAAGAAGCACATAGTAGGAAAAAACCCCAGCAATAACTGACAATGCACTATGCAGAGTATGCAAAGTATTGAAGTATGTCTGGTGTGTCTGGGCTCAGTCTTACCATATTCAAACTTTAACTTCAGCTGTAATACCAACATGCATAAACTTCATTAAGAGACAGTAAGGGCACTAAAAAATAAAAAGAAACACATAAAAAATTAAAAAGTAACAAAATTTCTCTTTAGGACATTTTTATTATTTTTTTTTTTAGCCATTCTCCCACCATTATTCTCCTTTTCTATTGTCATCTGATTTTAGAAAACCTACTGCAAAAATTCTAGAAATGTCAGCAAGAGGAGTCAAGAGGGCTAAACAGTAGAAAGTGGTGACATGTCAATCACTTATCACCAATACCTTTTTTTAAAGTAAAGAATGATTTAAAAAGAAAAAAAAACAGCAGTCAAGTAAACTCACATTTTAACTACTTACTTATATTTTCAAACTCCAACACTGAAGTTTTATTTGATAGTTAAACTAAGTTTAGCCCAAATTTCATTTTATGCTTATAAAATTATCAAGTGGCTCAAGGAGATTCCTAAAGTGCACTTCTTAATTGGAAGAGGTCCTGTTTGTTGTCAATTTCTAAAGGAGAAAAAGTATGCAAGATTGAAATTCCTGAAGAGAAAGGGGAACAGAAATTTAACCAGTGAGGACTACAAAAGAATAGTTGAATGCAGTATTTCCAGCAGATTAGCATGAATCACTTCTCAGCTTTATAATGACCACAGCAGTTTCCTCATTTTTGATTAATTTCTACTTTACATAGTCAAACTTAACTAGTGATAGTGATCACACCAGTGATAGTCCACGCTGAAGTAAATTTTCACCCATTCTTTCTGTGTGTTTGGTCCCTGCCAGTGATGTATCATAAACACGATGTTAATCTGTACTAGCTGCTAGGTTAAGGTTCTGCAACCATTTTTGTTATTGATCACAGATGCTAAAAGGGGCTCAAGTAGTTTAGCTGTCACATTATATCCAGGCATTTTTTCCTGAGAATGAACTTTTTGTTCAGATGATGTAGTATGCTATATCTCCCCTCTCTTGTGACAGTACTGCCTTGATTCATTATTCAGAATCTAAAGTATTTTGCATGAATTGTTTAATCACATTCAGGCTTTAAAGAAATGCCTTTTCTAAAGATATACTTTCTAAACATGATTTTCTTAGAGTCCTATCACAAAGCAACTTAAGACAGCCGTAATGATTTAAACTCCTTCACAGGGTGAACTCTGGGTAGGTCCTACTGCCAAAACGCTTCTTGGGTGTAGGAGGACTTCACCAAAAGTCCTTAATCTTCCAAATCCTAAACTGTCCACTAATGTTTATTTTTTTATTATAATTATTTTTAATCTGGACATTCAAGTCAATGTTCTACCCTTCTGGTAAATTTACCTTTAAAATCACTATCAGGGTGTGAAGTTCTTCAAGTGTGGTGGAGTGTTCTGCTCATACCTCTGCTAAACTTTTCTAGAACTCCAGAGAATGTGGTCCAGACAGAAGGTACCAAAATTATTAAGAGAATACAGCCTAGATTTTCACACTTAAAGGGAACCTGTACACTTTCTTTTGAAAAGGACAGCTGGACTAAGTTTCCTCAGATCTTTTATTTACCAGTTTGAAGAATCAAGTTTGAACTTTACCTTTAGTATATGAAAAGCAAAACAAATTAGATAAGACTAATACAATTGGACTAAGCCATTCATGAAGACATTTTTAGTGAAACCTGACTGTAACTGTAATGCCTTTTTTTTATTATATTCCATAACTATTTAGAGATCCCCAAGAAATATGGTAACTTCCAGAAGAAATATGATTGTCCACTTCTTGAAATGGTTCTGCTGGTCCATTTCATGAAATGGCGCATTTTTTATACCTCAGCACACTAATGTAATTTCTTACATTTTACCCAGGATAATTATGATTGTTACCACATCTGTTGTGGCCCACCACTGCTCTCAGTGCAATTTTAGCCTTGAATGATGAGTTCAATAGAAAGGGTCTTCTTATTTGTCATTCCCCTGAGAACTGTGCAATGTCTCTTGACTTTATTTCTAGAATTGATCTCCTAGACCAACCTGAAGAGTGACAAAATTGTTATTACCTGTTGCATGAATACTACCACATCACGTGTCCCTGGCTTCAAACATGCCATCAGGGTGATGTTAATTTAAAGGCCTGCTATTATATATCTTGTGTATAGAGCATTGGGTCTGCCTTCACAGGAATCATGGTTCAAATCCAGAATCTATTAGCCCTAGAATTCACACTCTTTCTGCTGAAACTAGGAGCTCACACCTAAAATGCACTATTTAATAAGATATTAGTCACATGTTTGGTAAGACTGCACCAGAAGAAAACATTTTTTCCATCTGTGACCCTTTACCTGCAGGTGAAAAAGTAACTGTTATCTTTGCCATCAAATTGTTCTCTCTTTGAGTTATGATGCTGTTAGATTTTGATGCATTGGGACTTCAGATGAAGAAAGTGAAAAAAAGCCCTTGACCCTAAAGAAACAGAACAAAATCTCAGGGTCTTCAGCCCACCTCCAAACTCTTGCGACTTCATAAATCTTCTTTACTTTTTCCTGATGGCCTCTACTACTAGCCAGTTTTCAGGAAGTTTTCCACTAGGCATCACTTACTTTACATCCACTGAAAACAGACAAATTCCCTCAAAAGAGTCAACAAAATTGTTCTAAAATGACTCACATGCTCCTTTCCTACTTCACAGCAAAACTTACACTTCTGAATCCTTAAACAAAAAGAATTATTAGGGCAAGAATCTCTAGCAATGTCTACCTAAGCCATTCATTCTCTTTAGATGACTCCTGTATGTTATGTGTTCTTTACTGAC
The DNA here is from genome assembly GCA_033628505.1 of Tringa tobata. Classification (NCBI taxonomy): domain Eukaryota; kingdom Metazoa; phylum Chordata; class Aves; order Charadriiformes; family Scolopacidae; genus Tringa; species Tringa tobata. The sequence continues at coordinate 612,786 of JAHREE010000339.1, read as the reverse complement.
AAAATGAGAGAAGTAAGGGCAGTTAAAGGGCTCTTACACTTCAATAAATAACTCCCTATCCAATTACTCTATGCAAGTAATTACTGAGGGGCAGTGAAAGCACAAGAAAGTCAAGATGTTCTGAAGGATCACAGATATTTTATGGGAAATAGAAGAGCAAGGAGCTTGTCACCAAACTGGAGGGTCAAAGAAAACTGTATCATGAGGTTCTGCTTCCATTAAGAGACAATAAAGCCTGCATCTATTACATATTGTTTTGTCACACTAAGGAAAACTTGAACAGACATATCCTTTCCTGCTATTTGGAAGGCAGGAAAGGTAACAAAAGAATAGCTAGTCACACTCATCATCTTAGACTCAGTCCTTGAGGTTTTTGATACTTAGAAACCCAGTAGAAGTGGTGTTCCCCAGGGCTCATTACTGAGGAGAGTTCTGTTTAATATCTTTATCAACAACCTGGACATGGGGCTCGAGTGCACTCTCGCTAAATTTGCAGACAACACCAAGTTGGGTGGGAGTGTTGGTCTGCTTGAGGGTAGGACGACTCTGCAGAGGGATCTGGACAGGCTGGATTGATGGCTGAGGCCAACGGTACGAGATTCATGAAGGCCAATTGCTGGGTCTTGCACTTGGGTCACAACAACCCCATGCAACCCTAGAGTCTTGGGGAAGAGTGGCTGGAAAGCTGCCTGGCAGAAAAGGATCTGGGGTATTCAGTTCTAGCTGTCAGTGTTCCCAAGTGGCCAAGAAAGCCAACAGCAACTGGCCTGTATGAGGAAATGTGCAGCTAGCAGGGCTAGGGAAGTGATTGTTCCCCTGTACTTGGCACTGGTGAGACCCCACCTTGAGTACTGTGTCCAGTTTTGGGGGCCTCACTACAAGAAAGACATTGAGGTGTTGGAATGTGCCCAAAGAAGGGCAATGAAGCTGACGAGGGGTCTAGTGAACAAGTCATATGAGGAGCAGCTGGGGGAACTGAGGTTGTTTAGCCTGGAGAAAAGGAGGCTGAGGGGAGACCTTATCACTCTCTACAACTAGAAAGGAGGCTGTAGTGAGGTGGGCGTTGGTCTCTTCTGCCAAGTCACAGGCGATAGGACAAGAGGAAATGGTCTCAAGTTGCACCAGGGGAGGTTTAGATTGGATATTAGGAAAAATTTCTTCACAGAAAGGATTATCAAGCATTGCAACAGGCTGCCCAGGGAACTGGTTGAGTCACCATCCCTGGAGGTATTTAAAAGATGTTAGTGTTAGGTTGATGGTTGGACTTGATGATCTTAAAGGTCCCTTCCAACCTAGGCAATTGTATGAGTCCCTGGTTCTATAACTTCTCTCACACTCTGATACTATGCACATAATGCCATGGTATGAGTTCACCTCTTCAGATAAGCTAAAATAGCTATTGGTCATGTAAGTCATTGTAACCAAATTCTCTCCTTCCATTTGGCTACTTACAGTACATAGACTCAACAAATGGCACAAATTATTTTTTTTTTAGTTTTCTAAAATATCATATAAAATATTGCATAGTAAATTAGAAAATTTTAACATAATGTACATGGAAGGTCAGTATGTAGCATAATAACTAGCTTTATCAATCTAGTTAATACAGAAGATATTATTTATTTTAGAGCAAAAGAAAGGCACAGAAATATTTGAATGTCTGTTATAAATTTTCATCAGTTTATGAAATCTTTTATTATGCCTTGATATTCCCCAGCAACCCGAAATGAAATGGCCTACCTCTGAGGTGCTATTAGGATAAGAATAACTTACAGAATACACTTTGCAAGACACGTAGAATCAATCATTTTTACTATTATAACCAAGACAAATTCCCATTAGAAACGATGCTACACTTACAAGCATCTATTTTAAATTTTTATGTACTTGGTGTGCTCAATATAGCAGTACTGTGCCTCAAATTACTTTTGTAAATCTAATTGATTTAATAAATTCACACTTAAATTGCTATTCAATTACTTACTCTTCTCTTCAGCAATTTTACAATCTTGAGCATATAGCAGAACGGGAATATAATTAAAGGGCTTATTCATTAAAGAAATACTTCTCTGCTGGTAGGTCACCTGGGTTTTTCTCAAGATATTCAAGCTACACCACTTCTCTGTAAAAAAGGTATCATGGAAAGCTGGAAAATTATAAATATTTGATAATACATGTCTCATCATGCAGTGAGTATAAAGAATATTTGTTTATCTCATGAAAATATACATTCACAATGTTTATTAAGTGTATATCTGTGGCCAATTCGGTCTATATACTTTTTTCCATTTTTTTTTTTTTTTAATAATTTTCAGTTTTAAAAGGGCAACAGTTTTCATGTAATTATGTATATGAATAATTCTTAGCTAAAATCAAGCTGCAAAGTTCATCTCCATCTATGCACGTAGAAATGAAAGGTAAAGCTACTCACAGCCATTTACATGTCAAATAGGTGAATTGCTTAAAAGCCAAACAAACCAGTGGGCCAATCACATGGCAGAGATCACAATACAATGAAGAAGTATTGCTATGCAAATATAAAGAGGTACTGGACATTAGTATTTTAAGTTTCTCTGTGGTATTATGGATGCACAGTACCTAGAGGCACTGTGAACAATATTTTTTGTTACAATAAACTAACAAAGTAGGAAAGTATCATCCATTTTCATTGATGGGAAATCTGAAGCAGAGAACTACTACCTGTCTTCTTGAAGCCTGTACAAAACTGAACATACAGCACACATCAATTAATCATTAGGACAGTGCTTTGATCAAGACCACTACATCCCCTATTTTTTTTTCTTTTTTTTCTTTTTTTTTATCAAGGATCTTCTTTCAGCTTGAAGCTGCAATAAATCTTGCTTAAGTGAGACGTTACTCCTACGAGCACAGCCAGATTGTCATTTCCCCACAAGCAAACAGTCTGCTTGCTGTGCAATTCCAACTTTTTGTTTGGCATTGCTTAGAGTGGTTTCCCCAAAAAAATCTTTGCTACCTAGACTAAATGTGGAGAGGGAAACACTGGCATTACTTCTGCCTGTGGGGTAAGCAAACTATTCCAAAGAACAGCTTGACTCTAATAGTAAGTGGCGGATAATGCAGCTTTTCCCCTCTTTGCACTTTTCAAGATAGTTTGTATATTAGATGTTCTGCTCATAGATAGATTAAAAACTTGATACTTCTTTCTGCATTTGACTTTCTCTATTTTATTTTAACGGAGTATTTACGGTGCTTAAAGATTTTAGTTAGATCCAGAAAGAGAAAACCAAAACAACCCTACATATGAAACATGTTTTTTTCTCTTAATACATGAAAGTAACATCCTTATTCATTTCCATATCTTGCATTAGAATATCCACTCTTTTAAGTATGATCAAGTAAAAAAAATAAGAATTCTACAAATTTAGTGCAATTGTATTCGCTGCAATTTTAATAATGAAATACAGAATAGTAAAAATCATCAAAATATTTTAGAGCTCTCTGAAGACATTTCAATTCTCTAAGCCAGCATATATTATTTCTCAAAGTAGCATATATCCTAATTTGTTTGAACTCAAATTTCCCTCAAAATAAAAATTCAATAAAAATTAAATTTTGCCTAAATAAACCTGCTTAGAAGTCTTAGGAGCTTTTTTGGTTTTGAATCACTTCAGAGAGTACAGACACTTATAAAATGTTTGGATTTTAGTCTAGTAACAGATTTAATGCTACAGGTTTTAAGATGGGGCTTTCACCAAAGTTGTGTGTTTGAATCATACCTGATTTCTACACAAAGATTTTATACCATAAATCTACTTTGGAAAGTGGTAGGTTCAGGGGTTTCATATGTTACTATAAAGGAAAGGTTTATTATCTTCAATGTTATCAGTTACCTTGACATTTTGATGTACCAGCATTTTTTTCCAGACCAAGAAAGTTAAACTTTGGTATGATTTTATCTGACTATTAGATAAATCTTACAAAAGGATTACTGAGGCTATTAACCTCCGAATTTTAACCGGATCCTACCCATACATAACCTGCATGCATCTGAAGAGTAGCACTGAAATCTGGACTACCTGAACACTTTAGTAGCCTTTTTTTTTTTTTTTTTTTTTTTTTTTCCTGGAAGTTGCTGTGCTTGATTGGTAATATAATAATATGATCACTATAAAATCATATATTGTCTAGTAATATCTAGGTAATATAAACAAAACCATAGAAATACATCAGCACTCTTGCATGTGCATATTACAGAAAAAAAAATCCAAAAGATTTTTTATTATAATTTAGCGTGTTTTATCTTTTTTGATTTATCTAAGAAAGATGATTTTCCTATCTAAAATGGAACATGAAATCACCTGCACATACATATGCACTTTTTTGTACCATTGCCCCCACAATCCTTTATAAAACACAAAATAAGTATGTCAAAATTTTGAGGAAGATCTTAAAAAAAAATATTTTAAAACATCAGCATCTTCTTCATCTTTGACATGCTTCATCCTCTTTTCCTACTTTCATGAGCAAAAAATTATTTAAGTACTGCGAGAGAGAAAAATTCTTTTTTTGAAAATGGGGAGAATTATAAAACCCTAAAAGACTGACTCACAATTTCTCTTCTTAAAACAAGGAACTGAGAGCTTTTATAGAGAAGAGGAATGTGGTTCCTTAGCAGATAGAGTCATTTAGCTAGGACTTAAACTGCTAAGTCGTTTTAGGTCAAAGAAAAACATTTTAATCATCAGTCAACAAATTGATTAGCAGTCAACAGTGACTGAGAAATTCAGTGATCTTTTTGCCTGAAACACTGTTTAGTAATTGGACTCCCTCTCATTACAAACCTCATCAATCATGAGAACCATGACGAAATCTCATTTTCATTTCTTCTCACATAAAAAGTATTGCACCATTATATTCCATTGAGCTTCTGCCAAGTAAGCCTGATCACATGCAAACATTTACACACCAGCAGAAAAAGTGAGAAACAAGCATTAATACTTCCATAGCCACAGCCTGAATATCCAACAATCCACACTTACTTCAAGCATTCCCTTTTTAAGCCCCTGCTTATCCCATTGAAAAGAACAGGCAACCAAATGCAAAAAAAAAAAAAAAAAAAGTCCACTGTTACTTTTCAGATATATCAAGCACAAAGCACAGCCTTTCTGAAGTTACTGATAGCTGCTGCAGTCTGCAGGTTTTTCAGCAGCGTCTCATACTTGATTGTTTCCATGGTAACCAACAAAATAAAGGAACTGTTGATATTCTGCTGTTATCTGTTACCAACAGAATCTTAGGACATTTCATTTATTTCTTTATTCTACCCACATCTAAAACCTAATTGATTGAGATTAAAAAGAACTTTTGGCATTGTAAGAGTTGTTTTCTGCATCTGACTCCTCACATAAACTTCACCCAAGAGCAGGAGATGGAGAACCAAGCACTATTGAGTATTGCATTGGAATCAAACATTTTTTTTCTTTCTTCAAGCAATAAAAAGTGTTTGGAGCAAGAGGCTCATGTCTCCCCCTTCAACCACAATGTCTACAGCAAAATAAGTGCTGTGGATGTAATTCTCATAATAATCCACTTAGGCAGAGCACCTTGAATTCCACAAACTGTCATGCAGTAAACCAATGATGTTTTTTACATTTCATCCCCTACAGTCCTTCCCTTTAAAATGCACAGGAACCTGTTCAATATAATTAAAATATTTATGTTTAATTGGGTACTTTTTAATGAAAAAAAAAAAGGAGATAAAACTAAGCTGCATTAGTCAAGGTCCACAGTGGTGGTTATATGAATGACTTTTTCACAACTATTTTAGAGACCAAATGTTTTTATGAACAGTAGAATTAGTCTGCTGTTCTATGTGTTATTTGCACTTTAACTTCTCTTATCTTCTATAGGACATGTACTGGATAAAAAACTACATACTGTGACTAATCCAGAATTTATGTGCAATGCTGCCTGGCTGGTCAGTTGCTGCCACAGAGAAAACATACCAGTCAAATTTTTGTCTATTGTCTTTACCTACTCCCACTAAGGAGCAGGAAAGAAAATTAATTTAAATCTTTTTCCTCTTGCAGGCAGGATGATTTTCACAAAGCCTGTAGGAATGCAGATATTGGGAAGCATTTATCATTTGATTTAATCATTTGACTGTTATTGACTAACAGGTTCAAAAGTTGTTGGTAGGAATGTGTAGATACACGTAGCCTTACTTTCATTACACGGCAAAGCAAACGAAAAAAAAAGAACATACTATGGTGACAAATAAATGTGCAGTGAATAAATTAAAAATGTCAGCAGATTGTTCAGATAAGGCAAATGTACCGGGGTCTAGGGAGAAGTTTATACCACTAGGATAGGGATAGAATGGTTGTGGTGAAATGGTAGAGCAGCACAGAACCATTTATCTTCTTCCAGAATGACCATGTTAACTAACCAGCAGTAACCCTGCTGCTACATAGCAGTAGCCAAAAAACTCATTTCTCACCAAACTGAATGAGCCACCTGTTCATAGGGTGGTATTCTTCAGGTGCTTGCAGCTCTAAGAATGTTATGTTTTACTTTTTTAATCTGTTCAACAGTTTTCTGTATGATTGTGCTCGATGGCACCTGAAAATGCCTGAGAGTCTCTGAACTGTGTCCAAGGTAAATACCACGGGAAGATGGTGTCACTACCATCTCTCCATTATTTTTTTAAAAATTATTGTTATATACAAGTTGATATTATTTTCCTGTTCTTTGATTTTAGTAGCCTTACTTAGGTGAAGAATATTTTTCAATAGGAACAATATATCCTTAATGTTCACAAAAGATGAGATTCATTTCCAGATTTGGTGTTTTACAGTATATATATAAGACAAAAAAAGGTTTAGAACATGGATAAATCTTAAAAGTTAATTTACTGATGCTAATCCAAAGGCTTTCTTAATTTTTCAGCGTCATTTCCTCTTGTTTAGATTGCAGTCTTTGCGACTTCATCAAAATTTTGATATTCTCATCATGATCAATACAAAGAATCCCATGAATTCAGTATATTTCTTAGAGGTTAAAACCCACAGAGTTGCAACTTCATTGATCTTTCCTGTGGCTTCAGTTGTGATAGAGTTAACTCTTTTATTAGTAGCTGGTACAGTGCTATGTTTTGGATTTGGGATGAGAAATACTTTTGATAGAGTTCTGGTCATTGTAATTGTTGTTAAGCAGTAAAGGCCTTTTTTGCTCTTCACACTGTGCTGCCAGCAAGCAGGCTGGTAGGGCACAAGACAGGGAGAGGACACAGCTGGTACATCTGACCCCAACTGACCAAAGGGATATTCCATACCATATGACATCATACTCAGTGGATAAAGCTGGGGGAAGGAGAAGGAAGGGAGAGACATTCGGAGTGACAGTGTTTGGCTTCCCAAGTAACTGTTACTAAGCTTTTTTCTTACTTTTACCGTTCTGATTCTCTCCTTCATTCAAACTGGGTGAAGTGAGTGAGCAGCTGCGTGGTTCTAGCTGCTGGCTGGTGTTAAACCATGACAATACTTGAATTATTTTTATAATTCACTTTAAGTATTTAAAGTTTGTTTTTAAATCAAAGTAATGAAAATAACTAGAGATTTCTACAAATAAAATTCAGTTAAGAATTAAGAGGTTTTTAAAAAATGCCTCTCTGCTTAGGAGAACTACCAGTGGAGGCTAGCTAGGCAAAACTTAGGTGCAAAAGAAAACACAGTAATTTCAGAACCTATCCTATTCAGTTAGTGGTGGACTCCATGCTAATTCATGTTATAAGATTAGTCAGGGAGACTTGATTACTTAAGCCAAAAAGATGATTGGAGATACAGGAACTGTAGGAGTTCTGTGTTGAAATACAGCATGGTGAAATTTAACTGCACATAGAAATTTTACTGATGATAAACCAGTATGATTAAAGTTCTTAAAATGAAAATTCTTCTTTTCCAGATTTCTTCCTCATTTACTCTGGTAGGACATAAGATACACAAATGTATATGTATCTTATGGCAGTTACTCATGCCAAAAGATCCTCTTCTTTTAGCCTATTTGTCTTTAATTTCTTATAACAGCGATCAGAAAAGAATCACAGAGATTAAAAAATTTACCCATCATAAAAGGGACTGTAGCAGTGGCTAAAATTATCTACACAACCAGAAGTTTAATGCTTAAAAAATCACTACCTTGCAGAGACATACTAAGTTTGTTGCAGTTACTCACAGTACGGAATATCAACACTAAAGCAATCCAAGAATTTTCTTTTCAGTCTTATTCCTGTTGTGTTCATAATCAGCTCTTCTTTGTAATTTCTTACCTTTGAATGGTTTCTCAGCTACTGTTGTGAGATTTTGTAAATTTGAATCAAAATTAGCACAGAGGATTAAACATAATCTCAAAGTTAAGTTTTATTGATGTGGCTATTGTTTTAAATCCTTATTCAGATATCATATCTTGGAACTATTGTAGATATAGCAAACATTGCAAATTATTTAGCACTACTCATTTAATATACTAATGATGGCTATTAATTATTACTGATTAAGATCAAATTCTGAACAAAAATGGACTAAATATTTATCTTCTAAGTGTATTTCTTAAACCCTCTGCATTCATATACAGACTTAGGAAGAGTTAAATTTGAATTTGCAGTCAATTTTATGAGATACAGATATTCAATCACGAGAATTTTAGGTATTATGAAAGATGAAGTTGTGCTGAATGAATAATGTGCCTGAGATAGAGCAAACATTCTCTGTTGATGCTTTAGGCCATCCATCAACTTCTACAGAAAAATGTGTAAGCAGGACTTACACATTGTTAAGGCATAATTCAGTGCTTCTTTTCTAAATGACCTGTTGACAAGGAATGATATTCAACATGCAGCAAATTTAAGGGGCAATTCCCTCAACAAGATCAGTGTGTGTTGGAGGCGGAGGAGACGTACAATTACAGAGCTCAACTAGGAGTTCTCTTAACCTACACATAACTTCAGAAGTTTGGAGACACTTCTCCAATATGGTTCTGTCTTTCAAAATTATACACAAAAATTTATGTCACATTGATGCCATGGAGATATTTGTGGTAAATACTGTTGTGACCACCAACTAATGTCTCCTGTTGAAGATTACTGTTGCTTTCATACTTGGTCAGGAGCAAATAGAAAGCAGTGAATTCTTAGAGTATTTCAGAAAAATAAAGAAAAAAGAAGAAAGAAAAAAGAAAGAAAAGAAAGAAAAAAGAAAGAAAAGAAAGAAAAAAGAAAACAGCACTGAAAATAGTCCATTTATTGATGTAACTTATGTGCATTCCTCTCACAATGCTTGAAAATTCTTGAAGACAGGTATAAAAGGCATAAAATACAGCATACATCAAAACCTTCCATGCTTATCAACTGACAGTTTGGTCGATGCAGTAAATAAAAACCTCATATTATCATATAGTTTACTGCTCTTAGGGCACTGAAATATTTCTTCAAACTATCATTAGTTACTTTCAATAATTATTTCTCTTAACTGCTAGAGGAATTTTCAACATCATTAACAGATACATCAAAAAGACACACAAATATAAAGGGATGGGAAAATTATTTACTCAGCATGATTGTCTATCCACAAATTTGCCAAAAGGAGTGTAAAAAATTGATGGTACCAACCTTCTTTGCTTAAAATAAAGTTTCTGAGTATATCCAAATACCTTTAAACTGGGACAAAAAGCAATTGCCTGTATTACTTGTATTTTAGCAAATACGTCTACATAGTTATTGAATTCAAGCTAAGACCCTCCTGACATCATATCTGATTTTTGCTAAACCAGGGAAGGTCTCCACAGATGTAAACTGCCAAATAAGGAATTCTGCTTACCAGGCATGACGTATAGCCTGACAACAGCATTACACTGCTATCAAGTTTACTGATGCAAATATTGTAAAATTATGAGTCCTTTTTCTTGCTAAAAATCACACAACTGACCATTATGAGTCATTTGTTTAACAGTTCTTATGTCTGTTGCTAACAATTGTCAGAGAATGACAGTAAGAAACAACAGAAATTCTTATACAATTACCTGATTCACAGAAACAGAAAATTAAAGTCAACAGCAAATGTAGATTTTAGGACTGCAGTACATACATTTATGCTGGTATAGTGATCCATACCTGCAAATTTGAACAGATAGAATCCATCAAATATGACCTGAGTCACAGCATTGACTTAGTTTTTCTACCCAGAGTAGTTAATGTATCAAACATCTAGATTTGCAAGGTAAAAAAATTATTATCCTTTCTTCTCAGAGGACATAAAAAACTGTCAGTTTACTGAATCCAAAAATTCATGAATTTTAATGAATCAGAAAGAGAAACTGGGGAAAGAATTTTCAATTTCAACAACCTTCTACTTCAGAAATACTTAATAATGCAAAAGGCTATTCGAAGATAATTTTTAAACCTACCAATGCATGCACACTTGTATTACATCCTTCTTTGCTTGATTTTTTAAATATTTCTCTGTTAAAGAAACAGTACATATTGATCAAAGTTTTAAATCCATTCAAAGAAAGCCATGAGGACAGAGCCAATATTACTAGACAAAACATCTTGCAAAATATTTTTTTCTGTTTTCCACATGTATCGGTAAGAACTCATAAGACTGAACTTTCAATATAAGCTTTTTCTTTTGACATTTTTCCTCAGCCTCAGTCCTAGTAAATACAAGTAGTGTGTTAGAAATATCTTAAGAAAATAAGTTATTTGTGACCAAATGAGCCTTTCCTGCTACTGCCTAACCAATCACTTGCTCTTCCTCATGCCAGCTGAATCACTTCCCAGCTTTTACAGGTCATCACGTGATCAGATGGTTTTAAAAAAGCTACCTTCAAAAGAGCCAACAAAAGCCAAGCCATTCAGTCATAGATATTCACAGCGCTGTAGCAAAAGCTTTTCTTCAGTTCTCCAGGTTCCTTAGGCAGAATGATTGTGAGCAACAGATGTGAGGACATGTACATAAATACAACTAAATATTATTACAATCTGGAAGAAAGCATTCCAGAGCAAGGGAAGAGACAAATCTCTTTTTCTGTTTTGTTATCAGTTAGGAGCCGGGAAAGAAAAAAATGAGAAAGGCAGACTAGACTGTTCCATTTAAGTTGATTGGTCTCACAATATACCTCTGGAGACATCACTTTCCCTCACTCTTCCTAAATGAAAAATTAAACAGTAAATTGGTCATTGAGTAAGGCTGTAGAATATCAAACCTTGCATCTTAAAAAACAGGAGTGTGTATGTGCTCAGAGATTTCCCTCTGGCATTCTATATTGAGTTATGCTTCACTTTTATTTTTTCAAAGGTTAAATTTTTATTTATCTTTTTCTCCCAAATACTCTTAAGCTATTGACAATGAATCTGGTGCAGTTTGATTTGGAACATACAGCTAAATACAATAAAAATTATACAGTAGATGGTATAACTACCTGCTAGAGGATCAGCAGTTAAGCTTCTAACAAACTTATCTTTCATTAAGTAGTTTTATAAATTAAAATAAACAACAATCAATCAAACAGGAAAAAAACTACCAAGAAACCAGACATCATAATAAAAACCCAAATGAAAAAATCCACACAGTAAAGGGTGTCTACATGGAATGTATTTTGAAGTTTATACTGACAGTTTGGTGGTGATGCCATTAGTGATTGGTAATGCCAATAGTGATTTGCCATTACTAGTAGAAGGCCACAGGATTTCTATTAACTTGGCAGTGCAGCATCTCAGGTCTTGTCTTTACCAGAGTTGAGTTTAGCTTTGACATAAAGTATAGCAGTCAAGTGACTATTGCCTGTGAATATTATTTATGGCAAAGGTCTACCGAATCTATAAGGTTGATGACTAACAAACACTGCCCCTTTATGTTAAGTGGGGTTGGAGGAGGCTATCATAGAACCTGAACTAAGGGGTGAAGACAGTCACACTTCAGCAACCAATGAAGAAAACTCAAAGGAAGAGGTGGTGTTTGAAAACATAAACAAATAATCCCAAGGCAGACTCAAGTCTGAGAAGAAAGAATTGTTCACCACCAGTCATATACTCCTCCATACAAAGAATGCAAGACACAGATAACTTTCTGTAATGTTCCCCCTCACCTCTTGAGGATGACTATAGACCTTAAATACTGGACTGACACCAGAGAGATGAAAAAAACATCAAAGAAAATGAAACATCAAAGAAAACTTAGACAATTTTGGTACAACAAATTTAACCGTATTACTACTGAAACTTTTCTTTATTACCCAGATATTTTGACCTGTAAATGTTAGTGTCATTGTAACTGAGAGAGTAACTGCATATTTGGATTGCACACTTAAGTCTTTAATTAGACTAACAATAAGTTATTGGCTCTGCATGTGTACTGTGTTCCTTTTCTCCTTTAAAACTTCAAGCTTTAAGCAGCTCCTTTTTAAATAGCATGTAGTGTAGAGTACATAGATAGGTAAATGGAAACCAGGAGGTCTGAGTAAATGGAGCCCTTTGGGAAGTGAAATTGCTCTGATCATCTCCCTGCCTACTACTACTACTACATCACAGACAAGTAGATTCATGCCTTCAAAATAAATCTGCCCATTGTGTGCTGTGATATACAGGAGATATAAAGCGTGATTAGACTTTTTTAAAAAGCGGTTATCTTTTACTTCAAAAAACCAGACAGTGAGTTGCCTGACTTATGCTGTCATGCAATTCTTGCCTCCCAGGAATATCTAAATAAGGCCTGTAATTTCTGCAATAAAGTTGAGAACATATTTTTTTTTAAAATATTTTCAATCTCATATGTATTTTTAAATGTAATGTTCAAAGTACAGGCAAAAGGATGAATACTGTACATAAAAATATGCAAAATGTTTTGTGCTAAGGAGCTATCCTGGCTCCTATTAAAATATCACTGGCTTTTGGATGGTAAACCTCTAGAAAAGCAACATCTTCCAGAGGTATTATAACATAATCTAAAAGGTGGATAAGCTTGCTGAATTAGTACCACCACCATCTGCACCTCCTAAGTTCAAGATACCATTATGGAATCCTTTTTTTTTTGCTGTTTTCTTTCTTTGTCTTATTCTGATACAGCTGTCACTCCATAACACTTATCAATCACTCCAAAAGAAACAGAAACAAATTAGGGTCAAGTTCAAAGTTCACTGTGCACAAAATAACATCCAAAACTGTGATTTACTTACAGTAGTGATGACTAAGTCTTAAAAAGTGATATTTAATTTTCACTGAAATATTGATAACGTAGCATTTAATTAATGATTTTGTCTCTAATGTCCACAGCACTAAGCCGGTAAAACAAAAAACAAACAAACAAATTAAAGGATGAGCATTCTGAAGAGACGACTGGGTTTTTTTATTGCATTTTTTTTATTATTCTCTCCAACATGATGGGCATTCTTCAGATCCTGGAGCATTTGAATGCTATCTGAACACATACAAATAATTGTTACTTTACCTAATCTATTGCTTACTGACAGAATTCAAAGTGAAAAATCACCACCAGCAGTAACATTCTTTACTCTGCTTCTACTCCCTCTTAGTAGAAGAGAAAAACTAGAAAAGCTAGAAAAATTCCTGCACAACATTTATTGCTGCGGTAATCAAGGAGCAAATGAAGTTTGAAAACTGGTGTCCTTACTGGTTTTAACAAAAATGTCCATATATGGTGCATGAGAGAAAAACAGATTTTTTTTCTTTACTTTGGATGGGTGTTCTATTCATTAAGCTAATAATTTGACAAACTAACAGACACGGCAGACCTAATCATATGTTTTCTGCTTTATTGCACTCCCTTCTCCAGAGGGAGAATTTTGCATATCTATAGAAAAAGTGTGTTCTATGACAACTGCATGTCCCTCAAAGAACTAGAGGAGATGGGATTTAATGTCTTTACAGAGCTCAATTGGTTAGAAAAAATCCAGTTAAGTATTCTGAATGCTGTTGATACATAATGAAGTAGCAACTAAAATAGCAGAGCTGAACTCTAATTAATGGTATTTTGTATGATCTTTTTAAAGGCAAAGAATAAAAAGATTTTAAAGAACAATCTAAAATACCACAAGGGGACAGTAATTAACAATGGTTTTCTTTTTCTGTCTTTAATTGTGCCAACAGAAGAGACAATCTTAAGAAATGCCTGTAATGAAATCCTGACATTGCAGATAAGATTGAGCTATGGCAAATAAAGATGGAATTATCTTGAAAAAGTGAATCTTCAGATATGGTCAAGTAATTAGAGACAATAATTATTTTAAAAAGACAAATTTTATCACAGAAAATTTCTAATAGGAAAAGAAGACAATTAAGAACTAACCAGGCAGCTCATTTTAACTTGGACTGTAAATTCAATCTTTGCCACTCTAAGGTTGATTTCTTAGACTTTAAAAAGAAAAACTTTAGAGAAAAATAAAGAATTTCAGCTATGGTCTCCTCCCCCTGCAGTATCAGGGTCATTTCATCAATATTTTAAACTTTTATTATGCTAGATTCTAAACATAACATTTATTTAAACTGAAGTGACAGATGAGATGTTCCATATTTTTATTTATTAGGAACATTAAATTTCTGGCATAGTGGAAAGGGGCTTTTTGGTGAGTCAGGGACCATGTGTTAGAATTATTCTTTAAATAGATAAAAAAAATTACATCAAATAAAGTTTCATGTGTGTTTTACTATTTAAATTGTAACGTACGAATTTACTGGTTTGCGTTTCCTTTAGTTTAGTTTTGTTAACATCGAATTAATTAGAATTATTATACCAGACATTTTCTAATGCAAACCTGTCCAAAACACAAAACTTCTCATGTTACTACAATATTACCATAATGTTACCACAAACATCATAGATATGGACCAATAAAGTATATATTTTGCCTCTGTAATATCTTGTAACGGAATGACAGTAACAGAAACACACACTACTATGCAGTCATCCTTAATTACACAGAGAGATGGTACTTTTTTTTGCTTAGGTATTATCACTTTGCTCCTCCCACCATACATTACGTAAAAAAAAAACAAAACCAAAAAAAACCACACCAAAACCCAGCAGATGGAACATTTATTTTTTCATAAAGATGAATACAGGAATCCTGGTCCACCTCCAAATCATAACTAAAAACTCTTTTTCTAAAGCCTGTCAGTCTGTATCTGGCAAAAATTGTTCTATTGGAAGCAAATGTCCAATTAGAAATGGGTACTGGGTTTGTTAGGATAGAGCCAGTTTTCTTCATAGCAGGTCATATGATGCTGTGTTTTGGGTTTGTGACCAAAATAGTGTTGATAACACACAAGGGTTTTAGTTATTGCTGAGCAACACCTGCACAGCATCATGGCCTTTTCTATAACTCACTCTGCCCCCCCAGTGAGGAGGCTGGGGGTAGGCAATAGGCTATCAGGGGGAGCACCCAGGACAGCTGACCTCAAGTGACCAAAGGGATATTCCATACCACGTGATGTCGTGCTCATCAGTAAATGCTGGGGAAAGAAGAAAGAAGTGGGGTGACATCCAGAGTTAGGGTGTTTGTCTTCTCAAATAACTGTCATGCATGATGGAGCCCTGATTTCCCAGACATGGCCCTAAACAGCTGTCTGCTGATGAAAAGAAATGAAATAATTTCTTATTTTTTCCTTATTTTTACCCTATATTCTTAATTTCTTATTTCTTTGCTTGTGTATGCAGCCTTGCTTTATCTATTTAACTGGCTTTATCTCAACCTACAAGTTTTCTCACTTTTACCCTTCCGATTCTCTCCCCCATCCCACCAGGTTGGGGAATGAGTGAACAACTGTGTGGGGCTGAGCCTCTTATCCGGGTTAAACCGCAACAATAGATTATATGAACTACAATTGGATTACTAAGGTAATTTTTAGGTTCTAATCATAATATCACAAAACAAGACTGCACAGCATGAAAAGAAAGGGAGAAAAAGGAATGGAAATCTGCTTTAACGAACATCCATGCACCACATCATTGTAAATACTTCTTAGATATGTCATGAAATTTTACTCCTCAAATCCTGTTCCTTGAAGCATGATTTGGTGCCATTAAGAAAGAGCCACATATATTTAAGATAACAAAATCATGCTAGGGAAATTATTCAAATGATTCATCCATTGTATCACACCCTGAATGTGTAGGAAAGCTACATAAGAAACATTTGGTTTTATCACTATCTACCTTTCTCAGAAAGTCATACCGTTGTAGTGTTCAGCAACAGGTACTAGTGTCATATTTAGCACATGAGTACAATGAATCAACACTTCCAGGAAGGCAGATCTATTGGGTATGATGTGCACAGATGGTATGAGCACATTCAGGAAAGCCAAGACATTTTTCTTATGCCAAATTTACCATGTGTTGTCAGACCAATGATGTAGAGCATCTGCAATACAATTTCTGCATTTCCTGAAATAAGGGCATCACTGCTCAGGTCTTACGAAGCTGATTTGCACAATGCACATGGCCAAGATCCCTAGATTTTCAGTCACAAAATTTTGTAATCCATTCAATATCTGTAGTTTGAACAAGACTAATCCCAAACATCTATAAAAAAAGACCTTTGAATAACACTTGAATACAATTTCTGGGGGCAGGGAGGCAGGGAAGTGAGTGGGGATTGAGAAGAGATTTGAACGCCTTAGCCTAAAACAATAATAAGGATTTTGTTTGCTTGTTTTTTGATGTACAACAAGTGCTACAACTTGAGCTGCATGCTATCACATTGACAAATTTATTAGTTTTGCCAGTGAGTATTTATGTAATTACAGTCCTTCTATAGTATATGTAATCTTGTCTATATAATGCATATCTTAGCCTAGTTCAATTTACTAATTCCACACAGATGCTGCATATTTAACACATATGTAAAAGTTAAAAGCAACCTTCCCGTCTAGATTATCTTACTGACTTGTGTAGGCAATGTCATACAGCTGCCCTAAATACACATAAGCACATTATATTAGCACCACATATTATTTTATTTATACTTTCTAGTTAAAGTTTTCTGTCTTACTGATCCACTGTATTTGACTATATTTTTAAATTGAGACCTGCCCACCTCACAACAATATAAAAACCCTGGCAGGGTGTTTGTTTGGTTGGTTTAGGCTGTTGGGGTTTGGTTTTGGTGTACTGCAGTAACTGCTCAGAAAGGCTACCTCGCTCAAAGAATAAACATAAAACTAAAAAAAAAAAAAACCCAACAAAAAAACCTGTATAATTTTGTTATATTCCTAAAAGCCATTGAGTTACTACAGTGTGAGGGAAATAATTCACAATAAGCAATTTTCAGAGCACATCTAAAGTAGGACAATATTGTTATTTCAAATCTTGAAAAAAAGCGTCTGTAGCATTCCTTTAATGTGTGTGCTATGCAACCAGTAAGGCACTTCTATGGCTCTCTCAAGCAATTTACCTGAGGACTCTTCTGAAGTAGCATAATTTTCCCGTCAGCTTTTGCTGGTGTCATCAAGGGAATCATGTCTAGTTTGGCAGCAGGCTAGGGTAAAAGGGCAGAAGGACACAATACACAGAAAAAGTAAAAAAAATTAAAAATTGCATTCTTCTTGGTTTCTGAAGGCTATGCGTAGAAACAGCACTGTTTCATAAAAGTTTCTGATTGGTGTGTATGCTTTTCTACCATTGCCCATTTATGTTTCTCATACCAAAAATTCCTCTTTGCCCAGTCTAACAAGTTCCATTTTCCCCCTCCTCAATGGGAATTTGATCAACCATTCAGCTTCTGCTCAACCATTTCCTGCCATGTTCATGAAATGCTTTAAATATGTTTAAATATGTTTAAAGTCTGGATAAAGTGACTGAGTGACTGAAAAAATATTATGGTGAACAGTGGCCCAAAAATATGTGAATATGCTAATTCAATGAAGACCATAATAGACATAGAAAATGGAAGATTTTTAAAATTTGAATGAATAATAAACTTATTTTTCTTCTGTAAATGAGGTTTTAAAGATATGCAGGACATTGGATAATTTTCAATTTGACACAGCATCAAAAATTTTTTGTTATTTCAGATCATGCAAGACAGCAGACTACTCTATTCTTTATTTCTTGAGAAGGCTCAGTGGCTAGGTAATAACTACATTTATAAAAATGTATTAGTCTTCACTCTCTGTATTCTCTAGACTACCCTGAAAACAAACCACTAGCAAAAACTGTGGTGTTACCAAAGCCTTGTTCAGTGGGCCAAAAATTATTTTTTTAGAAAAATAATAATGATGTTTAATGATGTTTCTTATGTTTTAAGAAGGAGACAAAGACAAATGTTTTGTCTGAAATGAAGCATAAGCATAGCACACAGATGCTGATGACCTTAACACAAAGCGTCATGAAACTAGTAGTGATAAATCAGTTTTTCTTTCTCTGGAGACTGTTTATAGGATATTTATATTCCAATACTTCATAGTATCTGTTATTATCCAGCATAATGAAAGATAATTCATGCATAACTATCGCATAAAATGTCTCTAAAAAGGTAAATCTACTCACAAATCCAAAGATTTTTTTTAATATCACTTAAATAATAAAGGCTCCAAATAAGGAACAAGCTATACGAACACATAATTTCAACAACAAAAATTTGGAGTGAAAGGTTATATTTACCTTGGGATATGTTAGAAAATACCACCATATCATGAGTGACATTTCTAAATATCAATTTAGCTGATTTTATGGAACACTGCTCCTATTTCTCTAGAGTGAAACTGAACAAACACTCCAGAGCAAGAGAAATTCCTTAGCCCTTTTTAAGAACTCTGTAACAATAAGAAAAATGCAAAGCCTTATAATTTTTTCCACAGTTCAAAGGTGTATATGAAACCTACATACTAATCCAAGCTGGACTTTATCAGCCTACCCTCACTTGTCCAAAGCCACAGTTTAGTAGTCTGTGCACAGAACACTTATTTTATTTCAGATACTGAATATCAGAACTTATAATAATTCTTGTGTTAAAAGAAAGGTACACCACATGGAATAAGAGATTGCACAATATCTGTCAAGCATTTCTGATCAATGATTCTACATTATGCTGATTTACTGCTTGGAGCGCTAAGAAATTGAACTCACATGAATATACCTGAGTTTTGGAACATGCCATGAATTGAATGATTCACACTTTTCCTATGATTCTCCATGCCCATGAAACACGTTTGTTTATATTTATATTTAAATCTATATTTATATGTATATTTATATAAAAACAAACGGTACTATTTAGGAGTATGTAATAGGGCTATATTTTATCCATTGCTTTGTCTGTCATTCATATCAAGTGTTTTAGGTTTAAATGTATTCCTAAAGTTATATTTCCCATGTCTTACTGATGTTCAGAAAACATATTTAGTTGTCTTTTTACATTGTATTTAGGAACAATCCTAACCAAAAAAACCCCACAAATATTTTAAATATAACATGCATTTTCAACACACCAGCTAACAACATTCACTTTTATAAAACAGCCCAGTTGCAGTTTGGAACATGTTTTCAAGGCAAACAGGTTTACAGTCTCCTTCTCTTTTACCTTTTTTTTTTAATTATTATTTTTTAAGCCTCATGATTTTAAAGCATAATTCCATTTTCCTATTCTTGTAACAAAGCAAGAAGCCCCAAATAAGTCAAACTTAGTTTTTAGTTTATATAGTTTTGTATTACTGCTTATAGAAGTTTTGTAATTACAACTGATCATCACATAATTTCATTATTTTTTAATATCATTTTCAGGATAAAGAAAATCCATCAATGTACTGTATTAAAAATTCTAACAATTTACAGAACATAAAGAACAAGTTAATTATTAGCTTACACTACTGAACATTGATATTTTTAAAACTCCTTTTCAAATACCTTAGTATTGTAATGTTTTGATTATAGAGTGTTGTGTTTTTTCATCAATTGATTTTATTTTATTAGTTCAGTACATGAGAACATCTTTATAATGGGCAAAACACAAATGTGTGGGATGAATAAGCCTATTCAGAAAATCATAGAGGATGATATAGAACATATTTTAATATTCCACAGTACTATATGCAAGTTAGGGAATCATATCCACGTTTTAGAGAAAAATCCTGTTTTCATTAAGAAAAAATCCATCTTTTTCTCTGCAGGAGGAATAAATGGGAATTGAAAAATTTCTAGTCATTGCTCCTCATAAACTCCAGTTTTCACAACTTCTGTTTGATTGACATATGATGTTCAGCATTCCAGAGTGCAAAAGTTCTGCTTCATGCACATAAGCCTAATTTGTTGTTATGAAATTTAATATAGGAATAGCCTGGAGCATTTCATTTAACATTTCTGTGGGGCCTGTGTCCACTGTTCAATGAAATTAACCTATATTCATTTAGAAGCCAGTAAGCACTACACACTCTGAAAGATCTCCTTGAAAACCTCTTGTGAGTTGTCACCGTACATTTGGGTCACTAGTAATAAATTCCTTATAAATAAACTATAAGCTGAATTTCATTACCTGTAACATTTCAGAAAAATAAGCACTTGGAAAAAAAAATTGTCCTTGGGTAAGAAATAACTACTATCATGAAAAAAGGGCCTGGAAATTCAAAAAATGTGATTTCTAATCCTTTGTTACCTAATCAATTAGTAACAGATTAGTAAATTGCAGTCACAGTAGTATCAGGGCATATCACTTCATCAACATTTCTTCCTATTTCAGAGAATGCATAAATTCATTAAAAAACCCACATGCAGTCAAGACTTTATCTTCAATATATTTCATCTTTTAGTGTTAGCACCACAATTTTTTGACACTATTGAAGCATTTATTATTTCTTGATGGAAACATAGTTAACAGTTTATAAGGTACAAGTTTCTTGTGAAATGTTTTGAAAACAGAAATGATTAACAATGTCAAATTAAATTTTGTTGAGAACTGTGGGATTTTTTCCACATTTAAAAAGTGTGGCATGTTTTCTTTAACTTACTTTTTTCCCAACTTAAAGTCTATTGTTCAAAAATTGTTTCCAAAACAGTATGGGCATCAGTTCAGATGTTCAAAATTCACCTGCAAAGTAGTAATACCTTCACAAAGGTCCTTAAAAAATTTTAGTTCAATTGGTAAATTACCAATTTGGTGGTAAGTACCACAGACTAGTTAGTGCTGTTTGCCTTCCATCTGGACCATACTTATTTATTCCTTCCTTGTAATAAATAAATCAATAAATCCTTGTTCTTTAGAATATCTTCTTTCTTAAGCAATTGAAGGCTACATGAAACGTTACAGACTGCTATGAAGTGACTGAGGATAACATAGTTATAGAAATACTAGTAAAGCAAACTTCTTAGTATTGAAAAGTATTAAAATATTTTTCAGTAATTAGCAGTACTTGTAATAGCATTGAACCAAATATCTGATGTGTTTGCATTTGGCAGACTTTATTTATGAATTTGTTGCCTCATACTTTTTTATTTTGATACAGAAGGATGAGCAGCACTATGTTATTTTGGGATTTACAGTTTCTTTACAATTTATTTGTTTAAATAAACAAATAAACACACACACACACCAACCTCAAAAACACATACCTCTCCTCCTTAGACCAATATATTGAGTTCTGTTATAGTCTAGTGATTTTGGGGTGCCTCCAGTGGAGTGAGAGCATAGTGGTTTATCAGTTTCTTGAATATCACCTCCATCACATCAATTGAATTTGAATAAATTCTGATGCAAAACTTTGCCTTTTTTTTCTCTACAGAACTTATGAACATGCACGACAGGACTGATTTCATACACATATAGTGCTAGAAATACATTTGTCTTAACTATGAAGAAAGCAGTGCAGAAACACTGGAGTTAATTGTTTTAGGACAAAGAACTAGCCACATGCAGACACAAATGTAGAAATAACAAAAGGACACTCCTATATAAGCTCATAACACCGGTATCTCCTCATAGATAAACATGCACAAATTGCTTTCTCCCTATTTTTCTAAAAGTATTTCCACAACATTATGACAAATACCTTGAGGTTACAGTAAGCCACACTATAAAAAATCATTACCATCCATTATCTACTAGGAACCTACAGCAGTATTATAAATAACTTTGAATGCCTGCAAGAGAGTTACATCACAAACATTGTACATTAGCTACTCACATTTTATTTTATGGTTTTCTCTTTGTTGTATCAAAATAACACACTTTGTTTTTACTGAATATAACACGTATTAAGTAGAAAACAGTTTATAACTGTTACAGCTACTGCATTTGTCTAGAATCACATTACAGATGTGGCAAATTAGACCTCTTTTAAATTAATCCATCATAGATCTTTTCTTGTACACTTCAGAAGAATACACAAAAACATTAATATTACCTAGAGCTCTTCCTAAATTAAATCTTATTAAACAGGCATGAAAAAGACATTAAGCTGAATGAAGTTTAAAAGTTTAATAAAATGGAACATGCATCTCAAAGAGTGTTAAGTCACTGCCATCCTTTAGTCCTTCCTATGGCAAAATTTGAGAAAAGTTCTATAAGACAGTATGACAGTATTTTTGTCTCCATAGATTGTAACACAAATGGAATGTATTTCAATACTTTTCAATATAGTTATTTATCCCATGTTTTTTTTTCAAAGTACTCTTCAAGAGTAGCCAATTTTTATTTTATATCCCCAGTTTGGTTTTGTTTTGTTTTGTTTTTTTTTGTTTGTTTGTTTTTTTTCTTAAGAGTATGGGACCAACACATGTGCAAATGTGCTAAAATGTATGATATATTTCTACTTTTGAGAAGTTATCCTAGTTATTTTTTACCTAAATAATTTTTACCTATCATTTTATTAATGTCCCACATAAACCGTGAAACATTAGGACAAAGCCAGCTATCACAGCTTTTGCCACATACATGCTTATTAAGGAATTTACTTCTGAATTAAATTTATTAATGAAAAGGAAATTAATGACATAACCATCTAAATAAAACATCGAGCTGAGTTACCTCAAAATATAATATAGAATAAAGGATGAGGAAAAAAGATGCTAAGGTGTGTTTAAAATTGCAGCTGTATGAAACAATGAAAGGAAATGTATTTTTCATCCCAATTTTGTAAATTTCTACAGTGACAGACCACTTATTTTTGACAATATGATTCTTTTTGTTTTATTAAACAACAAGAGCTCAATTTTCAATTTGAAGTGTAAATATTTTACCTTATTTTCTTTTAAAAGTGTGCATATTTATAAATATACCTAGAGTACAATATTTTCTTACAACAAAAAAATCACTGGATTTTGCTGACATACAATGAACTATTTCTGAGACAGATTATTTGAAATATATTATTCCAAAGCATAGCATCTCTATGGTGTTACTTCAATCATACCACGGTGGTATGGTAAGACTGAAGGGTAACTTTCATGGTGGTGTTTCTGAAAAAAATACCTAATTCAGAGAATCTAATGCCTTTCTAACTTCTAACTGCAAATGAAGAAAAAAGACTGTCCACAACCTAAGATTAGATTAAGAAATTTCATAACCCTATAAACTTTTAAATAGAATATATGAGTGATGCCTCTGATTTTTTTAAATTTAATTTTATTTTTGATATCTGTATTCACTGCAACCATACAGTAAGGATTTTTTTTTTTTTTTTCCATACGAACAATGTGTAAAATAAATGTATAAATTGTACTCCCTCCCTTCCAGAAAAAAAGAGAGCTACTTATGAATTATGGTTTTAAAAAAATGATAATATATGGCCCATAGTTTTATATAAATATACAGACGAACAGAAGCACAGAGAATGTACACAGAAATATACATATCTACATCTTGCTATTTAAAACGTGTAACGCTAAGATTTGTATTTGAAAGCGGGATAATTACTAACACACAAACTTGGAGAAATACCTACAGCATAGATGCTGAGACATATGAAAAATATGTAAGAAAATATAGCCTTCGTACAGCCTGTTCTTACAGCTTGTATTAACAAAAAGAATAATACTGAGACTTCCAGCAGAGTTTCTGAGTATCCACAGAACTCATCAAATAATTGATACCTTATTCCAAATAAAGGGAATCATGAAACTACTGATGATCTTGCCATCAAAACCAGTGTTCAGGTTGGTTTTATACTCCATATAGTGTTAAGGGATATGTTTATTCTTGTGTCCTTTGCTACAGAACACTGCAATTTTTTTAGTAGCATGCTATGAGAATGATAAATATGTTCGTACAGACTGTTTTGTATATGGTTTAGCACTGAAACTCTAGTGAGGCACAGAAGCAGCAGCTCTGATGGAAGCTTAGTTGGTCAGACCTTATTCAAAGATTTGATATGATCAAGTCTTCATCTAAGAGAGCTGACTGTAATAGTATTGCTGTAAATATTTGTATCCATAAGAATCCACACCAGTTTTTCAAATACATAAATTTTACAAATAAGAAGAGGAGGTACAGTCCCTACCATATCAAGGTTAATAGTCTAAGACCCAGTTAGCAAAGACCTTCTTATTTTCTTCAGCTTGAAGAAGCTGATAGGATAACCATATGATTTCGGGTTTTTTTTTTAGTAATTGCACTCAGAGACCATAATGGTAGACTCAGCTATGTTAATATGATACAAGTTTTGAAGCCATGTCTTTTAAGACAAAGTATGAAAGCTGGGGTACCTAGGCAGTATCTTCTATTGTACACCAGGATAACTAGTAATTAGTACAATCAAGACAGCACAGTTATGCAAATTTACAAAGTCTCCATGAGATGAAAAATAATCCACTAGTTAAATCTTGGCCCCCTACGACAAAAAGGACATTGAGGTGCTGGAGCGGGTCCAGAGAAGAGCAACAAAGATGGTGAGGGGTCTGGAGCACAAGTCTTATGAGGAGAGGCTGAGGGAACTAGGGTTATTCAGTCTAGACAAAAGGAGGTTGAGGGGAGACTTTATTGCTCTCTACAACTACCTGAAAGGTAGTTGTCACAGGCAACAGGACTAGAGGAAATGGCCTCAAGTTATGCCAGGGGAGGTTCAGGCTGGATATTAGGAACAATTTTTTCACCAAAAGGGTTATCAGACATTGGAATGAGCTGCCCAGGGAGGTGGTTGAGGCACCATCCCTGGAGGTGTTCAAAAGACAGGTTGACGTGGTGCTGGGAGACATGGTTTAGTGATGGTGTTGCGTTTTGTTTGTTGTGTGGGTGTTTATTTTTGTTGGAGTTAGGTTGATGGTTTGACAAAATGACCTTGAATGTCCATTCCAACCTAGAAGATTCTATGATTCTATGATCTTCCTGTGACAAACAAATTTAAAAGCCTTCCACTGTTACATACACCAACATCAGAACAGATCTGAAATAAAGCCCTGAAGTGTCTTCATGTACAAAATAACAAAAAGGACTGCATGAACTGAACTGTAACACTAAGCTTATGTTCCAATTATTGCCTTAGAAGTTATACAGTTGCCTCTTTACTATCAGTAATGCTTGATACAGTCCAGCTATTGACCATAACAGTCCAGCTTTTGGACTTAACAATCACTATCTTCTTTAATTAAAAAAATCTAAATATGGAAGTTGAAAGTCCATCATCACCACTATGAATTAATTTACACCTCAATCCAATTTCAGCCTCTTACTGACAAAACTGGCAGGTGGTTCTGCCCCTCTACTCTGCACTTGTGAGACCCCACCTGGAGTACTGTGTCCAGCTTTGGAGTCCTCAACACAGAAAGGACATGGACCGTCTGGAACAGGTGCATCGGAGGGCCACCAAGATGATCAGAGGAATGGAGCACCTCTCCTATGAAGACAGGCTGAGAGAGCTGGGATTGTTCAGCCTGGAGAAGAGAAGGCTCCGGGGAGACCTTATAGCAGCCTTTCAATACCTGAAGGGAGCCTATAGAGGAACTGGAGAAGGACTCTTTGACAGGAAGTGCAGTGATAGGACAAGGGGAAATGGTTTAAAATTGGAAGAAAAAAGATTCAGATTGGATATAAGGAAGAAATTTTTTACTATGAGGGTGGTGAGACACTGGAACAGGTTGCCCAGGGAAGTTGTAGATGCCCCATCCCTGGAAGTGTTCAAGGCCAGGCTGGATGGGGCCTTGAGAAACCTGCTCTAGTGGGAGGTGTCCCTGCCCATGGCAGGGGGGTTGGAACTCGATGATCCTTGAGGTCCCTTCCAACCCTAACCATTCTATGATTCTAAAACTTTAAAGTACATCTTTAAAGGCAAAAAACTAATCCTCAAGTGGGAATGGAATGTTCATCAAGAAACTAAGCTCTTATTTTCTGAAGAGTTCAAAGTAGGAAAAAGAGAGTCCAGTTGAATGAGTAGGCATAGAGAATGGAAATAAAAATCCTTGATTCCAAACTGCTCCTTTTCACAAATTATTTATTATGTTTCAGTTTAATATTGTTTTCAACTCTGTGGGATTAAACCTTTTCTTTGAGGGGCTTGGCAGTGTTGGAGTTAAGTATCAACAGCCTCCCTACCCGTGAAACTGAAACAAAAAATTGCCAGTTTATGTTGGAATAAGGCCAAGGACTGAGTGCAATGTTGCTTATATGTCTCTCAGTGTGAAAAGGTATACAATGAAAGATGAAAAAAAATAAGATACACACAGTATTCATAGTAGCTTAACTGTTAGATTGTTCAGGCTGGATAGGAGCTGAACACCTCAATCATTCTGCAATGATTTATTACATGTGTAAGAGCAGCTCTGAAATAGTCTTAAGAGAATCTACCCCAAACTAGATAACAGCTTAGATTTCCCATTTCTCCAGTTATTTAATTCTAGGAGCTTAAGTTCTTTCTGTTTCTTTTCGTAGCATATTTCCCTCAAAACTTCAGATTTATCGAGTTGATATTTTCTAAATCATAACAATTATTCTTGTATATAAAACCAAGAAAACATCTTTATTAGATTTAAGAAGTCCCAATAAGACCAATGGAAAAAAGTTCACTCTCAACACAAACATCAGTTTCTGAAACAAACAGGAGCATCAATAGCTTTCTTTACCTAATTACTGTAGCCAGATTGATTTTTCAGAAGGCAGACTATTATGTATGTGTGAGTACCATGACCTTTCAGATTGTATCAACAATATTTTTCATGTAAATTGATCCATCTTACGCCACTGGACTCGGGGATGCAGAACTGCCAAAAGCATTCCCTTCAACTTAGTCCCTTCTTAGACAATTCAGAACTGCAGATACCTTTACAACTAGTAATCATAAAACCACAAGAGTGTAAATGTAGAGTAACTGATTAAACTTAATCAGTTCTAGGCCATTAGACCTGGTAGAAGGTATTTCCACTCAACTATACAGAAGACCATTACAGTCATTTCTATTCGAAGGTCAGCAATCACCAGTGTTGACCTTCAACAGGATATAAAAATTGTTAATCGATAAGTTTATCAGAACAACCAACACAAAAACCAGATCATATTTAATCAATCTGAAGACAAAAGGAACTTAATATTTTGGTGAATGAGATTAGACTGGGTGGAAACTATCCTTGTTCTCCTGTCTTGTAGCCTCTTAGCCACGCTCTAATGCTCATGCAGTCATTTAATACTAAGTGAGGAACATCAGGGCTCTAAGGGCATCCTATCCTTTCTGAGATTTGGCTTCCTGGGCTCAGGACCAATTTAGAGAGAGTGTAGAATAGTGCCCTGATCCCTTTTTAGAAAGAACTGTAAGTCAAGCTCTTCCAGATAGCTCCGCTGGAAACCACAAGCAAGGGCTGCTCCTCCTTGACTTGGGAATTTTTATGCTGAGGCTCTCCCATCAGCCTTGCCTGAGCTCCAGCTTCAGCTGCATCAGAGTCACTATAGACTCGTTTGATGACCTGGACTTTCATCTGACACTGCATGCCACCACCAGACCTACTCTGCTTTGCTTCCTCAGGTGCTGTGGGACTGGGTAAGGTCTCTCTCTGCCTCTCCTGGCCTTCGTCCCATGCTCAGCTCCTGGCTCCTCTTCCCCTAGGGAATGGGCACCCCTCTGACATATTGGGGTAGAGGTCAAGATACTGATTTTGACACTGATACCAAAATCATAGTAGTACAATGTCAGAGGAATTCTGGGTTCCAAATACTAATAGCCACAACATATCTACAACATTGGCAATAAAAGCAGTCTTCACAGACTAATCACTTAATCAGTTACAAAGATCTCTTGCAAACACTACAACAACAGAAAAATATATTCTAGACAGCTCTCAGAAAAAGATCTACAACCTTGCTCAGGCAGGGTATACAATAGTGTATAAATATAGTACACTATTTGGTACTAAAGAAATTAAATCTCCTTCCAACATGGTTGCCGTTCATATGCATTACACATTTGGCAATATGAAAATAGCTCCTTAGTAAGATGCAGGGCTTGAAGTAAGCAACCAGACAATGTCAGCTGCCTGAAAGAAGCACAGAAAAAAGATGCAAAAAGGAAAGTGAAACCAAAATGGAATGAATCAGTGAGTGAGAAAATTTGTGTGACACAAGCTGAGAGATACAAAATACAGCCCGATACAATCACCCCAGATATCCCAATTAGACACTGGATAAACCAGCACTTATCTTGGTATCTAAGGGTTCCTGCTGAATGACTTCATTGATATTTCTGACTATAGACAAAAGGAAAAATAACAATGAAGATTATTTATTTTCCTTTGCAATCATGTTATCTGACAACACAGACTAAGAATGTCTTGAAGTTATTTGACAAGAACTTTTAACATCTCCACATAGTCAACTATAAATTAACAAAGAGACTAGCAATAGTAAATAATCTTCATTTACAAAAATAAAAAAAAAAATTACTTTGTTCCACAATGTTTCTGCATTAAGAAGGGGAGATGTTGGGTACAACACTGTCTTTTAAGAAACCATCATCATCATCATTTTAAGAAACCTTTATCATCATCAAGAATTAAATAAAATTCTATTAAAAGCACATGAAAAAACAGAAAAAAAATTAATTTCTGATAAAGAAACTTACATCAACTACTATTTTTCTTCCTTACAATTTTTCTGAAATAGAGAAAGACAGGGAGCTCGATATCCCTAATTTGAGAAAAGCAAAGGATACAGGAAGTGACGGGGTCAGACAAGAGGTGTTCAGCTCTATAAATCAATGTTTATGCCATTTGGGGACTATCTGGCTCCAATATACACAAACAACAAGATATTTTTTTTCAGAAATATTTTGACAAAATTAATTTAATAACAAAATAAAAGCTGTTATTTCTGTTTCTTTGGCACAAGACTTAATTTTTATGCAATTCTTAAGCCTTGGGGTGTTGTGGTTTGTTGTGTTTCGTTTTTTTAAATAAGGATCCAGTGAAGAAATACACCCTCTGAAAAGCACAGAATTAAAAATGGTAGTATAATGAAAAGACAATCCTCTGTATCTAAGTTTAGCCGGAATTACATGGACTAAGTGACTCCACCACTAACTGAAATGAGCACAAAAAGCAAGTGTCGGACCAAAATCAGATTGCTTCCAGTTAGATTACGTTTTCCATATACTGGGATAAATAAAACAAAAATTAAAAAAAAAAAATAAAATTAATAAGTAATGTTATGAAGCTTTACATGGAGACATGTCTTCTACACAAACTTGGCTAAAAGGGTCAGAAAGTGAGAGGGCAGTTAAGCGAGAACTGAGCTCATGGTCTCCTCAATGAATATGATAACTCAAGATAACTGTCCTGAAAACAATGAGGTATGCATAGCACAGCAAGACAAAGCACAAGATAATCCAAGCATCTACTGCTTGCTGTTTAAAGAACTGAAATTTCCAAAGTTTATAAGAAATATCACAAAATACCATTCAAATATACTGCTCAAGAACAATCCTTTTCTCTCTTTTTCCAAGACTGTTAAAAGACACCAAAAACCGAAGGCTGAATTAGCCTCTCATTGCTTTTAAAATTTATTTTTCTTAGAAGTAATTTGTCAACAAGTGAAATTGAAAGTCTGCTACTTCAAAGAAGCCACAAGTTAATCAGAACTCATTTCAAATATTCAGCAAATGTAAGAAGTACTTGACAAGTGAGACAAGCTTACAGATATTCCACATAAGGCCAAAGTTTCAAACTAACTGAAAAGATTAATCACTGAAACTGTCAGATTTGACAGACTGAATTTAAAGGAATGAAACTTGAACTGAGCGTCAACACATTTTTATGCATACGTCCCCCTTTACCAACTGACAACTTAATCATGAGACAAAAAAAGAAAAAAAAAAAGGAAAAATCCTGAACTTCTATCAACATCATGAATATGAAGAACATATTTCAGGAATTAATAAAATACTGTGTATATGGGGAAACAGAATCAAAGAAGATCTGAATTTTATTTTTACCACATATTTTGGGAAGTAGCCTGAAAACACATTCAAGTCTAAGAATAGGGCAGGAAAAAGTCAAATCTGTTTCTCAACCATATACTCTGGGGTGGAGTCTACTGTATTTATTTCACAAAGGAAATTATACAAAATATTGTATCACACGATATATTATAACTAGCTGTTTACAAAGGGGAGAAATAGAAAAAATCTTGCAGTCTTGTAAAGTCACAATAAGACAGGTCAAGGAATGACTTGCAGAAGTATAAAACTATTATTAATCCTTTTTCTAACAAATCAACAGCAAGAAACCTTATAGTCTGTTGACCATTACACAATCAATATGAAAAATGAAGGAAACAAGACTTGTTTTTCGTCTATATTCACACAGAAGCAGCATGGAAATAATCCTTTGTCTATACATTATATATGGGCTATATCACAAGATCTGTCTCAAATTGAACATTGCCATGAAACAAGCAGATGAAATGGATTGTTAAAAAACCCTGGGACCAGTTACCAGCCTTTAAAGCATTCAGAAGGCCAAGAAAACAGCTAGTGTGAAAACAATTTTTAAAATGCTTCAGAATGGGACCAAACAACCTAGTACCTGTAACAGAAAAAATGACATTCTTAATTACAAATAACATGACACACGGACAAACATGATACATTGAAGCAGAATCAAAACATTTTCGAGCAAGAAAACTTAGGTCTTACAAATCTATTTCAGTTTTCTGAACGAGTCAATAAATTGACTCTGCTGGGTCAGAGGTCTAGGCAGGCTTTCAAAAGGCATTTAACAAAGGCCTTCCACAATGATTCCTATAGAAACTTAGCTGACTTGGAAAAAGAAAAGTCCCTCATGTACCAGGATAATCAGTTATTAAATTAAGAAAAAATAAAGGAGAAGGGACAAGAGAGGAATAAATTACCAGTTTCCATGCAGTAGGAAGATCAGATCAGTTGACACCCAAATGGAACCATGCTTGGCTTTTGCCACAGAAAAAAAACCCACATCAGAACTATTTAGGAAGCTAGGTAAATACAAACGTAAACAAAGGAGGTTGAAAGTAGTAAAGGCCTTCAATACTTAATGATGAAAAGAGAAAAAAATAGAAAGTAATGAAAAACAAAACACAGTTCTGATTCTACTGATGGAGGTGCAGCTCTGAGTTTACTATTATTGCTCAAAATGAGATCTTGCAGTTCTAAAAGGTACACTTATTCAAAAATATCCACTTTTTATTTTTATAAGATATTCTGCAATAGCAGTAAAAAAGTAAACAGAAGATTAAGAATTATTAGGAAAAACATATTAAGCATAACAGAAAATAAAATTATTGCAGTCATACATCAATGTCTTCAATGTCTATGTACTTGTATCCATAAAAATTAGACTTACATGGTGACACTGCAAAATTGCAAAGACCCTATAACTACAGCGGAGTTGCTAGTTTCTGACATGTAAGTAAACCATCATCAAATATCTTACTATGTAATTAGGAGGAAGAAATACCCCCTTCACATGTTATTGACCCTCTATTTTAAAAATACAACAAAAAGAAATCTCATTTAAGTTGCTATCATAAAAATTAATTTTTTGCCTATGAAATGTGAGGAACACATCTACGTCTAACATGGCTGTGGGGTGACCTTAGCTGGATTCCAGATGCTGACCCAGCTGCTCTTTCACCCCCTCTCCTGTACAGTTTAAGGGGAGAAAATAAGATGGCTTACGGCCTGAGATAAATTACCCTTACAAGAAAAATAGACTTGACTTGAGGAAAATTAAATTTATTGCCAATTAAAAATAGAGTAGGATGGTGAGAAACAAAGATGGAAATAAAAACATCTTCCTTCCCTCTCAGTCTTCTTCACAAGCTCAACCTCACTTCTTTACTCCTCATTCCTCTACCTCCTCCCTCTATGCACAGATGGGGAATGGTGGGTTATGGGTCACTCCATAACAACTCCTCTCTGCTTCTCATTCCTCCTCACACTGTTCCCCTGCTCCAGCTGGGAGTCCCTCCCATCCTCCCATGGGATACTCCTCCATGAACTACTCCAGTGTGTATTCTTCCCACATGCCAAAGCTCTTCAAGAATCCATCCAGAATGGGCCCTTTTCATGGAACAAGTCTTCCAGGAACAGACTGCTCCAGTGTACATCCCCCCCTCTATGGGCTGCAACTCCTACCAGGAGCCTGCTCCTGATATGCTCTCCACAGTCTGCACCTTCCTTCAGGGCATATCCATTTGCTCTGGTGTGGGGTCATCCATGGGCTGCAATACAGATATTTGCTCCACCATGGTCCTCCACGGGCTGCACAGGGACAATCTGCTTCACCATCCTCTTCTCCATGGGGTACAGAGGAATCTCTGCTCCAGTGCCTGGAGAACCTTAACACCTCCTTCTTCTCTGGCCTTGGTGTCTGCAGGGTTGTTTTTTCTTACATTTTTTCCTCAGTCCTCCCTATCACACACTGCTGCTCAGCGTTTTTGCTGTATCTTAAATGTGTTCTCACCAGCACTGTTGATGTGCTCAGCTTTCGCCGGCAGTGGGCTCCTTTTGGAGCCCATTGGAACTGCTTGTGTCTGGTATGAGGCAGCTCCTGATCTCTTTTCACAGAAGCCACTCCCGCAGCAACCCTGCTACCAAAATCTTTCCTTGTGAACCCAACACAAAAGATTTTTCAAGTTATTTCCATAAAAAATATAGTGCTTCCTTGATTTTCAAAAATCAAACTTACGATGTTCACGATTTAAAAGCCATCTTGCTAGGTATTGTTAAGCTAAACTGGTTTAATCTTAATATGTGTTCTCCATCATTCCATCTTTAAAATCTATGGAATTTTTTTTTCTAACAACATTATAACTGTATCATATTAAATATGGAAATTAATTTTTAAAAAAATAATTAGTTTGTGCATCCACAAGCTTCACAGTTCAGCATTCTTTACTTAGATTCTGCACAAGCCCACTACAAAACATATTCAATTAATCAAATATTTAATAACAAGATACTTACCATAAAAATTAGAGATAATACAAAACCCCAACTATTATTCTCAAAATTATTTTATAGGTTTGTTTCAAGGTCATATTCACAGATGAAATAGAAAATATCTTTCAATAAACAGCGTGTTATGGGTATTGATCTATACCATCAATAAGGGCTGGTTGTTTTTTTTTCTTTTTATCCTTTCCTAGATGAACCAGTTAGATCCATTTAATATTTGTTGCCATGCTATTTGTCAAATAATACAGCTATTAATTTAAACGGTATTCTCCATTCCAAGAAGTACAATCGATAAAACCACATAGTAACAATGTCTGATCTCAATTGTTTCATCAATTCTGCTCATCTTGTACAACAGAAGTAAACTTTTCAAAAATCACTTCTGGAAACATTTTAAACCAACGTACTGCAAGCTAAGAATAATAGTAAGAACTCACATTTTGTACAAAGTATAATTAATATTAACTTTTATGTTCAGAACTTCAGTCTGCATGATTTACTACCATGAGTGGCAAGAGATAGCACAAATTCCATATTCTGTGGAGGTATACATATTAAAGAGCAAGATAATTAAGTGTCAACATGAAATCATTTAGACAAGGATGTTAGGAGTTCAAGTCTGTATTTTGATACCATGTTTAATCTTACTAAAACTGTTATTAAAAAGAAAAATGTTGGCATTTGTTGTTTATACCCTTTAAAAGTATGAATCAGCCCTACATCAATTAATAACACTGTATATTGTTCTAAACAACTATAATGGATCTCCCAAATCATCTCACAAATACAGGTTTTGGAGAAGCTAGCTTGTTGGGCAACTGTGTTTTGCTCTGGATTTAGTTCCATAACACATTACCCATATCCCTTGTGTCTAGTCATTCAGACTAAGCTGCACAAAGATCTTCAGACAGCTGTGGTTTCAATCTCGGATATAATCCCCTTTGCTAACCTAAGCATGTAACCATTACTGATATTTTACAGAAATCATCCTTCTATAATCTTCTAACTCTGCATATAACATGTTATTTTATCTGAATTCAAGCTACCATGCCAGAAGAAAAGGCTCCTGAATCAGAAGTCAAAGCCATTCTTGTCAGGTGTTAGAGTAAATTAGATAGAAACAGTCTCAGGAACCAGAAAGGTTCAACACTGACATTAGAATGTCTCTACAAATGAATAGACAGGTTCCATCTAAGATATAAATTGAGTTAGGTTGGAATCCTTGAAAAAGCCACTCTCTCTCCTTCCTTAACACCTTTTTTTCATTTACTGGCTGCAGTAAGGTTAAAAAATTTGGTAATTAACTCTACAAACCACTGCCTTCTCCACATATGGCTGGCCAGGTCTCCAACGCCATGACTAATTTGGAGATTAATTAATTGCTATAGTAATTTTTCTTATAAGGTTTTTTATCTTAAAGAATTTTTCCTGCTGTGAATAGAGTTAATTGCAGCATTTAGTGTTCACCAGAGTTGTCCTTTCCTCTGATACTGTTGACCTTTTATTTTACTCATGTTGTCAATGGGTATTTTGTATCACAGAAGATTGTTTATGGTGGTACCGTTTGCTCTGCCTGCAGCCAGAGTCTGGGAACCCGGGACACAGTGATCAAGTATGTTTAGGATACTATGGCAGGCACTGGCAAAGAGTCCTGGCTCGAAACATTGCTGCAAACTACTAGACTGCTAAGCCCTGTTGGTGATGCACCACAGGGCGTAGTTCCAAGCCCAAAATGGAGAAACTACTGCTGGCACAGCAGGTTCCTCAATTCACAGCTCTAGAGGGAAAATGCTTCCATCAAAGTTATGCTATTTCTCCCTGAGGCTGAGGAAATTAAACAATGACAAAGTCCTACACCTGGGAAGGAAGATTCCCTTGCAAAAACAGAGGGGTGATGGTTTTTTTTCCAAAGTAGCTGTTGCTTGAAGACTGGCTGGGCATCAGTCTGCTGGTAGTGTGTAATTGCTTTTGCATAATTCATTATTTTTTTTCCTTCCTTCCTTCCCCCCTTCACTTATTAAACTGTCTTTACCTTAACACACAAGTGTTTTCTCAATTTTGCCCTTCCAATTCTCTCCCCCATCCTGCTGCTGGGCAGTAAATGAGGACTGGGTGTGAGCTTACCTGCCAGCTGGAGTCAACCCACCACAAACATGCTGCCCAGAGAGCTTGTGCAGTCCTGGATGTTTTTGAGACCCCATTGAACAAAGCCTTGATCAACCTGGTTTGACCTCAGAGCTGACCTTGTTTTTAGCGGGTGGTTGGACTGAAGGTCTCCTGAAGTCTATACCAGCCTGACTTACTCTGTAATTCCATGTCTTGCAGTTCTTGTGAATCTGAGATAGAAACAGCTACAAACGAATCAGTTCCCACCCCAGTCTTTGGATGATAACTGTTACCACGGATCACATAGTTTCAGCTAACACTAAAATAAGTTTTTTAATTTTGTCCTTTAAACTGATAATCAATAGTTTTGAAGAAAATCTTATCCTAAAATCATCAGCTATGAGAAGGCAAACACTGCACTGACATTTACTTTTATGATAAGGAAACAGATGACTGGGCTCCCTTTCTGCCTTTTGACTTGGACAAAAAGTTGTGAAGTTGTGTCAGTATGAGGTGTGATACTAACAGGCAGAGCTGATTCTAACAAAGTTGATCACAGATGTCAAACATTCTATGCAAGTAGCATTTCAAAAAAATAAACAAAAACCCCATCACAGTCATATAACTAAAAGATTTTAAATACAGTAACGTGCCTTAGCAGAGGAGTATCTTTCGGGCCACATTTCTAACCTCAAATTACTTGCATTACAGAGAAATCATCAAAATGCTGATATTATATAGTATGATATAATGTGATATGTGATATATGATATGATAAAATAAATACTAGCAAAGGAAAATCTAAAGTAGGTGTTTATTATGTAAGATATTTTATAAAGGTAAGATATATGAATTGCAATTTGCTGTTCCTGAGCCACCACAGAAACATAGAAGAATCATACCATTACATTTAAAAGCAGACGTCAAGTACAGAACCTCTCTCAGTCTTTCCCAAGGTAAATTACCTATTTTAGCTATAACCCATATATGGTCCTAGTTACTCAGACTTCCAATATTCATCAGTAAATGCACATACATGACATTAAATTATTTCTTATTTAGGCAAATAAGAACGTTACTGTTTATCGCTGACCAAATCATAACATCAAATAGGTACATTAACTTATTGGTTGGGGTTTTTGTTTTGTTTTTTCTCTTACACAGCTTTCAGAGTCTCAATGAAAGAGGGAGCCTTCTAGATTACTAATTATTAGCACAGAAAACCATAAAATAAAGGAAATACCAATAACTAAGAGTCTCCAAATAAATTATCACATCATTTTTAGCAGTGCAATAAGGTTTAAAAGTGAATAGATCTTTAGAAGAATTAAAAATAAGAAATACAGCTCTTCCTTCAGTTCTCTTTTCCATAAGAAAGGAGTCAATATTCAGCAAGATAGAGAAATGATTTCTCATAGCTTTTTTTTGCTTTGACCTTCATCAGGAATCTGTAGCTATCTGTAGCTAAGTTTACTTAATCTCTTCTGTTCCTCCCAGTCTTCATTTTTGCTCCCTAGTCTTGTCAGACTTGTCATGTTCCCCTGTTCATTTTAAAAATGAAAATATATTTCTTTCAGTCTCTGTACGCTACAGAACTTCAAAGTCACTGATTTCTAATTGTCCAGGTCTAAGACGCAGACTGTGCTGCTCTGTCTTGCACAATCTTTGTTTTAGGGACACATTTTGACATCATGAAATAATAATTATTTTTGGGAATGCTTCCCCAAGCAATCAAACTAAGAAATGCACATACCTCATTTTCAACCAGAAGTTTACTTTGTGCATTTTGATGATCACAACTCGATTCAGTTAGTGTTGCTTTATTTTTCATCTCCAGAAGTTCCTGAATTTCTTTTACCTGCAACTCCAATCTTCTGTTCTCTTCTACCAAACTTTCCTTTTCTGCTTCAAGTCTCTCTCTCTTTCCCCATTCAGAGATATCCACAAACTGCACTCCTTCCTGCTGGGAAAGGTTGGGGTGGGAGGAAGAATAACCGAAAGAGAGAAAAATAAAGAGGAATAATGTGATTTAAAAAACCTATTCTTTACTGGGTGAAGCTAATGACCTCATCTCATCTTAGAAATCAGTCCAAGATACATGTTTTTCATGTTTCATAAAGTTAAATACTTCAATTTTAAAAGAAAAAACCCAAAAGAATCAATTTCTCATTAACTGTACCTTTACAAAAGTAAAGCATAGGTAATGGTTTACTATAATAATCAGTATCCAAATCTTATTTCTTTCCCTGCTATTATAGAACAATGGTATTAAAAGAAATAATAATATAAGAATTTGTTTTAAATAACATTGAGATTGATTTTGACAGTGTCAAAGTTCACTTTTTATTCCCCAAAAGATGAAAAATCAGCACTTTTTAAATTATAGTCTGGTTACATCTTAAGACTATAATTAATACTCATTAAACTGAAGAATTTCTAAAGAATATCTTCAGTACTAGAAACAACTATCCTAATTACCTGAGGAAGGATTTTTAGGTTTTCACACTACTCTCTTGATGTCACGATTAATAGTATTAAAGGAAAAATTATCTTATACAGCCAATGATGTAACCTTAATTTAAGATAACCAAGCTTTCTGAATTTATTTATCTAATCCACATATAGGAAGAATTAAATACATCAACAAAAAGCCATGTTACTAAGTCATATAAAATAATTATCTAACTGATTTTATTTACTCTTCCTTTACAACTGGACAGAGATTTTGTCAAGAATGCACAAAACATTTCTCAGTTTTCAAAGAAAAATTGATATATTGAACTTTTTTTTATAGCACAGAACAGGTACTTATCAGGTGGTAACAGATATTTATCTGAAGATTATTTATCAGACTATTGACAGGTGCTTACTATTAACAAATTGTTGTTATTATCTGGTACTTATGAGAAGATGAAAAGAGAGTAAAATACATTAAACACTGAAAACAAAAGATTCCAGTTCTTTCAACTGAGATGGAAAAAAGAAGAGAAATGATATTACATAAAAGTCAAACTTTTATGCACTTTATAGTTTTCAGTTCTGTGAGAGCTAAAATCGATTATTTAATAGAAATAGACTGACAATAGTACAAGACACTTCCTCATTGAAGAAGCAGGTTATCTGTGCCAACAAGGCTTTAGAAAGACCCAGAGTGGTATACATTTTCAGATATTGGTTGCTTTTATTTTTAAATTAATTTCTGCCATATAATGCAAAGCTACTGAACATGAAGCAAAGAGAATGAAGTGTTAGAGCATCAGAGAAACATAATTCAGACGCTGTGAATTGCAACAATGGGATTATCTAGCTAAACCAAATAGTAAACTTGTCTGTTCCCACCTTATTTCTGAGCAAATAAGAAAACTTAGAAACTCTCTAAAGAGTTAAAGAGGCTCATTCAGATTTTCAGTTGAAAATAGTAATGTTTTTTGAGTCTCTGCAGTAAGGATAAAAATTATATTCAATAGAAAATAGCTAGTGATTGTTTACTAACAATGATAATATTTTTCCAGATATTTCTCTAGCTAGTATTCTATATACGTAAACTAGAGGGTTCCCGAAAAGACTGAGGAAAGTAAGGGGAAGGAAAAAAAAGGAAAAAAAAAACAAAAAAGAATACGGCAAAGTCCTCTTTTTCTCTACAAGCTTCATATTCTCATGATGAAGAACAATAAAAGAAAAACAGCAGTGCTGATGTTTCAGTTTCCATGTATAAATCAGACCCTGACCATAAGCTTATCCATTTGAAAATGAGGTCCATAATATCCAAAGGCTTACATTATTTAGGTATGTTCATTTTATGAACTAAAGTTGCATGTATATACTAAAGTATAATTCTTGGAATAAATTGGAAAACAAAGACAAAAGATCTAAAATATTACAAGAAAATACTCCATTAACAAATTAATTAGAGACATCTCCAAATTCCATTTCTAAGCCAATTCAGATACTGTCTGGCAATCACCAACAGTATGAAATTTAACAAGAGCAAGTGCCAGATTCTCCACCTGGGACAGGGCAATCCTGGTTATACATATGAAACTGGTGGATGAGAGGCTGGAGAGCCACCCAGATAAAGAGGTCTTGGGGTTTGAGTTGATGTCAAGTTGAGTATGAGTGAACAATGTGCCCTGGCAGCCAAAAGGGCTAACTGTGTCTCTGCATTGCACTGATGCAGCCCCACTTCAAGTAATGTGTACAGTTTTGGGCGCCTCAATAGAAGAAGGGCATCAAACTATCAAGAGTGTGTCCAGAGGAGGGCAACCAAGATGGTGAAAGGTTTCAAGGGCAAGACTTAAGAGGAGTGGCTGAGGTCACTTGGTTTGTTCAGTCTGGAGAACAGAAGGCTGAGGGGTGACCTCATCACAGCCTACAACTTCCTCTAGGAGGGCAGCAGAGGGGGCAGGTGCTGATCTCCTCTCTCTGGTTACCAGCATTAGGACACGAGGAAAGTTGCATCAGGGGAAGTTCAGATTAGACATTAGGAAAAGGTTCTTCACTGACAGGTGGTCAGTCACCGGAACAGGCTCCCCAGGGAAGTCGTCATGGCACCACACCCATCAGAGCTCAAGGAGTGTCTGGACAACACTCTTAGTCATATGGTTTAGTTTTAGGAAGTCTTGTGAGGAGCAGGAAGTCGGGCTTGATGATCCTTATGGCTCCTTTCCAACTTGAGATATTCTATGATTCTTATAATTCTAAATACAGAGGTTAAGTACCAACTACTTAATTTAGAAAAGTCAATTTTCAAAGAAGTAAAAACTGAATGAATTATGCTTAAAGGCATTTTATTCTACACTTCCTCAAACTGTTCCTTCTCATCATACATTATTTGCTCCCCTTAACAAATATAACAAGATGAAGAACAACCAATGAATAACCTTCCAGACAGACACACTCCAGCAGAATTCTTAATACTTTGACCAGTCTTAACATCATGGTACACCATTGGAGGGTACTATTTGGAGAGAATTCTCAAACAGTTCTTAAAACTAAAATGGGCCTTTCATCTAAGATTAGGCAAACTAGCAAGTTAAGACAGAAAGGAATATATTTCTTTCTTACTCTGTATCATATTGGCTGACTAACTGGGAATTAATTTTAACTTTTTAAACAAATATGCTATTCAGCAGTTGTCTTTATATTATGGACTTGTTCTTGTATGAAAAGACTTTAAACAGCCACAAAACTACTAGTTTTGGAGGGTAGTCCATCTGGGTCTAATACAACAGAATGAAAGGCTTATGCATTTTATACTCATGCTATGTCACAGCCTTTGGAGGTTATTTAACAAGCTAAATTTCTTAGAATGTGATACGTATCTGTACTGAGATTAAACAGGGAATAAAGGAAGAATAATTTTGCACCTTTGTTTTTAGTTTTATTTTTTTGGCATGGGCTACCCTCTGGTGATAGACTAAAGTATGTTAACTCCAACGCACAAGAAAATGTGAGATGCTCACATATTCCTAATGAGGTCTTTAAATTCTGTCCACTGAATTTCTGTAGAAGACCTGGAAATGAAGGGATCACATACCTCTATTCAGCACTAAATCTTCCCCACCCTCACCCCCACCTCAAAACATTCCCCCTACACACACACCAAATTGTGCAGCTTTATAGTTGTTCATATACCATCTACTGGACTACAGTAGCAAACGTAATATTTTTTCTAAATGAACTTGTAGCCATAATGTCTTACAAGGAGCCATGAGCGATCTGGAACATAAGAAAGCCTTCTGTTCTTGCAAAGCATCTTCCAAAAGACAGGACTCAAATTCTAAGCCTGAAAGTTCACCTTTCACAGTGATGACACTAATCAATATAAATTCATTTTTGGCAGACTTCAAGTAGAGAGAAATCACAAAGCCATTGAAGGTTGAATTTCAGTCGGGCAAGTAAGCACAAGATGACTACCAAACCAAGATCTGATGTCAAAGGTAAATTTACTTGTGTCTGTAAAATTTCTATTCATTGCACCCAAGATACCTACAAGGTGCAATTATGATAAATTTAAATATCTAATATACTATATACCTAAATAACTCCATAATAAAGTCAGAAAAAAATACTAACTTTGAATTGGTAAATTTTTTATAATTGATTTATTATAAATCATTGTCCAGGAAAGTACTAGAATTCATATTTTCTGAAATACTGATTTTCAGAGAGTTAGTAATCAGGGTTGTTTGTTGTTCATTAGAGTTGTCCAAAACTATACTTTATGCTTATTCCAAATAACACTTCTCATATAATGCTCTCACTGGAGGTATTTGCTCTCTTTTTCCTCTTTGGTAAAGAACGTGCCAGATCCCAACTTTCAGATTTCAATTCAGAACGCCAGCTTCACAAAGTCACCATGTGCAATTATGTCACTCCTTGCTAAAAAGATCAACCTTTTCTTGAGTAGACAGAATTTGTCTCCCACACCTGTGCAATCACCAATCCCACTCACACCCCAGAACCCCTGTCAGAGCCCTTCCAGTTTCAAGAGTTCAGCTGGCAGCACTCAAGTCCAGCTGGCTGATGTGAGCTGTTGTAAAAAGCTGGAAAACACCCAGACCAGAAGTCACTCTTTGCCTCAGGGCCACTTTTAATCTGAATATTCCAGACCCCATCCTTTATGGAGCTGATTGGATGAATGTAATACAGATCTCAGAAAACAGCTTTGATACCCCCTATTTTTTTATGAGGAACACAGGTACTCCTGAACTGACTAGTGTCAACTTTCTATATGAACTTTTCAACATATTTTAATCTTGAATCAAATAAAATTAATTATGTCTGAAATTATATATTTTAACTCACTTAGTGGAAAACTGATATATTGGTATTGAAAAGGTCATAAAGGAGAATATATTTTTTTTCAATATGAAAATAATTAAAAATTACTGACCAGGTATTTGTAGGTAACATCTTTGCTAACTAATCTTCCTAAAGTAAAGAAGGATGCACTCAGTTATTTTAATTGAGACTTAAAGTATATTATTTTACATAACATTTTCTGAATTTTTATATTCTATATTAGTAGATAATCTAATCAAGTAATTTAAATCCTTAAGTAGGATACTTCTGGCATGCAGAATAATAAACATGTGTAAAGATACATGTTAATAGCTGCAGAACAAAAATTCAAACAAAGGAAAATATTTGCTGCTTATAATAATTTTCTAATGACGTATATGAACCCAATTTTACTTATCAATTGTTACTCATATTTTTGAAATTATTTAAGCAGCTCTTAACACTTTAAGCAGTAACCATACTGCATGTAGCCAGTGTGAGAAATATCTCCTATGCAAGTTCAGCTACTTGTTCCATGAATTACTTTCACTCTCCTAATTTAATTAGGAAATAAAACATACTAATAACCTAGTGGTTGATTATGATAGAAGCAGCAGTATGTTCACTACAAAGGCCTCAGAAGCTTGTGACTATGCAGTATTATTACAGCTTTTAGTGGTGCATTGAATCCATATAAAAAGAAAGTTTGGTTAACTAAACTTTTTTGTTTTGTTTAAGTAAATTAGAAATTACAATGTTATATTCTGTTGCTGTTCATCTTGCTTAAAAGATGAAATATAGATATTCACAGTAGTGATGTCCCATTAGAGAATCACACTACTGTTTTTCTAACTGAAAGTTTTCTAAGAGTTGTATTTTCACATAAGAGATTAAAGTACATTCATATAAAACACATAAACTTAGGAACTTTGCAAAGTTGCTTCTCTATCATACATGTCATTCTTCCAAAATGAGAAGGGAGGCTAAAGCAAAGAAAAAAATCAGGCCTAGAATCAAGTTAGGACGAGCAAGCAAAAGTAAGTATTTTATGATCTTTTTAATGTAATTTTATGCAAGAAATCTTGCAAGGTTATGGTCTTTCAGAATGCACTCATGACTGCTCAGGCTTTTTTGAGGCATTGTAAGAAGAGCTTTTTTACAACTTGGTGCTTTAGCTTCTGGAAAAGATTAAAAGCAATAAGTAAAGGCAATGCTAGGTGTTAACTCAGATTTTGGAGAACATATTCATCTCAAAGCAAAATAAAAGAAAAGAAAAGAAAACAAAACCTTAATGGATCTCTTTCCCATTAGAATGTTTGTTTTTCAATTGAAAAAACTCACTAACCTTATTTTCCAATTATGACCTCCCTGCCTTTAGAGAAAATAATGTTTCCCCTAGGAAAAGAAAAAAAAAATGGAAAAAAAAAAGGCAAAAAAAGAGTGGTTACATATGCTGATGTTCTCTGTAGGCCGTTTCATAACTGTACAACTAGAGTTGCTCTGTGAGGGACCTATTCCCCCTCACTAAGCTTGAATGCACCCTGGGATTTTGATCTACCCAATTCTACACAGTTTCAAAGAGCTGAAAATCACCTCATCCATTGTGCAAGTAACTTGTGCAGACCTGCTTTCATTTCCAGATGCAGCCAGAAAAAACAAGTCTTGTGACGCCTAATACAATAAGGAAAGCAGCTAGAGGAAATTTTCTCAGTAAGGAAGTTGAACCAGCTGTTATTGAAAATGCAACACAAGGCAAACATTCAAAAAGTGTTAGCTTTGTTGATATAACCTAATAAAATTTTTATGGCTATATATGTCTACATAAATTGCACACATGTATGTATATGTGTATGTACATAGACGTGTTCCTGTGGTGTTTTAAAGGGAACCTGGCATTTTAAAATATTTTTAAAATATTTCCACCCTTCATTACAAGAAAAAAATACTTTAAATTCATCTATTGCCTCCTTAATATCTACCTCCTTTCACTTTCCACACAACAACATTTCACTGGAACAATAATACTTATTTTTCATTTTGAAAATTATTACTGAAACTTCAATTAGAAATTGTAAACTGATTGAATAGCAGTGATACCTACCTCACATCTGCAGTTAAAAGAATTTCTTTTTTTTCTTTCCACTAGTATATACATTGTCATATGCGTACAGAGAGTAAACGTTCTGGGGTGGAACTACAGACTCTCATTAATAAAGGAATTGAAAGGCTAAGAAAAAATTTGCAA
This sequence comes from Tringa tobata, assembly GCA_033628505.1. Classification (NCBI taxonomy): domain Eukaryota; kingdom Metazoa; phylum Chordata; class Aves; order Charadriiformes; family Scolopacidae; genus Tringa; species Tringa tobata. The sequence goes on along the minus strand of JAHREE010000339.1, from coordinate 568,267 downwards.
CATGTGAAAAAAACTCAGGATGTTTCATTTTCCCTTCAAATGTGTATATTTTCTCTCCAGAAAATGTCTCCACAACCTCATACTGAATTTTGCTTTTCTAATAGGAAGACCAGAATAACGGTGGAAGCATTGAGTGAGTTCAAGGTACTGTCAGTGAAGTGGATAATTGCTAAGGTGAATGATGGAAATGAAGTACGGTGTACTGACCTTTTGAAACTGGATAATTACGTCTTAGAGCTAACCTACACCATTTTATGACTAACATGAAAGACAGAGCCCTGAGAAAAACAGACATAGAAAAAGGAACTCCTCCTGGTACAGTTCATTAGTGGGAAAATCTTAATGCTCTAGCTCAGTTTAAGGCAACATAACAATGATTGAGGCTCAAAAAGTTTTATTTGAAACATGATTTTTCTCCTTCCCTTTAGTCAAGGGAAGATGGAATAGGATGGAGGACAATAATTAAGCTACCTACCCTTTTTTAATAGGAGTAATGAGAGCAAAAAGGATGACAAAGAAGAGATGTAACAATCAATACGATTTCAGATGCAAAACAGATTTTTTTCCACACATCACTCAGAAGAAAGGGAGATTAAGAAAGCAGCAGGTTTTGCTTGGCTTTAGGAAATAGTTCGTTAGCTTCCTATAAAACTTGGGAAAAGATAGGAAAGTGTACTTAGACAGCTATGACTCCCAGCTTTCCAAAGGAAACGTTTAAAATAGAGATGGACAGAACACAAGCATTATGGTTAAAAGCTGTAGTTTTGATTTGATCTGACTATGAAAATTATATCAGAAACTGATATGATTTACAATGATATCAGAAACAAAAAAATGACAATTCAACTGGAAATTCTCTCTGCAAAAGACTTTTCTTTTACAAAACTGGCACTTTTTAAAAAACAGCATTTTCTGAGAAATATTCTCAGAATAAAAGCTGTCTATACAAGACACTTCACTTTACATGCAGGGCCTTTTCCACAGCAGAATTGACTGAAAATAGAAGAATTTAATTTATTTATTTACAATCTGAACCTTATTCAACCACATCAAAACATTAAATTCTAATGCTATCTCTCTTCATACTAATAATCTACAGGCAAGCCAAATAAGGCCTACAGACTTGTGCTACAGAGAGGCGAGAATCCCTGTTTAAAACTGATAAAAAGAAACTTCTGGCAACTTCAAATACCTGTAAAACATCTGTTTCATCTTGCAGAGATTAAAAATCAAAATTTAAAATCAATATGCCTTTTTATGCTCTAAATGGCCACACAGAGGTTTTTCAGGTTTTAAAGCAGGATGAATGAATACACGTTTTCAAGATTCTTGATATCATCACTATATTGTACATGGAGGTAATTTACACTACTATTTTGCTACAAATTATTCTACAAATGTAAAGCAAGGGACACATTGAACTAAAACTTTAACAAAACACACAGGTTGATTATGAATTAAGGATCACGTCACCCTTCTTAAAAAGAAAACTTACTGAAATAACAATAAAGTTTCATAAAGATATTAGTGAATTTGACTCTTACAGACCTTTTCTCTGCAATTATTTACAAAACTCAGCACAAACCTTTATTTCTGAAGAAAATGTTCCTTTTCTATAACTCAGACAGGTATGCTATCTCTCAAAAAAAGTCACATCTACTGACGTTTTCAAAGACAGAGACAGGAACTCAACAGTTATGTAGTTTTATCAACTATCTTCCAAGTTATTGCACATTGACAAGAAGTGCGAGGACAGAGAATCTGCCATTTCACAGTGGCAGTTTTATTTATTTATGAGATTTTGTCACTTCTAAGGTACTGAATGTGTCACGGCTACTAGAAGGAATGGCAAAAGTGCAATTTCCTTAAATATGACACCTAGGTAAATTGGATCAAACAAATTGAAAAACAAGCACTGCCTGAGGAGTCTACCATCAAGTGCAAGCATGACATTTCTTTATCAAGAGTGCATAGTGAAACAATTCATAACATAGCTATAATACTGGGTCTAAAGGTCTTTCATCAAGGTTCTAAAAGGAATGGTATCAAACTGTTAAAGATACTCTCTCAGTATAACTGGGAGAAAAAAATGTCTGTACTGGAAGATCAGGAAAAATGTGATATAGGCAGAAGTATCTTCAAAGAAGAAATTATATGCAAGCAGAAGAGATCAGTTAAATTGCTGAATCTGATTCTCTGATACACTTCTTGATTTTAGGAGAGAAGTGTCTACAGAACTTCTTAGATGGCAATGGTTCCATCCCACTGCATACCTCCCTCTTCGAAAGGTGTAAGAGGAAGACAGACTTCACATAAGCAAGATGCCCATATCTGGATAGAATCTGCATTACCTGCAATATACCCTTTGTTTTGTTTTGGGTTTGAGGGGTTTTTTTGCTATTTTTTGGGGTTTTGTTTTTTAATATTTTATTTGTTTTGAGATTTCTACTGCTAGAAGTCTGTAAGAGCTTGGCAACAACTGCAAAATCTCCTAGGTCTGAAAGGAAACCCATCAGCTTGCCTGCTTCTGAGCCCAGCACTGCTGTGCACAGGTGTGATGTTTGCTGGCAAGCAAAACTATTACTCACTGTGTGTGACACTACGCAGTTTTGCAATGATTATTTACAGTGTATATAACTGTTTCTAGAATTCTTTTCCTTTTTCATCTAAAAGAAGTAATCAAAACCTATCAGAATCCTTAGCACTCCTTCCACAGGAAAGGGAAGACAAATCTTGGGTACCTTTTTATTTGACAAGTACTTCAATATTCAATATAGGAAAAAAATTAATTTACTCGCTTTTTTTCTTATTGTGAGCAAGTCTGCCAAGAACACCATTTAATCCATCAGAAACTATACTGAAAGCATGATAAATGTTATTGTGCCTGATAATATCTTGAGACGTCAAGCCCTGCTACAAATTGAACTTTTTAATGAATGCTTATATTCATAACAATGGATATACCTGAGCACCAGCATGTTATTAATCAAATACTTATTCCTTATGGTACTACTCAAATGTTTAAGTTTGCTGCAAACTGGTACCATTGCACTATGTTGACATTAAAGGAAAAGTTGCTGATTTACTGCACATGAGTAAACTCTTTTGTGTGTATGAGTAATTAATCTCAAATGATTTTATGCAGGGATATAAGTTTTCCATAGATAAATAAAACCTTAAAAGCTGAAAATTTACAACAATTATGAATAATATAAGTTCAAGAAAAGTGAAGAGGGGAAAATTGCCCTGGATCTCACAGATCTTTCTTCCTATGTTGATTCTGGCACTGCTTTTTAAATTCTTTTTTATTTTTTTAATAGTTTCTTTTAAATTCAAGTTAATATAGACTATGTATTATATTAAACTAAATAAATGTTAACATCTTCACTGAAAAACTAGGAACAGTGTCCATCGTAAATAATCCTTAATGAAGCTTTAGCAGTCCACGTTAACATGCATATCAGGACATGGTAGTGCTGATATTTCAGATGTTGTTTGCTGCATTCTTGTCTCAAATGTAGCCTTTGCACGGATTGTAATGCATCTGATGGAGTCTCACTTATAGCAGTGAATTCACATGAAGAATTGTTTAACATCAACCACCTGTTTTGCAAGAGAATCTAGTATGCATGCAAGGAAAGAAGTTTTTCTGTCACCCAGTATCAGACAGAATTAACCATAACACCTGCCCAAAATTCTACTTTCACCAGTTGCCTGAAAATAATTTAAAAACTTCAGAGTAACTACTTTTACCTATCTAAACTGTTAAGATCAGTAAAGAGAGTACCAACACATCATGCTCTCATTTTTACTGTAAAATTATGAAGTCTTTTTATGTTTTACTTTATTTTAAACAAAAGACACGTAAATTTTCAGATGCAAAAAATAAGGAATATGACTTAAAAATACTGAAAACTTCTTGCTATATGCTAGCATTCTTCAGTGTAATCACAATTCATAAAATGATTGAGACTAGAGGAATATCCAAACTGTCAGTGTCTACCAAGTTGTACAGTACTGCTTATTTATTTCATACTTTCATAGATGAATAACAAAAAATATCTAGGAAACCAGTTAGAATTAGAAAGGACTATTAGAATAAAGATATACAAACACATGCTATAAATAAGATCTCTGATAGCCATATGATATAAGGACAATTCTGTCAAGAAAACATTCTTGTAGACTTACCAGAAAAGCGTGAATATTTGAATGAATATTTAAAAAACAAATAAGTATGATTATTTTTTTCTGATACATCTTGTACTATTTTAGCTGTCTTTACTCCCAGTTAAGGTCTATTTTCATCATTACATAGAATCATAGAATAGTTAGAGATGGAAAGAACCTTAAAGATCACCTAGTTCCGACTCCCTTGCTATGGGCAGGGGCACATGCCACTAGACCATGTTGCTCAAAGCCCTATCTAACTGGACCTTGAGAATTTCTAGGACTGGGACATCCATAGCTTCTCTGAGCAACCTCTTCTAGTGTCTCACCACCCTCACAGTAAAGAATTTCTTCCTAATAGCTAATCTAAATCTACCGTCTTTCAGTTTAAAACCATTACCTCTCACCCACTGCTTGATAAAATTGCCTCCCCTTTTTTTCCTGTAGGCCCCCTTTAGGTACTGGAAGGCCACTCTCAAGGTCCTCCTAGAGCCTTCTCTTTTCCAGGGTGAACACCACCAACTGTCTCGGCCTGTCTTCATAGGAGAGGTATTCCAGCCCTTCCATCTTCATGTCCCTCCTCTGGACCTGCTCCAACAGGTCCATGTCCTTACAGGGTTCCCCTTAGAGACCTACTATCTCAGATTCTCCCTGATTTTGTATAACATTAAGTGAGGCTGGGTGACTTGGAATCACTAATAGAAAATGGTGAATAATAGAAGTAGGAGACTCCCTGCTGCAGGGAATGGGGACACTCATCTGCTGATGTGATTTGTCAGATGGAGGTTTGCTGCTTGATGTTCCCTGCATCTTAGATAGAATGAATGTCCCCACAAGAAAAATGAACAATCTAGATTTCTAACTTATAAAAAAGGTAAGAAATCTCTACAGGACGTCTGAGTTCTGTTCTTCCTACGTTTTGACAAATTTGCCATAATGTTTTACTTTTTTTTTAAAACTAGCATAATAGTATCTTTCAGTTACAAATATCCTATCTATTAAGGTACTGGGGAAAATCCTGAAATTTTCCTCCCTTCCTTCATAAGATGAACGTGATAAGTGAGACCTATTTACTTACTGAAAAAAAAATTAATTATAATGATTAAATTACCAATAATAAAAGGTCTATCAAGTCATTTGTTCCTTTAAAATTTATACTGTTGTTTTTACAAGAAAACAGTCATATTGTCTCCTTTTATATATACCTAATCCATATATAAATATATAGCTTTATGAAGACACATCAATTTGCCAAAAAGTAGATGGTATCTTACTAATGGCAATTCCCCATCTCCTCCTTTTCATTCTGCAAACAGCACACTAGAATCACAGAATGGCTCAGGTTGGAAGGGACTTTCAGAGGTCACCTGGCCCAAACCCCTTGTCTCAGGCAGCACCACCAAGAACCAGTTGCCCAGGACCACATCCAGATGGCTTTTGAGTATCTCCAAGGTGGAAGACTCAGCAACTTCACTGAGCAAACTGTGCCAGTGCTTAGTCATCCTCACAGTTTTTTTCCCCCACTGAAAAAAGCCTGGTCCCATCTTCTATACACCTTCCCTTTAAATATTTACAAACATTTATAAGATTCCCCCGATCCTCTTCTTCTCCATGTTGAACAGTCCCAACTCTCTCAGTCTTTCATCATATGACAGACACTCCAGTCCCCTCATCATCTTAGCGGCTTTTTGCTGGTCCGTCTTCAGTATGTTCATGTCTCTCCTGTACTGGGCACCCCAGAAGTGGAACCAGCACCCCAGGTGTGGCCTCACAAGTACTGACTAGAGGGGAAGTATCACTTCCCTCAACCTGCTGGCAACACTCTTCCTAATGTAGCCCATAATACTATTACAATTCTTTGCAGCATGGGCATATTGCTGACTCATATTCAAATTTTATTTCATAGTCTCTATTTTTTTTTCTTCACCCAGCCACCAGAAATATTACTAGGCTTTCTCTTTTGCTCAGCCCCATCATATTTTCCAACTCTGACTGGAACTGAGACAACCACCTCTGGCCCACACCATGAAGGCCCTCAGAGTACATATATCTTGCCTGTCCTAACTTTCCTTGGGCCACCCAATTCCAGCCCTACTCCAACAGCACCTCTAAAACTGTTTTGCTCAACCCTGACCCGAGTTTCTGACTCAGATCAGGACAAAGAACCTCACTTCCAGAACTGACAGAGTATCACTTGCTACCTCGGCTGCTCTGTGTTTCTCAGGCTAGATACTGTTCAGATATATTGCTTCCTACTTTTATGGCTTTTCTGTACTTTAAAAGTAATGCTCATGTGATAAAATATACCAACAACTGCATCAAAGGTCATATTTGCCTTACTCGACTATGTCAAAATGATGCTGCACTAGTTTATTTCAGTAACTAGTCAAGTGACTGCAAATTTACTACATGGCTTAAGAGCATCCCTTTTTGCTATGGTCTTTCAGGCTATCCAATATTGACTTTCTACTTGGGATCCATTCTATACTACTTCTTCTTCATACTAGCCACTTCTAAAGGTTTACCAGTTCCTCAAACCTTTTCATAAGTCAAGCACTTTTCATTCTGTCTTGTACAAATCTGAAGTGAGAGACACTTAGAATAATTTCTACCTGCAGAAACCAAAGCTGAAGTTTTGGTTCTCATGACAGAAAAGAGTACTCATTCAAGACTAATTACATGTCTACATGAATAGAAAACACTACGAACAGAATCCAGTAACTATGTATTTATAACTTTAATATTAGCCATCATTTAAGTATCTTTGACGTGAGGGTTATTTTTTGAACAATGAGAAAAAACCTTAGATTCAAATGCTTCCCATAATTAAAACCAGAGACTGAACTCCTTTGAATGTACTGGGCATGTTTTTTTAACGTTCTTTTTAATGCAAACTCCTAAAATTATCATTTTTTTTTGTTATGTGTAGCAAAATACTGGTGCCTAAATAAGCATCATCATGACCTTACATAAAAATGGCATGTAGAACATGCCCATTTGCTATATTGCTACAGGCAAGTGATACTTGAGATGGGATTAATGTGATTTAATTGTCAAACTGCATCACCTAACAATTACAGTTCCAACCAATACTAATTTAAAGGAACATTATACAGTGGTTTAGGTGAATTTAAATTGTTGTCTAATCTCAGTCAAGAAAAGAATTCACATTTCAGTTAATCCTTTGGAGAATACTGTTTGAAATTTATAAAGGACAGATGTCAAACAAAACTCTCAAAACTTGACAAGTCATCACTTGCCTAGAGAGTCAGAACTCTGATGTGCTAATGAGTGCGTAGTTACTTTTGCTTCTCTGCATGAAGAGGTTGAACTTTTAATCCGAAGAATAAACAAGTAAAAATCTCCCTATTAACTAACAATCCACTGATCTAGGAAATTTTTCTAAAATTAATTGTTTTAAAAAACCCAATAAAGTCATACCTTAATCTTTAGAATCATAGAATCATAAAATCATAGAATCGTTTGGGTTGGAAGGGACATTAAAAATCATCGAGTTCCAACCCACTTGCCATGGGCAGGGACACCTCCCACTAGAGTAGGTTGCTCAAAGCCCCATGCAGCCTGGCCTTGAGCACTTCCAGGGATGGGGCATCCACAACTTCTCTGGGTAACCTGTTCCAGTGTCTCACCACTCCCACTGTAAAGAATTTCTTTCTAGTATCTAATCTAAATCTCCCCTCTTTCAATTTAAAACTGTTACCCCTTGTCCTGTCACTACACTTCCTGACAAAGAGTCCCTCTCCGGCTCTCCTATAGGCCCCCTTCAGATATTGAAAGGCCACTATCCCCAGAGCCTTCTCTTCTCCAGGCTGAACAACCCCAACTCTCTCAGCCTGTCCTCATAGGAGAGGTGCTCCATCCCTCTGATCATCCTAGTGGCCCTCTGCTGGCCCAGTTCCAACAGGTCCATGTCTTTCCTGTGTTGAGGACTCCAAAGCTGGACACAGTACGCTGGGTGGAGTCTCACAAGCACAGAGTAGAGGGGCAGAATCACCTCCCTCAACCTGCTGGCCATGCTTCTCTTGATGCAGCCCAGGATGCAGTTGGCTTTCTGGGCTGCAAGCACACATTGCCGGCTCATGTTGAGCTTATCATCCACCAACACCCCCAAATCCTTCTCCTCAGGGCTGCTCTCTAGCCATTCTCTGCCCAACCTGTATTTGTGCCTAGGATTGCCATGTCCCAGGTGCAGGACCCTGCACTTGGCTTGGTTGAACTTCATGTGATTTGCACAAGCCCACCTCTCAAGCCTGTCCAGGTCCCTCTGAATGGCATCCCTTCCCTCCAGCGTGTCGACCACACCACCGAGTTTGGTGTCATCGGCAAACTTGCTGAGGGTGCACTCTACCCCGCTGTCCATGTCTCCAACAAAGATGTTGAACAGCATGAGTCCCAGTACGGACCCCTGAGGAACACCACTCATCAGTTATGTTTCACTACTGAGAATGGGAGAACTGAAGCTCTTGACATTCACACCAAAACAGTTGGTTGATTTGTTTTTTACAAACAGTAACATGTTTTTCTTGCAGTTGTTTGGATTATGACAGAACACAGCAGGGGTGACAGTGGTAATAGATTAAACAAACTGTGTTAAAAAACCTAAGTAAATGGCAAAGATTGTTTTAGGCAGAGAGATTATAGCAATTATTTCTGCTAATTTAATTTTAAATCTCAAAGGGCAGCTGGTTTGAAGCATTCTTAGCCAAAAAGGTCTAAAGCAAAGCATGAGCTTTCATCCCTTAATTTGCCTCAGTGACGTTTTAGCTTTACGTTTAAAAAAAAAAAAAAAAAAAAAGAAGAAAGACTGTAGACTAGTTCCCCAGTGCAATAAAGGTTCAATATTATACATTTTGGTTTATATTTCAAAAGGTGGCATAATAAATCTCTGCTGAGAATCTTTTTTTTTTTTTTTAAATGACACTTAAAACCTTTTATTAAACTCTGCTTATTTCTCTTTTCATCGAAGTATTGTTACAATGGCAAACTGAAGTTGCTTAGTTTAAGAGTAAACTTCCTTCCCAAATAAGGAACCCAGACTAGCCCCTTACAGAGCTGAGACTGACTAATGCAAACCTTTTCCAACATCAGGATAGAGCAGATTTGTCAATTTGTATGCTTATGAGTAAAAATGCATATACAGACTGTACTGGAAGCGAAAGTAAACTTCTATGAAAAAGGATGACTGATTAAATTGTTAGTCTTAACTCTCAGAACAATTTATCTATAATTTACCAAAGATAATTTAAAAATTTTGGATTTTTACAGATACACAGCATACAAATTTAGTTGTAATGCAGGCTATAACAGCCTGTCTCGCTTTGCTTCAACTAGTTATCTACTGCTGTGTGTTTAGTAATAATATTAGTTATTATTAGTACCTAATTCAGGAACTAGAATAAGTCATGAACCATTATAATAAGCACTACAAAAAGATTATAACCCTTGCTCAAAATATACAGGGATTTGTCACAAGGACATGAATGTAGGCGTGCAGACAACCATCTGAAAACAAAAGTAAACTGTGCAATGGGTAATCTCTTTTTTTAAATTTATTTTATTTTTGAATTTTCATGTGCCATACAGAAGGTCAACACCTCTCTGTTTCCAACCAGTTTCTAAGCTGACCTTCCATCCTGACTTTATATTGCTTTATTAAGTCAAATATAAAGATAAATAAGGAACTGTAAAAAACATTATATCAATAGTGATCAGCATGATTGGAAGCACTCAAAGCAAGTTCAAATTGTCATCAGTCTCAAGAATTTCCTAGACTGTATAGGTACAATGTGCTGCAGATCAGAACACTGTTCAAACCAGCTTACTAGAAATTATTACATTAATAATATTAAAAATGCAACAATGATGGTAATTGATAAATTGGAAAAGAAAATACTAAGTTAAATTATCTCAGTTTACAGTACAGTTTTCAATGTAACTGCTAATGAATCATACCAACAATACATCAAAACTGACGGAAACAGCCAAAGCATTCTACATTTAGGTCAGGAACAATGCAAGTTCATTTATCTTACAGAGGAACATTGTTGACTTTTCAAATTAATAGTTAAGTGGTGTTGGGAATAGGATGTTTGCTGTAACTGTAGATCTCTAAAAATAAATATATCTTAGATTACTAGAATACTAAATAGTGTGAAATCACAGTAGAATTTGTAATCATTACAAAGAGAAAAAGTCCTGTTGCACACTAAACAGAAAAAAGAAAGCAGAAAAAAAAAAGAAAAAAGAAAGCAGAAAAAAAAAAGAAGAAGAAAAAAAGAAAAGGCGAAAAAAAAGGCCTGACTGGTTCTCTTCCTTTCCTACCTCCCATGAAAGTACGACTTCTTTGTTCCAGAAGCAATACAGTTCTCTTGTATACGCTTACTTGAGTCAAAAAGAAAATTCCATTCAGCAGCCACAATGAAACAGTAAATCTATCCTGAAAGCTGTATATATATAACTGTATCCTAGATGGCAGGCACGAAGCTACATTTGGGTGAACAAAAACCCTCCAACTGTGAGAGAAGATCACAACCACTGGAGGAACATGAACATACAGAAGTCTATGGGACCTGAGTCCTGAGGCTCCCAGAGTCCTGAGAGAATTGGCTGATATAGTTTCCAAGCCACTCTCCATGATGTTTGAAAAGTCATGGTAATCAGGTGAAGTGCATGGTAACTGGGAAAAGAGAAACATTGCACCTATTTTTAAACAGGGTAGAAAGGAGGACCCTGTGAACTATCAACCTGTCAGCTTCACCTCTGTGTTTAGGAAGACCATGGAACAGATCCTCCCAGAAGCTACACTAAGGCACAGGGAGGACAGGGAGGTGATTCGAGATAGCCCGCATGGCTTCACCAAGGACAAGTCTTGCCTGACCAACCTCAGGGCCTTCTACGGTGGAGTGACTACATCAGAGGACAAGGGAAGAGCTACAGAAGTCATCTATCTGGACTTCTGTAAAACCTTTGACGCAGTCCTTGCAACATCCTTCTCTCTGAATTGAAGAGATATGGATTTGATGGACGGACAGTTCAGTGAATAAAGAATTGTTTGGATGGTCACATCCAGAGGATAGTGGTCAAAGGCTTAATGTCCAGATGGAGACTGGTGACAAGTGTTGTCCCTCAGTGGTTCATATGGTGACAAGTACTGTTTAATATCTTCATCAATGACATCAGTAGGATTGAGTGCACCTTCAGCAAGTTTGTGTTGTGGCTGACACACCTGATGGATGGGATGCTATCCAGAGGAACATGGACAGGCTTGAGAAGGGGGCCCATGTGAACCTCATGAGGTTCAACAATGACAAGTGTAGGGTCCTGCACCTGGGTTGCAGCAAGCCTCGGTATCAATACCGGTTGGGGGATGAAGGATTGACAGCAGCCCTGCCAAGAATGACTTGGAGGTACCGGTGGATGAAAAGCTGGACGTGAGCCGACAATATGCACTAGTAGCCCAGAAAGCCAACCACAGGCTGCATCAAAAGAAGCATGGCCAGCAGGTGGAGTGTGGTGAGTGCCCCTCTACTCCACTCTGGTGAGACCCCACCTGGAGTACTGTGTCCAGCTCTGGAACCCTCAGCACAGGAAAGACATAGCCCTGTTGGAATGAGTCCAGAGAAAGGCCACAAAAATAATCAGTAGGCTGGAGCACCTCTTCTGTGAGGACAAGCTGAGACAGTTGGTGGTGTTCAGTTGGTGGTGGGGCTTTAAGAAAGTTGTGGACACACTTTTTAGCAGGGCCTGTCACGTTGGAACAAAGAGTAATGTTTTAAACTAAAAGAAGGTAGATTTAGACTAGATATAAGGAAGAAATTTTTTTACAATGAGGATGGTGAAACACTGTAACAGGTTGCCCAGAGAAGTGGTAGATGCTCCATCCCTGAGAACATTCAAGGTCAGGTTGAATGGTGCTCTGAGCAACCTGATCTAGCTGAAGATGTCCTTTCTTATTGCAGGAGGGTTGTTCTAGATGATTCTATGACTAATTCTAACACTGAAAGTTTAGGCACCTTCTTTATTTCATAGAACACGATCCTTGAAAAACAAGAAACTTCATTGAAGGGAAAACATGAGGAACTTCAAAGGCATGCAAAGAATTACTTAATCCATTTACCACGTGAAACTCTAGATCACTACACAGTAATGGATTTCTCACACCTTCATGACTTGTGACTCAACATAGGCAGTGATTCCTAACAGTCCTGCTGAGTCCACAATGGAAACTGTTCATAAGTATAAAGGTGTTAAATCCCAGATAAATAAAGTGCCACCTATGCATTTCTTATTAATATTATGACAAGAGCTTGCAAGGTGGCAGGATTATTTTCCGTGGAAAAATAATTCAAAAAAACCCAAGAATTTGTTTTTTGAGACAAGAATTTGTTGAGTTTTTTTTCCAAGAAAATAAAGCCTTTGTTCTTTTTTTAAGTAGGAACAATGAATATTTATCATGTGTAGAAAAAAGCACTGTATTTTCAAAAACTAAAGAGAATGATCTAAGGTTATTTTTCCAATCAAGCCTCCCCCCTAATTAGATTTTTATTTTTTATACGATGCATTGATAGCTTGAGCTGGATAAGGATAGACAAAAAGCAACTACATAATTAAGTACAAAATGTTTATATCTTCAATTCAATGTCTGCAAAATGTCAGATATTAAATTCAATTTTGTACATTCTACCAGTTGTCACATTTAATTTATTAGTGTGGGGTTTTTGTTTGTTTGTGTGTTGGTTTGTTGTTTGTTTTTTAAAGAAACTGTTTGCTTTAGCCCAGGCTGTTTTAATGTAATTAATTAACAAGTAAGCCTACTAGCAGAAATATTTACTTAAGCAACAAAATAAGTGCATACTAAAATATAATCTTGAAAGGAAAATTCAAAATATTTAAACATATTTAACAAAACTTTTTTGCGGGTGATTTTTTTAAAGAGTATACACTGCAAAAAAATTGTTTCTGGTATGGGACCATATGGTAAACTGACCACACTAATAGATTATTAAGAAGTAATTTTGTCATCATTTTGGACTTCTCAGACTAAGCTATGAAGAAATGGTTTTGTTAAAAGTGCAATGCTAACCTCTAGGACAAAGATTGCTTCGTGTATATAAACACATGTATATACAAGTGTGTGCATATTCCTCCTCTGTCTTCAAAACATTTCCTCACCAGGTTATACTTCCTGCTGGTGACAGACCAACAGGCAAACCAAATCTCTACAAATAATGCAGCTTTGGCATGATATCCCTTTTGCAGAAAATCAGTATGCACAGGTGTGTTTCAGTATGCAGACACGTTTCTTCTAAATATATTCCTCACAGAAATAAGGATGAGTTTTCATCTTTCATTTATAACAGAATGCCCTTATATAAAAAAAAAAAAAAAATCCTCATCTTGGACTGTATTTCATTGCCAAACATGTAATGAAGATCCAGGAAATATTGACAAGTACAACTCAATACAGTTTAAATTTCTTGTTCGAAGCTAGTATGATGGGGGGGAGGAAGGGGGGGGAGGAAGTCAACGAAACAGTAGATTTTTTCTAGCATTTTCCAAATTATATCTTTAGGAAAATAGGCAATCAAATGGAACCATGATGTTATGCACCATCATAAATTATACTTTATGTTTGGTGAGAAAAACATTCACATTGACTACATAATTTCTAGAGATAACACTAAAGAACTGGTACCTGATTTACGAAAACAGTGGAAAGAATAGTTAAGGCTCTAAAATAATTCATGCTTAAGCAATGTGCCAGAATTCTTTCCTTACACTCAAACTACTTGTAAACTATCGTAATTTAGGCAGGATGAAGAAACATGGTGTATATCTAAAGTAATGATTTAAGTACTTTTATCAAACCAGCATTCAGATGTGTGGTAACATCATCATCCCATTTCTCTCAGACTGAAAACCACACCAGTTTCTTAAACAAGTGAAGTATTGAGCCTGGTAAGGAACATTCCAAATTCTAGATCTAGTCTAAAAACATTGAGATTTTACCACAGGAAAAATTAACTGCACCGAGTTTCCACTCTACAGAATCATTTGAGTTCACAAAGAATTCAGACATTGTTTTCAGAAAATTCCCTAAAGATGTTTTAAAACTCAGCGTTGAAGATTTTGATATCAAACTTTATAAAGAATCATTTAGCTCATTGGAACAAAATACTGGCTATTGTGTAGTGTATGAAATCATCACAAACTTACTTTTTGGGCCATCATTTTATTCCTATGATAGCTATGTATAGTATGCAATATTTCTGTCCATCTTAGGTGAGAATTAAACAGGATAATTCAAAATGTCTCTATAGGCACTAAGGCTACTGTTTTATATCTGATATCTTTTCTGAGACAACCAAAAGGCATTTTTGGGGTCAGGCAAAGAATATGGGTCAGAATATATGGCTGTGCTACATGTATTTAAATTTCCTGTAAGATTATCAGAGTATCACTATTTCTAGTTCATGTATATATTAAGTGAATGTAGATAGAATCTACACATAAGTAACTCTGCAGCACGTTCACATTATAGGGTAATTTCAGAATAAAGCTTTCTGGAAAAGGTAGAAATAATTCTTTAACAAGAACTAGCTATTAAAAACCTGAGTCTCCAAAGACACTGTTCCATTTTAAACAGCATTTAAATGTCTACAGTGAGAGTAGAAGACTTGATTTGTCCAGAAGCCTTACTAGCCTCAGTGGAGTTTCTTCCACTTGAGAAACAACAGGTAGGGTGCTGTTACAGTTCTCTTAAAGAAATTAATGCAGTTAAGTAACAATATATAGATTGCCAAAAGATACAATGTAAAACATATCTATAAACTGAGAGAACAGAAAACATTTGTTCTCAAAATTGTTTAAAGATATTTCTTTGGCTCTACCGCAAAATCAAGACCGCTGGTGATTTACCCTCAACTCCATGCGAAAAAAGAGTAGAAATGCCTCTGCCTAAGATTCAAAATGCTAATTTAGCCTGTGTTTCTTTTAATCTAAGGATACTTCTTTTCATATTTGTGTTCCAATAGGCTTTAAGTAGCAACTAGTGTAAATTTTGCCTCATATCTCACAAACGGGGCTATGAAGTTCCCTCATTAGTTACCAACACACTAGACAATGTAGAGTAAGGGCACATTCTGTATTCCAGCTAGCAGAAAATTAGTTTAAACAACACAATAGTCACTGCCCATAGTAGCATTTGTAAGTCTACAGTGCACACCAGTGGAATGTAGCAGTATATGCATTTTCCTCTGTTTTCAGTATAACGGGAAATTGTTTTGTAAATACGCCATATGATTTAACTTTTAAACCACGAAAAAAAGCATGCCCTTCAGAAATTATAAAGACAGATGTAAAATGTTGAGGAAGACTTGCAAAGAGTGTAAACAAGAATGTTTTCTTGTGCATGTTATAAGGTTAACTGAACATTCCAAAAGCTAAAACTTGAACAGTCTTGCTAACTATAATCCTGTGATTAAAAACATCAGGGCAACACATCAAGGATTTGCTGTTTTACAAAAAGTCCAAAGATCTAACTAATCAGACTCAGATACACTTTTTGTCTATTTCAAATTGTAAGGTTAATTGGTCTGTAAAGTAGGCTCTATCTGAACAAAATTGTATAGCCCATTTCTGCAGATGACTATGGATATTCAACTAGCAACATCATTGATGCCAAAATTTTCATGTTCTCCAGAGAATTTAAAGATTTCTAGGTTTTCCTATGAAAACTACTTTAAAAACAAATCTATCTAATGTCAACACCCTTTATTTTTTCAGTGTTTTTACAGACCTTTCTGTGGATTTTCATGCAAACACAATAACAATGGAAGTGTGATTTTATAATGAACAATAGCTTTACCCTTTTTAAGTGTTTTATGGTTGTGAATAGGCTATTTGTAATGTACACAAAAATTAAGGCATAGGAAATATTAGCTTATTTAATATTCCACTAATATTACTGCAAGCTATTCTAGAAGCAGAACTGAAGCTTATTAACTAGACAGTATATACAGAATGGTTTTGACAGCTAAGAAATGTTGACACATAAGTCTTAGTTTAAAATGTGATCTCATGGACTGAGTATTGCGTAACAAGCTCATAAATGCAATAAAAACAAATGACACTTGACTGCTTGCAAATAAAGAAACAGTGCTGTCAAGTATCAGTCAAAATTTGAACAATGAGCTTCTTAGTAAAATTAGAAGTTAACATTGACACTATTTAGTGGGAGAGCAGACTTTTTATAACAGAAAAATTATCAGTTTCCACAATAAGTGCAACTTCCTGCTGCAGCTGTTAAAATGATCTAATTTATGATCCCAAACAGGACAAGTTCAATGGCTGTGTCACTCAAAGGTATATATAATGCTTATAGTTACTACAAACAGAAATTACCACTTCACTGCTTTTTTTTAGTTAACTTAATACACTGAAAACTTATTTACAGTTTCCAAATTGACACAGACTGAAGCATTTTTTGAAAAGATGATTATCAAGATCACCTAGGCTTTCCATATTTAGTTTGTTGAAAGTTGAGTTAATACTAATCTTTTAACAGAATCTAATTAGTTGCTAGAGAACTAATAACCAAATCTTGGCAGCTGTGAAGCTTCTAGCATTACACAAAATCTCTCAGACTTCCAAAGGGTTAGCAGAGATAACCACTGCTAAAAATGGTTTAATTTTCTGTGGCACTGTCACAAACAAACCAAACATTTCCAAACTGAACATTTTTTCCCACATTCCCAGTGGGACCATGAAGTGATCTACCAACGGAAATAGCAGATTAACTTATGCATGACTGAAACCAAAGACTCTTAGTCGAAGACATGAAAATTACCCAAAGTAATGATTAACCTGTTATTAATCTAGAAATATCTTTGTGATTTAGTATTTCAAGTGTCTATAGAAAACAGACTCCATACTTAGCCTAGTACACATCTGTGTTTTCCTTTACTTCACTTTCAAATTTTTCACTGACAAAAAACTTGTATGGTGTTCCAGCATCCAGTTACCAGCAGTAATATATAGTAAGTGACATTCACACATGTATTACCAGAACACAATATTTGTTTTTTCAACAAAGAAAGAATTTTCACTTACAAAAAACCCCACAAATGTAAGTAATTTCATTTACATTAGTCAGATCCATCAAGACCAATGCTGTCCTGTAATTTAAAATAGATGTATAAGTCTTATAAATCTCTGAAGATGAACAGAATTCTGAAAATATCATGTCCTGTTCATAATTAAAGAAATTCAGCAAGTTCTCAATAAAAAGGCAGCAACACATGTACATGTGTATATGCTCACACATATATAAAAATTGGTATCTATCAATCTCCAACCTCTTCTCAGGAATTTTTTACTTCTTCTATTCCTGCTGATGGTGCCACAAAATACAAAGACTATATTTCTTAACCAAATAATTAACTAAATCTAGAATTCCTTTGTTGTGCAGAAGTATGACACACTAAAATCCTATTTAATGAGTAAGCACCAAATAAAGAACTAAAATCTGAAGGAACTCAAATATGACAGATGTTAATTTGTTGCTGTCGATGTTCATCTATGAAGGAAATTCCATTTACATATGCAAATAATTGTAACTTGAACTTGGAATTTAATAGGTTGCTTGCAATCTTTTCCAGAACATAAATAGAAAATTTAATTAATTAATTTTCCTGGATTATTCTAAATCTGAGATGTTAAATTTGTAGGAAATTTAAAATTCTATATCTATATTTAGTTATATCAACACACATTTTCTAAGAGGTCCTCAACCCGTTGTTCTCCCTTCCTGTGAGACTACAGAGCCACCCTAGTGCCACCTTTATGGCTTCCCAGCACCAGTGCCTCCATGGCAGCACATGGCATCTGAGCTGGGGCTAGGCTTCTCCACACACCCTGGATATGTCCCTCTCTCCAGGATACATAAACCCTAGATATGATTTTACTCAGTTTCCACACAGGAAATCAGAAATATCAATTTTTTTTCTTACTGCACATGATAATGACATACTGCTAACATACCTGTTTCAGGCTTTCCAGCTTGGTTTGTCTCAGTTCTTCATACTTCCATTTCCAAATAAATAATTCATTTTCGATCTTTTCCATTTCTTTTTCCAGAAACATGTTCATTCTGAAAAAGTGTTTTAAAAGTTGACAACAGACATATTGCTTCGAATTTTTTTCATAGTTATATTTTCATGAATTATATTTTGCTGCCTTTGTCAACCATATATCTGTTTTTTTCTTAAAAAACTATATTATCATCATATAATGATTCCAAGACATTTACCAAAAATAACAGCTAAAGAGAACAAAGAAATCCAGTAGTATAGAATTAAAATTTTAAATGAAATAAAATTTTGGGTTAAACTGAAGAAAATTTGGAAATGGTCTTCAGTTAGTGATTCAGGTCACCTAATACATGATGAGACAGTGAAGATCCTCAAAGAAAAGGTACTGTTCTTTGCATAAAGGCAGAAGATTAAACACACAGATATGTGTGAATATATACAGCATGTAGACAGTACTGAAATCAAATATGATCTACTTTAGATGTAAAAAAAAAAAATAATTAAAATATGCATATTTCATGTTTCAAAAAATAATTGCTCTTGAAAAAAATACTGGAAGAATTTTAGGAAAAGGGTTTATCTAGATCAGAGGTACTGTACTCTCATTAAGCGTTGAGCATACAATCCATTACTACATTCAGAAAAAATACTTAGGATTCACAGTTCACAAAGAACTAATGATGATTCCTTGGAGAAAGCTACTGTATTACTGAAACAATGAATTTGATATTTACATTTACCCCTCTTCTAACCAAGCAAAATATTTTCAGCCATTCTGGAAATAATGAAAGAAATATGAGGCAGCAGAGGCACTACAGATGTTCTTGTCTTTGACACCAATTAAAAACTCATTTCTGTGTTCACAAGAAACACTACTAGCCAAGTTTCAAAGATAAGAACTTCACATAATTTATAGTCCTACCTTCATAATTTTATTTTATATATGTGTAATGTGTATGTATCATTTTGCAATTTTGCAACAAAATAGAACTTGGAACATAATTAAACATGAATGAAAAAAATTCTTAATTACAAATAAAAGCTTTCAAATTATATTTCTAACATTTTTATGAAGTCAAATCATGGTTGAAAATTCTGGAATATTCCATTGGATCAAAACATGAATATTGGAATAAACCCTGTAAAGTCAGGATGTTGAAGAAATCTAAAATCTGAAAAACAGTAACACTGTATAAGTACTGTTATGTTGGGAGATGAATATTTTAAATTATATAAGACCTATGAAAATTGAGGGATGAAGGGCTATGTAGCAGAAAAGATAAAAAATTGAAATAGTTGAAAATAAATTTCTAATACTAGCAATTAAAGAAATTATTTTATGCCAAAGTTTTTATTTTCTGAGTCTGATTAAATTTGTCAAACTTTTTACTAAAGATAGTATTACCAGGCTGACTATAACTACATTCTCAGAATTTCTGGTTTAAAATTAGTCTGCCACAGTAGCACTGTTAACTTTAAGTAGTTAAAGCAAAGGGTATTGATGAGATTTGTCTGGAGCAGCAGACAAATGCATTTGTCTATGCAGCATGTTGCAGCCTTGTTTAGAGATACCAAGAGTTACCACTGACTGGTCTGGCTCAGGTCCTGGAGGAAATGTTAGAATCATAGAATCATCTAGGTTGGAAGAGACCCTTGGGATCATCGAGTCCAACCATCTACCCTACTCTACAAAGTCCTCCCCTACACCATATCCCTCAGCACCACATCTAATTGTCTCTTAAATGCATCCAGGGATGGTGACTCAACCACCTCCCTGGGCAGCCTATTCCAATGCCCGACCACCCTTTCCGTGAAGAATTCTTTCCTAATGTTCAGTCTAAACCTACCCTGTTGGAGCTTGTTAGTTTTGTTAATGTAGCTATTTGAGTGAAGTATCTTCTTATTCGCTCTTCTTTTACAACTAAACCTAAAGCTCTTGAAACAGGGATCTCCTTTCTCTGCATAGATATAGCACATAGCACAGTTTATTTTAGTAAATGCCTATGGCTCCCGTAACATTACAGTAACAAAATAAATGCTGTCACAAAGAAAGCAAAGTTGAGCAGACAACCTCTATCTTATTTAAGGAACCTAAGATACACATTTCAACTTGATTAGTTTTTTTTTTTTTTTCCAAAGCAATGGGATGTCTCAGTGGAATGGTATCATGACTTCATTGGGGAACTGAAAAAATTACTGAGGGACACTTAATACAGTAGAAATTCAAAGCATGAAAGATGATAGTTTAATACTTTGAATAACAGTCTCCTGACTGCACTGAAAGCATTGCAAGTCCTTACAAATAGTCTAATCTGAAAAGTTAAAAAAGAATGCAGTTCTTACTCAGAAGATACCATTTTTATTTTGTGTTACAGTACCTCTTAAGTGAGATCAGGGCCCTCTGATGCTACCAAACGAAACAGATGATCCTGACTACATAAAGTTTACTATTTAAACAAAGGAAAAAAAAGAGTGGAAGAAAGAATAATGCAGAGATGAGCAAAGCAGCTTATTGCTACTTAAACAAAAGGTCAAGATCAGAGCATTTTAATGGCTCTTATAATCACCTATTTTAACTTCTTATTATCTTGTTAAAGATAATAATCTTAAAGATAATATCTTCTTATTATCTTAACTTCTTATTATCTCATTAAATCACAGAATGGTTGAGGTTGGAAGGGACCACTGGTAGTTGTCTGGTACAAGCCCTCTACTTGAGCAGGTTCACCTAGAGCTGTTAGCTCAGGACTGTGTCCAGATGGCTTTTGAATGTCACCAAGGATGCAGACTCAGTAACTTCTCTGGGCAACCTGTGCCAGTGTTTGGTCACCCTCACAGAAAAAAATGTGTTTCTTGATGCTCAGATGGAGCCTTCTACATCTGTTGTCTCAGTCTGCCCATTCAGGCCTAAGCAATTCCTCTGTGATATTATCAACTACCAGTGTAGTTGGTGGACTTCTGGTTTTCAACCAATGAAACACTTTTAAGTTTGCAATAAATGGAACAAATACAGATTTTGAAACCAGAAGACAGTAAGATGAGAACACTGATCCAAAAGATGACTAAAGGTAGCTGTTTTAGGCAAATGATTCTTTCAAGTGCTGAACAACACATAAGGTCTTTAATTTCCATTGATGTCCATGGAACCTCAAATGCCTATTTGATATAAGTAGTAGTGCTTAGTAGAGGATTTTGGTGTATAATTTTACATTGTAAAAACAACCCTGAAGTTCTTTGGAAGTCAAAACATAAGCTTTGAGCTCTCCTTTTTTTTTTAGAGATCCTTTAGTTTTATATTTTGCAAAGGCAGATCCATGGCTTAAAGGTATACAAGTATTACCAGAGATAGCTCTAAACAGAATGCAAGAAGCATTATTCCTCTCCAGGTGAAGAAGCAAAGCAGCATGTGGAGAGATGACTAAGGTAACTAGGGCAAGTCCAAACACTGGATCTGCATAAGCTAACTTAATTCTGGAAAGAATGTGGCCACAATTCTGGAGTACTGCGTGTAAACCAGAAAACTGCTGAGAAGTCCTGTGCTGAATGAGTAAGATCATACTGACTGCCAAGGTAACCTTTGGCCTAGGGGTTCAAGCTGTCTGTGATCCAAGCTTGCTTTTGACGCAGCACAGCTGCGCATCCTTGGCTCAGTTTTACTGAGAAAATTGCTAAGTTGTGAGGAAGGAACTGTGAGAAAGTATTTAAGCTAGAGCCATGAAAGATAAGAAAAGTAAAAATGCAAACAGGGATGAGATTGTGGAGATAGGCTTTATTAGCAGCTCCAGGAGCCAGGAGCAAAAATACTGACGTGAACAAGTATAAAACCTTAAGAGGAAAAACTAGGAATCTGAAGATGGAGACTCAGCAAAATAAGCCCACTCCAGTAAGCAGTTCAGACCAATTCTTTCTGAGCTGGCAAACGATAGCCTGTCCAACAAAGACTCATAGGGTGTCTCAGAGACTAGTGACTATGATAATGCTTATCTTAGTAACATTACTCCTAGCTATGTATTGTGTGCATTGCCAAAACTAATTGTTTCATACTTTTAAGTTGCATATATTCTGCTTACAGAACATCTTTGCACATGGGAAATGTTGCCCAAAACGACCTAGAGAGGGAGTTGTTATACCAGTGCTTGCTCTTATGTGGAAATCACTGTTCTATGAACATTTGCTGCCTGAGATTGGCACTGCCATATGTGGCACGAGGTAGACGTGCCCCAGTTCTTACCATGTGCCAGCAAATTTATTACCGTATACCATAATCAATCTATATCTAGGGATAAATGGCAAAATCTGTCTCTCTGAAGTATAGCTACAAACTGTGTAGAGACACATGTGAACAAAATACCAAAACCAGGATGTAGAATTATTTATTAAAATTTGGCCTAAGAAGTCATTTAAAAATAAGAGTTGAAGATCTATCCCCTTTCTAAAAGGAAAGTTTTATATATACATGTATGTATACTGTGATTCCTCTTGAAAAATTGAGTATCTAGGTCCCAAAATATTTCTATCACAACAAAATGGATATGTGAGGCATCAATCTTTTACCTCACAAATACCATGACAAGCTGGAAAATTTAGGCATTCTGAGATTTTTGCTTCTGCAAAAACTTAAATCTTTTTTAATGAGACAGAACATACTTCTGGTCATCTGTCACAATATGATTCAAATAAAGAATTATTTTATGTTTTCTACAGCAACCTAATTCACATAACAGAGCACAGTAAATACTAGTTAGGAATTCTAAGGACTTGAAATATTAAATTTTTTTTTATGTGTTTTTACTCTGACTTGTACGATCTACAGGAAAATTGTGAAAAATCTTTCAGGATAGAAATTCTTTATCACAGCTTGCCATTACAGATTGTCTGACCTGAAACTGTTGAACGTATTCGCAATAGAGGGGGAATTTTCTTCCTTTCCATTATGTAACTAACTTCAGCTGATTTTGACGTTACAGTCACAGAGTGCCTGCAGTCTCTTACTACTTCCATCATACATCATATACTGCGTATTTCCTTGGAAAGCCTTTTCAGTGTGATTCAATCTTGCTCGATACTGATAATCTACATAAAACAGCAAGGAATTCCTACCAACACAGAGACTTACATGTTAGCATATAGTGTGTAATCAACATATGAATTCCTTTAGGCCACTGAAATGCATATTTGCTATTTATGTGAGGTAAATCTGATATGATACAGTAAGCATAGAATAAGTGTGTTATTCTTTCTCTGTGATCTGCTTTTGACATAGACCTTAGTACAGGTGAAGAGGTTGAGATTAACAGAATTTTTCAGCTGTATGCATGTACTTTTAATTCAAAGTCTGCTGGTAGAGCATATAGAAATTTAATATTACACACAAAGCACTCCAATACCCAAGTATAACATGCATTAGATATCACTGCATTCATACTAAATTCCTAGTAGGTATATTTTTTTTTAATTAACTGTACTTTCTTAACAATTTTGTATGGAGCACTTATTTAAATCACAGACTAAGAAAACAATAAACACACTATTGTGAAATAATTACAGATCATAAAAACATTGATTTTCAATACTATTAAGCAAAAAATAAAATAAAATCCCTATGCTGAATTTTCTCTCTAAATTCTTAGCAAAGCCTTGTAAATGGCAATTAAAAAAGATCTGAAATAAGAGCATGAGAGCTATAAATGCAAATAAACCCATATCTATTGTATGAAATATCTTAAACCCCTATATTTTTGATAGGGATTTCCCCAGGTTAGATATATTTCACACTTACTCTCTTTCCTTCTGTAAGATTTTCTGCATCTCAGCCAAATGCAAATGCAAGGCAGAAGCATGTATTAAATCATTTTCTGTTGTTTTAGCTGCGTTGTCCAAACTTTTTTTAGGTTCCTCCAAATAGACACTGGGAACTCCACTGGGAAAGGAATCAGGAGCCTTTGGAGTGATATTTTTATTTTGTTTGTTTTGGTCTTTGATTACCTCTACATCCTGAGAAAACAGAAAAATATGACATCTGAGAAAGACATAAATGAAGTGAAAAGTCTAACAACTTCTGCAGGACCTCCCAAGGCTCTTCTAGACATGTAAGCTACGTAGGAGAAAACAGGGAATAAGTAACATCTTGTACAGTTTCACTGTATATGGACAGAATGTGCAAAAAACATCATTGCAGTTGGATCACTGTCATTTTATTAACATATCTCACACCTTCTGTTATGACAAGCTTCATATCCAAAATACTTCAAATGGATTTTTACTTAAGAAATAGATCCCAGTTATCATTAGTTGACTATAACTATGGTGGAGAGAGAATCCTAGAATTAATAAAACCAGGAATGCCATTTATGCATACAAATAACATATTGAGAAACTCTACGTTAAGAAGACTGAATATCTCTTATAAACAGTTAGAAATGTATTTTTGTTTTACTACTACTGATGAGTTGCCTTTAACAGCTAGTCTCATTTTAGTCAATAACCAAGTCCCATTTCATACCACTCTATTCTTTTGAGTTTTCAGAAGAACATCTGAAATCTACATCAGAAAATACTAGAAGCTGTTGAAAATATGACTGTTTTCCACTCACATATAAAGTTTCAGTTTTCAAGCAGGGAATAATTTTATACTAAGGAGAAACAGTTAAAATTTAGTTTGTAGCATTTCCTTCCTATGGCCCATTTGTTTGCCCAAAAATATGGAAGGCATGCATTTTTTGGCCAAGTTTATTCTCAATACTATTCACTATGGTGTGTTTTTTCCAAAATTCACAGTAATATGATGTAATTTATGTGTATTACAGAGTGAGTGAAAATTCTGAACATAATACGTTCAGGGCTAAGTTTCTGACAATTTTCATTCAATTGAAGTAAAAAAATTCTTCATCCTACAATGTAGGAAAAAACCCACCCTACACCTACAAAAATCTATCAGACAAATAATAGGTATAGTTTTTATACGGTGTTGTCTATAAAGACTATAAAATACATGATAAGGCACAGAATTAAAACTGGTAAAACATGAACAAATAGTTCCATTTCCATTAACATAACTGGTTCTTCTGTATAGAGCTGGGAGCTGTATTAAACCATGACCATACTTGATTCATTAATTCTGCATAGGGACTTAATTGTTCTCCTTACTGAAAAAAATCTTGCAACATTATAGAAGAATTTGCCTCACCTCTTTCCACATTTCAGAAGTTTTGTTAAGGAAGAAATAAATGATTTTATTTTAGAAGCCAGGATTTTTCAGGCTAAAACGTGGAGAATTCAGATAACAGAGGTAATCTGTTACCTTAAAACATGAGACAGAGTCAGAACAATGCTCTGAGTTATTGGATATAACAATAAACCTCTGTTACTTAAATGTTTAGTCATAGTTGAAGGGTGTATTTGAAGGATATGAATTGTTTTTCTGTATTTATATTAGGAATATTAATTAGATGGGTGAAAAAAGTGGGTTTACTATTGAATGGATCAGATAGTATTTTGGTCAAGACCCTTGATACGTATCCATAATCTCCCCCTTCTTCATGAATTAAAAAGTTCCCATTCTTTACCTTTTTTGTGTCTTCTGCCCCAGGAATCTTGTTGGTTTTTCTAAGGTCTTTCACGGGTTCTCCTTCCAGAAATGTTAACTGGCTTAGGTCTCTTCTAATACAAGATATTTCTGAGCAAGACAATTCTGTTTTCCAAGCAGTTACATTTTCTGAGTTTTCCTTCTCACTTACTAAATCTTGATTTATTTTCTTAAGCATACTCAGTTCTTTTACAACACTGTCTAATTTTATTCTCAACTGTCTTGCTTCCTCTCGGGCTTTATTTCTTTCTGCTCTAACTTTGCTCCATTTCTCTCTCCAGTTAGCGGTACAATCTGACCACCAGCGCATGGTCTTCTCCATTTGGGCAGCTCTGGCTTTGGCTTCTTCCAGTTCATGAATTCTTACTGCTTCCAAAATTTCCCAATCACTGCTGCAATTTGTAGACATATATGGATAATGAGATGAACATGGGGTGAACCTTTGAGATGGGAGATTTGAATTACACAGACCATCACCTAGTTGGCAACTTCCAGCAAATTGATAAGGTTTCCTTGATTGGGTCCCAAAAGCCTGTGACTCTTCCATTAGTTTCTGAACAGAACCTAAATTCATGTTTTGATTCATAATCTAAGTTCACTCCTAAAAAAGACAAAGACAGACAATAATTTAGCTTCCGGCAATGAAATGATATGAATAACCTCAAACAATAGTTTATTTTACCTCTATAGTAATGGACAATCCTAATAATACTGTTGATGTTTTAGAAATGTGCTTTACCAACAAGAAATAGCTATTAAAATATATTTCGTGTAATACCTTTTGAGTACAGCATAAACAGACATAACTACTACTACTAATCATAGTACTCTCAAAATTTTTTGAGTCTAGAGAAACCAGGCAAAAGCTTTCTTCCTTCGAGACAAAATTAAATTGAATCAATATTTATTTTAAAAGTCTAATAAGGGGAAAGTATTCGTCTAGAATCACAATCACAGATTCATTTGCCTTCTTTCCCAAACTATGGAACTTCATACTAGGCAAGACTTACCTTATAATTTGCCTACCTAAGAAAATTAAAAAAAAAACCAACAAAACAAAATGAAAAAACCCAAACACCCCACTGACCTTTGGATTTCCTTTCTTTCATGAGAAAAAGCAAACCTTTACATAGGGGCCTTTATTTTGCTGTCTACATTCCAGAACATGCCCAAGAAATATATTTTTATGTTATTCTTGAAAGGGTAGCACTATTCTACTGTACTGTATAGGTTAAATCAGGATGATACAATTTTGTGAGTAAATATTGCTGAGTTCCTTTTCATTTTATATCTGCTATTACTCAGTTCAACCCAGATGAAAACCAATGCCTCAGAGTTGCTTTCCCACCTCACGATCCCAGAGGGATGATATTTTTTTTACACTTCTCATCAATCTGATCTTTAATTTCCACAAAAATACTTCACTGATGAAAAAATGATAATTTAAAAAAAAAGTTTAACCAAAGACTGTTGCAATACTTAATTAGTTGATACTGAATCTTTAATGATCCTTGTAGTTTCAGTGATACTTTTAAAAAATTTTCTCATCTATAGTATATGACCACCACGTAGAAAAGTAGTTCACAGTAAAATATCACATATCTACATTGAACTTTGAAAATGCTTATATAGTATTGCCAATCTTTTCCAAGGGGAACAAGATTAATTTCTAACACGTATCTTAAAGATAACTAAGAGAAGAAAGCTATGTGTTAATATTGTTACAGACACAGACCTCTAAACATCAGAAATTTCACAAGTCCGAAAACGGAAGAAAAAAATATATACTGTCTGCAGCTGGTTTTAAATTTGCAAGCTTGAGTTTGCAGCATTAGACAGCAGACTAGCTAGCACAGCATTTAGAGATGAGTGAGCATAATTACTTAATAAGAGATAACTAGATGGAAAGGCAAGACAAAGTTAGGAAACTGGTTGAAAGTGAGTATTGTCTGACCAGTGAAACCTTCTGACTGTTCCACCCTTAACAATTCAGAGATAAAAAGTAATATAGAATCTCTCTTAGTTTTTCTTAGCTGAATAATCTAAAATAAATATACACAAAATATAGTAAGCAAAGTTCATTGTATCAAGTGAGTGGGGTAGGGATAGTATAAGAGAAATAGAGAGAGAGGGAGATCTGATGGTTCTGAGAGAAAAAAAAAAAAGATGCGGATATTTGTCAAACACTACAAGGAATATAGGTCTAAACCATATTACATTATATTGCAACTTTTGCTTATTTACCTAAGGATCATAAACACCAATAAGAAAAACAAGAGCTCTTCATTTATTATAATAGGCTATTATTGTTATGGGCAAAGAAAAATGTATTAACCCTTGGTGGCTTGGTCACTCTATTGGGTGAAATTGGTATAAGAATTGAATTAATTTTATACTGAAACCCTTGGAAATAAATTGTCAGCATTAAGAGAAACTGAAGCTAGACTAACCAGAAAGACCTGGAAAATGCTTATAGGAAAGTGAACTAAAAATATGATAATAACGAACACACAACTCATGCTAAAGCCTGACTTATGCTAGGAGCATTACTATTAGATTATAGTGACAGCAACACATAGAGAGAACTCAGTAGACAGGAAGAGATAAGTGCTGGTATCACCTGCAGCCACCATCTCCTGCATGTTTGCAAAATAACCGCTTAGGAGTTTCTCCAGAAACCACTAGAAATGCTATAGACAAAACTTCCAAGCTCATAAAATAAAGTCTAATTTACAGAGTACCCTGTGCTGCAAATTTGAGAAATCCAAACAGACCACAACAACATATGCAGATTATCTAACTTTCACAGTCTGGGTCTGATCATGGTCTATTTTAGCAAGTTAAAAAAACCTGTTATTCTAGAACTGAAAATTAAAAGATGGTGATTTCAAGACCTTTCAATGCACAGCCAAAGATAATTATGTTTATTTTTGCCACAGCTATATACCATAACAATATTAAGCCATATGGTATACTTTTAAGCTGTTTATGTTGTTTCCAAACATTATATTCCTTGCATGTATCATAAATAACAATCAGCCAAAAATTGTCCTGAAGAAACAAACAATGCAAATTATTATTTCTAGTTAGGATTTATATGTGATTTATTTTTTTTTACCTGTTTACAGTTTTCCAACTACATTCCTTTTAATATTTAAAAATATATTTTTTTATTATGTATGTATTATATATCTTATTAATTTTTATGCAATTATAAAATCACAGAATGGTTAGAGTTGGAAGGGATCTTAAAGATCATCTAGTTCCAACCCCCCTGCCATGGGGGGGGGGGTTGCCACCTCCCACCAGACCAGCTTGCTCAAAGGTCCATCCAACCTGGTCTTGAACACTTCCACAACTTCTCTGGGGAACCTGTTCCAGCGTCTCACCACCCTCACAGTAAACAATTTCTTTCTAGTATCTAATCTAGATCTCCTTTCTTTCCGTTTAAAACCATTACTCTTCGTCCTATTGCCATACTGCCTGATAAAGGGTCCCTTTCCCATCTCTCTTGAATACCTCCTTTAGGTACTGGAAGGTTGCTATAAGGTCTCCCTGGAGCCTTCTCTTCTCCGGTCTGAACAACTCCAGCCTGTCTTCAAAGGATGGGTGTTCCATCCCTCTGATCATTTTCCTGCCCCTCCTCTGGACCCATTCCAACATGTTCGTGACCTTCCTGTGTTGAGGACTCCAAAGCTGGACACAGTATGCCAGGTGGGGTCTCACAAGAACAGGGTAGAGGGGTAGAATTACCTCCCTCAACCTGCTGGCTATGCTTCTTTTGATGCGGCTCAGGATACTGTTGGCTTTCTGGGCTGTGAGAGCACATTGCTGGCTCATGTTGAACTTCTCATCCATGAGCACTCCCAGGTCCTTATCCTCAGGGCTGCTCTCCAGCCATTCTTCATCCAGCCTGGATTTGTGCTTGGGATTGCCCAACCCACATGCAGGATCTTGCACTTGGTTTGGTTGAACTTCATGAGGTTTGCACGAGCTCACCTCACAAGCCTGTTCAGGTCCCTCTGGATGGCATCCCTTCCCTCCAGCATGTTGATCGCTGACTAATTTGCCCTAAGCAAGGGGGCTGGATTAGACGATCTTTAGAGACCCCCTCTAACCTTAGCTGTTCCATGAATCTCTGAGCAGTGTGATTTCTGAGGAGCTGTGCTTGCTGCCTTCTCCCAGTTTTAACAACATTGCCATAACAACCAGGAAACAAGAAGAAATCAAGATCACAAATTTTATATCTCTGAATAGATAACTTTTATCAAATGGTTCACAAAACAACATGTAAGTAGAAAAATGCAATAAGAAATAAGCCCATTTTGTGATAACGCTGAACTGCCTTAGAAGCAGCAATTCTGCATTATTGTCAAGAACCATACAGTATACCCACAGTTTTAACTTCAACCCTTCAAGCTAATTTCTTTTTAAAAGTCAAATAAATTTATAATGTAAATAACTTTAAATAGGAAGAAAATAGGCATACCTTGATTTATTGCTGGTTTTTTCTTCCTAAAAGACTCATGCTCTAGAGCTTTGTTCTCACCAACCTGATTCTTGAACTTTTAAAAAACATCAGCACATTATGTGAAAAAAAAATGTTTTCAATGTTGCATATTATAAGTAATGATCTGTTATTTAGATACTTCTAAATAACAAAATCTTGATAGTCTATTGTACACATTAGCACCAGAATTCCCTCAGTTGAAAGAAAAAGTAAACATATTGTGTCTCCTTAAGAATTCAGTGACATATGGAAAAGATTTTCTCTTCTTAACTACATTCCCATTTGATCCACTTTCAATATAATGATGGAATGGTAAACCCACGCTATCCACTTCAAAAAACCTGCCAATTTATCTTATGTTTTAACGACACTAATGTGTTTCCTCTGAATTTTCTTTCTTCCATTGCAAAAAAAAAAAAAAAATAAAAACAAACAAATAAAAACCCACAAAACATACAGTTAACGCTGACATATTTAATACTTCCACAATCCACTCTTCAAGATTTCTAATTTGCTAAGAATTTGGTTATTTTATGGGACTACATTTATATTGCTTCTATAATAGATATCAGGATCTACACACCTTCATCCATGCATCAAATGCATATATTCTAGAAAGAAATGCAGTTTTCAAATATCTTGTGATATGAAACCTGATTGCATATTGACAACAAAAAATTCAAGTCAGTAACTTTCTCACTTCTGTTATTGCAAGTCTCTGCTTTTTGTTTCCAGGAGATAAAGAAGTAGAAATGCTGATATACAAAGTAAACGTTCGTTCTTAAAATAACTTTGCAGAAAAAAAGAAACACTCAAAAGAACATCTATTCCTCACACAACATATAAAGCTTGAATCTGTCAATGAGTTTAAGCATTTAAAGTTTGGAATAATTTAATACTTGGCTATTTTGGAATCAAGCAGAAACTAACAAGCCAGACACTGGATAGATGCAAACCCAGAAATTTAATTATTTAAATATGAGTTACATTTTAAGAAAAATTAAATCAAAATAAGTACTACAATATGGATCTATTCTGAAAATAAGGACTGTTACATTATATTTCACTTAACTTACTTTTTCTTGAAGTTGAGGGGTAGCCAGATGGTTTGTTCATATCTGCAAGACAAATCCCTGTGAAAGATTACGTTTTTTCATATTTAGATATTTCTCTTCCTTTCTGAGAAAGGATCTATGGTACACGCCTAATAATTATTATTCTCGGGGATGCACTTGGCTTCTTATAGAGATATGAAGCCATGTAATTTTCTTCTGTCCCTCTTCATCAGTTTCTAAGCTAATTGAAGTTGAAAGGAACTAATAGTCTTGTTTCTAATATGGAGTGGGCCCCAATATATCAATGTGGAAAGGCACAATTGTAAGGCACAAGGAAAAAGGAGGAGGAAAAATGTGTATAAACCTTGGCTTTATCCCATAAACCTGTTCTGCCAATAGAAACTGTGAATATGCAGAGCACTGTGTGTGAAGAAAGTGCTGAAAAAGATAATCAAGCATTCCCAGATGCTTCCCAGGCTGAAGGTCAATTCTAAGCACAGGTGGAAACAATCCAGAAAAGATATAACCATAATAGCAACAATTAGTGACTTGCAGGAAATATTTAATTCTCCATAAAGTTCCACAAAATTTTGGACTGATGCTTTTATTGAAACTATTACCTTTACTGTGATTCCTGCAACGATGATGTATTATATATTCCTCTCAGTGTGTGAATTGCTTCTGCAAAATATAGTGGAAATGAAACTTTCTATGCCAATAGGAGAATTTGACCACATGGCTAAAAGCTTTTAGGAACTGAGATATCTTTTTTTCTTTCCATAGAATTAAAAAAAAAAAAAAACCCTAGGTAAAGAGATTTTTTTAAGTTACAGGGAGTCATAAGGTTTCAACAATTAAAAGCCGTAACTAAGCGCTAGAATTCTTTCACAGCATATCTCATATTATTGTTGCCAACAGTGGTCTTAGAGGTTCTTGCTCAAAATGAAATGTTGTAATTCTCTTTGTAAAAGGGTGCACCAGAAGAGAACCTGGTCCACTTCTCTGTCATCCTATGTGCTGCTTTTTCTTTTCCCATTTTCTCCTTATCTAAATATGCATTTTAAAGTAAAATCCTGTTCACTGTTTCAATTTATTTTTAAACATATGATTGTATTTCATATTATATTATACAGATTATATACATACTGTACACATACTCATTCATAAAAAAGGCAACTTGGAAGGTAGTCACAGATTGCAATAAATTTAAAGACTAAAATTCTACTCTTTTTCCTCTATTGAAAGTGGCAGCCAAAACACTGTAAGCAGTTTGGATACTATTTCTTCAAGATGAGAAGCAGTGTGTGTATGTATATGTACTGATTTAGGTCTGCTGGTTAACACAACTCATTAAATATTGATTCAGTATCTTTTACGTGTTTCTTTACATGTCTTTGAAGTCATATTTAAATCCTTAGGGTTAAATATGGGTAACATAAATATTTGTACATACAGATGTTGTCATTTACTACTCATAAGACCAAAAGAAACTCTGAAGTACTGCTTTAAATATAATTTACAGTAACTCTGTTTCCCCAAGAATGCTTTGTTTGATTATGAACCTTCATAATATACCAACCATAATTTTTATACATTTGAGTCTGTAGAATTAGTACTCATTTCCCATCCACTATGCTTGAAAAAATACGTTGTATTTTTCACACAGAAGGGAAAGGGAGAATGTGTGAAACGAGCAACTTTCCCAGACAATCTCAAACAGAAGTATTTAGCATTAGCCAAGACAAGCTTAACTCAATTCAACTAGCTAGCTGTGTCTTGAGACACAACAGTTTGCTTGGCTGGCTACCTTTTGAGGCTGCTTATCCTAACAAAAAATAATATGACAAAAAAAAAAAAAAAGAAGAGAGAGGCAAAATCAACTTCCTAGGTAATTAGGATAGGTATGACTTGTCAAAGTCTAAGATCTTTTCAGGATAACAAACTTGCAAACAGGTTTACAAATCCTAGTGTAAACTTTTGGACTAAGTAGCTGACTCACCTGAGCTCTATTCTAATCTCATTGATTTTGTGCAGAGGTCGGTAATCTACCGTGGAATACCTGTATTGTCTGAATGATGATCTGTATGATTGCTAGGAAAGACAAGCTCTGAACAGGAATCTGAATAATAACTCCAATTCACACCAAATTCAGAGAGTATTGAAACCAAGGCAAGGTTAATTCATACAAATAAATTCATGTCAGTTAAAGGTCTGGTCTAATCGGCATCTCCTGAATAGCAAAGAAAAGTTTTTAGAACAATAGTAGTCTGTTTTCAAACTTGAAACAGGTAATTTCTTCAGAAGAATAGGGTTCATATTAGTTAATAATGTAGTATAATGAAACACCGTCATTTTAATTCTTATGGCTAAAGATACAAATGAACACTGTGTGATTTATAAAAATTCCTAGGCATCTTGTCCTTCAGACACAGTATTTGCTCTTAATCACATTAAAATGATTTCTGATCTTTTTTTTCAGCTGTTCCACAGCTGAGACAAAGAATACCCAAGTGGATTAAGTCTTCGTCCTTTGTTTCCACAGAGAGCAGAGTAAGTTAGTTTCAGTGAGTGTTTCATATGACAAACATTTTTTACCCCACATTGAAATGAACAGCAGTGCTAAAGGTGTCAGAGCCCTTTTTTTGGAGACAAGTAGACTAAGCAGGTAACTTCTCACACTGCTCAGCTTGGTTGCAACAGAACCAGTTGTCAGTCAACAACAGAGAATCTCAAGACTTCACACAATCAGAGTTGTCAGTGTGTTATCACAGGAATACGCAGCTCAGTCAGAACACACATGCACTATCTTGCTTACACTGACAGACAGCCTTTTGACGTGATACAGAAGAGTATCTTTCATGGATTCACTCTGAAATTTCCAGAAAGAAGGAAGACTCCAGAAATGTACTGGAATAATATCCAAGACATATATCATCCACAAGGTTGGATTTACCTTTGAGAATGCCATTGATAACGCACTTTAGAAGTTTTTAAAATTTGCAAGCATTAAAGCCAGTTGTAAATTACAGTCAAAGAAGAAGAGAAAGCTAAAAACATTTCATTCAGCTGTTCATTTCTCTCTATCATCTTTTAGAGGTCTTGGAGAACAGGAGAAGTGCCTGAGGACTGGAGGAAGGCAAATATCACACCAGTCTACAAATAGGGCAAGAAGGAGCACCCAGGGAACCACAGGCCAATTAGTCTCACCTCTGCCCCTGGGAAAATAATGGAATGACTCATTCTTGATGTCATCTCCAAACACATTGAAGATCAAGAAGTTATTGGAAGTGGTAAACACAGATTTACCAAGGATAAATCATGCTTGACCAATCTGATAGCCTTCTATGACATTTTAACTGGATGGCTGGATGAGGGGAGAGCAGCAGATGTCATCTACCTTGACTTCAGCAAGGCTTTTGACACTGTCTCCCATAACATCCTCATTAGAAAATTACAGAAGTGTGGGCTAGATGAGGGGGCAGTGACATGGATTGAGTCCTGGCTGTGTGACAGAACTCAGAGGGCTGTCATTAATGGAGCAGGGTCAAGTTGGAGGCCTGTAACCAGCAGCGTCCCCCAGGGGTCAATACTTGGCCCAGTCCTGTTTGACATATTCATTAATGACCTGGACGAGGGGACAGAGTCTATCCTCAGCAAGTTTGCTGATGATACCAAACTGGGAGGGCTGGCTGACACTCCAGAGGGCTGTGCCACCGTCCAGCATGACCTGGACAGGCTGGAGAGCTGGGCAGAGAAGAACCTAATGAGGTTCAGCAAGGGCAAATATAGGGTCCTGCACATGAGGAGAAAGAACCCCAGGCACCATTACAGGTTAGGGGTGGATCTTCTGGAAAGCACTACTGAGAAGTATCTGGGAGTCCTGGTGGATATCAAACTTTCCATGAGCCAGCAATGTGCCCTTGTCACCAAGAGGGCCAACGGAATCCTGGACTGCATAGGGAGAAGTGTGGCCAGTAGGTCGAGGGAGGTCATTCTCCCCCTCTGCTCTGCACTGGTGAGGCCACAACTGGAATACTGCGTCCAGTTCTCAGCTCCCCAGTTCAAGAGAGACAGGGAACTACTGGATAGAGTCCAACGTAGGGCAACCAAGATGATTAAGGGATTAGAGCACCTCCCTCATGAGGAAAGGGTCAAAGAGCTGGGGCTCTTTAGCCTCAAGAAGAGAAGACTGAGGGGAGACCTCATCTATGTTTACAAGTATCCAAAAGGGTGGGTTGAAAGTTGATGGAGCCAGACTCTTTTCAGTGGTTCCCAGTGATAGGACAAGGGGCAACGGGCACAAGCTGGAACATAGGAAGTTCCATTCAAATATGAAGAAAAACTTCTTTACAGTGAGGGTGACAGAGCCCTGGAACAGGCTGCCCAGGGAGGTCATGGCATCCCCTTCTCTGAAAATTTTCAAGACCCTGCTGGATGCAGTCCTGAGTGATGTGCTATAGGTAATCCTGCTTTAGCAGGTGGATTGGACTAGATGATCTCTAGAGGTCCATTCCAACTCTGACAATTCCGTGATTCTGTGATTTTTGTCCAGGGTGTTTTGTTAATCAATTTAAGATATTTGAAACAAATTTTGCAAGTAAGATTTAAATAAGCTTACAGTACACTGTTCAGCCCAAACACCATTGTATCATGTCAGGTTGTCAATGGTTAGGTTCCTTTCCCAACCATTACTAAAATTAGCATTCCGCTATTTAATGTTTTGTTTATTTATTTTAAAAGCCAAATTGATCTCCTTGTGAGAACCTCTGTAAATTCTTATTTGGTATAGCCAAAATTTAAGATGCTCAGCTACTCCCAAATGGCACTGAGGACTTCAAAGATGTGTGGGTCTTGGGTTTTTTCTTCCCCCCACATTTTTCAAGTTGGGCTATTGAACAGGTCAGCTGGGCTCCTTTCAGTTTGAAAATGAAGTTGAAAAAGGCAACTGAACACAGACTTCTTTAACCATTCTGGAGACTGCTTTACTGAACAAGAATTAGGTCAGACAATGCTAAAACCTGTCCATCCAAACAGTAAAGGTCACTTAAAGGTACAGAGAAGCTTCATTACTTAAACAAAATCCTCATTTTCTAGAGTTTATACCACATTTCTAACAACTTCTTGTACGTTACTCAGTTGGAAAGTGACTGTATAGCTTAACATTCCTTTACAGGCTTTCTTTTCTTACTAACAAAGCAACACTGATGGGTGTGGGTTTTTTGTTTCGAATATGTGAAGAAGTAAAGGCATATCCTTAAAAAGTTAACTTCTTAATCCATGCTTATATTCTGAGAAATTATTCCTTTTTAAAAAATTCTTGACAATATCTTAAAATTACATGCTTTATGATATGAGAGATTAAGAATTGTCTTGTTAGAGTTCAAATAATTTATGATCTTTTCCTATTCAAAACATGACCTACTTTCAAAAGCAATTTCATAACACTGGGAGTAGGGAAAATTAATCACAGATATCTGATGCATTGTTTCAGATGAAGACATAAAACATTCCAAAACTTATTAGGACACAAAAATTTTTTTCTTCAAAGCACTACCCAGAGTCAGTCTGGAAACAAGTGATTTTTCCCACTCACATAAGCAGACAAGTAAGAATGCTCATGAGCATTTTGTTTTCTCTGGATCACAGCCTGTCCCTTTGGCTTGTTTAACTACTTTGATATGGTTTTATCAGAATTACCAATTCTGCTGTGCAGAGATGTGCTAAGTTTTATCAGAATAGTTTTTGAAGCCATTTCTTCTATAATTAAGTCTTTAAAGAATATTCTTTATAAAAGATAACTTCTTTGACATTTAGATGTAATTATTCTTAATTATATTTAACCACTGTAGTATTTTAACACCATGTGACCACCACACCATCTTTCAACAGTTCAAAGGATTCTTTGTGGGAATTAATGCTGTAAGATAGCACCCTGTGATGACTCCAACTCTACTAAGTTTTCTTTGAGGGAAACGTACTTAAGAAATAATTCATGTTGTCACATAAGCCATGGTTCTACAGTTACTAGAGTGGTCACTTAAAATAGTATGATATCCTAGAGGTCATAAAAAAGCACCTCTATTTATTCTCTCACTGCCCACAGTAGGCCAATAACTAGTCCCACCAAAAGACAAGAAATTAATTGTATAAGTAATAGTTACTCAGCCTGGATCCTTCTGCATACTTTCCTTTGAATACTGTCCTTCAGACAGAAGGGAAGTTGGCATCCTCTTGCCAACATGTATACCTACAAATGTTATGGAAAAACCTCCAACTGAAACTACATTTTAAAAAAATAATAATCAGAACAATAAAAATCATGGCACTTTCTCCCTGGTATTCCTCCAGTGATGTCATTGACATTAAGTAAGAATGTATTTGGCATAAAACCTGTCTCATTTAACTCAATGTAAATCAGACCTAGATTACTCAAATAAGCATGAGCAGAGAATCAAGCTATTCAGGGAGAATAATTTTCACAATAAATCAGTCAATGGAAGATAGTTGTATGGACCAAAAAAGAAACAGGAGCAAGAGTGTCTTTTCCTTAGAGACCTGTTTTTCCAAAGGAACGTGGAATATGGTTTCTAGTAGCCTTAACAGGAAATTAATACCAAGATAATGTAGTTTCTATATATTGATACATCTTTATGTGATGTCAGTTAACTAAGAAGTAAATCTCTGTCGTACAATCCTGAGGAAAAAAAAAAAAAAGAGGTTTCTAACAATGTGGAAAAGAAAAGCCCAGTAAGGGTCCCTACAAATGGAATGAACTATTCATAACATTAAAAGTGTTGTTTAGAAGCTAATTTGCCTATTCTGTTAAGTATATAAAAGCTTACTAGACGTAATTGTAACTGCCATAAGCACGTCCTGTTTTGAGAATGGAGGAAAATCTTTGACATTAAAGCAGTACTTACAAAATTGTAAGATTAATGTTCAGTTTTCAATTACCTTTACAACTCACTGAGTTAAATAGAATGGAATGTTTAAAGCTGAAGTGAAGAGTAAGAACAAGGAAGCTAAAGAATAGACAACCATTAAAGAGCATGGACACAATATTTATAGGAATACGAGTTATGAATCAATCAGTGCTAGGAAAACAAAACACACCAACTTAAATGAGAAATTTTGATATTACTTTCAAGTTTGTTGACATTCTCTTTTCTCCATTTTGCTACAATATAGTTTAATATAAATGCAAATAAAGTACTTATCTCTGTTTTCCACGGGACTTCCCTTCAACCTGCTGTTTCCAAATGCAGTTTGCTTGGGATACCTCCATCATAGAAAGGCAATTGACTTTAGACCCACTGGCAACTACTTATAACATAGATCACCTTTATGGAGTTGACAGTGCACCATAACCAGACCCACAGTCTTCTCAATTAAAGTATCAATAATGACATTAGTAACAGCAATTTTAACATGTGTATAAATGACTTACTGGTATAGAAGGAACTGTTTCCTACCTCCTCCAGAGAGCCAAATTCCATGTGACTCTCTGAAGTACTTTGCATTGCACAAACAGGGATCCTTGGAACAGAAAAGCTCATGGTTGTGTGACTTCAACTTTCCCCCCACACACACCTTTTTTTTTTTTAAATACTAGATGAAACTTTTAGTGATGGACAGCAGGACATGTCTACTAAGTAACCTCTTGTATACATCACAATGCCCCATGTTCCTTTTCTTGATGCTGGAGTGTTCAGGGGGTTGTTTGCAGTTGTTGAAGTGGATGAAATCAAACCCAAAAATGAAAAGCTACACTATACACTTCAAAGAATATGCTACATATGCCTGTTTACAGATCCAATTAATGTTGCTTGAATGTCAATGCTAGAATCCATTTTCCCTTGGAATTCTGCTTACACGTAATTCAGCTGCACTATTGTAGTAACTTCTGCATTTATTAGCAATTGATATAAGTATTTGGTAAAGAAAAAAAAGGCCAAAAAAAGTAGAAAGCAGTATTTAAATAAATAGTATATGCTTCATTGTAAGAATATTTTATAGGCTACAAAAATACAGCTACTCGAATTAAAATTTGCACTAGTAGTTTTTCCTGATATAATATTGTTGATATAATATAATGGTTATCAATATGGAATAATTATTATGGGTAACACTTGTTAGTTTCTTCAACCCACAGAAGAGTCAACTAGTAGAATATCAAATTTGCACGCTTTAAATGATTCCAAGATCTACCCTTCGTGGTGCTGAAGGCAATAACAGTGTTTTGAATTAGTTCATTACCAGTTGCTCTAGAGTATTCATTTTCTAATGATCTATTTCTCAGATCTACCTAAAGTTAACATTAATGAGGTGAAAGAGTGGTCTCAATTCAAAACTGGATACACGCAAATACATAAAAATGACAGATATTTCACGTTTCTCACTAAGTTTTTTGTAGAAAACTCTGGAATGTTTCATGACAGAGATATGACCAGTTCCATTAATGATACCTAATATACTATGATAATCCTTTTATCTTCATTATATTATGCAAGGAATTGCAGTCAGAAACTCAAAAAAATGTAAATATTCTAACATAGGAAATCTAAAAGGAAAGCTAGGCTTATTGCAACTGGGTTATAGTGGAGTCTGCTTCAAAAAATGGTTTTAAGAGCCAGTCATAACTAAGAGAGACAAAATGCAGCTATCTGGATAGTCAGTAGGAGGCCTGTTTGTTAGTACTATTTGTTATATAGACCTGTTAAATTCATCAACATTACTTTTGAAATTTGACCCTTGGTTCTCATTGGCAATGGATCATCCATACAGTCTCATACCATCAGGGATATTTGCCTTTCAAATAATGACAAACTAAATATCATTGCTCAGCATCAACAAATTATAGCATCAATAATTATATTTCATTGCATTAGAATAGTATCATATAGCTAAGAATACACTTTTTTCCTTATAAAATATTTTCTTAGGAAAGTCAGGATTATACAACTAATTAGCAGAATTTATGAAAATAAAACCACTGCTTTCTAGCAAAAAAAAAAATGCAATATGCACTGCTGCAAACTCATAACATGATTCTCATGACACTTTGGTTCATAATTCCAATAACAATTGGAATTTACCAGAGCTCTATCAATTTATCCTATCACAGAAGCATTTCTCATAGTGATTAAAAAAGGTTTTCAGTACTGAAACAGTATAATCCTTGAACTTTCTGCACTAATTTCTAAATCAAAAACAAGAAGTAACCATTTAACAAACTGCCATTTTTAAAATTTTGAAAACTTACCTGGTTATGGTAAGGATTCCACTACATCTGAAAAACAAGCTATGTTTAATGAAGTGTTAGAATTAATACTACCCAATAGTAGTGAAAAGGACAGAAGAGAAAAATCCAGCCAGATTTCAACTAAGCCATCTACTTCAATTACTATCTGTTTCCCGATCTTCAGTTCTTTTATCGAGTATTTCAGATTGTTCTCCTCCTTACCATCAAAAGGATAGTAACCCATGTTTTTTCCCTGAAGAGAAACACTAAAATTAAACAGTAAGCCCACAAGCTTAAGACTCCTTACCCTCTGGGTTTGCTACGCTCCTCTTGCTTCTCAGTGTTACAGACACATGTGTAAACAACAGAATTTCCTGCATCTTTTTCTCATCTGCACAGTACTGGGACTTGGCCAAGGGAATTATTTACAGCATTAAGGCCACTCCACAGTAACTTGAAAAAGATTCTCATTGGTCAGGCTTTATCAAAACTAAACCCACATTTTTCTTTTAAGTACAAGTCATTTACCCAAAATAAAACTTTTTGCCATATTGTTCTTCACTAAGTTCTTCACTAAGCTTTATTCAGTTTTTGTCTCCCTCTCTTTCTAAATTGAAGACTGTGACACCAGTCCCCCAACTGTTAAGTATAAGCTTAAATTAATTATTCTAATCACAGTAGTTAAGCACAAGTACTAGTCTTTTCCAGGTTGGGTGGATTCTTACAGCCATACTTGCTCTTAGTATACCTCCTAAGTTTTAAATACCCTATAATAGGATTAGTTTTTCCCTCTGTGTGACTGCATATCATTTAGCTAATACATGTATTTTCATAATTGACCTGTAGTTAGCCAGAGGCTGTTAGACATTATTATGAAAAACTGTAGCATTTTTGACTATTAGAGATATGAAAAGAACATGGGGAAGAAAGGCAAAACAATATGGACTTTGAAAAGCTCATTTATGAAAAATGAAATAGCTTTGCATTAAAATTTAGAGTTAAAGTATTAAAATAGGAAGAAATATTTCTTTAAAGAATACAGCTTGAACATTTTTGTAACTGAATCATGTCACAAAGTATGACACCACTGTTCCTAAACCGATATCACAGGCCACTAAGTGACAGGTCCTCCGGGTAGAAAACTGATACAGTTAGACACAGCTGAAATGATTT
The DNA here is from genome assembly GCA_033628505.1 of Tringa tobata. Classification (NCBI taxonomy): domain Eukaryota; kingdom Metazoa; phylum Chordata; class Aves; order Charadriiformes; family Scolopacidae; genus Tringa; species Tringa tobata. The sequence goes on along the minus strand of JAHREE010000339.1, from coordinate 526,422 downwards.
GCCCTAGCTCTGAAAAGCTAAATATTTCTTATTAAAAAAACCCTCAACATCTACAGAATGCTGACAATTCTTGTCTCACAATCTCAGACTGAAAAGCTAGATTTCCTTACTCATAGCTTTAAGGAACATATCGATGCTTCCCTGCTCACATCCTACCACGTTTTAACATCTGTATAGCAGGTAGTATTTTCATCATGAAGAACAGCTAGAGCTGCAGGACTCTTCACTTAAATAAGGGGGTTGTCTGATGCTAGGATTATTAATCTTTTTTAATTTATTTTAAGGAAGTGAAGCAGCAAAACCTCCCACTCCCATCAATTACATGGGCATTACGTGGTGACTCACAAAATTTAGTCCACTGCCAGGAGACAAAAGACATTCGACAAAAAAGGTAAAAAAACCC